>JAYWIR010000011.1:3600000-4200000 GCA_036172245.1 Raillietiella orientalis
AGGAGGGTGCAAGCATTCTTTGAAGACCCCTTGGTCAAAGGTCCAGAAAGTAGCAGGTTCGGCGCCAGTCGGTAATCACGCAAAAGGGACGCACCACACCCCACAAGTCGAAGGTTCGCGGATACGGCGGCCGTTCCCGAACACTCACGGGGAAGGAGTGGGTGGGGGTGGAAAGGGCGGGTGGGGACTGCACTTAACGGCACAGCGGTTGTCAGTGACCTCTGCTCACACTTTTTCACAACGTCGCCAGCAGGAGGGAAGGAAGGAAAAGGGAACGAGGGAGGGAGTGGGCCGTTTCCAGCGGAACTCGCTTCCTTCTCCTCCTCCTATTCCTCCTTTTCCTCCTATGAGTTCGAAATTGGACTCGTCGAGTTCTTCCACTGCAGCCCGCTAGCACCAAGCGCACGAGCGGCCGGAAAATCAAAGGGGCGGGGAGGGGGACCGACTGGTTCGTCGCTCTGCGCGAGCGACAAATCATCCGGAAGTCCCGGTACACGGGAGCAGGGGAAATGAGAAGGGAGTGCTCGGAGGCAAATGAAACAGTGGGAGCCGCTGAGCGACGACAGAAGGAAAGAAGCAACGCGGACCCCCATCTCGCAGAGATGAGTGGGGTTATTTTGATGGATGGATGGGAAACTTCTCCCTTGTTCAGGCCGTCGAGAATCCAAATTGACCCTGTGCGGACGATTCCTCAGAGGGAGCGTTATCCTTTCGGGAGGGACTACCGCGAAAGAGGAAAGCGGGAACGTGATGATGCCCTCCCTGTCGTTTCATCTCCCGGGACGAGGGGGACCGAGGAATTTCGTGCTTCTCGGCAGCGCCGCTTCCCGATGAGTCGCGCTACTTTGTGGGTGCCGTCTGGAAAGTGCGGACTCAAACTCGTCCGCTGCCTGAGGGGAGCGTTGCCGCAGCAACCCAGACCTAGGGGGAAAACGGGGTGGTGTCTTCCCTCCGAACGGTACGCAATCCGCAACGCCTCTTCCCGACGAGCAGCGCGATTTTGACCTTTTGAGTGCTGTGGAGGCACAGATGCGTCCGGCGAAAGCTTCAGCGTGCTCTATGAACTCATGCACGAGTCTGGCAGGCGTTTTTATCTTGCACACGCGACTATAAGTTAACACTATCAATGTTTGAGACGGACTCATACACTCACATTCTCATCATTCCCTTGGCAACGACGATAGAAACAAAATTCTACTCACATCTGCTAAATGTTCCCGGTTTTTCTCCGTGTTGCATATAATATGATTATATTGTCTTTCATCTTTGTGCTATCTCTTGAAAATGTGAATGAGTTATTGATTTATTCGAATTATATAATTTTTAAATAAATACTATATGTTTGGTAAGAATGAAGATATTTTCTTTCATGTGGGGTAAATAAGCAATTATAATGGTAACTTTGACCAGCACTTCATATAGTCAGTTGGCACCTCGATGGAGTACGCGGCAATCCAAAGGGCAGTCCGCCCACGAAGGTCACCACAAAGACTTGTATGCTGTCGACACGGAATTTTGATGAGTTTCAATCTGATGAGCTCCGCACCCAAAGGGTTAAAGACCAGCTTCAGTTGTGGACCGTTTTCGCGAATGCCGTGGGCGCGCAGGCGAAGTCCCGTTCCCGCGCGCACGTCGCATTTAGTGCCCGGGGCTAGAGAGATGCCCATCCCTGTCTCCTTTGGGGTGCAGAGCTGCGAACTGCTCCGGCGTCCTAATGACGCGCTGAATTCTTCTCGGAGTTCCTGATCGCAAAATTGTCTTGGGCGGGAGTCATCTGCAATTCCTATTGATCTGCCCAGCGAACGCGAAATAGAGGGGACTCTTAGAGAGTCCAGGAAGCAAAGGTCACGAACGGCGGTTACCCGAGATGTTTTCCGATCTTCTCCGTTTGTAATATTGATGGGAATCTGGAGTAGGGATAATTTTCTTTAAGATGGGATTCCGAGTAGCTCACTGTTCGTTATTTCCTAGCTCCATAAGCAGAACCGATCGACTAAACCATTATTTAGTGAAAGGGAAGCTCGCAGAAAGTTCCCTAAAAAGGAATAGAAACCATTCATCGGGTCCAAGAATGAGCTGAAGGATGTGTTGGAAACCGGAACCTCTTCCCAGGCACCGATGAACCAAACGCAAATAAGGAGGAGCCAGGAAGTTTCTATGAAGTCGAGATCGTGCATAGAAAAGTCTGGAAAGAGAACGAAGGGTCCCTGAGCGATGAAACTGCCATGTTGAGACGGTTGAAACATCCATATGTTGTTTAGCTAATTGGAGCTTCCGAAGGTTGCACCAGAGTTTCTCTTGAGACGTGACTCGTGACCGCGGCAAGCAGTTTGAACAAACTGGCGGAAGGAGATTCATGTGCTGAAAAGGATGCTGCAGATTTGATTAGGCAAGTGTTGGAAGCAGCAGCATATTCTTGCGTTCTCAGGGAGTTGTTTATCGGGATTTTAGGCTTGAGAATCGAGTACGTTGCGCTCGGGACGAAAATAGGAAGGTCGTCATCATTGATTTCGGTTTGTCGAAAATTGAGGATTCCCGGTATCATGGCCACGGCATGTGGAGCTCCCGGATGCGTTGCTCCTGACTCAAAAGCCATTTGGGAAAGCTGCAGATGTGTGGTTCGTCGGAGTAAACTGTTCTTGCGTTCTTCTTTGTGGTTGTGCACCGTTCTGTGATGAAAACAATGCCGGTCCGTTCACCCAGATCTTGGCTGCGGAATTCGGATTTGCTGCTCCTTGCTGGGACGACATCTATGTGGCCGTGACAAAGACGCGCGTGAAACTCTCTCCTTGGCGGCTCGTGTGGCTGCGGTCTCCGCGATTGGTACCAAGAGCTGCGGGCTCGAATACTCGTACAGGAATCGACGCCGAGAAATGGGTGATTCCTTGCTTTCGAGCTCTCCTCTGAAGGATGGCACGCTGACTGGCCAACAGACTTTGGGTGTGGCACTGGTGGACTCAGAGGAAATGGGAAATAAGAGGCACGTTGACTGACCGGAATTGGAAGTGGACCCTCCGGGATCCTTCTAGGAATCAAGGAGTTGGTTCCCTTCAGGGTTTCCCCCTCTGGTTGTGAAAATAAAGCGGTTCTCCTCTCCGCGTACCATGGAGCTGGAAAGGTTGCCTCTCCAGTACATCAAGAACTCGAGAAGCGTGATGCTCCCTTTGATGAGCACCCTTCAGAGAAGAGGTGCGTGGATGTGAACAAGCGTCGTCCTTGTCGGCAAGAGCCGCAGCATCTGTGGATCTGTGGCAATGGAAAGCATTCGCGACCGTGCATCGGATGGAGAAAAATTTTGCATGGTCTTGGTGAAGCAGGTGTTTCATGCTGAAGCAGCGGCCTAGGAGACGCAGAGGCCGCCCGTAAACGGTCGTCCACGCACACCCAGCTCCAATCCGAAGAAAACAGAGATCCCAGCTTCTTCAGAGTCATCATGTGGGTTTGATGATTTTTTTGCCACAGTAACCTGCTTATATGCATCGATATTCCATTGTGGAGAACATCATTGATTGATTATGGCTGATTATTATTGATTTAGTAGTCTTCTGAGGCCGAGGAAACCAACATGTCCATGTCAAGATACATGTATGGCTCCTTCTATGGGTTTCATGGTCCACTTTAGGAAGCACCTTCAGGCCAGAGGATGTCGCGACAAAATCGAAAGAGCGTGCGCTCCGTCCCTCCTCCTGTTCAGATGCAAGAATCATGGATCCATACTTGATGGCAGTGCCGTGCATTTGGTTTGCTAGCTGCTGAACTCTGGCGTGGATCAGCCTGGAAAAGCTGTCTCAAAAAGTGGACTATTCAAAGAACATGGGCTCCATTAAGCGCATCGTTTTCCTGCGCCTATAAAAGAATCAGGGATCGCGCCCAGATGATCACGCTCCATCCAGAAAGGGAAAAGGGAAGGATCTTCGGGAAGAACCAGAATATTGTAAAACGGTGCAATTCCCCTTTGGAGGTGCAATCAATGTCCACAGCCTCCGAGATGCTGTTCAGGGAGACGGTGATCAAGCAAGTGATTGATTTTTCATTCTCACAGCATCTGCCCTCAGATTCAGGGCACGAACGTATTATATCTCACCGTTCATGCGGGAAGACAAAAAAAGATGGGAGTCTGTTTTTCTCCGGGAATCGTGGTCCTTTGTCATTCTGCTGAAATCCGTACACTTGCCTGAACAAGGCAATATCCAGAAAGGCTTTCTTCTGGAATTCTTGCAGCAATAATTATCCCAATTCGAGCCGTTAGGGCAGTCTTTCATGGATGTTTTGTATTTAGACCCTGAGGCTGTTTGAAAAACTTTTAAAGACTTTGCGAAGGACGCAATCGCACCGACGGTTCTGCTCTACACTGATAGGAGCAGGAGCTACCGATATACGGCATGCCTCTTGGCAGCACGAACCGGTGGGCACGGTGGGGAAAATCGAGTTTTCTTGATCACTGATGTAGATCGGATCGCGGACCTAAAGCCCGGTTTCAAGTGAGAAGTGCGCAGGATCCCCACGTGTTCTGTTTTACGGGTATTGCGTTCAACGTGCATGCTTTTGTTTAAGTGGTTCAGCATCATTCTGTTGCTTCTGCTACTCACTTTGCTGTAGCAGCGTTGCCATGGTAAGTCGCTTCTGGCAGCAATGAACTAAGGGTTGAAACTGAATCCCTCAGGAATGAAAGCCAAATCGAATTTTTAAAAAGGGGGGCAAAACTTCTCAAGGTCACTCTGTCTCTCGAATCCACTTGAAACTGCGCCGTAACCCCGCAAGATCAAATGAGTACGAATACTTGCACGGTTTTGATGCAGATGGGTGGATGATACGCAGAGCAGACTACTGCTGTGCTCCACCGTTACAATTAAGATGTACAAAATGATCGGTGGACCAGCAGGCAGCATAGACAAGAGTCATAGCAGGCACCATCGAGTACCATATGGGACTTGATTGTGTCGCATCAGTATTTAATGATCGCGGCTTGTCATTTCCTCAGGAAGCCCTGCATTCAATGTGTCCCTGTAATAGCGTTACCTTGAAGTTATGGTGAATCACCGCCACGGATAATTCAGCTTCAACAGTGCTGCACAGCTCGCATCTCACAAATCACCATCCAGGAAAATCGAGCGAGATGAATTTCCAAATCGCTTCACCTCAAAGGAAAACCTACTCTAACAATTTTCTAGTCAGACCGCTGCCTCAATTTTGAGCGCTAAAGGGATAACGACAGTAGCAAGTGCGCGTGTCGATTTTGCTGACGTCTTCCCTTTGGGGGCTTTCCAAGGAGCCCACAATTACACTGATCAATTGATCCTTCGAAGTGGTGCTGGAGAACCAGTCCTCACACATCATGGTAAATCGAAGATGATGACAGGTGATCCTATGCACCCTCAATTGTAAGCTCACCATTACTGAGCACGGAATTGCATTGCTACTTTCCTGAAGTGAACGCTAACCTGGTCAGGTGACCTGACCTCTCGAGACGGTGCACGAAAAACCGCCCCAACATCTATGATGACGTGTAAGGATCCTTACATTGTGAAGATGTAAGGAACCTTACAGGCCAGTTATTTTTCTAGACAGATACAAGAGTATTTGAGAACCGGGAAGCGATTGGGATGCGCTCGTATCAGGAGTCCTTCTCTGCTGTTTCTGCAATCTGACTTTCCCATTTTTTCTTTTTCCATCCAGGGTGAGAAGTTGCATTCATCACTGCGTGGCCACGATGAGCGCTCGCGTCCTACTGTTCCTGTCTGTCTTCAGCGACATGCAGCTGCTTTTCTTGCAGAAGGACAACCTCAAAGTCTTCTCCAACACCTTGGACTGCAACAATGATCCCGTGAGCGCGAAGGATGGAACGATGCTGACCATCACTTCCCGTTTTTCAGCTGCTGCTCATAATTATCTTGCAAATTTTCGGAATCCTTGCATTTCAACCGCAGAATCACGAGATTCTGTCCAGTCACGAGATCACAGATTGCATCATCCAGTTGATCCTACCCTCCGACGAGTATTACTACACGAATCAAACCACCGAGTATTCCAAGATCATCAAGTATCATGCAGTGAGGATATTAGTGTACATTGGAGTGTACAATCGCTTGCAGCATCGGATCTGCATCTTCGATCTGATAGGTAAACGAGATAAATCTTGCACTGTGAATGCGTGCTTGTGTGTTGCCCCTCGGGAACGGCTCCTGTTGGCACGGCATACACCGTGTAGTGCATCTCCTTTTCGAACCGGTGGCGTTTCCTCCTAGAAGGAAACGCGGTGCTTGCGGGCTACTTCGTCAACAGAAGCGTGATGAATCGCCTAGAGCCGGAAGTCGACTTCATACGATGATTTTCTGACGACTGCGGAAACCGAAAGCGCTCGCTTAATGCAGAGGATTGACCAGGGGGGGGGGGGGGGAAGAAAACTCCTCCTCGCGTCTGGGAAGGAACCAGGGCAGTCATACCAAATCTCGAATTCTTCCTCCTCTTTGGTTCAAAACTCAGAAGCCTGCCTGTCTCGATGGAAGCAGTTTGGCGGAGAACGTCCACCTAGCGCAGACGCACTACGCCAAATTGCTTTCGTCAATCGATACAGCAATCAAAAGCAACTCACAATAGGTTATCTGATCCACAGAACTCTCGACGGCCTCATAACTACATCTTACCCTTCGAACAGCAGACAAACAGTATCAACCTCATATACCACTCATCCGAATCAACCCTCAGATACACCACCCACGCTCCCAGTACCAGCCTCAAAAAAAGCAACTCACAATAGGTTATCTGATCCACAGAACTCTCGATGGCCTCATAAATACATCTTACCCTTCGAACAGCAGATCAGTATCAACCTCATCAACCTCAAACAGCACCAACCTCATATACCACTCATCTGAATCAACTCTCAGATACACCACCCACGCTCCCAGTGAGCTAGCAACCCTCCTCAAAGCTAGTAACCCATCTTACTACCAATACCATCTCATTACTGACAACATTCATTGCTCAGCAACTTTCAACCGTTCTGCAAAGGCTGCACGGAATGCGGAACGGGCCACGGTCTTTGTGCACTGGTTGCCTGGATTATATGGACGGAAGAACCTGGAATGGATCCTCAAGTCCCGCTCGTGCCTCCTGGAGGACTGCGAAGAAGGACGAGGCACTCAAGAAGGGAAATTTGTGGGTAACGAATTCAAGTCCATTCAGTCTTAAATGGCTTCGGTAATGAAGCTGGAAACTGGATGGCCGCACCATCAATGTAAGGACGGTTTCGACTCATCGGGAACTTGTCTGTTTCTTTGAGCCACATGCTCAGACAAAAGTCATGGTTCTAACCGCTCAAGGCAACCATTTAGGTGCTTCGTTCAGTTCGCTAAAGCGCTTTGAGAAACGGAGGGACGAATACTTTCTATTCCTTCCATCTCAGCTTCTATTTCGCAGTCATCGGGTGTCATGTCAGTGACGAAAACAGCACGAGTCATTGTCGAGAATTGAATCTTCATGGTCTCTTCCGCGTGTCTCCTCCTGCAAGCTCATCTCACTGCTTCACTATTTCATCGCGAGAAACCACAGCAAGAACCTTTCTCATAGCAGAGAGGGTAGGGTCAAATTTCGTTCATGGGTCACTTGCTTTCCCATCCGAGGTTTTCGAAATTCGTGTCGAAGTAGTTGATCACTCAGCTGATCCTGTAGGGAAGGAAAGAAACGCAAGGCTACGGCTGGAGTTCCCCAGCTCTGCAAAGACCCATTTGTTGACAGATCAACGAAGACAGTGGATAACCACGTGGTCATGAAGAGGAAAACCACCTAAGCTTTGAAAGATCCCGGGTGCTCACGAGCGAGAGACACTCGATTTAACCACGCAAGAGATTTTTCAGGAGGGTGCAAGCATTCTTTGAGGACCCCTTGGTCAAAGGTCCAGAAAGTAGCAGGTTCGGCGCCAGTCGGTAATCACGCAAAAGGGACACCACACCCCACAAGTCGAAGGTTCGCGGATACGGCGGCCGTTCCCGAACACTCACTCATTCAGGCTTTAGCGCGTTGAGTCGTGTAGCCTCACTTGTCAGGGTAAGCTGTTCAGGAAGAAGGCTGCGAGCGTTCCTCTGACTTGCGATGCCGTCCTGAGATTTGTGGGGACACTTGCAACCCCTTTATGGCTTCCAATGGACAGACGATGGTAGGGTGCTGAGTGAGGCATAGAATCTGCAGCTGTTTCCACTTCTGGAAAAATGATGTCCCCTATCCATCAGCTTCCGTGAGTATCCACGGAGTGCATACCCACGGAGGGTGTTGGGAAAGTTCAGTTCTCGATCTTCGCAAAAAGGGAAGCGGGGAAGGACACTCGGTCTGGACCACGTGCTTGGGAGACAATTGCTTGTTTCTTGGCTCATTTAAGGGGGCGCGCCTCACGAGAAGAGCACAAAGAGGACGGTGCCACCACACGCGCCTTCGTGAGAAACGGCTACGACTCCAAGATCTCCAGTGAAGGGAGCACATGGAGGGAAACTCACAGCTGGTCTCCCCACCCTTTACCACAAGGGCCAAGTGCTATTGAGATCAGGAAGAGCGCGCACTGCATGAGAGACCCTGCCTGTGTTGAACCGTGTCTGATGTGCGTGCAATATTGTCTTTGTTGCTAGAAGACAAAGAGATACTCAAGGAGGCACGGAACATCTGCCCGTCCTCAGCCAACGAGGTGATGCAGTTCGACTTCGGGATAGCCGTGCACTCCACTCCAGAATGGTACCTGATTGAGTGCTTGGATTCCTTCCAGGTATGCCTGTTATACCAAATTCTGGGAGCTTCCATGAATTCTGAGGTCACTACTTGAAGACTCTGTGCCTCAGGCCAGGGAGGTCATCCGGAAATGAGTCATCCGGAGGGTTTCCTTTTGGAAATGCGCGGGGGAACCGGAGACGATCAAAGAGTTTTCTTCCACTCACTGAAGGTGCTTTTCAGGTGCACCACGCCAACATACTGGCCTCCAAGAGCACTCCAGATGCAAACTCGCACCTGGCAAATGGTAAGGGAATTCCCCTTCTCTTGGTTGAGCAGCGTTGACGCGGTGGCATCCTCTCCACTTCAGAGCTGAGGTCGTCCTTAAGGACCCTCAAGCTCTTGCCCTTCAAGAAAACAGCACGCTCGCGCTCTGCGCATTCCTCTTGTACTCACCCGCATCCCACAAGCGGGAGGCGTTTCGAACAGCTGACCTTGAGGCAGCGATTCCTGGGAATCCCTGACACTGACCTCAGCTTCAAAGGAAATGTACAGGGGAGGGCGCTGTCCTTCGGCGGCATGGGTGTTCCACCGGATAGGAAAGGGATCTCGCCGCGCCTTCTTTGGTTGGGGCGGGGAAAAAGGTCACAGAAGTGATCCCAGCTTGCTTCGCTTCGAGGCCTCACTGACCTTCTTGCCTGCAGGTCCTTTCTCTCGGGAAATAGCCTTTTGTTAGACCCGTAGTCCATCCCCTTTGGGAAATGGGTGGGGAGACGAAAAGTCCTCAGCACTTTCCCCCTTTGAAGGAGGAAGTGAGGATCAGAAACAATGGCGCCCTTGAACTCCACCCGGAGAGCGACACCCCCTTGAGACCTTCGAGATTTTGCCTCCCCGGGCACAGAGTGCGCGGCCGAAGGGGGATCCTCCAGGAGACAAGTAAGGGACTCCAGGCGCGGCAACCTTTCCCCTCCCGGATGACACGGACCCTAGACTTCCATCCAGGAGTCACGCTTCGCTCCAGCAGGAAGGCAAAGGATGCGTACTCGGGATTGCATGCCCGGCTACAGAGACCGAGGCGAGAGCCCACGGCGGTCGCCATTCCTTCCTTGTGAAGGGGAGTCTGCGGCCACTCTTGGCTCCCTTGGCGATCCGCGTGCGACTACAGAGTCGCCTTCTTGTCGGAGGAAGCGCAGAGCAGGAGCGGAGGAGACCTCGGCGTTCTGCTCCGACCCCGTCTGAGGGCGGTGCGTCCACTCCTCTCTGCCCAACCTCTCATCCCTCCCTTCGAAGGCATCCCGCTGCGCAGGAGCGAGGAAGACCAGAGGATGCGCCACTCCTACTGACCCCGCGCGGGGCGTCGCGTCTCGCCGGACCTACAGAGGGGGAAGATGAAACGAGACTTAGGAAGGGAGGAGGGAGATAGGACTCTTCCCTTTGAGGAAGGAGACTGCCGGAAGGGGAATCCTCGGAGGAAATGGGCGGATTTGCCGAAGGACGCACACCACCTTTCGGAAGGAAGTCCGCGATCGCTGACCCTTCCGAAACGCGCGGCCTCTGGGTCTCTCCTTTTCGGCGAGGGTTGAGTAACCTTATGCGACCGTAGTCAGATCTGACCCTTCCCGGACGAGCAGCCTCTGCTCAGGAATGCCCCCAGGTCAGTGAGGGGTCACGCAAGATCGCGCTGGAGGCCGTCGGATAGTTTTAAGTAGCCTGAGACTACGGACCGCAGCGCCGCTGACTGAACGCGACCTTGTATGATCTCTACGTTTCTCCTTTCAGGGGAGCGCCAGGTGGAGGAACAGGAGAGGAGGAAGGAGCATGCAGGCGTCCTGTCGCTGCCACTGGTGATGCCCCCGGTGATCCTCCTGCGGCTCCTGCAGCACCGGGCGTCCGGCAGGCTCCTCCGGCTCGCGTCCGCGGCCCGGCGTCCGGGTCGCGGCCGTGCGGAGGTTCCGCGGACGGGCAGGTGGAATGCCCTTTATGCCAAGGCCAGCGACCCCCCTCCGCGGGAGCCCGCCGAGGCCGCTCAGTCCTCGCCCTGCAGAGGCGCAGCAGCCCAGGGAGGCGGCGGTTTCTTCTCCAGGCTGCACCTCTTCCAAAGGTCTCCGCGGGACGATGGGACCCTGCAAGCCTCCGGACAGGAATCCCCTTGCAGCAGGAGGAGGGGCCGCAAGTCCGGCAGCTCCCTGCGGGGGCGCCAAGGACGGGACGCCGCTGGAGACCCCGGAGAGCTCCTGTCGTTTGCACGGGAGCTGCAGAACCTTCCGGACTACGGCGAGGGAGTGGCCCTGGAGGAGGGGCGGTCATCCTGGAGGCTCCCCCCTCCAGGGGGAGGGTCCGGAGGGGGGAGCGCCCCCCCCACGGTTTCGCCGGGCTCCCCGCTGGACTCACCCTTAGGTGGCTCCGGATGGCACCCCCTGAGGCGTCACCGGTCCTCCCCGGAGAGGCCCAGTCGGAGGGCGTCTCTCCGCGGGCAAGGAGAGGCAGCTACCCGCCGGCGCGCGGTCAGCTTCCCTGCCCTGTTCCGGGGCGGTGGAGACCGCCTTTCCGCACGAGGAAGTAGGAGAAGGTGGGGGAGTGCCTCCGGGCGGGGTTCCTGCCCGCGGCCGCGACTCGAGGGAGCCACCCACGAGGACGACGTCTCTCTGCCCTTCGTGCAGGTGAGGCTCCTGCTCGTTTTTTTCGGGGGAGAAGCAGTCACCCTCCCTCATCCCCCTCTTCCTCCTCCTCAGGCGTTTTGGCGCTGCTATCACGGAGCCACCGCCTGCGAGAATGCTGGATGCGAGGTGCTTTCGGACCTGCTGATGCTGGGAGGCAGCGGGTGGCCTCCACTCGAGAGCAGTAGCGCTCGAGAATGCCCTCAGGTCAGTGAGGGGTCACACAGGGTCGCACTGGAGGTCATCTGGTCGTTTTAGGAGCCAGGGGCGACGGAACACAGCGCCACTGAGGACGTTCTGGATGCGGAGTACCAGAAGGTGAGCGGTGACCCTCAGGGGAATTCCCTTTCTTGTCAGCGGTCATCCCCGACCGTCGCGCGCCTTTCAGCTCCAGAGGATGGTCGTCTCCGGGGAACTACTGTGCACGAAGGAGATGGCGGCCTCGCTGGCGTGCATCCACCTGAGGCTGGAGGAAGCATTCCCCAGGCACGGGCGCGCCGTTGCCCAGGAGACCGGCGAGCCCCGTCAAAAGGTCTGCGCGCGCTTCTGCCTCCCCGCTGAGCTCCACCCTGGCTCGAGAGGATCGAAGTCCCCTTCGATCCCTTCGAACGGCCTTGAACCTCTCATCCATCCGCTCGCGCTTCCTGGCGTCGTCCGCCATCTCCACAGCAATACCCGGTTCTCCGCGGGAACGGCGGCTGTCGAGAGGCACTGACTGACGAAGAGGAGGAGCAGGAAGAGGAGAAGGAGGGAAGAAGGAGGAGGAAAGAGGACGAAGAAGGAGAGGAGGAAGAGGAAGATTGTCAAGTGCTCCCTCAGAGTGAGCCCCCCTTATGAATTCCCAACTGTTGGAAAGAAAGCGAGGAGCGGTGCTGCTGTGGAGAAAGGAGAAGGAGGAAGGAGAGAAGGAGGAAGAAAGGAGGAGGAGGAGGGGGAGACGATCCTCTCAGCCTCCAGAGCGCCCAGGCCAGAGCCGGATGAGGCGCCTTAGCCACGAAATGCCCTCCGCGCGTTACCAGCCTCCTTCCTCCGAGCTACTTAAAAGCGCCCGAGGGCTGCTCAGCTTTGTCGGAAAGTCTTTCAAAAAGGAACGCATGACACTCGCAAATGGACCAGAACTGGCCTCATCGCTGGAGATGGGCAGGGGATAGGCGAGCCATTGGGCACCCCCAATGAAGCAGCCAGACTCAACAGCGTTTGGGGGAGGAAATCTTCGGGGACCTTGAACTCCGCAGCCTTCAGAAGAAAATCGAGCGCGCGATGCCGAGGCGGAGGTTCCGCTCGCAGTGGACCACTCGTCGAAATGGTCCCCCACTTAGCTGTAGGACCAGTTGTGGTGGTTGGGTCCAATCCTTCTCAGGGGAGATCCAAGCGAATTCCAACGTCAAGAAAAACCAGCACTTCCATCAAGGATAGGACACTGAGGATAGGATGCATCGATGGAAGCTGTGGGATGAGGATTCTGGAAAAATGTGGAAGACGCTTTCTGAGACGAGATTTTGAAAAGAAGTAGACAAGGAAGAAGAAGCAGAAGAAGGAAGGATGCTGTAGCCAACCATCCTGAGAAAATGAGGGCAAAGATATCATGCGGGCAGTGCAAGAAGAAGACGTTGCATCGTTCATGAAGGTGGGAAAGCAGAGGGTCCAGCAAGGAACCCGCGTCTGGAAATCCTAGTGCAAGAGAATTCAGGCGGAATGAGAGGGCCCTTCTAGAAAGGAGGTCAACTGCCCAAGCACGTGCCTCTGGCACCGTCGATCTTCGAGCAGTGCTGCAGATCGGCGGGAGAGATGGCATCGCGGCAGAGGAGCGCGGCAGTAGCCTGCTTGCGGCCCGCGGCCAACAAAGTCATCGTCTTTCGACAAACTGGACTCCCTACCCCCGCTGGGTGGGTGGCCTCGCGGAAAATTACGCGGCGGTAGATGTGCCGCGTCCATCGATGGCCAGCAGGTGGGAAGCCATCATCGGTTTCCAAACGCACTGGGCGGTTCCCATCGCCCGAACAAAATTCGCTGTCCGGGATCGCCGCAGCAGCTGAGCTCAGCGTCCAAATTGGATGCTTTCGACCTCCTCATCGCGAGGTTTCCCCTTCTTCGGGTCAGCGGCCAGCATCCATACGATTTGCTGCCTCAGAACTCTCTCCGATCGATCATGAAATGCATGAAGAAAGGCCCGGTGCGCTGAAGACCTTCCTCCGTGGCAGGAGCTTGACAGAGAGATGAAAGGACTGGACAAAACCACTTGCACCACGCGAAACCTCCATCTCCTCTGCCAAGATGTCCAAGCGTCCCATTCCGTCCTGCGAATTTCGTGCAGTGCATCTCCATCCTCCTTGGAGCCGCTGGCACATCTGACGTGCGCGTCGGCTGCAATCGGTCATAGCCGGAGAGGTCGGGTGTGCTGAACTGCAGTTCCGTTTCCTGCTGCGGCGGCTGTCCGCTGCTTCCATGCATCCGGACATCGTTGGGAAGCCGGATGTTGCACAACTCTTGCCTCCGTCCTTTGCTACCGTTCCTTGCCTTTGAATCGCTTCCGCGTCGCTGCCTGAGGGTCCATCTCGATAGGTGGATGGAGAACCGCGATGTGGAGAAGAACTTTCCCCGGTGGGAGAAGAAATTTCAGAGAAGAACTTACGGGGAAATTTTGCTAACCCTTTTGTGTCGCGACTTTCGATCGATCCTTCAGCATCAGAATTTTTTTTTTTGCTTCCGAGTAACGATCGATCGTCTGATGCGGAAGGAACGGATGGCTATTTTTGGAGTGCATGCTCCTTAAGACACACGCTGGAAGATTTACTAACCCACTGCTTCTCAGTTATAATTTTTAATGATCTTTAATCCGTATTCCAGGCAGCTTTCCCTTTTCGGGGATGCGTCGAGCACTGCTTCCGGTTGCATTACAGTCAGATGATCAAGCTGAAGAGCCGCCGACAGTGCAGCGCTACCAGGAGGTGCTCGACGAAACCACCGGTCAGGAGGGCGAAGGCTGGAAATCAAGCGAAGTACCTCGACAGGGAGAGGATTTTCCAGCACTGCATCCCGCCGTACTTTGCGCAATCGAAAATAATCTCCAAGATGATAAAAGTGAGACCACTCGTTCCCAAAGACCTCGGTCAGCTTGAGCTTCGCGATGAGTCGTTTGCGGCCTTTCCTTCCTGAAGGCACTTTGATCGGCGTAGAAGAAGCCTTCTCCCCTGAGTGCGTGGGATGGCGCATGCTCCCTGGTCGCGGATCGACGACGCCTCGAATTCCGCTTTCATTTCTTCTTTCTGGTCGGTTGATCCGCGAAGGCTCCTCCTCGGGCGTGCACGTTCACACTAGCGTTCCTGCTTACCGTTCCTCCTTCTCTGGTCTGGTTCGGATGAAGGCGCGGGTCTTTCGCGAGCGTTCACTTTGGACGAGGCGGTAGCGAAAGGTCCACTCTCCCCTCCCCCTTTCCCCCACCAGAGCGTGAGTGCGAGCTCGCCACGGCTACCAAGACCTCGACTCGTTTCACTCTCACGAAATTCAAATGTCATTCCATGACTCGCGTTTCTTTGTTTTCGAATCGTGATCGGCATCAGAGATTCCGCTTTGCCGAAGAATGATCTGCAACTCTTGAGCAAAGAGCAAACACTAGGCACCGGATAACACGTTGGCGTTGCATGAGAGGAATACGGAGCGGTCGTCTGCGTTTCTTCGCCACTTCTTCGCTGCCGGTGTAACTGGAACGGGTGATTGTCCTCCGCGTTGCTGCTGCGTTCCTTTTACTGCTGAGTTTTTGCTTTCCATGTAATGATTTTCAACCATTTTATGATTGGATGTGGATGCAGGAGAAGACGAGAAAGCTTTTCCATTCAAAGATATACGATTCCGAATGCCTCCTGAAGCAGCTCTACGTGCAGAGATGCAAGAATCTGCCTGCGTTCAATTGTCACATATTCAAGGTCAAGGAATCGTCTCGCAGGGCCAGCAAACCAGGCGTAAGCAACCCAAAGTTCTTTCTGCTGCATGGTACAAAAAGAAAAAAAAAAAAATGAGAAAAAGCCAACAAAACAAAAACACGCACACACATGCACACACACACACAAAAGAAACGCTTGAGCTGGAAAGCCTTTCACGCGTATCCAAGGAAACTCGTAAATCCGATATCCGCTTCTGCGAAGAATGCTCGGAAACCGATCTCGGTTTTGGTGCTCGGAGGAAATGATGCTATGTGCACGCTGCATGCAGCAAAAACTTGGAAACCATGGGTGCCTCTGTTTGGAAGTTCACGGAACAAAATAAAGTCCCATCGTTTTTTTCGAAATAAGCACGCAAAAGTAGAGCTTTCTTTCTGATTGCACGGAGCTAAGCTTTTCTTCGGTAAGAACGATCTAATGAGATTAGTTACAGGAGACGACGCAGTTTCCACATCTGCTGCTAAAACCCGCTTACGTTTGATCAGGTGCTCGAAATAAGCACATATTATGACCTTAAATAAGGTGCCCAAATTCATCTTCGGCTACAGTTTTTCGGCTGTGGTTCGTATCACCCCGGTAGGTACTTTGGAGAGAGCGGAATTTGAAAACTGTCATGGTGACGATAGCAAAGTAAAGCGGCAAAGTCTTGGAGCACGTTGGCGTCGTCAAACATCGTTCATCTCGATGACCACGCAATGCCATAGAATTCACGGTTTCAACTTTTGGTATTCGTTGCCAAGGACTTGGGAAAACGACGCTCGCGGACCATTGCCTCTTCCTACCCTACTTTTCAAGCGATTGAAGGCGCGCCTCACTACTTGGCCGTGTTCAAGCTCTTGCAGCAATCTGTCCCACATACCACCCTGCTGTGTTCGAAGGAACTGGCGCAAGAGCAGTGGCAACGTTTTGCCATCATCTCGTGGATCGAGATTTCGTTTATGAGAAACCACAAGCTGAAACCGCTGCATGGAAACGTGGGGACGAGCACCTGACGGAGGCCACCCCGCTGCCTCGGTTCCAAACGCACTGGACGGTTCCCGTCGTCCGGACAAAGTTCACTGGCTGGGATTCTGCGTCCGACTTTGATGCTTTCGACATCTTCATCGCGAGGTTTCCCCATCTTCGGATCAGGAGCAGAGGATTGGGGCACTTTATTTTGAAGCACCTGTCCGATGCCTCAGGAAGCAGCGGCCAGCCGCCATACGATTTCCGGCCTCAGATCTCTCTCTTTCTCTGATCGATCATGGAATTCGTGGAGGAAGGACAGGTGCGCTGAAGACCTTCCTCCGTGGCAGGAGCTCGACAGGGAGATGGGTGGACCGGACAAAACTGCTTGCATCCATGCGTTTGGTATGTCAAGGAACATGCTTTCTCCGTGCTCCCCCCACAATAGGCTCCCTAGGATTTCGTGACTCCTTCCGAGATTGCGCCCCTTGTCTTTTGTTCAAAACAGAAAGCAACAACGCGCGGAGGCACCTCATTTCTATGTGTGCACCGCGCTCCTGTTGCGTGATTCGTGCGGAAGAGGCGTAAGAAAAAAAGATATCTTGTACGGACCTTGGGAGGGTATGAGTTTCTCTCCCCCCCCCCCTTCGCAACCTCGTGGGGCTCAGTCTGATCAACAGTTGCTTGTTCTTCCACTGGAAGCAGTCCTTTCCGTAAACGGACATGCTGGAAAAGTTACCCACTTGCCTATGCTCGCTCGCTAGAGGAGATCGCTCAGGGGAAAAATGTAATGACGAGAGTTCACTCTGTTTTCTTCTTTCCTTCAGAATATGAAGCTTCTTGGCATTGGACCTCAGCGGATCATCCTACTGGACAGCTGCACGCACGCTTTGAATGAAGAGCAGAGAACTTCCGACCTGCTGCAGGTAAGCCGCGGTTTTTCACCTACTCCCCACGCAAACAGCCATTCGGAACAACTCCTCGATAACAGACAGTGAGCCGGCTTTCTCTTGGATGAGTATCAGTCCCCTCTTTCCTTGGCGAAGAACACATGAAAGTTTGGACTTGGCTGACGCACTGAGTTTGCCAATCACAGCAACTCCCTTTGCCAAAACAACAAAAAAACACAAAGGGAACTGTCACAGTAAGAAATACCAGCATGTGAAAAACAAATTGTTACAATGTACTGCTCTCGGAGCCAAAATTAACTTACGACAAGATCATGCGAAAAGCAGCCTTGCGAGGTCATCACTACTCGGCGCATTACTCGAAGCAGGACGATCTTGTTCTCAGGAACATGTGAAATCGCCTGCAAGATGATGATAAAGTGTCCGTTCAAAGCGTTCTCTCTCTCGAACTCATGGCCTCCAGGCGAAACGAGCGGCACAAGCACCGTTGCCAAGAACGCTCTCGCTGGAGGACTTTCGGGTTGACAGTTAGGATAGGTCTCCGCTCGTGGCAGCGAGCGTTGCGGGTTCGAATCCCCACGTCGAGCATCGGCGCTGAGAAATGGGTGCGTCGTGGGTTTCGAATCCCCCTCCCCTCAGGATGTCGCTGGTTGGCTTCGGTTAGCTTTGGGTGCGACGCTGGAGGAAGCCGGAAGCCCACAGATGTCCCGTCGACTGGCCGGGATTGCAAGTTGAGCTTCCGGATTCCTTCCAGGAATCAAGGAGTCGTTCCCTTCAGGATTCTCCCCTTCAGTTGTGAAAATAGAGCCGTACTATAAAGCTGGTTGATGCCTCCCTCAAAGGTTGCCTCTCCAGAGTATCAAGAAGTGCGCTGCTCCCTTGGAGGAGAGCAACCTTTCAGAGTAAGTGGCAAGCGTGCCTTCGGGGTACTCTCCAGAGAAGTAACAAGGATCCACGAAGCCTTTCTGAATTCATAGGATGATCCCTCCAGGATTATCCCCCTAACTTGAAGAGTCACACGCGCCCTCGGGTGGCGTAGGCAGTGTTGGATGCGCTTCGTCACCCTCCCCCCAGGGAGGCGAACGGTTCTTCAGTACTCTTTGGGAACTAAAAAGAGAAAAAGCGAAAGCAAGAAGACTGTAGAGCCGGCTCTGGACGAGATCGGCATGGAAACCCAGAACCCCAAATTTGGTCCAGACTCTCATCGTGAGGAAGCAGCAGCGTAGGAACCCGGAGACGGGAAGTGCAGAAATCCTGCTGACAACTTAGAAGATCAGCAGCAGGATGTTGCTTGTGGCTGAGGCTCTTTCTGTGATCCAATCAGTCTCCTGGGAAAGCCGGCGTTTCGAGCCAGCCGGGAATGCATCATTCGCCCTGCTTCCGTCTCTTTGTCAACAGAAACTTGTCTGTTTTCCGTCAGGCTTTAGTTCTTGGTCTCGTGCGCCTTCTAGTCATCGTTGAGATCCCTTCGGCTTCAGGAACAGTCTCTTTCGTCTTGATTAACTTAGTCAAGAAGGAGTACTTTCTTCGCGAAGCACTTCTGCCTTCATGTGTGAAAAACACTGCGTGAGTCGTTGTGCATTCGTGTCTCCAAAACTCCCCAGCAGTTGCGAATTCTCTCCACATTCCTGCTAGCGGCACCACCTGTCTTGCAGCGAGGTCATTGGTTGTGTCGATGCAGCACCATCGTGTCTAACCGCCTTCTGGTGCCCGAGGTTTCCCCGTGACATTCAGTAATTTCTGAGAGGAGGCCTGATGAAGGAACTCGTTGCAGCTTCCGCAATCATGAAAAGAATCATCAGCTCTTTAATTCCTCGGCGCGGCATCCACCCCCGCGTTGACTGAGACTCGAAGTGGAACCAATCGGTTTCATCAGGATTTGCAGGAATGCCACTGGACATTGATTTCGGATCTGGAACAGAGCAAGATTGTCCAGATGTACGGCACGGAGTTCTCGTACTCCCCGTGAATCCACCGAAATCAGTGGACCGGTGCAGAGATGGGAGAAGGTTTTTCGTGGGCGGTGAGCGTCAAATTGTGCACAATCGTGCTCATTTGTTTACAGAAAGGATCCTCCCAGTAAACTGCAGACCATTGGATTGGATCAGGAGAAATCCTGGAGCCCCGCGTGACGTCACAGAAAAGAGTGCCTTTCGCGATCGCTCTCTGCACACATTCCAAATCTGCTTGAGTGGGGGGGACACACAAAAAAGAGTCTCCCCGTTTTTCTCCAAACACGGGTTCCCCATTCTGCAGGGAACAGCCTCCGCTGTTCGCGAGCGTGTTCTCTGCACTCTGTATTCCATGTGACCAAGAGGCCCTCATCTTCCCTTCTGCCTTCAATGAAGAACGTTCGCTGCTTGCGAAATCAGGGCGCCGTTCGGAGCTTAGAATTAATCTTCCTGGTCGTTACGAGATGCTTTCGACTCGCCCAGGATTTTCAGCTTCCTTTCAGTTTAAAAGGTCACTGGTCCACTCAGACACCAGATTTTCTACTTCCCTTTCGAAGAGCAAAGGCTCGTTGAAGCTTCCTCTCTGAGACTTTCTGAGATCATTGTCATTGCTGTGGAAACAGATCTTCCGGACTCGATCTCGTTTCCCGAGCCAGTGCGAAATCACCTCCGAAGAAGCTCTTGAAAAATACCTCGATATCTTCAGCGAATGCCCAGCTGGAAGAGAGCTAGGGTCCTTCCGACTACCGATGCGATTATCCGTCATCGCTGCACCCGTCTTTCGGAACAGACATTGACGTCGGCGACGCTTTGCGGCGTCTCCATAGAAAAGCATCCTTCCTGCACAGCGTGCAGCACTCTCTGACGCTTTTCTTCACGCCTGAGACGCTAACAGTTCGCTGGAAACGTGGAAGCCAGGAGGTTGGCACGGGCACAAAAGTTTCTTTCGCGATGTTGCGGACCTGTGATCATGAGGAGACGAAGATTCAATGCCTTTCACTTCTCCACCTCAAAATTTTCTAGTTACGGCACTGTTCCGTCTGTTTGAAGGCGACAAGTGTAAGAACTGGGAAATTTGTTCTTTTGAGAGAGGTACGTAGCTTGGAACAGGAGAGGATCTCATTCCACAGAATAGCAGGCCTTCCTGCGGTTTCCCAGCGGTGCAAATTTTCCAAAGACGCTTTCACGCTATTATAAACGATAAGGAAAGAAATGCTTCCACCAAATTCACTCACAGTTCAAATGACAAGGTACTATTCCTCAAAGCTGGAAATTCTATTCATATTTAATGACCAACGGGTTCCTCTGCTCCAACTTGCGTTGGCTTTGCATGCTTCCAAGTGCCAGCCATTAAAAACCCAAAAAAAAAAGCCATTCTTCCGAGACAAGCAGAGACTCTCTGAGGGCAAAGATTTTGTTTTCCATGATGAACGCGTCCACGAATTACTTTCACGAATTACTTTCGCGGACGTGATGCAGCCCATTTGGAAGACATGGCAGCACTCTGCAAATCTGGTTCCATGCTTCATTTATTTTAACTTTGGAATGCGCACGCGACTAGTGCGGTGTTAGTCTGTTTTGCTTTTGCTTCGTGTCAAATGTGGGAGGATTCAAAGAGGTCCTAGCAAGCTGAGAAGCCAAGTGCCGGTTCAGAGCTTCAAAACAGCTGCATCTGGCTAATGAAACAGCTCAAGATCCTGTCACCTCAGAGTCGCTGTAGTCTTTCGTGCATTCGGCAGAGCAGCTGCCAGTTTCCTGAGGGTGTATTAACAGTTGACACCATTGCAGGTTTTGTCCTGTTACCATGCCACATTCTGGGTCTTGTTTCTACTTCGTCGTGGCTGAACCTCCCTCCAGCAGCATCAAACACAAACAACATTCCAAACGTTATTGATTCTTATTAGTTGAAGATCGCCGTTTTAGCTCCTCCATAACCGAGAACTCTTAGGCTGCATACTTGAATCCCCGTCCCATGAATTTGAGAATTCGAGTAGCAGATAAGAGTTTCGAAGAGTTTCGGGGAATCCACACGAAGGTCCGTGATCTCCACTAAGCCGGTGTGTGTTCCAAGCACAGGTTTGCAACGGTCCAGGGCCTCCATCTCTTGGCAAACGGCGGAAGCTCCCGTCCTTCTCGTGTTACCAAACTCGGCAAACGAGTAGTCACATGGTTTCAAAAATGCTACTCTGCAGCGTTAATGAGCCTTGTACTTGCGATGTGTACGCAGAATTCGCGTGATTGCCGACGGCGTCCCGGATGGAAGGTCCGCGTATCCGACAAGAGTTTTTCTGGAGGTTCACATAAATGCAGACGTCGCTCGCGGGGCTGGAGACCTCTCCACAGGAGAGCAAGCAAGAGTTGGGGTGGTGACGACACGTCTTGTCCCCTTTCGGTTTCTTAATCGGCGAAAATAAGGAGCGCTGGAATGTGATTGCCATCTAGAGTTTGCTAATCGTCCTTCGACCCACACCGATGTCTGGGCACCTTAAGAGTGTTGTATCCCAGCTACTTCACGAAACAGAAATAATGATGATGATGATGGAACCCTCGAATGAATGGAGGTTTTTGTTTCTATTGAGAATACATGGATCCATGAAGTCTCGATAAAGCGGACAAGAGAATCCCGTTTCGCAGAGCAGGAACAATTTTGCTTTCGAAACAGCACTCCCAGAAGTGGGAAAATCCCTTTGATCATTTGTTTACATTTGAGCGGGAGAAGGAGGGAGGAAGGGTATGCTTTCCTTCATGTATGAAGATAACCCCCAAAGCTCACGAACCCGTCACGTCGCGGAGAAATTTTTAAGCGATTTTGATAGCATTCCCCTTTTCTTTTTTTTTTTCTTTTTTTGCGAATCACGCGTGGGGTCAGGTTAAAGCAGAAATCCTGCGTTCTTCACACATCACAAGAAGCTCATTAGTGGTGCGTTCCTTTCGGATACCCCTTCCACATTTGTGCATTTTCGGATAGTGTTTCAACATTTCAACTTTCGGTTCCCAACGCACTCATTTGTCATCCACAGCCACGGAGGCCGATTGGATAACCTCGTCGTGGATCCCGGATCTCAGATGCCAAGCGGCACATGTGAGTGAGGAGTAACCAAGTAATGATGCTCGGTAGCGAGGACTCGAAAAAATTTCATGAGTACTCAATTAATATGACCACCGTGTGCAAGAAGTTTATGGATCTCGGAAGATGACTTCATCCCTAGCTTGTAAACGTGGAGAATGGACGCATGGTGAACGCTGAAAGAGAGACTTGCAGCTTCCTCGGCCAAGCGTCGGAGATGATCTTTCAGCCGTGCGAGCTGACATTAATACTTTTAATGTAATTTACGGGGACCTTGCAAGCTCTCACTGAGCATCTCATGGACAAAGGCTCTCTCCGTTCACGAATTTCTCCCGGTCGGAATGCAGGCGGAAGGCATCGCACGAAATTCATCAGGATGCTTAGAGACAGAAAGAGAACGTTTTCCGATCGCTCCTTTGGCTGATCTGATACCTTTGAGAGATGCTTCCGCGCAACCTGAGAAAATCGCTCAGTGTGCCAAAAAGGAACGTGGGAAGTCGTCGACTTTTATTAGGTCAATTATCCTTCGTCGATACAGAAGGTGAAAAAAAAAAAAAAAAATGCTTTGGAGCTACACGAGTCAAGTGCTCTTCTGACACGAACAGTTAGATACGAAGCCTCGACCATTCTTCTCCCGGCGAACCACTCGTTTCAAGATCTTTTCAAAAATCCCATCTCTCTCTCTTTTTGTTCTTGTGAAGATGCTTCCGCAGAAGCACTTCAAGAGCCCGGAATGCTGAGTACTGGAAATTCCTTGCTGCAGGCCCGCACCCGAAAACCAAGGTGGTTAAGAGGCGGTTAAGAGGCTCACAAAGGCGTTCGGTAGGAACAAGAAAAGCGGAGCACTTTCCGGTTTGCCAGCGGAAGTTCGTCAGCATCTTTGGCGCCGCCCTCTTAAAAGATCCGAGGACGATGAAGTCTCACTGATCATCCAATGCTATCGAGGTACGGAAGCACATGTCATTGCTGCTGTGCCTCCCAGGACACCGAATAAGAAAGGATCCTTTCTTTTCTGCGAAAGTCGTTTAGCAAAGTTCATTTTTGCTGAGGTTGGACTTTTTCACCTCTGACCGCCCGCCTATGGCTCAACGCAGTGTTGGTCAGTCGCCTGTGTGCTATACCCCGTGGAGGCGTTCCTCGCCCTAACACGTTGCTGCTGCGCCAGAGTACTTCAACCACGAAGATACGTCACAGGAAAGTTGGAGGATGGGGTGGGAAAGCGAGCGAGAAGCGTGCTGGTCAGAGCGGTCCAGGGCCTCAGAAAAACCGGAAGCCTCGATCCCGCAGCTGGTCGGCACCGAACGGGAAAAGGAGGCCCCCTCCTCCTCACGGACCGGCTCCACGAGGATGAAGCAGCGTTCGGGATCTGCCAGAAGTAGCGCTCCCGACCCTGCACTCGGCGGGGAGTTTCCTCTTTCGCTAGAGATTTTCAGCATTCTTTTTCTCTGAGACGTCGTCGCTACTGAAGCTGTGCACTTTTCCGAGAAACACGTCATCTAGTCTGTGTAGATGCAGTAAACCGAAAGTATGTTAACGAAGACTCCAGGCTGCACCCACGAGCGATATTAGAATGTAAGGGTATTCCCCTTTCAAATGACAATTTCTTACGCCAAATTGTTTCCATTCATGGCATTCCCCATCTCTTCTGCTGAGAATTCCAGGACAGTCCATTTCACAGGCAATCAGAGGTCTTTTCCCTCTCAGGGTACGCATTCCCGAACAATGCCTACATCTCTCTGGAAGCCCATTGATCGCCATTTTCCAGTTCCCGTATGTTCCATGTGCGTTCAGTTTTGTACAAAAGGGCTAGAGGAACGAGGGCGTGTGTTATGGGCGCTTTCCAACCAAACTCGCGAAGTTTGAAAAAGCAAAATGTCCAGCTACTTGACCCAGCCTGAATTAATACCCCTGACCACCTAAAAGCATGGAGAACCAGTCCCTAGAAAATTCCATCCTTGTTAACCTGAGAGCCCCGCGTCTGTTTGTGTGATATTCCAACTGTAAAGAGGAATTTTGGAACTCTTTTGACGAGTTGGAAGTTAATGAGATCGAAGCATTCCCTGAACTGCTTCGGGGATTTCGGAACCCATTTTTAGATTTAAGAGGCAAAGTTTAAATGGCATCAATCTGACTTGAGGTGCATAAACGTTGAGTCATAATAATACATCGGCGCCTTTTTAAATGCAAGCATATTTTGCCACTCTGTTCGTTCTTTACCTTTTGTATTAATTTTATTAAATGCAGTGGTGCATAGGAGGAAGAAACTCTGACAAGCTGATTTTGGAATTCCGCAATTCGAAATGGTCATTTATAATTCCATCGAGTGATTTCATGCAAAAGATACTGTCCACTTTTTGGAAGATCTTGGCGAACGACTTCGGTTTCTTGCAGCAGTACGTTTGGCACGGATTTCAGCAGATGGACTTGACAGGTGAGGTGTGCCCTCTGAGCATTTTGCAACGTGAATGTGAGGAATGATGAGAACACCTCGCGGTCGGACCTTTCTATCTGTGAACAGTTGAAGGGGAAAAAAAAAATTTCCAAATTAGACGAGGACGAGGTTACGATGTGATGAAGATATAAAGTTTCGATATTTTTTTCGACTCGTTTCATACGTTTGTCTCACTGACTGCTCGCGAGATTTAGATACGTATGAGTTTGGTATGAAAGGGTTTCCATATAATAAAATTTACGAGGAAAAAGAAATCATGACCTCTCTTTTATTCAGGAGTTTCCTACTTTCCGCACTTCTCTTTGGAACATGAAGATGAATTGCAAAAACTTCAAAATTTATTGCACATCCCCGAAGAAATCGCCTTTTTGCTTTACGAAAGGGAAATGAGCTTTCAGAGGACAATCACCTTGGAAATGTTCGTGCGCTTTCTACTTTTACGGGACGTCAAGTCAAAAAACATCTACGAAGGGAATAAGGACTTGGCAAGCCTCATTCGCAGGTTCCTGGAAGTAAGTCTTGATTTTTTTTTCGGGGGAAGGGCCGGTGCGGGAGTCAGACACGATTATGGTTATGTTTACCCCTACACACCTGCCTGCCACCTGGGAATGATCTGACTTCAGTTTTCCTTGATTCGGGATGCTGAGTAATTTATTTTGCTCGTGTTCGCTCGCGAGCGGGGAAGAGGGGCAGAAGGGTGATGGCATGGCTGCTTCTTCAATATCTTCCTGCAACCTGGTCCCACTGCCCTTGTTTTCGAATCTGTCTCAGCAAGTGCAGAGAGGCGTAACGAATGTCACAGTTCGCGTCTCGCTGCAGACACCCTTTGCTGCACACCTCCAACTATGTCACGCAATCAGCTATCGGCAGTGCGTGCTCAAGGCGACCTGCTCCCTAGCTGCCTTGACCGTCGAAGCAAGTCAACCCAACACTGTATTTGTTCCCGTGCAACGCCTTATCCTCTCTCCTCTGTTTCCACTGCTTTTGAGTCCATTTCGAGCAGACCCCCCTGCCTATGAAAACCATCTCCGGCGTGGCGTATTCAACGTATTTGCCAGGCAGATATTTTGTGCAGATGAGAGGCCGAAGGCAATCGAAACAAATCGCTTGAAATTCTGTAGCGGAATGGCACTGATCGGATGCTCCGGGAAGGGCTGAGATTCTTTGAATCGGTTTCCTCGACAACCAATGAAGCAAGGATCGAGGAAGCGGTCCTGAGAATCAGGCATGCCCTCGAATCGGGAACGCTTCGTATCTCGAATTTTTCTTTTGGAGATGGAGGAAAATATCCATACAAAGTTCCGTGGTGCGTAAGACAAAGATTACTCACCTTTGAGCACTTTTCTGCGAATATTTACCGAGTCTTTGATCAGCTGATGCCACAACCACATAGAGGTGTACACTCGAGGAATTTTGCACATGCTTCATTTGGCCTTGTGCTCAAGTATGATTAATCTGACCTGTCTTCCGGAAATACGAAACGTGTTTCTCCTTAATCGCACATTCAGGAGGGTGTGGGGAAGACGACGTCCACCGAAATCCATTCCTGCACAGGCAGGAAAGCATTTCGGACTGCAAACTCATTCATTCGTTCACTAAATTTTATGTTTTTTGGGTAAAGAGCATCTGAGCATCTTGAGTCGCTCCGATTCTCCATCCCTTCGATTGCCTGTCATCTAAATTAGCCTCCTTTTTGTTTCTCAAACCAAAAGGTCTTCTATTCTGAACACCTGAGGGTATCATGCCCTAGTGTTCATCATCTCCATCCCCATCTGAACGTACCCTCTAAAGTGATGAACAGTGAGCACGAACGCACCATCCCGATTCCATTCCATTTCATAAGAACTCCCATTTCCGTGGCGGATTCTCTCCTCCGCAGCTGCGTGCAGTTCCAGGACATTTCTTGCAGATCATATGGGCAGAACATCGGAATACGCTTGTTATTAGCGAACGGCTCTCGACTGCAGCAAAGGAGTTTACTGACATCGAAGATATGGGCACTCTCCGCGCATGCCAAAGATCGAAAACTTCATGGAGGAATTTTTTTTGCCACACTTCCAAACTGGTTCACGAATCCTTTCTCCTGCTGCTGGCCCCCGCGGAAGACCAAGACGTATAAGTGAATGAAGAAGGCACAGATAGGACGGATGTCTTCAGCGTCCTCAGGGCTAATTTTCGTTTCCGGACGCGCAAGAAGGGATATCAGAATCCCGTTTTGAGAGCGAATCACCGCTTCATATATGAGAGGCGATCGCGTCCTACAGTTTTCCTGAATTACGGATGAACAAAATAAGAAGTCGAGCCGGGGAACTCAGCAAAGAATAAATAATTCAGTTTGGCTGATTCCATGCTGCGTTGAGGAACCCAAAACGGCAGCCGTTGTTTTGACGACGGATTATCCGCCTGTCGGTCTCTGGTTGCGCCTGGAAACTCCCCCGAAAAAAAAAAAGAAAAAAAGAAAAAAATCGGTTCAAAGAGTTCTGGGTGCAGTTAAGAAGGAAACGTTGAGAGAAATCTCACGTTGCAGCAGCATTAGTATGTTGAAGGTTGTTTCACCAACCCAGATTCCCTGCTCCTGTCTTTTATGCCACCTCTTCGTCTAAGGAGACGATGTTCTTTGTCTGTTTTTCGTATTCCACCCTCCCTCCTCCCTTCTTCCCGTTCCCTCTTCTCCTTCTAGTTACCTTTGCTTTTGCAGCTTTCGTTTTGTCACGTTTGTAATAACGCCAGCAATATTTCTTTTTCCTTTTTTTTCCTACGCTGGCGCAACCTATTAATTCTGTGTTTTGGAGGTGAGCTCCTGGGTCACGCAGACCATCCTGACCCAACGCAGCCAAGAAGACCGAAGGTTCACGCTTTTTTGTTTCGTAAGAGTGGCTCAGACTTCATACAACATCGGCAACTTGGAAAGCACAATGCAAATTCTCGCTGGTTTCAGGTTCGCATCCATTTCTTGCATCTATGTAATCTTTCAGATTTGCCAGTAAGTTATGCCAGTAAATAGAACTCGGAATAGAATTTCAGTCATGGGAAAACCGTTTCCGTTTCCCTTTGTTTTCGCTGCTGTTTCGAAGGATTCGTTGCGCTTAATGTTCGGACGTTTCCTCTTGAAATTTAAGAGCGGAATGTTTCTCATGCATCTCCCTCACTAAGCTGTCGAGAGAGCGACAAGAGAATCCAATTGTGGACCAAACGGTCTCCGTGTGCACGTCGGATAACGAGGACGCGTTTCATTTTCCCAATTCCAGCTTATTTTGTTTTATATATATATATATATATTGTGGCAGTGCGACTGCGTCTTTTGTTTCGGAAGCAGTCACTTTTTCATCGCTGCTCGGATCCTATGTATCCGTTACATCACGTAGGTACATTAGCATTCGCGTGGAATGCGCTGTATTTGCTGAGCTAAGCTGTAGAAAACAAGCGTTTTCCTTCCTAGAATGCTGGACTTTGGCACAATTCGATCGTAATGGCACGAACGATCTGTGCAGAGACAGTTGGACCGAACTTCTCCCTGGACGAACGGCGATGTACAATTCCCGAGTCACAGTGGCGATTCCAAGCCGAACACTCCGATTTTCGTATTGAACATATCGAACCGAGGAGTGTTCCGCGTGCTCTCGTTTTCCGATGTACACGCGGTTTCTTTTTGTCGAGTCGAATGTCGTGGTGATTAAGATGCGTGTTGCTATAGCAAGGATCCTGTATCTAGTTCCAAAAAATTGAATTCGTTCTGGAAAGCAGTGCTGCACGAAGAAGGCACTTTCGTTTATGAGCAGCTGTCTGAAATACTCCTGAATTGCAACCGCTATGAGAACCTCCAGCTTCCGAGCAACATCGAGGAATTCCATCCGTTCATACCTTTCTTTGGAACCTTCATCCGGCAACTCGATGCAGTTCTGCAGCATCCGCTGTTTGCTTTTCAAGATCATCACCACAACGTAAGCATTTTGCGAATCTGTTTTTGTGTGTGTGTTTTCGTTATTCGCTGCGTGCAGCAGTCCCTTGCAGGAGTGGACATGCTCCAGTTTTTGCATGTGGCTAAAAAGCTGAAGCCACACGAACTACTAGCATCCCAAAGTTAGTGTAATAAAGTCTTCAGGCTAAACTTATGATCTCCCGTTCCTCAGAATAAAGTTTTATTGGAGTGCAATTTCAGGCTTTGCCTTGCCTTTAGTGGCTTGTTATCCACGAGATACGACGCAATGAGTTTTTTTTTTTTTTTTTTCCGATAATTATTTCTCCCTGTTATCGGCTTCGCCTCGAAAGCCTCATTTTCACGAAGAGGAGCGGTCTTAGCGTTCGGCTGCGGTGTCGTTCCTTCGCAGCTTCGAAATGGTCGGGAACGCCATAATGGACCGCATTAACCCAACTCTGTTCCGGAGGCCTTCCTTACGAGCATAGGGAAAATATAGTTTCAGTTTCAAATCCAAATAATTCCCTGAATGAACTGAGGGAGCGGTCCTCTGACTAGTAAAGATTTGGCGTTTTCCAATCGGTCAGGAGCTCTGGTTTCAGCTTGCAGCCCTCGGACACTCTCGCTTGATGACCGGCATCATCCTCGGTCGTTGTGCATGAGATTTCGTCTTCTGGGGTGAAAAAAAAAAAAAATGGCCTCTTGTTTCAAAGCAGATCAGGCCGGACACGAAACGCCGCCGCAGAACGCTAGTGTTCCGTTGACCGTGACGAGAATCAGCTAATAGAAAAATGGAATTGCATCTTGAAATTCCCCAAAGTAATTCGACAGCTGTCCCCATAGCCACCGGCTTTCGCATAGCGCGCTGCGCCGTGTACTCCATGGACACACACGACACGCGCATGCACGCTAATTCCATTGCTTTCAGCTTCTCCACAGGTCCATTGAAAACGACATGTACGTAACAGGTGGCATCCCGCAGGTCATTCTGAACAAGGAGCGACTCAACGAAATGTCATTAACTTTGAAGAAAATCAAAGCGCTGCAAAATGAAATGGAGAGTTACCTGAAGAACGCCGATCGAGCACACGACAGGTAAAGCGCGAAATGCTTGATGATTTCTCATGTAAACAACAAGTCAAGATTTTTTCAAGGAAAGGATGTGTGAAAAAAAAAAAAATTCTATTTTAGATTTAAAAATCTTTGTCCGTTTGCTTGTGATTTGTTAGTGCCTAAGGAATTCACGCTGTGTGGATCATGTTCCGAATACGACAACAACATCTCCTTGATTCCCATTTGCCCTCACTGTAAATGCCAAAGGACGCTCAAGGTGACTAAGCGGCAGTGCCACTGCCGTCATGCCGGTGTTGGTTCCAGATTCTGCACCACGGGACGACAACCTGGATATGGGATCCCGACAACTCTCGCTTGGATCTGGTCTTCCTCAAACTCGAAGCCACCAACAGCATGATAACCTGGTGCAAGCCCGACTGGAGCAATCCCAAGAATGGTCACATAGACTTCGAAGAGAAGGTCTCCATATCCATGAAGCAGTCCGCCCCGATCGAAACCTGCTTCCGGGCAGGAGATGAAGGCTTCTTGGACTTGAGGTGCGTCAAAGAGCTGCGCATCGGAAAGGAGCAGCCGGAAGTGGTGAACGCAACAAGGAAAGTGATCAGTGAAGAGCAGATGAATTTCCTCTGGCTGAGCTTGCTATACGGAAATCACATGAGCGACAACCGTATGCTGGTCTTTTTGTTTTCGCCTAAATGCGCAGATTACTGGAGCTCTGGGATGAGCGTCATATTGCAAGCATTAGGTCAGATATCCAAGGGAATCGATCACAGAATCTACTGGCTGAAGGACCTTTACTCGAAACTGTATTACGAAAGCGAAGAATCTGGCAACCCTACATTAGAGGAAGCCATAGCGCTGTTCTGCTACGACCGAAAATACGAAAAGTTTCAGTCCCATCAAGACGCCTTCAATTCCAGCAAGAAAGCGAGCATCTTCACCACTCCAAGCTTACTGTGGAAGAAAAAGGTAGTTCACTCAGTTGTTGAGTTCTTGTCGGAAATGGTAACACTGGTCGCCGATTTCAATTTACATTCAGACTGAAAGTTGAATTTCGATTCGCTGGTGATTGTTTGGATGGCACCATCAACCCTTGTCGGTCTCGAGATGAAATTTACCGTTCTCCGCGCGCTGAGGAATTCGACACGCCATTTTCATTTGATCTGTCATCGCTTTCTTTTAGGGGAAAAAAAAAAAAAAAAAACGAAGCGATCGTCAACTCAAGTCGCGCCATCTCTGCGAATTTTCGAATGCAAGAGAATGCGGGAATGATGATGCTCTTCCATTTGAATCCTATCTCTTCGTTTGCCTTCATCTTTCGTACATCTTCTCGCAGCATCTCTGAATGGAAAGTTGAGAGAGCCTTCGTCTTCAGCGAGATGCTGCGCTGAGCGCCGGCCTCTTGTATGCTGACACTGCCTATTTTGCTCACTAGGTGGAAACCGGGGAAGGAACTCCTGCCACCGACTGCTTGCAGAGTGCGGCGTCTCTGAAAGAAAGGCAGAGCGTGATGAAGGCGCCCAGCAGATCGAAACCGCCTCTGCTGAGATACCTGCACGCGAAATCGGATTCGAACGTCTTCGACTGCCGCTCCAGCTCCGTTCGATCCAAGTGAGTCTCACCCTTTCGCACCTCTTGCGGAAGCAGTGGTACCAGAAAGGGAGAGAGACAACGCGCGGCTTCGGGTGAATTACCGCAATCCCTTTGTAGAAACCGTGGCACCCAGGAGTCTCCAGCTGGAGGAAAGATGGAGCACCAGCACCACAGATACTCGCTTCCTCTGATGAACAACAAAAGATTAACTTTCGCAGATTTCGTGAACGTGTATCACAAATTCAGGTATCTCTTCGTCACCTGAGAATCCTCCCTTGCCCACCTTCTGGCTCACATTTGCGTCTGCGGGCAAGGGTTTTTGGATTCTTTTAACGTTGTCCTTGTTCCTTCAGTATAGCCATGCGCTTGGATCTTGAAGAACTGTTTCTCTCACTCGCTACCAAGAAAAGAAACAAAACGGAAAGTCACATCCAGCGTCAAATGAAGCCAATCACCAACTGCCTGTCTTTATCTAACGAAGGTAAAGTGAGAATAGAGGGATGTCCCTGACATTTGACCTCCACTTGTTTGCTCCCTGATTTTTGGCGAAACATCCACCACTACCTCCTTGGAACCTACCAACAGAATTCCCTCAGGGTTACCCCGTAGTCTCCTTATCTTTCACCTGCCTGCACCCTTGACATCTTCCTCGTATCACAACACCTCTCACCATCCCAACACCTCTCAGTGTCTTAATTTCCATGCACGCACCACAGTTCCTCATGGGACTCTTCGATCCGGTCCACCTCTCCGCCTCATTTAATCACGAAGAACGGGGCTCGCGTCTGTTTGAGACCGAGTGGGGGCAAAAAACAAAAAAACACTGGGCATCTGGTCCATCTGGGGCTCTACGAAATCAGTGCCGATGCTCAATGAAATTACCAGAAATACTCGAGACAAGTGTAGTTGCCACGCAACGTCTGAATCGTGAGGCACCGTTACACCAACCTCGTCCATCCTCGTTTCAGAACTGAACATCATAAAAAGCCATGCGGTGTACCAGCAGATCCTACGCATAGGTTCCGATCACCGGTGCACCAAACTGATAGAGACAGCAATCCCGTCCAATGCAGCCAACTTTCAAAAGACATCTTTTTATGCGATTACCTTCGATGACTTTCTGTTTTTCTTGCGAAACGAGCAGAAGGAGACCATTTCTCAGAAAACGGCGAAGAACCTCATTCGGGTAACCTAACAGTTCTCATCCTGTTCCCACCGTTGCCTCCTTCGGACGCAGAGGTTCGAACCGGACCTCGAGCTCAAGAGAGAGAACTGCCTGTCGTTTGAAGGATTCTCCAACTTCATGTTGGATAGAATCAACCTGGCCAGTGCGACACAGGAAAGCAGCATCCCAGAGGAAGACATGGACCACCCGCTGTCCTGCTATTACATCGCAACGTCCCACAACACCTACCTCACGGGCTACCAGATCAAAGGATACTCTTCCGTGGAGATGTACAAACAGGTCTCTCCCTCGAATCCTAGCCCACTCTGCTTCTGAGAGGGTGGTTGCGTAGGCCTTCTGACTCTCTTTCACACTGCTCTTATCTCTTGAAGGTTTTGCTCTCTGGGTGCCGCTGCGTGGAGCTGGACTGCTGGGACGGAGACGACGGTGTTCCGGTCATTCGTCACGGCCACACCTTCAGCACCAAGATCTCTTTCACGTCGGTCATAGAGGCCATTTCCGGTAGCGCCTTCAAGGTTTCGTCGTTCCCGGTGATCCTCAGCATCGAAAACCACTGCTCCTTGCAGCAGCAGATTAAAATGGCCGACGTTTTCCAGGTTGATGGATGCAGTTTCTGGATAGCGGAAATCATTTTTTTTCCTTCTTTCTTTTTCTATGGGGTCTTCTTGCCTTGCATTCCAGAGCGTGTTTGGAGACTCTTTGGTATCCACGTTTTTGGTGGAAACGGACTTCAGCTCCTGCCCGTGTCTTCCTTCTCCGAACAAGCTGAAGGGGAAGATACTGATAAAGAACAAAAAGATCAATGTCGACGTTCCTCCTTCCATATGGATCAAGACGGAATTCTGCGCCCAGCAGCAATCGTACCTGAAGTGCGAAGCGTCCCTCGAGGAAGAGGATTACCTTGATGAGGTGGAGGATGGCGATGAGTACCCCAGCGAAGCCATCTCGGAGGGTATGGCTTTTCCGCTTCCGGTTCTTTGCGGAAGGTTATTGAGGAAAGTGATCTTCCTTGAGCGCTTGCACTCCGCTTGAGGCCGTCCTCCGTAAAGCGCGTTGGCCGCAGCAGCTTCCCTCTGGAGGGTTTCAACAAAAATTCAAGTGGCACGGAATCTCTTTTCAAAGTCACGGATATTCTGTCTTCCCTTGGAATGGAACGCGCGGCTCAAAGAGGAATGGGTTCTTTTTGAATGCGCATTCGTGCCTCCTTCCGACCTTAGTCCACATCTTTAGGTCTTTCCTCCCGGTTTGCGTCCTTGGATCTCATGCTGGGTTCCCTTCGTTTCGCTTTCCGTGTTGTTCCCGACCTTTCCATGAGATTCTTAGATAAACAGCAATGCAAACCGGAAAATGTATTTGCAGTGCACGAAAACGCAGCCGATGGGAAGGCCAAAATCATCGCCTTGGATTATTCCCCATCCAAGAGTGCTGTGTACAAGGACGAATCAATTCAACTCACCCCGAAATCGAAAAAGGGTTCCCAGCTGATCGCTCCGGAACTCTCCAAACTCGTGACCTATGTCCAAGCGGTCAAGTACGCCGGAGTCCACTTTTCATCTCCGACTTCTTGCAAGCAAGTCAAGAAGCTTTCAAAGAAGGCGCATCCAACAGGTTGCCAGTTCTTCGAGAGCAACATCAGCCTCGATTCCAAGACGAAGAGCTCAGTCAATCACTCCTGCTACCAGTGCATTTCCATAAACGAGACCACAGCTAAGAAAATCATGCGCAAGTACCCCATGAGTTTGATCAAACACACGGAAACCCAGCTCGTCAGAGTGTATCCTGCTGCATACAGGATAGATTCCAGCAATATGAATCCTGTTCTGTACTGGTCCAACGGTGTACAAATGGTAGCAATTAACTACCAGACAGAGGACTTGGGCCACTACCTGTGCACCGCTCTGTTCGAGCTGAAGAAATCAACGGGGTATGTTCTCAAACCACGAATCCTGTGGGACAAGGAAAACCCTCTCTACCAAAAGTTCAACCCTTCGAACAAAATGCACCAAAATCTAAATTCCACAGTGGTGATCTTGCGCATCCTCTCAGGGCAAAACGTGACTCCTCGAAATACTCTAGGATGCCCGTTCGTGGAAGTGGAAATCGTAGGCATACCTTCCGACAGCTACAAATACAAAACGAAATGCATCGTCAGAAATGGGATGAATCCCATTTGGAACGAGACTTTTACTTTCATCATCTACTTGTTCGAATTATCTTTCATACGGTTCGCCGTGACGGATTCGAGCACTGGACAGATCACAGCTCAAAGAGTCATATTGACAAAGCACCTGAAATCAGGATACCGACATCTCCGGCTGTGCAATTCTCTTAACCAGTCTTTGCCTAACTCTTCGCTCTTCGTGCAAACGAAACTCGAAGAATGCACTCCCCGGAGCAATGCAACAGACCCATCCAGCCTTGCATCTGTAACAGGGTCTTGCGATGGTCAGCTCCCTAAGAATATGTCCGACGAAAAGCTGTTTTCTGTGAGGAAACTGAAGAAGGGCATATTCTGTTCAGGTATTTGGTGGTTCAGCACTTTTAAGAGCATCTCATATCCTAATTGGCTGCTTCCTCTCATCCAGATACCTCCTGTGAATGACAAGAACTTGGGAAGCGATCCGTGGTTCTTGACACTTGAGTGAGAAAGCGATGATCCTAGGCAGAGCTCAACAGGACGCTTCAAAGACTTTCAGCAGCACTATGGTCATCATGGTTCTCAGAGAGATGACGGCGATGAGAGCCTTCCGAAGTGTAAGAAGCGCGACCGCATGTGCAGACCGATTGGAGGCGATTCCGCCCACCCCTATGCTACACCCGGAGGCAGTCGCGCCACAGTTTGGCAAAGGGGAAGCTTGGATTTAAGATCGTGAAAAACAGCCTTCCTCTAACATTTCCATTGGTATACTTACAAAGCTGTGGGAAGACATTGTGCACCGGAATTTAGAAACACGAATTTTATATGAATACAGTGAGAAGAGACGTTTTAATCTGTATTTTGGAAACTAGAAATAAATTCTATATTTATTGAAGAAAGCTTTCGGTCCTCTTCCTTCTTAGGCAACGCTTCCCAATTGGTTCCAATGGTTTTCCGCCATTCGTAAGCAGACGTTTGTCGCGTTCTTAGAAGGACGTGTGAATCTTGGGTCTGTGATTCCGTGCCATTTTGCCAGGGAAGCTGATCGCGCAGCGTACCTCCCTTGCCAACAGCAGTGTGGGCGCGCGTTTTCGTGAAGAACAATTCCTGACCTCGGATCTGAGTGGCACGCCGCAGTTTTGAAAGTGTCTCACAGTGGACTTGCGAAGTGACGGTTGTTCCAGGCTCCATAAAGTCCACCAGAAGCGCACCTTTTTGGTCCCACACACTGCTGCAGTCCGCCCATGCCAGACAGTTCCGAAATTCGAATGGGAACCTTTCGATCACTCACTTCACAGTATTGACCTCTGACCCAGTGACTACCACGTCTTCCTGCAGAAGCGGCTCAACGATTCGAGGGGGGAAGTGAGGAGTTGACAGCTGCAGTGCTGGATGGACTGGCTGAACTCCCAGGCGGCGGGATTTCATGCAGGGAGTTTTAAAAAGCGTCTTCCGAGGCATCAAAAATGTTAGGAGAAGAATGGTGACTACGTGGAAAAATGACATAAGGATGAACCACGAATACATTTTTGTTTCTCTTCTTTGTTCTTTCTTTATATCCGATTCGCCCTTTTGAAATGCGCCTCGTAAGTCATCTGCTATTTTCACTTGATTCATGGTTCCGTGATGAAATTTAAATCGATGATGATTAATGATGAAAACGAATGCACTTCGGCTACGCTCATGTGTGGGATCCTTCCGAAACCCTGAAGACCCTAATCTCTCCACGTAAGAAACGAAATGTAACTATCTGATAGACATTAGAAACCATTCCGCGCTTGCATGATGGTCCAGATTCTGTTACAACTACAAAAATATCTTCTGACATATACGTACTCGGGAATTCAAGCATGATGGCTCTCTCGAAGTCAGTTTTGCCCGAGAAGGATCTCTTTTCCGTGCTAAGTGAGCTGAATGCTGGTCCCTAGCTTTGTGGAATAAGCATCAAGATCTGGTATTTTCTTACACGTGGAACGCTCATTAGCGGCTGCGGCTCATTAGGAACTCTCGAACGTCCAGGCAAGTCTGGAGGATTAGGTGGAAAGGCTGCTCCCCGAGCCATGGATTGCAGAATCCACTTCTCTATTCTCTTTCCGGTCGGTTTTTTCCGGTCTTCAGTTTCGCTTTTTGGAAACCAGAAAATGGATTTTCGTGGAGCGTGAAGATGAGACCGTTAAGCGAGCCAAACTCCTAAGAAAATGCATCAATTCACGAGGACATCTGGAAAGTTTTCCACCTGGTCACGTCGGGGCGTTTATTTTATGAAGATAAATCAGTTGAGAACACGCTGGCTCCCAGAGGAAGACAAAAGAAGTTGAGAGAGAAAGACTACCGACACAACCAGAAGTTTGGAACGGGAGAGGGGAGGCGGGGACAACAAGCCAAAAAAATAAGGAAATCCGGGACAAGGGTCTTTGGGTTTGCTCCGTATACACGAGGTCAATGTAGAAAAAAACCGGGAAAGGTACAGAGCGAAAGGGAGTGAGGAATGAGAATAGAAACAAAATTAAAAGGGAGTCTAGGGACAAGGGTCACCGGCGTCCGCCAATCCTTCATTTCAAAACCGACGCTGGACGCTGGTGGTTTTCTCCTTTACTTCCTCTTGGAGTTAAGACCACCTTGCAGCCATCCTCATGTAGGCGGCTGCCTTCCCGGTGACCTTCGTTCCGTCTCGTCTCCAGCATGCGGCGGGCCGTGACCATGGCGCGGACGCAACCCATCACTGAGAGATCGCGGAGCCCGTACGGGCGGTGCCTTCCTGGTCCAGCAGGGCTGTCTGTCCTTAGCCGTCGCCTTAGGGCACCGCAGTCGCAGAGCAGGTGCGGGATCGACTCCGCCGATCCGTACCTGGAACAGTTCGGGGATGCGATTCCTGCGGAAACTCGGTGCCGCCGCTCGTTGCACTGGAATCCGCAGTGGAGGAAAAGCACCACGGTCTGTTTCCAGGAAAGGGATAGCACAGAAGCGTCCAGGCGTTGGGAAGAAGCCACAGGTTCCTCGGGGTCAACACGCAGAAGTTGACGACAACGAAGTAGTCCCGTCACCACGTTGCACGCATCCAGCAACTCGCGCACCTTCCAGCCGCCAAGGAGCTTCGTTTTTCTCGCGACGGTGCAGAAAAACTACCACCTCGCCGGTAGGCTGCACTCTTTGCTTGCCCTGAGGGAAACCAACGCTGCAGCGAGGGGTGTGGAGGCGAGGGTCGACTGCCTTGTCGTGTCCTGCATCACCACTTCCAAAGGTTGTGGTAGCAGATGTCGCAGGGGGCAAGGTTTCTCGGACATCTGGAAAGTAGGGAATGCTCAACCCTCATTTCCGCTGAAGAGTGGAACTGCGGATTTCTATCGCCTCTTCTCACATTTGCGTACGAACCGATTTAATTCTAGTCGGGAAACATCCTTCATGAAACAGGGTTTATTTACATCGGAGTTTCTTTGGGAGAGCAAGTCATGGTTGATTTTCCTCAGGACTTTGATTCGAAGAGCGAACGGGGGTTTTCTGGTCCGCCCTATTGAAATTTTGTCTTGCTTCCAGACCCTTCCAGACCAGTATTGGCCCTTGACTGAATTGGGCTTTGGGCTTTGGAGACTTTTGTTTTTCATTTATCGATTGACATGGGATGCAGTAGGGAACAAGGTGATTAATCATGGACACTTGTGGAACCTCTACTTCAAGGGGATTGATCAATTTTCTGTCTCTGATTCAGCCGCGGTTTCATTCGGCAATCACTAGATGAAGTTGCTTGAACTTCGTGCGACAGACTCGTTCAAGGAAGCACAGTCGCCTTCGTCCTGTAGCAAGTGACCATGGCGCTTGGGAAAGATGGCAGACAAAAGAGCCTTGCATTAGTAATTACGGCTTCAGGATCTCAGGGGGAGATCCGATCCACACTCCCCGAAATTTCGCCAGTACTCTGGGTGCTGCTGAGATGTTCTGCTCACCCCTGTGAAATCTGGACTTATTCCAGCATCTCGCTTTCTGGATCTCACCACTAGGACCCCGAGACGTTAGCTTTTTCTGTGGGAAGTGCGGTGCCAGACTTTCTCTTTTTTCTCCTTCTTCAATCCTTTAAAACACGGAGATGTGTCCAGAAGGGAAGAACGACCTCGAGCGTAATCTTCAGATCCTTGCATGATAGAGCTAGACTGGAGGCAAGCAACTCCCAGCGGCAGTCATCCTTTTCAGCTTGTCAGCCAGCTCTGTGTACCGTTTGATGATTGCGAAGGAACTGTATATGCAGCGTTTGATCACGTGCTTTGGAGACTCCTCCTAAACAAGCACCTATGCCAAGTAGACAGTCGGCATTGTCTCCGACAGCATTGGCTCTTGCAGGCATCAGGTTCAATCGGGCTTCGTGCACGGGTCGGCAATCCGCGAGCCACCCGTGGACTCGATTGAGATTGTTTCCGTCGTCGGGTCTGGATTCTGTACTGTCACCAGTACGATGGAAACCCTTTTGAATTCTGTTCTATCTTCGCTGTTTTCCTTTCAGCTTTTTTTGGGGTCCGCTGAGTACCTCAAGAACTGTCGCGTGCCTGGCAGTGGTTCACACAGCTCTTTGACGTTGTCCCACGCCTCCCGAGGGTGTGTACGATTCTTCGAGATAAGAAGTACCTCTGGAGGAAACCACCTTATGAATCCAGGAAGGACTCCGTAGAAGGGAGTCCGTTCCTCTCACGCCTAGGGAAAGATTTCCGAAGGAAACACCTCCACCCTGGTTGTCTACGGAGGAAACCCGCAAGAGAACCGCTGCCGTTTACTCTGGAGAGAATCCCGAAGGGATGCTTCCCAATTTCTCTGAAGAGCGCTCTTGAAGGGAGCTTCATGCTTCTTTACGCACTCTGGAGTGGTACCACACCCATACTCCACAGTAGGAGATGGATGGTCCCCACCGAAGGGGGGTCCGCTAATTTGAACAACCGGAGGGGAACTATCCGCTCCTTGATTCTGCTTCTTGGAAGAACCTGGAGGTCGACTTCCAATCCCGCCCACTCATCGGCAGTTCAATTTTCGGTTTGAACCGCTACCAGTGCCTCATCCGAATGAATAGAGGTCAACCAGCGTCATCTTGCAGGAGGAACTTGGAACCCACGATGAACTTCGTCGATTTCTTTCGGAGTATTCGATCCTGCGAGGCTTGGTGCCACGAGCGGAGCCTGTAGCCACACGGCCGCCAGAGCACGTGGTTTCCGAAACATACAAATCGACCACTGACCGTGGCTGTCGCGTATCTTCCCAACTCGCCCTCCAAGGGCTCCATCTATTTTTTCTTCCTACACCGCTGCACCAAGGGTTAATCCGAAAAGATCCTTGACCTCCGGATACGATGATGATGACAGCTTGAAGCAATCTTTCATTGAGAAGTTGTCGGTCTCCTTCGGAAGGCTTGAGAGATCAAAGCATCCTCTTTACCGATCTACGTATCAGCGCTTGGCTCCCTCCCCCGCTCGGCAAGCTCAGGTATTTCCTGATGTCCTGAAAGTTCACTCAACCTCCGCAAACACCCCCACTTTTCGGTAATGGACATGGCTAGGAAACGAGGATCTTTCCGTCCTCACGGCTAGTCCACACCCTCTTCTACGGAGATGGAAGGGCCAGAAATGTTGACCGTCTTATACAGCAGCTGTTTGAAGTCTTCAGTACGCTCAGACCTTCTGGTTTCACTAGGTACTTATGGACCTGGTTCATTTCGGTCTAATAGATGTTTTTTCTTTTCCCTACTCCATCGTGGGTGGAATCTTCCTGCAGCGGCTCTCTAGAGTTGTTGATAATTTACTCTGGTTGATGGTGGGTCTGGCTTCACTGAAAGAGTTGTCACGAACGTCAAGAAAGGTACTTAACCTCTCTTTTGAATCAATGCGTAGAACAAAGATGATCGTCTGCTCACCTTTAGAGCACTCTTCCTGTTTACGGCGGAGGGACTCGACGGTCAACTTGAATAGAAGAGAACTCTTGGCTGTCATCCTTATCTGACCTGCTCCCAATATTCGTGTGTTTTTCGTGAAATACCACTCCGGCAGTGTGGAGGTGAAGGTTTTGGGTGCAGAAGTCCTTGACAGTAGAGGCGAAAGTCCCCGACACTCCCGCTCTCTGTCGAGACATGGCAAAGTTCATGCGGGACTGCTCCAAAGACGTTTCCAAAGCGAACGTCTTTCAAGGATCTACTTTCTTCGTCCTGTTTCGTTTGCCGAGCAGAGTTCTCCTATGTCAACACTCCATCAAAGTAGTAAACTTCTCTTCGTTGCAGAGAGATGATCTCAATGTCGATGAGCCTCCAAAAGAGCTTGGAATTGAATACGCAGATTCTCAATGGAGTACGCGAGGTCCAACGAGAAACCGAGGCAGTGACCTTCAAAATCCTCCTTCGTGTCATATGAGACTGGCTCTTCTGCAAGAATGCGGTTCCAAGACGCTGATTCGCCTCTCTGTTCTTGAAAAGTGGACGTCTGTATTCGTAGTCTGTCTTGTCCATTATTTCCTCTGGGATCCAGATCTCCGATGGCGCTTCCTTCAGTTAGCTGAAACTGTGATCTTCAGTTTTCCCAAATGAAGGATGAAAGTTGCCTTGAATGACTCTTCCTCTCCAGCAATCGCTTTTCTCATCTCCTTTAGCTTTCGGAAGACGACTGATCCCAGGGTAGCTGTCAGAGTGCCTTTCATGGCGGACAGCTTAACTTTTTGCTGCAAGAATAGACCTCATCCCCTATTGGTACGACCTGTCGGAAATTCATTTCCGATAGTTTTCCTGGACCATGAAGCTCATCCCGCTCTCCTGGAGATAAGATCGACAGAAATCTGTTCACGCGTCTTTTTTTTGGCATGGGGAAAAAAAAAGTGTGCCCAGCGAAATTTTATGTGCTTTCTTCACGCTCGAGAGTGACTTGAGAGCTGGCGAGTAACACTCTTCCACAACACAGGAAATGACGTCCACGTTTGCTAAGGCAACGCGTTTCACTCACGGTTTGCAGCCACATCCACGTCCATCGAGCCCGCTGTCACAGATTCTTGGTACTCTTTCCACCACGAGCGATCATTCCATGGTTCTGGAAGGACGTGTGGTCGATCTCGCTGCTCCTGTAGATGCAGGCTGGCGGAGTAGATCGCTCACCTGCTTCTGGACTGTGGTGCTCGATGGGAACTGTGGCGGAGACTGGTGTCAGCGCTCCTGCACCAAGAGAGCACCGCCCGTGTGACCTGCTGCGGCGGTTCTTCGTGACCCAAGGACTTTCGACGGCGCGGTGCTCACGACGATGGGCTGCATCCGCGCTATGTGGGTGCTCGAGACGACCACGCAGCGAAGGGAGGTCGGGTAGGCAGCTATATGGAGGCTACCTACATGAGGGCGGCGGCCAAGGTGGCCTCGCCTAGAAGAAGGAGTAAAAACGGAGATCTCCAGCATCCAGCGCAGGTTTTGAACACTAGTGTCCCTTGTCCCCAGCCTCCCTCTGTTTATTTATTTATTTATTTTTTTTATTGTCCACTCCCTTTCTCTCCGGACTTTTCCCGGAACTTTCTATGTTTCTCTTACACCAAAGATCTTCGCCCCATTCTTCCCGTAATTTCTTACTTATTTGTCGTCCCATCTCTCCCGTTCCGGGATTTCGAATATCCCTATCTGCGTGTCGGTGGATCCTTTGCTGAACTTCTTTTGTCCTCCGTTGGGAACCAGAGTGTTCTCAACCGGCCTATTTTCATGAAACAAACAATCCGGAGAGACTGAATGGAAAAAAAAAAAAAATACACGCATTGCTCCTCCAACAAAGAGACCCCGCAGTACCATCGCTCATCTTTCGTTTCGGTGGATTAAGAGACCGCATGACCTCACCGTGCTTGCTTGACTCAGCGGAGAAGAGATGAGAAGGAAGGCGAAAAACTCTGTTCTCCCATCTGCCAAAACGAGAGGAAGTCACAGCTCCGCTCCGAGCGCCCCCCATGCTGGAAACGTTTTTGTAGTTTTGGCTTTAAAAGGTTGTATTTTGGGGGGAGCAGGGGATTCTGATTGGACTCTGGAGGATTTGCGACTTCTGACGCGAGCTCGCTGAAAAATCTGGGGATTTCCCAGAGGCCCGCGAGGAGCCGTCTCTTAGGATCGCGAGTGGTATCTGTCTGTCTGGAAGCAGTGCAAGTTGTTCTCCGAACACAAACTGAAAGCAAGAACGCGACTGGGGGTCGTTGCTATGGAATCGCACGTCTCACGAGGTCGGAATGGCAGGAGCGGTCACAAATCTGGTCGTGACCCAGTGATTTCGAATTTCTCCCATGAGGCTTCCCTGACTAATCTTCAGAAAAAGAGATCGATTCCAAGCCTTATCAACTATCTCGTGCCACTGACGTTCCCTACGCTCTGCTACCCAAGTTTCACGCATCCCATCCTCCGTGCGACGATTCGGTTCCGCATCCTCTGAGCTGTGATGGAGCCCCACAGCCGAGCTGGGGGTTTCCTCGCAGCATCCTGTCTCCGAACCCCGGTCGACGCAACGTGGCGAAATCCGTACGGGAAGAAACTTGTAGACCGTTGCTTAGCGACTAGAGTCGGGGGAGGAAATCGAGCGGAAAGCAGAGTTCCGAGGGAGCTGCCACGGAGAAGTGAAAAGCCGAAACGGAAAGTTTCTCTTCCTCCACGATTGGAAATTCCGTCTCGGACCTCTTCTCTGAACCTATAAAACTCGTGTACCGCGCGTGAACGATCGACGAATCCTGGTTACTCCCGGAAACGTCACGGGCGAAATGGGTCTTTCTCCCATCGGATTGCTCTGGCCTGTGACCTTTACTCTCTCTTCTTCGTCGCGAAAGCCGCTTTCGGTTTCCGTAAGGAAAATCGCACGCGTCAGTGAAGGAAATGAATTCGTCCGACCCCTGTGAAAATACAAACCGGGTCACCAGCCCAAGCCAGTTTCTCCCCAGAAGCATCGCGCAGTGCTGGAAAAGGCATATCACAAAATGGGGAATAGCTTCCCCGTGCTTGGGAACGTTCCCGCTTCTGCCTGGAGGAAAGCCCACAAATCTCTGGAGTATCCATTCCTGCGATGGGTGGTTCCTTTCGACCACACTAGAGACAGTCGCTCCCAGCAGAACAGAATCCACGCTGTGCTTGTATCCTGTAGGCTGTGGCTCCACAACAAGTGTTAGGATACTACAGCCACTGGTACATCGAACGAAAAGGAGGGCTCTCCTTGTGATCCACAAGTTTCTGTGGCAAATGATCCTTTCTGAGAGACAGTGACCGATGCTAGATCTACACCATCGTTTCGTTGTCAGTATGCTGTTTTTTCATCTCAAGGACGGAATCAGGCAGAAGAGTTTCACGGCTTCGGAGGAGAGAGTGGTCCTGAGAGAACAGGAAGGAGACGAATTTCAAGGAGTCTCTGTTACTTCTCAGGCATCTCATTTTTCTAAAACCCCAGGATACAGGATTGAAATAGCGAGTTTTCTGAATACCTCGAGACCATCGGCCATCTAGCGTGTTCCACTGATGCGTTCGCTTTTACCGGTTATATACCTCAGATCTTTTTTCATGCAGGTTGATGTTACCAATGGCCTTTCGCGATGATCCGGTTACCGTTACCACTACAAAACTCGAAGTTCCTTTGCTGCTCCCAATCAACCATGGATATGAGAAATCTTTTCATCGCTCTCATTTCTTAGTAGCCAGCTGCAAAAATTGAAAGGTCAAAAAAGGATTCTCTGTCTGGAGGAGGAATGGAGAAACTACACCATAGGAAGCTTATCATTATCTCCAGTGGTAGCGTGTTCAAGATGTCATTCTCAAACCCTTCCCAGATCTCTTCAGACATGTTACCTTCCTTTGCCGAAAGTGCATCATCTTAGCTCAAAGCCATATTCCACAAAGTAAGACCCGTACACGTTTGCTTTTTAACAGTTAGGTGGATCAGGATGTTCTGGAATCGACTTCCTTCTGCACATCTTTTTTTCAGGGAACGAAGAATTTTATGATCTTTCTCTCTTAATCCTCACCATTAAAACTTAAAGGTACCCGAATCCTGGATCCGTCTAATGAGCTAGTTGCACACTATATTTGACGCGAATGAAGGCAAGCAAGAATTCCCTGGATGCTCTTCGAGTGTTGTTAACGAAGGGAAAACAAGACGCAAAAACGTAAGGTGTCAGCAACTCCGGCAGTAAAGACGGTAGAAGGCATCTACCAGATCTCTGTTCCACTCTTGCTGTTCCAAAATTTTTTGCAGGTTGTCCCACCCTATCGGAAACTGCGCCGGGAGTGAGATCGATACTCTGTTGGATCATATGCCACTTAGCATCATTATCTGAGCTCTCAGAGCTCCTGATCATTTCTCAGTGGAACACCAAAACTAACTAAAAGAGGTTTGCGCGAAAGATTTTGAGAAAATATGCAATGGCAATTGCATTATTGCCGTTGAATACATGGCTCCAGGAACACAGTTATGACCTCCTCCTCGAAGACTGCAGCCAATCTTTTTAGACAAGAGTTTCCTTGGGAACCACAGAGTTCTGTCGCTTGTAGCTGCCAAGAAGATGTGTTAGGAATGACCTCTGTTTAAGTTGGCCAGAAAAGTGGCAGCTCCTGCGAAAAATGCTCTCCTTTGGAATCGTTTAGTCCGTGGTTCTCAGGTATCAAAGACGATTCTCGTGGCAACAGAGTTGGCCTCCTTCTGTTGTTGAGCATCTCTTTGGAATCTTATAGGCAAAAACTTCTTTCTAGATGGACGCATTTCACAACGGTGCTTCGGAGACCCTGATGCAAAGGGTCATCTCTTCCCAGCAAGCAGCTGGAATTGCGTACAGATTGTGCTGTGGTTCGGTGCTAGGAACCGAGGTCGGTCTCTACGGTCACTCCTGATGAAACCATCTATCCCTTTCTCTACAACGGATCCGCCTTATTTAACCGTGGATTCTTCCTTCCTTTCTCAAGGAATTTGGAGACAGAGAGAAAAAGTGCATTGAGCTAGTGGGTACGCTGACTGAAAACTATGACCGCAGGGTCATGGAAGCACTCATGCGTGAGTGATGGAATTCTTCTCATGGGCTCCAGATTCTAATTGATGCTCTCTAAGATAATCACAGCACATAAGGGACACTCTGTTGCTCCGAATGCCTTTTCGTGCCTTTGGTTTCCACTTTCCGTTTCTCTCCTTCCTTTTTACTCCTGACTGAAGTATCGAGACGTCCTCACCATCTTCCCCTACTGTTGTTGTAAGATAACATGCAGACTCGGCTTGTAAATGTCGTCTGGATTGTCCAGTTCTATCTATTATTCCCACTTCATCGGATGCACTTTGGAATACACTCTCAGTTCTAGGATGAATCCTGAAAACTTTGTTTTGGCGGTTGGCTAAGTGCTCAAGAAACGTTAGCCGAGGAGCTCACGAAGCTCTTTCAGCAATGCCCACGCCAGCCGAGGGGGTGCTTGTTAACTCCTCAAGTTATAGGGAGTAACCCCGGAAAGACCATCCTATAAATACAGGAAGGCTTCCGCAGGAAGGAGTCCTTTCCTCTTGCACTTGGGAGGGAATCCCGAATCTCTCCTTTGCTCTAACTGGAGGGACCACGGAGGGAGCCGCTCCTCATTTCTTCTGCGGAGGGAACCCGCAAGGAAACCGCTCCTTGTTTCCCCTACCTTTGAAGAAAACACCGAATGGACGCTTCCAAATTTCTTTGAAGGGCGCTTTCAGAAGGGAGCAGCGCGTTGCTTACGCTCTGGAGAGGCAGCCCCCCGAGGGGGGCACCAACCAGCTCCTTGGCACGCGATGGCCAGTCTCCCGTCTAGGGGAATGGACGGATCCATTTTCCCGACCTGAGGGGAATCCCTAAGGGAATCGGTTCCTTGATTCCCGGAAGGAACCCGGAAAGTCGACTTCCAACCCTGGACAGTCAACGGAGACATCCGGCCGTTTCCAAGAGTGTCGCTCCCGAAGAGCCTGCAGGCAAACCAGCATCATCCTGCGTGGGGACTCTGAACCCACGACGCACCCATTTCTCGGAGTTGATCCTTCCCCGAGCAGGAATCCCTAACAGTCCTGTGCTGCCTACGCGGAATCGTGGCTGCATGGAGCAACACCAGAGGAGGCCAGAACGACAGGGACGCCATCTATTTTGCTGTCCTTTTCATGTAGTCCGGGTCAAGATGGCTCCTTCTGGGAACCTCGAAACAGGAACTTGCCGGCATCCTTACAAAGATGCAGAGGACACCCTCCAGTAATCCATTCCCAACCCCTCCCCCTCCCTCCCATTCTTTAACTGCATTTTTCGTTTCATTCTTTTCCCTTTTGTTTGTCTCTCCTATCCCTGTGCTGCCGAGGCGAACCCTGTTGACCTGCGTGCCATATGCCAGCACATTCCTTCTCGTATCCATAAGTAACGTAGCAGGATCAAACGTCCTGCAACAGACATGTACGTTTATTTCGTAAATAAATGCCCTGGAGTGATCGGGTGTCAACCATTGACGCACCCGAAACCCGTGGGCCAACCGGTGTCTTCTCGAGGGAGGTCACTCAAAACCTACGATGCACCTCCTGTTCTTGGAGTTCGTCCTTCCCCGGGTGGGATTCGAACCCGCTACTCTTGTTACCACCCGAGGAGACCGTGGCCACACGGCCGCCAACGCAGACCATGGCTTCCGCGAATGACCATGAGGCTCTTGGGACCCTAATCCTCTCTGTCGGCTTGGGATTTTCTCGAGTTGGTGTTTTTCTTCATCCATCTTCGGCCTGCGTAACAGAGGAGCACAGGAAACTGGACGGCAGTGTGTCGGGATTCCTTGGTCGCACTCCCGCCCGGGAGCAGCTTCTCACGGGAGATGGTCGCTCTCTTGCGTCCACTCAGCGTCACAGGAGCATTTTCATCCCCGGTTGAGGAGCTTTTGGTTCATAATCCCGAACGCCATAATCCCTCGCGTCGAAATCCCGAAAATCCCGTCACCGTTTGCCGAAAAAGTTTCATTGATTGAGCGTCGGGAATGACAGGAAAATAAAATGCACGGCACAAAGAATTATAAAAAGTGGTGCTCACAATTTAAAATAGCGGGAAGGAAATAAAAAGGAGAGCAAATAAAAAACCGAAGGGAACGCATATAAAAAAATAAAAAGAAGGAAAAAAAATAAGGAAAGGAAAGAGAATTAAAAAGAAAACAATAAAAAAAGAAAAACAAAGAAGAAGAGAAGAAACAAAAGAAATAAAATAGACAGCTGAGCATATGGAAAAGTGTATTCGAGGTACACGGATTGCGGGCAACTGTGCGGAGGTGGTGCGCATAAGAGATGGACGACTTTCACGATCCGCTGCGAAGTCTTTGCATCGCAATGATGTTCAATGATACGATTCCAAAAAACGCCATTCTAATTGAAAAGAAAAGGCCAGCTAAGAGGGAGAGAAAGCCGAATTGGTGATTGGTGGGCGTTCTGGACGTTCTTTCCTTGATACTGTATTGGTGGACACAAGTGGACATCGACAGAAGGATGGACAGAATAGACAGGACAGAAGTAAGATGGACAGAAGTAGGCGCGCAGCAGCAATCAGTAATCGCGAGACTTCAGAACAAAGTCAGTGACCGTCAACGTCGCCTAGCTCTTATGCGCATCACCTCCACGAATTTGTCCTCAATCCGTACCTCTTTCATTTTCAAAGTTAACAGCTACGGTATTACAAACAAAAGGGGAGCTTTTCCCCATCGTCCACCCTCTTCCTTCCTGATCACTGAAGTTGTTCTACGAGGGATGCTATTGAAACGTCCTGTAGTCTGCAGTTCAACGACGTCTTCCTCTCCGTCCAAGAGCCGCTCTTCATGTGCTTTTGGGCATCGTCCAGCAATCATCGCAGGAGATGTCTTCGATAGATGTTGCGAGTGCAGAGCATGGCACGGGGCAACCATAAAGTGCTTCATTTTATACGCATACATCTGTGGGGCACATCTGCATCTGCAAGTTCCCTGCAGACCGGTTGCTTCAGTGCCACGGTCTCAAGTTCCCAAAGGACCACCAATGATGGCCAGCACCTTTGCATGGACTCTTTTTGGGGTTGCTGGTTGGTAATATCTTGATGTTTGGATACTTTCTCATGTCTGGCGATGCTGAAGGCTTCCTTCCGTTACCAAAGGAGCAAGCTACGTTTAGCACCAGCATCCCGCTGCCGCTACTGTCATACCAGTTCTGGCATCAGAACTGAATCAAGATTAGGGACTCGCTGATTCTTAGAAGTAGAGGTTTCCATCTTGCCGTTTCTACCGCTTTTGTTTCGATTCCATGCACAATCGCAATCCGTGTACCGATGAGACTGCCTCATGTGAAGATTTGCCTCGTGAGTCAGAGTCTCAGCATCTCTCCTCGCAGGTCACAACGACGCCATGTGCGATAAGCTACTGGTGGCTCCTCTTGTGAGAAGCAGATGTCGCCTTGCAGCGTGGTAGAACCTGTAGTTTTTTATCCGTTCACTCCAGGGCGTTTATTTCATGAAAACAGACCGGCTGGGAAGATGCCGGCTCCCAACCGAAGACAAAAGAAGTTCAGCAAAGGATCCACCGACACGCAGATAAGGATATTCGAAATCCCGGAACGGGAGAGATGGGACGACAAATAAGTAAGAAATTACGGGAAGAATGGGGCGAAGATCTTTGGTGTAAGAGAAACATAGAAAGTTCCGGGAAAAGTCCGGAGAGAAAGGGAGTGGACAATAAAAAAAATAAATAAATAAATAAACAGAGGGAGGCTGGGGACAAGGGACACTAGTGTTCAAAACCTGCGCTGGATGCTGGAGATCTCCGTTTTTACTCCTTCTTCTAGGCGAGGCCACCTTGGCCGCCGCCCTCATGTAGGTAGCCTCCATATAGCTGCCTACCCGACCTCCCTTCGCTGCGTGGTCGTCTCGAGCACCCACATAGCGCGGATGCAGCCCATCGTCGTGAGCACCGCGCCGTCGAAAGTCCTTGGGTCACGAAGAACCGCCGCAGCAGGTCACACGGGCGGTGCTCTCCTGGTGCAGGAGCGCTGACACCAGTCTCCGCCACACTTCCCATCGGGCACCACAGTCCAGAAGCAGGTGCGCGATCGACTCCGCCAACCCGCACCTGGTGGACGATTCCGTAGCCAGCAAATCTCAGGTGTTGCCTCCTTGTAAGAAAACATCTCGAAGAGCTATGCATGCCGATGCAGCGCACAGCTTTCCCTTGATCCAGATCATGTTTTACTAGGCACCGCCATGTCTCCTCGCGCTGTGCAGCTCGTACGAAGGAGGGAGACTTCTTCCTCATGCTGATATCAGAAATCATCTCACCAATCTGCATTGTCGGTTCTAATTGAAATTTCCAAACCGTTTCCGATCTTAAAGAGGCTCGTCTTCCGATGGACCATGAGCTTCCGTATATCCCCATTTATTCCGTAAAACTTGCCAGATGTGTCGCCCGACGTAAATTTGCCAGGATCATATAATCATCTACCGTGGGTATCAAAAGAATTTTTTCCAACACCAACTCACGGGGAGTTTCATGTGCTTACGGTTGGGCGGCATCGGCCAGTGAGGATGATGTCTCCAGATGCACTTTTTCATAAGTGGAATTTTCAATTTCATCTTTGTATTTGTTTTCCTTTTTGTTTTTATTTTTTTATTTTCTTTCCACTAGGGATCATGGCGCTCGGGATGGCGTCTTGTTGCCTGGAACCTGGTTAGGCATTAATGGTGCAAATGTGCTTACAGATCATTTTCTGGTGGTGCAAGGGGTTCCCGACCCTCCAAAACAGCAGCAAGAGGTTCTACGGAGCTTCCGCGTGCGACATGAAAGATGCAGTGGAGTTGCGTCAGTGGCGCTTGTCCGCACTTGTAATCTGCAAGGCAGGCCGATGGACCAGGACAACAACCAAGGCGGATGGAAGGAGCTCCTCTGCAGTCAATCTGTTCTCCTGGACTACTCCTGGCGGAGTTAGAGTTTCTGGGTAAAGCTTTCTCTGGCTTGGAGGCCCCGGCGTGCTCTCCGGGAGCTTTTTGTGTTCGAGCACATCATTCCTCTCTTCATATGCCCCTTCTATTTTCCTAAGGATGCTGAATTCTTTCGTTGGGATATCTCTCATCGGATTCCGTGAACATCAACCAAATCCCCACTCAGCCAACGGAATAGTCGCTTTCTCTCTTCCCTCCTGTTTGCGTTCCAATCGGTGGTTTCCACGACCAGATCAGGTCTTCAGACTGGTCACCTGTGAGCATCAGTCGCTTACCTTACACGCCTTCGTGCGGTGGTTTCGTGTGCAAAGGCTTCCTATGACTGTCGTGCTTTAAACTAAAATCAACGAGCCGATCATTACGCAGATCTCAGAACTGCGTAGGAAGTGGAGGGGTTTGGGACATCCGGCTCGCGCACCCCGTTTCTGTGATGTTATCGGGCAGAACAGTCCATCTCGATGATCCCCACAGTTGCATACAGTCTAAGGAAATATCACAGAGCACGGAGAAGTTCACGAGAATGAGGGGAAAAAAAAGACAAAAACAAATGCATTTGTGTCAGCGGCTCCAGAAGAGTAGCAGAAGATCGAGTGAAGTCCCGTGACTTCTCAGCTGGGTCGCTAAGGTTCCGGAGGAAGGATGCCCTGAGACATCAAGAGCACCTAGCAGATTGTAAACCGGCTCACTATAAATCCAGCAGATTCCTGGGAGAAACACCGGTGGATTCCGAGCAAGGAGCAGGATAGCGTCTGAAGCTCCTGGATGGCATTACAGAACTCTCGTGTATCTTAGCAGACTCCTCCGCTAATCCTGTTGAAGTCCGACCTCTTTGGCAGCTCTCACAAGACTGCTTCTTGAGATACCATACCGCAGTGATTAAGCACGCGTTGGAGCAGTGACACCTGCAGGATGATGCTGGTTGGCCCATTCGGGAGCGGCACTGGCGGAAGCAGAAGGAATTCGGATGTCCCCGCTGACTGGCCTCCGTCATTGGAAGCTGACCTCCAGGATTCTTCCAGGAATCAAGGAGCCTTTCGGGTTCCTCCCTCTGGTTGTGAAATGGAGTCGCCCCTTTCCTTCAAGAGGGACCCTCCATCTCGTACGATGACGCTAATGGATTGATACCTCTCCAGTCCTTACTTCTATTTTATTTATACTGATCAAATCTGATAACTTTTGCTCTTTATTGTTATTCAACTGAATATACACGTTATAAATAGTGAGCTTTAAAGTATTCCAAGCCGGGATAATTATAGCTTCCGGAATAATACTATATTCAATGTTATTTGGTATATCAGCGACTTCCAAGAAGCATGCTGCTCCCTTCGTGGAGTGCCCTTCAGAAAAAATTTCGAAGCGTCCCTTCGGGGTTCCCTTTAGTGTAATTCTTCAGGATAGGAGCACCCCAGAATGGGGGTCCGCCCTATGAATCCAGGAAGGGCTCGGAGTCCGTTCCTCTCACACTTGGGGAGGGATCCCCTGTTTGGGAGGGATCGCACCTCCCACCCTAGTTGTCTCCGAAGGGAATCCCGAAGGAAATCTCCTTCCTCATTCTCTCCGGAGGAACACTTCCCTAATGGGGGGTGGTCTCTCCATTTCAACTTCTCCGAAGGGAACTCGGAAAGGATCTGCTAGTAAGAATTTCTTCTCTGGAGGGAACCAGCAAGGGAACCGCTCCTTCTCTGAAGAGAACCCTGAAGGGATGCTTCCGGAACTCAGAAGGGGCGCTGCAGCTTCCCGTAGGGAATCGCTCTCGCTTGTTTCCTTGCACTCTGTGAAGAGGCGACGACTCGGAGGTCCGCTCCTTTGAACAACTGGAGAGGGTTCCTGCTCCATCTTGAAACAAAGGGGTCCCCCGGTGAGGGTGGGGTCCGCTCTCCGTTGCACGACAGGAGGCAAAACTCCCCACTCCTTTATTCCTGGGAGGAACCCAAGGTCATTTTTCCGGCCTTCATCGGGGGCCTCCGACTTAATCTACCGCTGGTGCCACGCTCGAATGATTAGGCCAACCAGCGCCATCTTGCAGGAGGAACTCGGAACCCAACGACGCAGTGGAGTCAGTTTCAGCCGGAGTATTCGAACCCGCGGCGCATGGTGCTACGCGTGGAAGCCTTAACCACAAAGCCTCCGGCGCGGGCAACACTTCAGAGGAAGAAACGAGGAACGTATGCTTTTAGGAGAATCCCTCCGAAGAAGCAACTCAGGAGCGGATCCTTTTTGGATTCCCTTCAGAGAAATGAGTGACCCCCTTCAGGAGTCCTTCCGGAAAGAATAAGGAAGACAAGGTTCCCCTCAGAATTCGCTCCCAAGAGTAAGGAGAACGAACTCTCTCCTTCAGAGCCTTCCTGGATTCATAGAATGGTTCCCACGGGACTGCCGAAAACTTGAGGGAATTTCCACTTGTAGGAGGAAAGTGTGAGGGAGATACAAGAATAGGAGGGATGGCTGCTGATTTGCAAGGTGGAAAACATGTCTTTGAGCTTCTGGTCATCCCTTGGTAGACCTTGGAACTGGAATGACTAAGCAGTGCAGTGCCTTATTCTCAAGCAGATTTCCCCAGCAATGCCAACGGCCGGAGGGCATCTTGATTCTTTTGCAGACTTCGGAAGTTGGAGACTGATGGCACTTCGTTTGCGCTCAAGTAGCAGCATCCTGGAATCTCCGAGGTGGTATCCAGAAAGAAAGCAAGAGAAGAAGCGTCGGATGTTGCCTTTTTGAAACTTGTCAATTTTCGGTTCTCTTATCCTCAAGATGAATAGCCCAATTCGTGGAACAGTTCTGAACCCAAAACTGTTTCAGAGGATGAAGGCCCTACCACCTTAAAGCAGTGTGTGGAAGGAGAGAGAGTTGGACCCCAAAGCATAGGAAGGGAGTTTCGGCTATAAAGTGTGAGGTGCTCGGTCTGATAGAATAGCCTGAATGATTCGAGTCCGACATCTAGGAAGCTCAAGAGTGAGGCCAATGGAGATGCGAAGAGGGTAATTGCTACTGGGTTACAAATGGATTACTGGGGATATTATCTGGGTCAAAATTCTGGAATGAATGGCATACCTGAGAGATTGAGGATTATGAGGAATGTAAGCAAGGGAATGGAATTATGGTAGAGGGTATGTGAGAGGGAGTGGATGTTTGCTTTGTGGAAAAGTGATGGACTTCTGAGTTAGGTTACCGTATTTATCTTGTGAGAGGATGATGAGTTATTGTGGAGCTCATGCATGCTAAATGGAAGACTAGCAAATAATTATAAGTCCGTCTCTGGTGATGTTTTCCTTACCAAGTGCTCCAATTCTGGAAAAACCTTGGATTGAAGAAACCGATCATCATCCGTTCGAATATCCAAACCTGGATATAAGCTCCGTTGCAAACTTTTTCGTGTTTTTCCTCGGAAACCGTTCATGTGCATCATTCCAGAGGAGCAACTACTCAGCACGTTTTTCCCTGCAAGAACTCAGTTTTGAGAGAGTAAATAGCTCCATTTCATTTACTTGAAGCTTCTTGAGACCAGCTGTCCATCGCCTTCGAAGCTGCTGCTCGGAGGCCTCGCTTCCTCTCTCATTGACATATGAAACTCAGACAGTCGGTACGTGGTCCTTGACTTGTAAGAGAGGGCGTGAGGCCATTAGGGTTTGGCACCCTTTGCATTCTACAGTGCCATTCCCTTGAGAAAGTCGAGAATCTTTACAGCTACCGTTGCCTTGGGTACAAGACTTGGAAAAAAAAAAAAAAAAAAAGGAAACACGAAACTATTCCCAAACTATTCCCATGGATGGCATAAAAATAATAACATTGATGCTAGTAATCGCTACCAATGCAATTCTTGTAGATTCACATAGGGAATTCTCCACTGTCAAAAGCACAAAAGGTCGAAAAAGCGTTGTATTCTCGAAAAACAAGTCTTGAACGCTGTCTGCTTCTCAGCACTAAGAACTGGGAATTCAGGAAGGGAAAGGAGCATCCAATGCGTTACGCATGGATTCAGACGAATTGTACTGTGGAAGCGCGGGGTTTTTACTTTCAATGAACAGAGGGTCTCAATATCAGGTTCTCCTTCTCAACTGTAGGCTTAGAGATCCAAGAACCTGGAGTAACACTCTTTTGTCAGTGGAACACGAGCCTCTCATTTGTTCATTCGAGATATCTCGGGAGCGACGAAATTCAACTCTTCCATGGCAACAAAGTTTCTTGCTCTGTAGCAAGGCAGGGTTGAGGAATCAGGAATCAAGGCAGGGTGCATACATGGGCACTTCCAGGATACCTGATGAACACAAAGAACTGGTATTTCGTTCTGAAAGGCTTCTACAAAGGCCACGCTGTTTCATACCAAGTGTGGATTTTGGAGCACGGGCATTCCTTGTGGGAAGACGTACAAGTCAGTCAATTTGAAGAGAATATGGAACTGAACCCCACGATATCCATGGAGGGAGAGCAGTGCCGAGAGGATATTTGACCTAGGAGACGGGAACAGCCAATCGTTTTTCTCCCACCTGTGTGGCTTATGGTCCATCTGGACCCGGTTTCCCTTCTCTTGTCTTTGGTTTTCAATAGGAAATGAGATGCAGGCATCTTTAGCGATCTCAGGCTCCCTTGTGTCTATAGACACAAAACCAGCAACAGCAGTCTCCTACTTTTTGGTTATCGATCTCCCCCTCCCTTCCCAAAGTAAGGATCTGAGAATCTTGATCTGCAGAACATATGAAGGTGAGCGCTTCTTGCATACAAGAGGGACCATTTAGGACATTCATGGAGACCGGACTCCAGGATGGGAATCCGAAACCCAGAGCCTTCTGCTGGGATCTCCTCTACAAGTACCGCTGGATGAACCTGCTTCCCAGATGAAATTAACTTCAAATGCAGCGTTCAATTCCAGATAGTCCCTCCGACATCCTTTACGAAGACAATATTTCACTGACGAGAGGCTTCGCAACCTCGTAATGGAATGCGTGACCTGGGCCCTCTTCTTGAATCCTCTGATTTAGAGCCATCCCATCTACTCCCCTCTTTTTATGTTGCTCATTGTGGCATGCTCTTGTAAACGAGGATACCTGTAGACAGACTGCGTCTCCCACTGCCTTTTCTTCTATCTTTCCACTGCCTTTGCTCTGTTGCTTCCAGGCCAGTTTGCAAACAGACCCTAAAAACCTCTTTCACTCTAGCCTACCCTTCTCTCTGCTGCCATCTTTTATTGGGTGCTCCTCGGTGCTCTTCAGCGTTCGTTGTTGGCTTCCAGTCTTTCCTCCCGGATCACACGCCTAGTCATGCACTGTCAGAGAAAGATATACTAGTTTGTTTTACTTTCCGCTGCCCTCAACCTTGGAATACACTTCAGAGCAATCTTATTGCTTTTCAATGTCCTTAACTAGATCCTTGTCACTTCTACAACAGCACCTGTTGCTTCTCTGGGCTCACGTAGCTGATGGTTGTTGACCCGAATCATGACATTTCTGATTCCTTTATTTGACTAACTGTTAACAGTTTTAAGTGGGTAATCCTCTTTAGCAGAAAATGCTGCTTCCGTGCCATCGGTTCCTTGGAATTAGATTCTCGTTAAATCACGCTTTAACTCTCGGAAGACGCGTCAGCAGAACCCCCGATTTTAAGTGTTGGCAATCATAAATACTGGAGAAGAATGAACACTGAAGAAAGACATGATCTCCTGAAGGTACTTCTCTACATCTGTCTCCGTGACTGATACTCTTGCAGTGGCTGAAGATCCGAGACCTCTCAAATAGGGTAAGTTCCTGGAACTTTGTAGACCCTCCATCCTTCTTGGTGCTCCAATAGAAGCAATGAGAAGAATCAAAGATGGAAGGGGGGGGGAGGGGAACATTCAGCTTTATTGGAAACTCTCTCTTTGGCTTTTTCAGAAGCGCTCCACGAAGAATAAACCAACCACCCCACGAAAACCGTCCTTCCCGTTTGCGAAGTGCCGGGAAAAGGAAGTAAAAAGGAACGCTATTGTGCCAATAAGCATTTCTTCCTGTTCTCCTTGGACGATTATCACCACGAGTTTGCAGGAACTCTGTGACTCCTATCTTTCCCTTCTTTCCTAACTTATTTCCTCCCTATCAACGCTTCTGTTTGCAGCGTCCCTACCTTCTCTCTGAGTCTCGTCATATAAGAGGATTTATGGCCTACCTAGATTCCTCTTGGCTACTTGTTCTTCAGAACTACTAGGGCTCTGAGTCCTGCTTGAAGACAATCCACGCTCTTGAGAGGCTTCCCCACCTATAAAAAGAGTAGAAGTTCAGCTGATTCCAAAAAGAAATCCAGATTGCTGAGGAAGGTTCGGAAATCACCTAATCGTCTTCCGAACTGACTCCAGAAGAAGTACCTCGTCTTTGTCCGAAGCTAAGACTCAGCTCTTTGTTGGCTTCTATCCCCTTTTCAAAGTGTTTTCTCTTGAGAATACCCGGCTTCCTGTTTTATCCGAAAAGATCTTACTGAAAGTCTGCTCTGCTATATTGCGACCACTTCTCCTTGACAGCATAATCACGAAGGTTTCCCATTTCCTAGATGAACCTGCTTCCGGAAGCTCTACTAGACCGTCTCCTGCAGCAATCTTACCTTCTGTCCTGGACTTCGAAGACAAGGAAACATGCCCTTACGGAATCTTGGGGCCTTCTCTTGCTAGCTTTCGGATCTGCGCACGTTTCAGAACCGTTACCTTCTTAGGAATGGTCTGGAGTCCGTACTGGAGTTATCATGGCTGCTGTCCTTGCCCTTCCCAACTCCATCTCTCTGTGCTTCTCCATATTCTTCGCCTTTAGAGAAATATCAGGTTTGTTGTACTCACCTCTTATGGCAGCTGCAAATGATAAACACTACACTGTGTCTATGTGCTTTTAAATGACTACGAAGAAAGATTTGGAACAATGCTTAGGAATATGTGCTGGATTCCTTAAAACGATGCTCTAACCCTTTCATTTATTTGGAAAAAAAAAAAAAAAAGGTCAGACTTCACTGTTATCAAGACTGCAACCGAATGCAGAAATCTCAATTCGCACAATAAGAATGCACGACCCTTTGTTTTCAGGTTCTTGTATTAGTAGCTAGCAGCATACAGACAGGTAAGACTTTCTACAAAGTTCCTAAGCAAGACGCACTAACGGATTGATGGACAATTAGCAGAGAGAGACACTACTACAAAATGAAGGAATTGAAGAAATGAAATGCGTGGAAATGGGCAGGAGCTTTCATGGAGAATAGAGAGGATGACCCAAGTGAGTATACCGCAATTATTTCACTAAGGGACCAGAATGGACAGTAAGGTAATACAAAGAATACGTGCTTTATAATACTCAGTGTAACCCAAAATCAAACCGTGCAGGCCCCTGAGAAGGTGCAGAATTTGAACACCGGAATTACTGAATCTTCTAACACTCTTCGCCTCGTTGAGAATGCAATCTTAGCATATGTGTTAGCAGGTGAGGCTCTAGGAATACATGCCAGTTCCAAAGTCACCACAACTACAGAAACTAATTTACAGTGTGTGTTATTTAATGAGCATAGAATGGATATAGTTTCCCCTGCTACTCCTTATTTTATTGATGGGCGGATAGCTGCTACATTAGGCCGATGTAATCAATAAGCTTATCTTTTGGAAACGTTTTCGAAAGCAAAATGCATGTTAAATGGCATCGGCAGCTAAGTGTCCTCGGTTCATGCTTTGGAAGGTTGCTTATTAAGGAGGACTGCTTCAAAACTATCAGCAGAAAAATGCAGTCAAGGTGTCTGCATAAGAATGGCACAGTCCTTGGGCATGAAAAAAAAATCTTTCCAGAATTTCGAACCTGAAGCTTGGTTTAAAAAACCTCGAAGAGAAACGAAATTTGGCTTCAATAAACCTCCAATAGGCCGTTGACTTTTCGATTTCCCTCGCAGCATTTCGCAAGGCGATTCTGCTGCTGAGTTTCCGTGATCTTCCGAGATCGGATCACGGTTCCCAGGCATTCACCGATTCGTAACACGGCGACTCGGAATGCAGTTTCACCAAAACCTCCAATTCTTTTCCACATCTTTGGCATTTTTAGTCATTCTTAGTGTGTCACATATGCACATCAGTTTTTTGGTTCGTATTGAGCGCTGTGTGCAGCACTTTCTTTGCTACCGACATTGTGGCGAGCATCGCTTTATAGTGAAAACCACCTTTGGTGGACTTCCTCCGTCACGAACGTTGAAATCTTCACCAGTCTGATGCCAATTTATTATTCTGATACATTGATCCTGAACAGCGCTTCAGGGCATGGGATGATTCGATATAAGATTATCAAACGGAAATGCACGGTTTGTCCCTCATGGCTTTCCTTTGTTAATGCCCTACTGCTTTTACTTGCTGCACTGCAGCATTACAAAAAGACCTGTTTATTTATTTTATTTCATTTTCCCTTGGTTCCAATTGCTTTGTTCCTACAAAATCATTTGACCTGTTTGCGTTTGTTCTACAATTTTTTTAAATCCCCCCCTCCCTCATTTGCTGCGACTGTTATCGGATGCAGAGCCAATCCTCCGGGGACTGATTCTAACCGAAGACTCCAGAGATTAGCGCCACATGTAGGAGACAAAATTTCATTTTTATTTTTTTCACGGCCCAAGGCGTCTTCAAAATTAAAACCTCTGCATCTTAGTTCTTGACACAAATGGTTATTAAATTTCCGAATAAACCCAACGGTAGAGTGAACTTGTCCTTTAAAGGTACTTCGTGCACGCGGGTACGACGAACTCATCAGAGGGTTTTCGAAATGAACCTGTGGCTTAGAAGACTCTTTTCAAAGGGATAACACCCAAAAGAAAGGAAAAAAAAAAAATGCAAAACCGCGTGCCATTCTTTTGTTGCACCAAACGAAATCAGCGATACCAAAAAAGCCTCTGTCCAGTGCCAGAAAACGTGACGAGGGACAAAGGTGCTAGCTTTTGAACCGCGTTTTGATGTACATTACATCCGCTTACGGTTATCATCAGAAACGTTCCCACTGACAAACTGCGAAACCTCAACGGTCTTCAAGGAGGAAACAAAGTCACCTTAGCACAACTGCCTACAAGCGTTCTTTCTGGCGCACCGCGTTTTGCAGCCCGCTTTTACACAGGGAGCTGGCAGAGCACTTGCTGACGTTCCAGACGGCCCTCAATCCAAAGTTTCTTTGTCAAATTAGCTTGGCAATTTTGCAGCGGTGGCTCTCGAACGCGCAATTAACTGATGCAGTTAGGACACCTGAAAGAGTTGCTTGGGGGATGGAACATTCCCTATGTAATTACACTTGCAACGTACTGGATCACAAAAACGTTAAAAAAAAAAAAAAAAAAAAAAATGCTGGATACATACTGTCAAAATCTTACATTTCCAATAAATAACAGGTTTCGGCAAAATATGAACTGCAAATTTGAAAATTGCCTTTTTTATTTCCAGATAATGCTGTTGCTTAAACATGTTTTTAACACAAGTTGTGAATGCACATGACTCTGCGACATTTTTCCAGCAAGAAAAACTTTGCCTAACTCAGCAATTAAGTAGTTGTTTAACCTTCAAATACGCAGGATTGTATAACAAACTGAAACAACATGATGCCAAATGTAATAATTATCACAGCACATTTGGTTAATTTATTACTGTCAGGGTGTGTATGGGAGCTAACAGCACAAATGTGACTTTTACTGTTAGCCCTTGGATAATTTTTGCTTTTTTTCAAGTTTATAGCACTGGGTCATGCCACACAATTTTACCACTTAGGCATCCTGAAACCAACAAATGATGAGTGGGGGAAAATTTGGTACTAACTACTACACTCTTATGAGAAATGTTTGTTGCAATTTCATAAAGTTTAATAGGTTTTTCAGGTGTACAGCAGCTTAAATCAGCACATTCTGGATCAAATGCTAGTAATCGCACACCATAACCATAAGGTGAGCAGATCAGCCTGCCATCAGGACTAAAACTCTGCTCTTTGATGAAGCCTCTACCCACATTTGGTTCTTCCACATAATGCAACAGTCGTGGCTGACTATCATGGATTTTCTGATTGGGAGAGGCTACAGTAGCAGCACTAGGAGGAAAACTTGGGGTACTTATAAACAAGTATGTGCGATGGGATCTTGAAGGGGTCTCTTGAAAGGAAGTGGACATGTTAGATGGGGAAGAATTTGAAGAAGAGGACACTGTTTCTGCAGTTCTGTCTGCGGAATTATCTTGGGATACAGATGCCCTTTCAGTATTTCGTCTCATTTCAATACGCCTCATTTGAATCATGTGCAAGGCTTCCAGATATGAAGGATGGATGAAACGGAATTCTTGAATAGCATCAGATTGCTGTATTCCATTACTGATAAGTGTGATGTGCCAGAATGGTTGCTGAGATTCTGATGAAAGAGAAGCTGGAGCAGGTTCAGGATTTGTGAATGCTTCCTTCTCCTTTGGAACAAAATCTGCTTTCTCTTTATCTATATCCTGAATATCATGTACACAGCTCCACTGGATAAAAAATAACACACTGGAGAAAACATGGTAATCACAAGGAGTTACCTCTGAGAGTTCATCGGTGCTTGTATTCCTGCTCAGAACACACCATCCTTGCGGATGCACCTGTAAGGAAGATATAACTTCTGCTACATTACTTGAGGGAAAATCTGCCACCAATTCTACTCTGTTTCGGCGAGCTGTGAAAAGATGTGAAAAATTGGCAGCTAGTGGCATGGCTGTTTGGCTAAGCTGCATCAAACGATATAAATTCGGTTTAAATCCAGAGAGGTCAGATGAGAGAGTAGTTAAATCTAAGTCATGAATGACGAGCAAATAACCACCAGTAGTGCCAATAACCAATTTGTCTTCTGCTGGCACAAGACGAGTTCTCATAAGACCATTAGTGTGAAACACTCGATTGTGCACCAATCCTTCTTCTGTATAACTACAGCAACAAACATTATGTTTGCAATTCCTTTCTTCAGTTACCTATTGATATCCCAGGTGTAGATACTACCATCAAATCCGGATGTTACTAACAGACCCGCACCTCTTGCATATTCAATGTTCTTCACCCAGTTGGAATGCCCTTTGAGTGTGCGGATTTTGTATTTAAGATTACGAATGTCCCAAAGGGCAATAGTGGTGTCATCACTACATGTACAAAACATACGTGTATCCAGAAACCTACATAATGCTGTTGGTGCCATGGGAAATAGAGAACAATTATCCACCTGATGCAATTGACACAATCTGTGTGAGCATTATGAAGTCCAGAGATCTTGGTACGTGTCAATGGATCAAACAAAAGTGCACACTTTTGTTCACATGCAGCCACCATGACGGAACTTCATGGTAAAACTTCATTTGCATAAATTCTATTTACAATAACTCACCCATCTGGAGAAAATTCAAAATTAAAAATCCCTCCATATGTTGTTTCTGTTTCATAAAGAGAAGGAAGGTCGGACTTTGGCATAAGAGATGCATAAGTGCGATGTAATAAACTATTCTGCAAACCAAGTGGAAAACGTAACCCAATTTCCCGGTGAAAGAGGAATCTGTTGGGGATGGTGCTATTCTTGCAGCACACTTGGGTCATTTCCTGAACATCAACAAAAAATATGTGGTAACATAACTTTATCTGCAAATGCATTATCATTAAAAACATATGTATATTTTTTAAATTGAAATTAAAATGAACAGTTGATTTAAATCCCAACTTTATGCAGGAACCTATTCCAGATTTCTCCTTTCTGCAATTAAAACACCTACATACCATGGCAACAGATTAAACTCAAATTCTACACAACTTGACTAAAACACTGCCATTAATAATAACATCAAAACATTGTTGCTTTTAAATACCTAGTATGCCACAATAGTAATTCGTGGCAAATAAACAAAGAATATGCTAATGCTACTCATGACAATGATTTATGTCCTTTTCTTGATGACTGTGCTCAAGTGCCGTTAACAAGACAGTTAGATAATACCTAAAGATTCAAATGTATTAAAAAACTTGATTTCTACATGAGAGGGCAGGTAGCAGACAATGGCCGGCAATTGATCTCACATGTAGAAATACAAAAATTATGTTGCAGTGAGCAATATTAACATTATGGCAATACCCAAAAAGCTGAAAACAAAAATACCATTATGAAGAAGGCTTTTTTCTCCTAGGCAAAATTTGCTTTTTTCTTTTTTTTAATGCACCTTGCAGGGATTTGCAAAACTACTCATGTGTGATAATGGATTTTCTTGGAACAGATGATACAAGAATACAAATTAAGAAAGCGCAATTTAAGTTGAAATTGATATGAAGTTAGTGAGTTCTCGAATTTGGAAAGCTAATGAAATGAAAACTTCCTACTGTTATCGAATAGCAGTGAATCAATACTATTTATTGCAAAATACATTACTGGGGTAACCGAAATAGAACCACAACTACTACACTTTATCCTTTCAAAAAACCGAATTTTATTATGATGTCATAGTTTTTTTCCATTCTACCTTCATTCAGAAATAGAGAAAAAACCCGTGGCAATCTGGCAAATTGTGTTTCAAAGGAAAACCCACATATGATAAAAAGCAACAAACAATTATCCCCATATAACAACGAAACATATTCACGATATTAAATGAGCATATACAAGATTTCCATTTCAGTTCTAACTATCACCCTCGTTGTGACAAGTGGAATGCCCTTGCTAAAATGTAAGTCACCAATGCTTTCATTACATGAAAGGGCAAAAACTGTTGTAACGTTTCAAATTCGATGAGTGATTACAGCGACCACAGACACATCCCTGAATGAAATTATCTCAAAAAAATCCGGTGAACTGCTTTCTAAACCAAGGGGGAGAGGTGGGGGGGGGGGAGGGAAGGAAAAAAAAAAAAAAATTGAATCGCTTGCTTATTGAATTGAAACAGTTAACTTCCACATTACGAAAAACGTCCTGGTGGGGAGTTGCTACGTAACTTGGAATGATTCACGACCAAACAATTTCCATGGAAGTACACATTTTTAACGAAAACGAGTCACTTTCCAGAATTCCAAAGTGCCGATCTCGAAGCTTTGTCCGGGAGATGGAGATGGGGGGAAGGGGAGGAAAGGGGAAAAACAAAAAAAAAAAAAAAAAAGAACACCCCCAGAAATTACATCAGCATTTGCAACAGCATTTCCCTTCCAAAGGCGACACTTTCGAAAAAAACCCAGACGTGAACATTCGCGTGATACTCACTTCCAAAGGAACGGCCAAATGCAATTCCGAGTTTGTTCAAATAACCTGAGGTGCACTCATTGCTTGAATTTGATATCCAGGGACTCGGGTGGTGATCGGGAACCGGGAGAGAAAATTTCCTCTCTCATGCTCGTGCCCGAGTCGGGCTGGCCGTGTTCCGTGCACGTCGAGAAGCAGAAATTCCGCTGCGTTGAACACTGAGAACGGCCGACAACGCTGACGGAAGCTTTCGGCTGCATTCTCAGTGTCCAAACGTCCCGAGCCTTTCTTTGCCCCCCCCCCTCGCCCCCTCTTCCTTCCGGGGCGAGGAACCGGATGCTGCCCCGATGGAAGAGGGATCGGTGAAAACAAATAAGTGAAAAACAACAAAAAAACAATCAAGGGTGGGAGTGGGCAGCAACAGCACATCAGCCGACCCATTTTTTTCGGTCCCCCCCCCCCTCCCTTCCCTCCCTCCCTCCTCCTCCTCTCCCGATATGCTTGCGAGTGGTGATTTATCCTTCCCGACACAGACTGTGCATCATCTGTGCATCCCTCGTATTTGCGAGAACAAAGATGAAGAAGGTGTTTGTCTCCTTGGCGATTCTCTCCAAGAACCGCACGAAACGTCTCGCAGGGCACATCTGATCCCCTCGGCAGGAGCAAAACAAGGCCAGGCGTCGCACCAGTGCACGTTGCCTGGAAGGGGAACCGCTCGCTCTTGGGCAGTGCCAGGAAGCGTGCAGCTTCTGCTGCATCCTTCTTCATCGCGGGATGGGTGGTCCATCAGCAGAGGAACCACCGATCCGCGTCTAGCCGGACGTCGGTGGACGAACCACGTGCAGCGCATGCACGTGAAAGTTTGTTTCTCATCCCACGGATTGCACCACAAATCGTCGTCCTTTCCCCCCCCGAGTTCCTTGCGGTTTTCCTGGCGAAAATGGCGAGGGCCATGGGATCAGTTCACTCCGGAGAACAACACGCCTCCCGCAGTTTCACCGGAAAACACGGCTTTTCGATCGGAAATTCCACAGGCGTTTTCATAGGGGGAGGGCATGCCAAAGTTGGAAAATCTCCCCTCCATCGTTTCTCGTGAGTGCTTATAATTTTCGCTCTTGAAAAGCGGCAGCGATTCGGGACGAAAGACTTCTGGAAACTTCGCGTTTTCCGGAGGGTTCCTTTATTTTTACTTTTTCCCCTGAACTGGGCTCACATGTGAAATAAGTGAATCATAACAGGATTTCCCACGTTTCGAAATCGTTTACCAGCTACCGAGAAATTCACAAACCTTCTCTTAAGACGCAGGAGACAGTGTACAACTGCCTCCCCTCGGTTTCACCTATATCATTTGTTATGAACTGTAAAGTGTTGCTTTGACACCTCGACGTGTTTATGCTTACCCAGCAAATAAATAAAAGCGGCAGCAAGCATCATCATCGCATGTCATTGCTTCAGCAGGCATGCGTGTTACATAAGAGCTCAGCATATGCACACATCGTATGTGGACATCACATGCATCACGTGGTTTCCACGCTAATTTAAGCTTCACTTTGAATCATCCCCATCCTCTCTCGTACGCCAGCATTTGCAACCTATGCAACTCCATCGACTTCTGACCCTTACAAACGCATATGCAATTTACACAATGTACGAAAAGAATTCGATAAACTTGAACACAGCCAAAACAATCACCTCTTCTCAAATGTGCATATTAAAGAAGATCGGGACGTAAGACTTCAAGAAGGTTACCGTGCTTGTGTGTACAAAGTGACAAGTTGCTTTTGATGGCTTAATCGTGTTGTCTGGCACCCCCTGTTTTCAGCTTCCACGTTGCTGGAAGCTGCGTGCCAATAAAGATGGATTTGTTTCGGAGAGTGGGACACTTCAACTAGGAACTTCACAGCGAACTCTCGTTCGAACGTTCCTGTTTGTCTAACCATGTGTCATCTTGTCTGGCAGCTGCAACCACAAATATTTGGGAAGTCCCATTCGAATCGATCTTACTGATCTCGCGATTCGAAACCCTGATTTCCGGAATTCATTCTGCTAATCCAGAAACAGTTCTGAGGCCCGGGGAAAAGGAGTCCTAAGGGCTCATGGAACGAGAATTATTGCCGAGAAGGAATGCAAAGAGATTCATTAACTCGGGGCTCAGCGTTTATGCATCTACATTTTAATTTGAAATTTCAGCGAGGTGATTAGTTTATGGTCATCTCACATTAGTAAGTCAATCTAATGGATGCAGTGATTCTATGAATTCATTGAATGAACGATCGCTGAATCATATTATTCGGTAATCATTTTTCAATCAGTTCATTTTTCGATGAATCGATTCAGTGGGAAGGAAACCAAATGGCTGCGAAAAGGCAAAAGCTTTTCTTGCTGGATTTCCTCAAATCCCTCACATCATGAATCCAGATACCAGCCTGGCGCACAATGTTTTCTAGAAGGGAATGGCAGGAGTGTGTGACACATGTAAAACAAAACAAAAAAATTATGTGTTGGGTGCTGAGACACCTAGGAGAACTGAAACTGATGTTTCACAAGTAAATTTGTAACCATCATCAGTGAATCTACAATCATTTGAGGACTGTTTCGAGGATAGTAGAGTGTTCAGTGAACATGGTGGCACATGTCCAAGCAAAGCAATCTGTTGCTTCAGAATGATAGGGGGAATAATAAATACTTTGGTTCCTCAGCTTTTCGAATGACTATTCATCCAAAGTACAACAAATCAAGTACTATAGCTGGAATGGGTTTTCATCGGGAAAGTAATGCTGGAAGTGAGAATGCATTTTCTATTTAATGTAAACCATGGTACTTGAAGGAATTCAAGTAAACGAAGCCGACTGATTCCAAAACGGATGATGAATGATAACTCAACTCCATTTCATTATGGACTCTCCTGGTTGAACAGTTCCATTGCCAAATAGAAGTTTCTCAAGAGTTCATAAAAAGAATTTCCTCTGCGAAGACTGCTGCTTATTTTTGTACATAACAATATTTTACATGTGAACTCAAGGAATCCACCGTTCAAAGGGGCAATAAAACTGACCCGTTTGCAGGATGGAAACTCTAAGAACTTCAAGACGGAAAATTTGTTCTCAAAAACATGAAAGCATGACCGCAGGGCAGCCTTGGAATAACATGCTTCAGCGTGTGTGCATTTCGTCTGCGTCCCGAGTGTTCGGTCATGCATCGACTAAATGGAATGCATGGATCTGGAAGCTGCTGATTCTACAGTGTTTGGAAGTTGCACTTTCCCTTTGCACCTTTGCCTGCATCTTGTGTGCAGAAACAGGAATCCCTGTGTCTCGATCGGGGTCATAAAAAAGCCAATTTTATACTGATACTGAAGAACGATCACGCTTGATCTATTTGATCATACGTGAGTCATCTGTTTGCTTGATTTATTTATTTGATTCCATTCCTGATGATAAAATGCTTTACATTTGCTTGGAAAGCATAGACGCTGTCGCAAAGGGAAAGGCAGGTAACTTTCTTTTTCATGGGATTCAGCTGCTGCTTGCCTTCGAAAAGCGCACTCGCTATGCTGCCTCTGTGCTTTGGGGAATGCCCAGTCGTTCCTCCGAATGTCGAAGATCGCAAGAGAGGACACAAAGCGACAGATGGGCGAGGTGATGATCGAGAATGTCTGGGATCAGACCGTACACCTTATGTGGCTATACCTTCGTGTCAGTTCGTACGTCCTGGCATTTTCACACGAATCCGCTGCAGCGTCTCGAAGAGTCAGCAATGACTCCGCCCATTGCGATGTCTGTTTCCCTTCTTTCTGTTGTAAGTTGTTTTCGCAAGTTTGGGCGCTTTGCTCTCTGAAGAAACGAAATAATCTTGGGAAACGGTACGATAGCAGTCACACATAAGTACGTGAACAAAGTTCTCCACGCCTACATGTGAAGCAAATGCTTTCTCGCAAACACTTTCATGATTAGCATAAGTTGGGAAACTTAGCATAAGGTAGAGAGATGTTGCGTCGCCTCACGCGAGTCACACACATACACGTGTGGGCATATGGCGTGATCCATGCTAATGGATTCGGCTTAAAAGGGACCAATCAGACTGACCTCGCAAAAGTCATCTAGTCAATCCCTTTTCTTTGGGGCAGAGAGACGGTAGAGGAATTTTGCGTACCAGGATTCCCTAGACTACGGGGGAACATCGCAGAGTTTATGCTTCTTGGCGGCTTTCAAAGAACTTCACGTGTGGGGTCTGCTGTGGAGCGGAACGAACTTTACCAAATCTCACACGCAATTAATAAAAGATGAAAGAGAATCTTCTGGCCAGCAGTAATGATCGAGCAGGAGTCTGAGGAGAGCATCGGTTCACGCTGTTAGACGGGACAGCCAAGTCCATGTGAAAAGCGGGAGGTGGAAAAATTCCCTGAGGGATTAAGCACATACTGAATTAAGATGCAACCGTCCGAATCATCGTGGTTCCTCCACGAGCTTCTTTTGGTTTACTACGGGAACTCTGCTCTAAAATGTTCCTTTAAAAGCATATCACAAACTGCTCCAAATGCTCTAAGCTTGCGATTTCACTACGGAAACCGACGGCCACCTTCTGCCGACGGCCACCCTCCATTGGAAGCTCGAAGACGAATGTGCTGAAGACATCTCTAGAATGCACATGCAAACGCCGTTGCTCCCTCAGGAGCTCCACTGTTTTCCACTTTTTCGCATCTCAGAAGTAGGCGCTTGCTGCGGACAAAGCCAAAGGTGGTTCGCTCCTGAGTGGACTTTGGAGGAACTCATTCATTGGAGATATGGTCATCATCCTGAGGCGCTCGGATTGGAGTTTTCGAAATCTCTATTCCCTCCGACGGGATATAGAAAATGGATCTTTTGTAGATCTTCCAGTGGGAAGGAGAGGAATGACTTTATTCGGACTAGTCCTCCGTGCGAAAGTAGCCTTGCCGAAATAAAATGCATTTTCCTGATGGGACGCAAACGAACCTCCCTTTTTGCAGTAACGGGACGACCCCCACGTTTTTTTTTTTCACATTCGCTTTCGATGAATTCGTTCATCTCGGGGCTTCTTTTCGGTGGCATCTGCGGCTCGAGTGATCTCCATTTTCAGATGGACCTCCATCGGGTGCTACTGTGCATTTCCTCCCCTCGTGCACCAAGGGGCCGTCCCCAATTCATGACTCTTGATGTAGATCCGCCTCTCCAGTCAAAAGCTTAACCCATCGCCATGGTAGATGGCCGTTCCTGAGGTGAACGGAATTGAAAGCTGTAGTGTTCGTGGGAGAGATGGCACTGGGATGTGGCTGCTCTTGGCCTTCCCTTGCAGCAGCAGCGGTGGCGGTCCCCACCATCTGGACTCCGAGTAGGTCATTCTGCAAGCCTCATTCAGTAGGACACGTACACCTGCTGGAATGTCGCTTTATTAAGGATCCCCTCCCATCAGAGTAAAGGTGAAGGGCAGCACGAAACTTGTCGGAGTTGCTTCTGCCAATGAGAATGGAAATGAGTGGATGCTTCACTTGACCGGGCAAGGAACGAACCAAGGAGCCTCTAATCCAAATGTGCAAGAGAAGCCTTGCAGAATTAATTAAGAGACAACGTATGTATTACCCCCAAAATAAATGCTGCAACTGCAGCAAAAAGAAACACAGTATATCGGCCTCAGCGACTCCTCATCACCTCCCCACCCTCTTTGTAAAATTCCCAGGTTGCGCGCCATCAGCTGAAGCCTCAGGGCTCGAAGTGAAATTCATCCACGCCCTTCACTTGCCGAATCGGATCAGAGGAACACCGTGAGCTGCATAACACTCCACCATGCATCCGTGGGCTTTCTAATCCTTTGGGAGAGGCCGTGATTCTGCGACTGACGATTGGTTCGCACTGGGGGTCGCCTCCGAATCGTTCCAAGACTCCAGCCCTCTGGGATTCACCGCAGTTTCCCTAAGGGAGCTCATTCCTCATATGACGTGCCATCATTCCCGTCACCTGATCCCAGGACTAATCGCCAGGTGGTCGGATCTGCAGTCCCGATGTTGCGGAACCCATCCCTTGCGTACAAGAAAAGAAAACAGCTACTGAGGTGAGCAATCCGCGGTGGTCAGGTATTGCCACCTCATCCTCAACCCTTCAGGTTGACTGCTGACGTCACATGACCGACAAAGAATAAGCGAGAGTCTTTTGTAAATGCTCGAACTCAGAAGAGGAATAGATTCGTTTGAGAAGATCAAGTCCCTTCACATTGGGATGAAGCCATATCCTCGTTCAATGAGACCCAAGCAAGAACGATGCTGTATGGCTCTGACCTCAAGCGCTACCAGCCTCGAAAGCTCTCCAGGCAGGTCCTGGAAGCTGGGGCCATTTGTATCTCCCGCGACATCCACCAGGAGCGCTCGCGTCACGCACCCTACCCTGTTTCCATGCCAAGACAGTAAGCGCAACTAGAGTTCCATTCCGCCCTCCAGCTGGTTCCCCGGAACTTGCACCGGCAAAGCCAACTGATTGAGGCTCATCTAAGAAGCATCGGTGAATGACCTACTCAGCTTCCGACACGCGGCAAAGGATTTTTTGCTCGTCTATTGCTTTCAAGTTTGCCGTCTTGAGGAATAGTTCAGATGTTTCAAAAATCAGTGATCAGATAAATCCCTCAAAATCTTCCTTGAAGGAGGCCATGTAGGTGCGCCGATACCGTGTGGCTCTCGGCCGCTCTCACCAATCGGCGCAGCATCCTTCAGCCGCAAAAAAGCTTATCTCCTTTTCCTCGGTGCCAGCGGTATTCGAGAGCATCAGCTGCCCCCCGGCAGCTTGCCTACTAAAGGGAAAACAACCATGACAGTCCCTAGCAAGTGGGAGCTCGACGCTTTTTCTTCCGTGTCGGATGGAGCCATGGTATAGTCAGCCCAATGCCGTCCAACAACTTTTAGGACGGGAACTGTCGTCTATGGATTTCTATTCCTACGTCTTTTCCTCATCTTACAGAGAGCAGAAGATGAGTGACGATGGATAAGATCGTCATCACCATCGTCCTGCGGACGGGGCAGCGGGAGCGGACACCGCGAGAGGCATCTCTTCAGTGGAAGATGAATTGGTGGCGCGGACGTAGAGCACACGTCAGACCGCGTGCTGACACACAAGTGGAAAGCTCCGGAGACCGCGCCAGTGGTAGTTGCCATTGGGGTTGCTGCTGAGCGCGGAGCGGAGGAAGGCCAGAAGACGCCTCGGTCGCGCCAGCCCTCAAAGATGGGAGGATCTTTCATCCTTTATTGGAGTCCAAGGCAAGTTTGTCCAGGTGGTTGACCCGCCCTGGTCCTACATTCGTTAAGCCGTCAGCCGTAAGCTCTTCCCGACGGAACCTCCAACCCGCGCGCCTTCCTCACTCCCACCGAGATAGGGCTACTCCAGATTTTCAGCTGATCGGGAGAAGCACCATGAACGAGAAAGGGAACACTGGAAGGAGCTCGGTTGAAAGGATCGAACCGAGATGAAAAAGACACGCAGCTTCCCAGCAGCAGCAAAAATGACGAAGACATCGTGCGATGCCATCGCAGCTTTTTTTTCGGAGCTGCACTTTTCGAGATGATGCAGGAACAGGGACTGCTGTGACTTTCTTCCCATCCGCAAATATCACAGCCCGTTTCTGATTGTTTATTGATCTCCATGGAAGCACATGGCGATAGAACGTCTCCAAACTCTCTGCTTTGTAATTGCTTTTGCTGCAGGGAGATGGAATTCCCTGCAGCAAAAGCAATTCGAAAAACGCTGTGGAAGTTCATTTCATCACATCAAAATGCATTGGAATCTCTCTCATGAGCTATAAGAGGTAAAAGAGGTTTTGCAGTGTTTCGCAGTTGCTGCTGATTGAGAGATCCAGGAGGCGCATTAAACCAGTTTCTCCGAAAACGCTTAGTGTAAGGTCAGCATTGCTCATGAAGATGCCATCTGGTCACGTCTGGCTACTTCTCAAGAGCGTACCTTTACCGAAATGCTTCTGATACAGTCCTCGAGAACCTGTACAGGAAACCGAAAGTTCAAGGAAAATGAGCAATAGAAAAGGAATCATGCAGCAGATGAAGCGAGTGGATTGCTTGGCCAATTCCTCAGATTATTCAAATAAAATTTTAGAAATTTTAAAAATGTAATAAAAGACTGAAGGCGGGATATTCCCATATTTCCACAGCCTTTGATCTACCCGTTTTCGGCGGGAATACCATCCCCACGTTCTTCCCATGTTCTTTCTAGCCTAAAAATCTTCTTAGCTATTTTAAATAAAATGTCTCTAATCTCAGGATATGAAGGTGTATAAAGTTTAAATCAGGACTCGCAGCCTTCTAGATCAACGTTAGGTGTACCTGCACCTTTCGATACTGAGCTTCCCAACGGCAAGTGGCAGGCTAAAATGCTGGAAATTTATTTGCAATAAATAAATGAGAATTTATCATAAGGAATAGTCATGCACATTTTGTTTCGCAACAAAAGCCTCTGAACATTAAGAGCAGGATGAAAGCTTCTCATTAAATGTGGTGCTAAAAACTGTGCCACCCAGCTCCACGAAACCACTAAGCCCAGGCTGTCGGAGGACAATTCCAGCAGGTCTGATGAGGCCTTCACCATCAGCAGCTTCGGATACTATCGAGGGGCTGAAAAAAACTCAATCAGGCGTCGACTCCCTGCTTACGGAGTTCTCACAACTCTTTGCCACAGAACTGGTGTCCTTGGCGAACAACCAGCACTGTCGATGCAGGAGACAGGCGAACTCTCTGCCTCCTTCAGATCAGCCACTTATCGGAAAAGGGAGAACAGCGCTGCCTCAGCGACTGGCGTCCCATCACTCTTGCCAACGCGGATGCTTTAAGTTGCTCCCCAAGTTGTGGAGCGCACGAATGCAGTAGGTGGCGCAATCCATGGTCAGCCCGGAGCATACCAACGCGGTCGCGGTTCGAACCGTGGGTGCCAACTTGCTCTATGCTGATGCCTCGTTCAGGTCACGCTTGGAAGAGGTCACGAACGCCTCCGGGAACAGCGCAAGCTGAGCAGGGGTATCGCGCGGAACAATAACATCCGAGAAGAGAGCATTGGCTGTATCAGTCAACTTGCAAAAGGCTTTCGACTGTCTCCATCAGGGGCTCCTTGTCAAGCAGCTGGAACTATTTGGTTTCGCAGACAGTCTTCTCGGTGTGGCGCAAATCTCGATCTTTTTCCGCGGTCTGCTCATCGGAGGCATGAAGGTCAGACGGAGGATTCTACAGGGAGATTCCTTGAATCGGACACTCTTCAGTCTGTTCCTGGAACTTGTTGCTAACGCGTATCACATTCCAGCTCGCTCGACTTCAACGGCAGTCCGGTGTGGTATTGAACGCCGACGACGTGCTGCGCCTACTACGTGAGCATCAGCACTTTCTTCTTGCCATTTGCGTCCAGCAGCTTGACACTGCAGCGGATCTCTGCTCCGCCTTTTCGGCAGCGTTCGTTCTGGAGCCGAGGCGGGTTTCACCCATGTCTTCCTCTCGGAGCGTTGATGAGTCCTTCCACCAGACCTCTAACGCGTCTCGTGCCTCCAAAGCGCATCTGTCCCTCATAGGAATCTGGATCGAAATACGAAGAAAGAATTCGGGATACTCGGTTTCCATTGATGCTTTATTATTACCATGCTCAACTGCGCATGATGGTTGTTTTGATTGTCTCACTGCAGGGATGCACCCGCCGCCCAGGCGCTCCCTGCAGCCTTGTACGAATTCCCCCTCGTGGTTATCCACAAGGGCGATGGAGGCCATGACAGAGGGCAGCAGTCGAGGATCGTGGCATTGACTGATCGCTGGATGTGGGCTCGCCGTTTTCTGAGATTCCCAGGAGCAGTTATCTCACGTCACAGGAAGTCTCCGTGAGCTGGTTCCTTCCGAAGGAGGTCGTCTCTATGTCCGGCCGGTGAGGGCACAGCGTGTCCACTCCATCCCTTTTCGACACAGCAAACTATTGCTTTCCGAGAGGGCAGTAGCGTGAAACATCTTCGTTGCGCTTCTCTCCTGGTTCCTCTTTCACCTTTATTACGGAGACTGCTTGACGTGTGGTCAGGTTTGCTGAAATGAGAAGCCCTTCAGGGCTTCTCCAGATCCGAAGCTTTATCGAAGAACTTGGGGTTGCTCGCCAGAATGTGGATCTGAATTTGTTCCTTGCTGAAGAAATGCAGAAATACAAGCAGCTCTCTAGCCTATAGGTTAGTCTTGGCGGAGAATCTGAGAAACACGTTGGTGTCTTTCTTCGGACACTCTTTTGACAATCGCCCTCGAGCGACCACATGCGAAAGAAAAACCTGTGCTACTCGCTGCGCCCGAGAGCGTCGCTGCTGGAGGTTTACGGGAGGATACAACGCCTGCCATTCAACAGAAACGCGCGACGACAGGACTCATTCTTAGACCAACCTCACGAGGCGGAGAACCAATGCAACACGTTGCCACGCATCCTATGCTTCCATGGCTACCTCGCCTGCCGATCGATTCTGCATCGACTCCGGGAAGTTCCTGGCGTTAGTGCGAGCGGGAAAGCTGTCGCCTCGGCTTCCGACAGGGAGAATCGAGGCCTGCAGTAGGATTGCGGTGTCTGGTGAGGTAGATTGGTGAGCTAAGTGATGAGTTCCTCCCATCACTCGACGAGGAAACATGGCGGATTTATTTTATGGAAACGGCGAACTTTCATCAGAGGTTTCCAAGAGGCTGAGACCAAGAGCGGTGGACCGCCAACGCAGACAATGCAGCACAGAGGACGCTCCTTCGCTGCATCTGGACGTTCGCGTAGGGAAGCGTCCAGATTTGGTCCCCCATGACAATAGAAAGTTGAAAAATGGATCCTATGCTGTAAGCACGTAAAGGCAGAAGAGCCTTCGTCCGACAGGAGGGAACCATTGGCACCCACGGTGCCGCCTTCTGGGGATGCTTTCCATTCTGCTAGCGGACTCGGGAGCTTTCTTTTCACTTCAGTCCTCTTCATCTTCTTTTTCCCTTTGCTGGAAGCTGAGGTACGTAGGGAGTTTCTGTGATCTTCCTGAGAGCTCCTCCCGAGGGTGCCTGTGAAAAATCGGAAGCCCTTCTTTCGCCGATGCTCGTCCGGAAACGATCGCCTGAACTCATCTGCAACGCTTCTCTCGAGGGGCTGCCTCTTCTTCTTCAACCCTCAGAGCTTTCACCTCCCGTTTGTTAGCAGCATCCCCGGTCTGTGAGTCTCTTAGCAATGCTGAAGCAGATCGATAAGTGAGGACAAAGCAAAGATGACACTCCGGGCACCCTGACTATGATGGATTCTTTTCTCTACGAGGGACTGACCTGCAGCATCCGAACCGCAGTGGTATGAGTGATGCGCATGGCGGCGAGTTATTCAAATTCATCTCTAGAAATAAATCCCAGCTTCCTCCTTCCGGCCACCTGAGAACGGTCTCAGTCGGCGACCTCAAGCGTATGCCCCCTCACCCGACACCGCCGTTTGCCACATGTGAATTTGCCGAGTGGGAGGCTGAGACATCTGAAAACAGTCTGAGCAGCTCGCGACCGTCGCCTGAGCAGCCAACGAGCCGACGTCACCCCGCTTTCCGCTTAGCAAAAGTTTTCCCACCTCGGCATTCTCTGCCACGGAAGGAAGCCTGCAAGCGTGGCAAGCACAGAACGCCACCTTCCGTTCGGGGTATCCCGAGCCAAGGCCATTCCGCCACAAAAGGCGGCAGCCCGCAGTGCCGCGGGGCTTCCAAGCACTGTGGACTTGCAAGTGGCCGTGGTCACCGAGTCTCTTCCATCTGCGGCGAGCATCTCGGAGTCCGTGCATCGAGGATGCGCTTGCGTGACCGAGGATCCGAGAAGTTCCTGAAAGTCACGTCACTACGTCTCTCAGCAACGGCTTCCTCCATAATTTTCGTGTTGCCATCGCCGTCCACTTGGCAGGAACGCGGAAATCAGTGGAGAGATAAGAGAGCCTGGGTAGCCCAATCCCAGTAAAAAATCGGGTAAAAATCCTCTTGGCGGGATTTTCGGCGATGCCGGCCTCCTTCCTGGGGCTCGAAGCGGGACCCTTGTGAACGTCATCTGTTCCTCTGCTGCAACAATGGGTTGGGAAGACATGGATACTCCTGCAGCATGTGGGATGATTTGTCCGACCGCTGAGGGACATCCGAGTCCGCCGTCCAGAGTACTTCACCTCGCCTTGTGCGTGGACTTCTGTCCGAGGACCGCGCTGGGGGCTCGCAAAGGTCGGTCGTGTTTTTCAGAATTTCCCTCGGGAAGTGCACGATCCAGGGCTTCCTAGTAGACATCTTCATTCTCTGTCTCCGCTTCCAGCTGACCGCCATCTTGTTGGTGCACTGGGCTCCTCCCGGGAGTGAGGAACGTGATGTCTCCTCAGCGGGCAGAGAAGTCAAGGAGGAGAATCTATGATTCCCTTTCGCATGGGTTTCCCAAATGGTCGGACTGTAGGAGGGGTGGATGCACATTGCAGGGGAGCACTTCAGCTCCATTGATGTCGCCCCGCAGGACCAGCTCAGAGGAACGCTCATTCCTTCGGTCATACTGATTGGATCCTCTCAGGCGATACCTGCACGCACGGTGATGGAGGAATGGAGGAGGAATTTGGTCTCCATACCTTGTATCCATTTGCGATCCTTGTCACCGAAAGAGATGAAAGGACTCTGTCCTGGACCCGAAGTATGAATTCTTCTTTATGCAGTATTCTCGGCACGCATGTCCGGGATGGAAGAACTCGTCCCCTCTTGCTCCTGTTCGATTCTAGCCCAGAGGAGGAGTGTTTTTCGATTGCAACATAAGCTCGCCTCACCCTCTGTTTTGAAACTGCTAACAGGAAGAACTGACTTTTGAAGGGTTGATAACTAGATAAGGTTCTTTGTTCCCAACTTAATGGTCGACAGCGTCATCTTCAGCAGCAGCATGAGGAGGAAGATTTGGCGGTGTGGGAACATTGTGGAAGGAACACGCATGACAATCTCTAGTCCAAAAACACATTAGTCAAGGGAAGTGTGTGGGCTTGCACCACGCCTCAAGCTTCTTTCTCACTAACGGAAGCCACCTGAGATTCCAGGACACGCAGCCAGACTAAACGTATACCAGTCAGGGCTGGACCAAGAATGAAACCAGAAGAACGCGCATGTCGGCGCTGCTGGACATAAGAAATGCTATCTCACATAAAAAACAGATGCAAGAGACACGTTCCTCTGTCCAAGGCACGCCACGACGCGATTCAGGAAATAATCAGAAAGACCGCAGTGGATGAAGCGAAATGGACCATTGTCTCCAGCAGCCAGAGACTTTCAAGAACAAACTCCCTTCTAAAACCGGATTTGGTAATTGAAAAAGGAAACCAGGGTATTCGTGCTGAACATGTGCTGCCCATACGAAAATGGAAGAGAGGCGCTCAGCGCAGCCAGAAGAAGCAAGGAAGGGAAATAAAAGGTGGCCTACAGCTGGACAGAGGGAAAGCAATGCAAAATACAGGCATTCGTCCTTGGCTCTCTGGGAGCCTGGGATACAGGAAATGAGGAAGTAGTGCAAGATGTTGGAATTCTGAAGAAGAAGAAATTGATGGAAATGAGGCACCAGATGGTGACATCGTGCATTTGGTACTCCAGCGATATTTATGCAGCCCACATCACACGGAAAGGCAGTAACCAGTCTGAGAACCCTAGCAGTCTGCTCTTACCATCGGAGGACAGGAAGTAGAAGAAGCAACATGATGAGGGGCGACGAGTGCACCAGATAAATAGAGGAGAAGCTGCGGAGGAGTGTCTAGAGCCCTCCCCCGATACCCATTACATAACCATAAATATAAACAATAAAGTTCCCTGTCTCAAGAGGCCAAGTGCTCGTTTGTTTTCATGATGGACACTACAGTTTTCGGTGAAGCGATGTATAGCCAACGCAAAATGTTGAGCATCCACCATGCTGAAAGGAGCAGCAGAGCTCTTTCTGGCAAGATCCCAGTCTGCGCAAGATCGAGACTCGAGCTTTTAAACTCGCCATCTACGAGGTTGTGGAATAAGGGAGCGGTGGCTCTCCTCATCCATAGTCCAAACTCAATCCATAGTCACATTGACTCAGACGGCGCGAAGATGTAGGCGTAATTCGCGTGAAGCTATAAACTACCTCTCCTGCATAGTGTCAGCAATCAGTGGGGTCGTGCGCGAGTCCTCACTCGAGGTGGACTCCACGCATATTCTGAGGGTACTTGGCTAGCAGAGCGTGTACTTGGCCGCGCAAGGTCTCAGCTCCCTCGTAGAGGCACTTACGAACCCCGCTGAGTATCGGGGAACGAAGGCTCCTCTTAGTCATTGAGGACAGCACGTTCCTGACACACCTCAGGGCATCCTTGGCATGGTCACTGATCGCGACATCCCTGGAGCATCTAAGCGAAATGCTACTGTACATGTGCTGCTGAGCAAGCCAAACCCCTCAAGGGTTCGTGAAAGTGCAGTTTTTCATCCGACCACCCTGGGGCGTTTAGCTAAGAAATAATAAACAAACCATCTGAGACGCAGTTCCCGGAACAAGATCGAAAAGAAGTTCATGCAGAAGGCTCGCCGCCACGGAGGTCGGATGCTGAAGTTCAGAGATAGACGGAGGAGATCAATAAGCAGATAAAGAAAAAATGGAATGAGGACAAGGGTCTTTGGCAGTAGCCACTCCTTACACAGAACCAGCTCAGAATACCAGCAGTCTCCCTGGAGACTTCTTTCAGGTGCGTGACCTCCCTTCGCTGCGTCCGAGACTCCGACAAATGGCAGGCTGCCACGATGGCACGGAAGCAACCGTCCATCGGTGGAATCACGACGCCTGCCGAGAGTGCGACACGCGCGGAGGATCTCCGCAGCAGGTCCTCGTCAGTGTCCTCCGGAAGCGAGAATGCTGAAGACAGCCTCCACCACAGTTGCTGGAGGACACCAACAAGTGCAGGAAAGTCCTTACGCACCTTTCGCAGTTTGAGGATGCAGCTACTCCGAAAAACGGGTGCCGACGCTGGTTCCCCTGGAGACCCCAGTGCAGGAAGAGCAACACTTCGTGCTTCCAGTCCAAGAGAAACATCGGGAGCGTCCAGGCACAAAGGAGGGACTACTAGTTCTTCGGGATGCACACTTAGTAGCTCCTGACACCGAAGGAGTCCGTTCGCCCGGGAACGGGGAGTTGAGGCATCTTCCAGCCTTCCAGGAGTTTTGTAACTCCTGCAACGGTTCAGGGAATCCTCCTACACCGTTGTAGCTTATTGATGTTGGTTGCCCTCAGGGCAGAAAGCGCTCTGGCAAGGGGTATTGCGGAAAGTCGGGTCCACTTTGTCGAATATTGCAGGACATCTCGAGGAGAGTGGCCGAGGAGATTTCGCAGACGACGGACTATTTCCGGGAGAACTTTCAAAGTGGAACCCCGGTTTCTTGCTGTTTCCTTTCTCCCGGCATCCCAGCTAGCGGAGTGGCAGAAGATACAAGGATTGGCCCGTTTCCTCGGATAGAATCCGAATACTCGCATCCGATTCCGTCTGTGATGTAGCAAGTCCTTCGCTGGCAGTGCAGCCCCGAAGGATTGAATGTATAGGAGCACATCATGGAGAGGTTCACAATTTGCCATAGGCAGTGCTGGCTGTTGGGATTGCATCTGCAGTTCGATCTTGTCTAGCACTAGGATACCCAAGCGAGCATTCTGACGCTACACCATCAAGTCTTCTAGGCTGATCCGAGACTTTCCTCACAGAAGACCACAGAGTTCTCCTCAGGAGACGCGGAGTCCGAAACTTTGCCGAATATGGGGGAAGGCATGCAAAAAATGTTGTGCGAGCACGGGGGAGAAGAAACCAAGGTGTTCAGAATGGCGACCGTTCCAGCAAGACGAACTTGCGATAGGGGAACGGATCAGGAGCCATTTCATTCTTCTGGCGGAAGGCAGAACACGCTTCTGCGATGCAAAAGTCACCCAACGGGATGCCAGGACGCTTAAAGCACTTGCTGGTGGGGATCCACAGATAGGTTCATGGTCGAACTGCTTTTCCTACAATGGACCAGCTAGGACGGCCATGGACTTCTCCTGGTTAGTGCACATGCGCTTATTCCTACGGATTAGCTCGAAGAAGTCTTCAAGTATAGCCCTCCATGATGGACATGGTGTCAGGGGAAGTTCACATTAGACAGGTCACAGCACGCAAGACTGAGAGATGGATGGAGACTTGTCCACTTCTCGCAAGAAGCTGTTCGCAGGCATCAATCTCCAGTGCCACTGTGGGAGTGCAGAGCACCTAAGGAAGCTGTTGGTTATCAATTACCTGAGCAGCGGCCTTCTTTGGGGACATGAAAGTAATGCTTGAGTACCCCACGAGGCTCACAGGAAGACAAGTCAGAAGCATATAGCAAGCAAGCGCTTCTCTAAAAGCAAAATGCTGCAGGTGGAAGAAGCTGTCATTTCCTGGATACGGGTAGGAGAAGGTAAGCAAGAAGGTAAGAACCGAGCCGTCAGTATCATTCGGAAATGTGCACAGTTCAACGAGCCTCAGGTGGCCGGCGCACTAACCCCGTATTCCTCAAGACAAAGGGTTCAAGGTTGAAAAGGCCATGCTTCTGCTACCATCCAGAGATGCGAATTCGACGGAGCACTCTGTGATGTCTCTGCAACAATCCATCCGTTTTGTATCAACACACATGGCAAATAAACCAGAAAGCTTGAGTGTCCGCAAGCCTTGAGGGATTGCCTTTTACATGGAGCCAGTTCCGAAGCTCAATAATAATAAGAGGAGGTTTCAATCTAGACATCAAACGGGGAAAATACAGTGAATACCAAAGAATTGCAGAATTCAACAGCACAGCAAAGGTACAGCAGCAAACACACCGGAATAGATCACAGGATGCATTCTGTAGTCATAATGAACAGAACGTTCGGACGGGTGGGTACACAAACTCATGTATAGGCTGCTCTGTCGTGCAGATCAACAGAAGGACTATAAATCCCAGGAAGATCATAAAAGGACGAAACGTACTTATGATCATGGAAGCATGATGGCATAAGTATTTGCCATATCAACAAATGACAAAAGAAATCTCCCAAACAGGGAAGTAGCGCTCGTAGGGCATAGTCATCATGAAGACAATGATCCATCTAGTGCACTTTAGATGCAACAGATGCACTTCGGCGCTAAGCTAGAAAGCAATTGGGAGCTCAAGATCATACAGGTAGCAAATACTGGTTTATGGAGAAAGGAAGAGTTACGAACTAAAAGCATTAAAGGTGACATCCGCTTAATGGAAAAAAGAACAAATGTGGCAGCTATATCGTCCAAACAGAACACAATGGGGCAATGCAAAATACAACAGTAGATGTCCTGAAGCTATTCCATCAATCTAACCAGAAACTATTTAAAAAGCAAAACCACACAGAGCAGCAAACTAAAGTAGATAAAAACAAGACTCAACATGCAAAACAGGTCTATTCTGGTCCAAGAATTTTGTGGTGAACAAATAAGAAAGGAATTCGAAGGCCTCAAGAAGGATGCTGGAACTGTTTCTGATCAGTTTCTGGTCCATCCTTACTGACAACAAAGAGACATTTGCACCGAGCTAATGCAACAATTGCTCAAGAAAACAAGGAGGTCAGGCAGGATCATGTCACCAAAAGAGGCGACTTAATCACGATCATTCATTGGAGATTCATCTCTATTGTGACCATGGATATGAAGTAAATGGAAAAGCTAGAGGCAAATCTTTTAAAAAAAATAACGAACAAAATGGTGTCAACAGAGCTAAGGATTGCAGTCCCAGGAAGGTACGTGGCGGATAAAGTAAGAACCCTGCAGGTCATTATTGGGAGTCCAACATCAAAAACTCAAGGTGGAACCCTCAGTTCTATGCTCTTCGTGATAAACAAGGAAGCTATGAACATCATTACGTATGAAATGTCAAAGGAAGGAGACATACAAGAGAATGAATAGCAATGCTGATACCTGGCACATGCCGATGATACTGTATTTTTCGTGGGAGACAGGTAAGATCAACTAGAGATGCTGAAAACAATAGACGTAATGAAAAGCATTAGAAATAAATGTACCAAAATCAAAGATTGTAAAAATGCAGCAAGTAAAATCTAAAATTGTACCTACAAATGCAGGAAGAATAGACGACACAGTAAACTCTGTTTTCCCAGTGACGAATCCTTTCCCCCAAATGGAATGAACAGCATAAAGCTTTCAAGACAGAAGTCAGGAAATGTGTCAGGTCAACGCTCTTACTTCAGGTAAAAGCGAGGCTATCTAATGGAGTTTTCTCAGCGAACATTCTATATAGAAAACTTGACAAGGATGCGGGCTGCTTCTCGTTTAGATTTACAAGCCAATCTAAACGAGAAGTAACAACTCGTACCCAATGAAATACGAAACTAATTCTATGGGAAGAGAACCTCAAATCAAGATATCGAGCATCTGCATCCTAAAGAACCAAATGGACTCGTTATGCAGTTGACAAAACTTTCCGTGGAAATTCAATAAATAAATAGTATCATGTCTTGCAAAAGAGTAAGACAAGTGGCCTGTATGGAATGTATGAATGTACACCATGATAATAGCAATAGTCAAGGGTTTTTTACAGCTCTAACATCAAAGAAAAGGTGGAAGACGACTGAGCCGACGTGCACAGCAGCCAAAAATACTTTATGCTCGTACAAAATGAAACTAATCCCAAGAAACCTTGGAACGAAGAACTCACAACGATAATCAGTCAATTAGGAATCCTTACAAAAAAAACAGTAAGACGGATAATAACCGGGAGGTCTAAGGAAAGAAAAGACTCAGAATAATTGTTTTCAGGAGGATCCACACATTGGATACGCCTGGAGAACTCCATTTTCGAAATAAGGAATGGCTTACCCTCAGAGGACTGTGCAATGAAGGAGAAAAATGATGGAGAACGTGGAAAGACAGAACACAGAAATTACCCGATTGGAAAGCTTGGAAAACGATTACGAAACCTTGGAAAAAAGTGGTGAGTCAGCTTCCCATGCAGACTTCATTCCGTAGGCTATTAGGACCATTCAGTGGAAGGACCACCAGAATTCTTCGAGAATTTATGTTTCCCCATTACTATTCGGGATTACCACATGGACAAAGACTTGAACGCTGGCCCCCAAATACAGCAGATCAGTATAGCCGTGCATTCGAAGGGACTGACCCTCAAATGCACGCTTTGCATTATAGAACTTTGGATGGGACTGGGAGCGTGTGAAAGTATTACCAACCTAACAGATGAAGGTCAAGGCATTCTAGATGCACCTGCAGCATTGCACGCAGCCTGAGTCACCTGCTTCAATGCACGGCAGACTCTCAGTTTCCACGTCCCATGTTCTCAGCAAGGACAAGGAAAGTTGCTTCCTTACGCAGCTTGGAGGAACGTTAACGGTCAGCATAATGGCGCGAAGAGGTGTTCCGTAGCAGACACCCATCTCCCGTCCGGTCGCATACTCCACCAGATAATCCCACAGGAGGTAGCACACACTGAGAAACAAGAGACATCTATGGCGTTGCAGTTTCACGCGCGAGCGCAAGGTGACCTTGCTGGAAAGCAGCAAGTTCAAGGAAGATGCCCTGGTGAAGAAGTCGGGTTGTCCGACTGATTCTCAGGAGGTCCAACTTGATCGACCACATCATGACAAATGGGTGCTCCAGCGAGCACAGCAGGGGAAACCGACCGAACACTGTCAAGCTGTTCAGGTGTCAGCGGCTCGCCTCGTCCGAAGTCCACATAGCACTTTATAAGATGAGCGATTTCAGCATCTGTTTGCTGTTGAAAGGCAGACGGCTACAGAGACAGCAGCAGCAAGTCAACTACTTGAGCGTATCCATGAGCTTGAGAAACTTGTTGACTGGAGAACCTGCGACGCGGACTCCGCTGACCACGTTTCCATGGATGACCACCCGTGCTCACAGGTAAGAAAAAGAGAAAGAGTGCAATTGACGTCCCTCCCTGACCCCTCCAGGGGCGATTGCACCCCTCCCCTCCAGGTTTGGGCTAAAGATGCTCATGTCCAAATAGAGTTCCCCATCGATCGTCTTGAAGCTATCAGGAGACTGGATGAACCACCAGGAGGGAACAGGGGTCATCACAAGTTCTTCCGTAGCTTCAGCATTCAAGAGATGGAGGGCTGGGGTCCTCTAAATGTCTCGATCCAACAGTCTATGTTCCCTGAACAGAGTGTCCGTTGCACCTACTGACCATTGGATTCGTGGAGGACACCGAGAGCAGTAGTGTCCTTTTTTGTACAATCGAAGCGTTCATTGAGAAAATGTTTAGCAAGCAGAGATCGGGAAAAAAGAAAAGCATGTTGGAAATCTCCTACCTTATCGATATCAGGTAGGATCATTTCGCCGCTTTCCTTAGCAGGAAGGTCGTCATGAGGACAGCGTCTCTGCAGTACTGATGTCTTCCTGCCACTTCTAGGCCTTGGAAGCAGAAAAGTGTCCCAATTCTCTGCATCAGGAGCCACTGTCATGAATGCAAGTAGTCTCTTTAGCACATCTCTAAGGTGCTGTTGGAAGAGGGCCCATCGAGACGCTCCTATCCTCTCTGGAGTACCCTACAATCTACTAACAGGCGACGAAAGAATGCGAGTATTTCGCACTTGACACGCCTAGGACTGCGCTTCTTCTTATCTGGTGGTTTCTATCGCAACCTATATCCCCTAAGGAAGGGCGCCTCGAGGAAGGTCGGTCAGCAACCAGGAATGGCTTGGTAACCGGGAGGCTATGGAACACCTGCGTACCATCCTAAGTATCTTTGCTATTACCAATCCGGATGACTAAAACCACTTCAAGAAAATGTCTTGACAGTTTAATGCCCGGTATGCAATGCGACCCCTGCCCTGTGGTTCAGGGGGAGGCGCTGGAGACAACCGTGCATTCTTGCGAGCACGAACCCATGCTGGGCTACCGGATCTGCTCAGGTTGGCTGAATGCAAGGCCAGGATCGGTCCAGAAGAAGAGGTCCTGGGACGTCCGGCTCCAGCATAGGTGAGGGAAATAGCAGGTGATTTTTACTCTTCCGTGTATGTGAAGACTTCTGTCGGGAGTGACTACGTGGGGCGGCTGCTGCCGAAGTGCTCTGAGGCGTTAATGTCGACGGGGGAGATGGCCGCCATGAGGATGCTCGAAGAGCGCAGAAGCACCTAGGAAGCCGGCCTGCCGGCGGAGTTCTGCCAGTTCTTCGGGACCGCGCCCCTAGTGTGTAAAATGACCATGATCGGGAGAAGGACGAGTTGACAACTCTGCAATCAGCTGGAGTACGTCTCTTCAAAGGAAGGGACGCACACAGCTTGAGTAGCTGGCATCCGATCGACCGCCTTAGTGAACCGGGACATCGAGTAGCTCTCGAAACTGCGGACCGTGTGCCTGGGGCAGGCAGATCTCGGAGGTTGCCACCTCTGTGATCATTCCGGAACATCCATGCTCTCTTCCCGAGAGATGCATGATAGACAGACTGTTCTTTGCTCACTGATTTGTCTTCAAAAGAAGGATCGCAACTGAGTGCCTAGGGGCTATCGAAACCACTACACCTCGCGAAAAGGTGGTACGAGAGGAGAAGCTCCAGGAGCATTGGCGGGCTCAGCCAGTCTTCAAATGACGTTCAACCTCAAGGATGAGGAGCTTTTTCTGGGACTCCGGAAACCCTGCTGGCCACCTGCGCCCGCCTTGGAGCGACGTGCTGATGAACACTGGTTTCAGCGGGCGCCACTCTTAAAGCTCGCATGAGAAACGCGGGAAGAGAAGAGCTCGAGTTTCAGACCGTGCAGCAGCAAGTTAGTTCTAGGCGCGTACAGGAAGACCCTGGAGACTCTGCCAAGTATTTCTCACTGAGGTGTCAGGCCGTGGAGGTGGTGTACGCGTTTCACCTCCCTCTCCTGCTGCTCATGTCCAGTCCAAGGGCTTGTCCCAAGAAATTCTTCGACCTCATTCTCGGGGCAGAGGATATACACGTGCACACGCTGAAGTCGAAGGTCCCCCTCATCGGTGCGACGTGGAGATGTCAGCCACGTCAGATCCGTTCGGGGATCTCCGTGGACAGGTCGCGAGAATCCCTTCTTCTGCCCTTGGGCGACTTTCGTCAGAACGAAGTCTCGTCTAGCTGGACGAAAAAGAGTGAGCTCTGCTCCCGTTTCCAGATCGCAGGTTCCTTCTAGAGAAACCAGTGCCGATCCAGAACACGCTGAACTGCATCCCTGCCCCGGCACTTTCTTTCCATTTCCACCGCGCCACCAAGGAGCGAGACAAAGACGGACGTCAGAATACCTCAAGGTCGAGGGTTCTCTTCAAAAGACTCGTGGTCCCACGAGAAGATTCAGGACTCGGTTCCCTAGTGCTGAGGAGGAGCAGCTGCAGAAGGGTGGTCTGAATGAGCGGGAATTGCGCGCGACATGCTGAGATGCGCGACCGGCTGAGAGGGAACGGCGTGCCTTCCACTTTGCAGTCGAGGCCAGAGGAATTCCCTTGGGATGCCACTGTAAAGCAGACCGCCTCCCGACGGAGAGGGCGCCAGTGGATCTCCTGCACTCCCCGACGTACAGTTCAAAGCACAATGGCATCCAGGGAACAGTGGGTACCTTGCTCTGGGTGATTGGCACGGACCCAAAATTGATGCATCTCGTCCAGATGCTTGGGATTGCCTCCTTGAAAAGCATCGGTCTCTTCCCAAAAGATGGACCCTCGCAGACGCCACCTTCTAAGCCGCAATGCCTCCCTCTCTATGGGAGAGGGGAGACAATTGGCAAACGGCAGGGCGGGAAATCTCCACAACAGGAGTGACGAACCTCGTGGGGAAATGGCCGACGGTTCGTTGGTCGACTCAGCTCAACTTTCAGAGCTGCCCGGCTGGACAGCTCTTTCGGGCAACCCACCTTGGAACTCGAGATCCTTGCATTCCATTTAAGCAGCTCCGTGCAACCCCCACAGGTGGCAGCAGCACGCTGCTTTGCCCATCTCACACTGGAGTCTCCCGTACCATCCAGTACTCCTGCGCTCGAGTGGTCACTGAATCTGCTTCCGGGCTGCAGTGCCTTTCTTTGCAGAAGCCCCACCATGCAGACTGCCTGGTGGAGCTCCTGCTGCAATGTTGCTCCACGCGCAGATGGCTTTTGCCTGCCTCTCTGGTCTCCACAGTCTGCACTGGGGGCGGAGGTTCGTGGCTTCTCTCTGTGCACTAGGAGGGACACCAGAAAGGACCATACGCCAAACGCCTATTGATCATCGATAAATAAAATTTATACTTTTAGAAAAGGACCGACAAGTGCCGGCTTGAAAGGAACTGCTTTCTATGGTGACAGAAATGAAGAGAAGTGGAGAGAGAGGAAGAGGGGCAATAGATAAATAAATAAAGAGGGAATGGGACGGACCGGTTTCCTAATGTTGAACACGATCCCCGAGGACAAATCGGATAGGGAATGGATGGCAGAGATTGGGGTTACAACCAAGATTGTCGGGCCGGTCTGCCCACAACCGCCCGAAGGTTCCCTCTAACCGTGCATCCCGGATTGGGCCATTCCATCGCCCTTAGCATACGGACGACGGTGATCGAAAATGGCTCCCCAAGCAGACAGCCACGCCTCTTCCTCCAAGGAGACGGCCAGCTAGACTGGGGAGCAGACGCTTGTTCGAGCACGTCCTGCGGCTAGATACCGGGGAAACAAAGTGCTTCATCTATGCTTCTGTCCCTGACTCGATCTTCTAGGTCTAAGGAGAGCACGAGGCACGGTTCCCACTACCCCGCAGCGGGTACTTTTCTTGGGAACTTTCGCCTCCGGGGCGTGGTGATGCTAAGTAGAAGTGACTGAGCAAACTGAGGATGTCGCTGCTTTGATGGTGAGGAGAATTGATCTAACAGGATGTGCGGAAAGGAATGTTCATTGCAGCATCCCTAAATTCCGAGTGCAACTGATAGCTCCCAGTTTTTTCACGGGTCTCTCATTTCCTTGGGTTTCCCAGGGAATGCGGCAAACACAGCACACAACTTCTCGTTTGCATCTTCAAATATCTCTTTTGCAACTTCCACTAAAGAACGTTCTGAGGAGTCTGCCGTCTATTGTGAGACGTAAGATCCATCAAGCTGATTAACTCTTCGTATTCGGATGGGACGGCAGCAGAGCCGTGAAGCGCATCCAAGTTGAGGGAAACGACTCTCGACAGAGACTGGGACTTGTTTCGTTTTTTCCTTTGTTTCTTTTTGCTTTTCTTCTCCTGATGAATCATCAACCATTTTGTTATGGCCGCGCCTTTTTCGATGAGCTTACAAATTGTTTTTAGCAAGAAACATGCAGGCCAGAAGAATTGGCAGCATCATTTCAAATAACGGCCGCTCGTAAAACAGCGCTCTCGCGACGAGACGTCGGCGAAATACGCGTCTCCCGGGAAGTTTTAGCTCAGTGTAGTATCATTCGGTAACTTTGGAATGCAGTCACCGGTTCCTTTCCGTCGAGAAGTTGCAGATTTCTGAAAGGCACGTTATTGGGGGTGTAAAAGGAGACTTGGGGCATTCAAATACCGGAGATGAAGTGGTCTAGAATCGCAGAAGTTTTGAAGACGCGAGCACGGAGTACGCCGTTTAAGATGAAGATTTCAACGCTCCCATTTCTTCTTCCTCTCCCTTAGACGAAGAGACTGATTGCGGCAAGAGAGAAGAAGGGCAGTTATCACCGTTTCCTGTGCATGAGGGATCGAAATCACAGCTTTGCTGTGCCGGGAGCCAGAAGGATCAAAATAAATTTTTTAGGAAGAGGGAACATGGGTAAGTGGCTGCTGAAACCACAGGGACTTTCTTTCAAGAGAGGCGCGAGAAAAAGGGCGAAGTGGAGGACTGGTGCCACGTGATGGAGAGAATGCAGGTGGAAATGAGAAAACTTGGGAAAGTGGGAGTGGCTTCCAGAATCTTTCGATCTCTTCCGGAGCGTGCGTTCGCATCCGGGTGTCCAATTACGCATCTGAGATAGAACCCTGGTGATTGGCTGGAAAATTAAGATGACACTTCATTTTTGAATTGCATTCACCAATGTTCCCTGCACCTGCTGAGGCACTTAAAGCACCTCGGGAGTGGATGGTGTTTCACCCGGGACGTTTAGTCACACGAGGAAGAAAACACACGGAAGCAGCGAACGTGGTTCCTTGTGAATCAAAAAGGGGGAAAGAACACCAGAAGAAGTTCAGTTTGCAGGGTTCGCGGACTCGCAGGTCAGCTGAGGAAGTTTGGAGAATTGGCGGGTCGAGGTAATAAGCAAATAAGTAAATAATGCAGAGTAGATGATGGAGATACTGGTGTTCGTGCTCCTCTTCTAAGGCATCCGCCAGATACGTTGGCGATTCCCTTGCTGACTTCAATTCTCAAATGGAACCACTGCAAGCCCCCCTCGTGGAAGAGCAGGCAATACACGTGGCTTCCTGCAGCTTCTGGTGCAGCCCCAAAGAGTAGAAAGCCTCCAGGGTGCTGCAGATGCAAACACAAGATCTTGATTTCGGCGGCAGATGAGAGAGACCCCCTCGCGCGAAGAGGAGCATTTTGGGAGTGCAGGAGTGCAGAAAGCCAGCATGTGTGCGACTGAGTGCGGCTGGTAAGCCAGCAGCTCGCACAGTCGGCCGAAGACGTCGCAGTTCATCAACAGGTGAGGGAGAGATTCGATCGACCTGTACCCGGAGCAATCCAGGAAGATGCTCCCCCTCCTAACAGGGTGCAGATTCTCTCTGCAACGCCAGTTTAAGAAGAGCACTACATTGTGTTGTTGCCATCTCGGGGAGTCCGAGCAGCAGCAACCCTCCCGCATCACTCAGAGGATTGTGCACGGCAGTTTTTGAGGAAGTTCTTCCCGCCTCACGTACTCTGGACCGCCGGCACGCTGGCACTGCTGTGCTGAGCCCGTGAAGCGGTTGCGAGTCTTCACGCCATAGAGCGACGGCAGCTTCGTGCCATCCACTGTGAGGAGGATGGCAAAGTGGAACTTGCCTTCTTCCCAGCGCGGAAACCCGGCCACTGTTCAACCCTCACCACTCCTCGCTTCTGTCCTTACTCGTTCCGGGTGTTTTCCCACATGTGCTTGTCTTTGTGCACGCTTTCCTTTCAGCCACAGACTTGCGTGTCGGCCTTCCCCGAACCGCGCTTCTAGGGTATGTGGACATGCGCTGATTTGTTTTGCACAAACGTCCCAGCGCGACCAGGTTAGCAACAAACGTGTACCCTTTGTATTCCCCTGTGACAAACACATGGGCATGACCGATATGAGGTCGACAGCAAGGTGGACATTGAAGAATGGCATGAGGGAAGTCTTCCTGTTTGAGATGACACATCTCAGTAAAGCACTTAAAAATGCACGTGGTGCTTCCCAGGGTATCCTGGGAAGGCGGAGAGAGATGTCTCTCCGAACAGGGTTGACACCCGGTTGCGCCGAGGTGTTTATTTATATGAAAAGTAAACATGCACCTCAGTGGCAGGACGCTTGGTCGTGCCACGTTACAAAAAGGAACCTGCCGAGAACCGGCGCGCGGACCGGTAAGGTTCGCCACGGCAGCGCGGGAGGTTGCAAATCTCAACTCATGCAAAAAAAGAAAAATAAAACAAAAAATATATACCAAAAAATTGGGAGGGTCTGGGAAGGAATCACCGTGTTCTGGAGGGCTCCTCTGCATCCTTGTAAGGATGCCGGCAAGTTCCCGTTTCAAGATCCTCAGATGAGGTCATCTTGACGCTATCTTCATGAAGAGGGCACCAAAATAGATGGCGTCCTTGTCGTTGTCGCCTCCTCTGGCGTTGCTGCTCTATGCAGCCACGGTCCCGCCGCATGGACAGCAAAGTGCTGCTAAGGATGCGGCAGGCGTGAGGGAATCGCTCTGGAAGAGGCGCTTCAGGCTGTCTCTGGCGTTGCCCTCATGGTTCCGCAGGGAGAAGGCAAAACCTTCCCACAAAGAGCGGAGGGCAACACACAATCCACAAGCAAGTGCAGAAGGGACTCTCTTTCGCCTCATCTGCCGCAGTCGGGAATTGCACTCCCTCGGGTCCAATGGTGTCGGTGGGGGTTGCACGGGAGGTCCCAATGCAGCAGGAGGGTTGCTGACTCCTACCACTTTAGGGGGAGGCTTGCACTGTTCCAGAAGGCCGGGGGACACTGTACCTCCTCCAGTGGAATTTCTAGTAGCTCTCCCCAGCGTAGCAGTCCTTTTGAAGGAACACTGGCGGCAGCATCTGTCAGCTCCCGCGTTGTGCATGTACCATCTCTCCAAACAAGCGAGCATTCAAACTGAGACAGCAAGGAACAGCAACAAAAAAGGTACATTTGTGTTCAGGATTCTGATTGCATCCCGAGTTGTTCCGGCAGCTCGACTGTTTCGGAATTCATGCGGCTTTTGCTTTGTGCGATCCCTGAATTTTGAGTCCATGGGATCGAAGCAGCAGCAATAAATACGAATGGCACTAGCAGTGTCACCATCCATTCTCGTCTCGTTTTTCGATTGTCTGCGTTTTAGTTCCATAATGGAATCTATTTCTCATCAGACTGACTTAGGGGACCTCATTTTTGAGACGAAATCATACGAGTCCTTGAGAACAAAGAAAATCTGAAGCAAAAAAAAGGGGAGGGGAGTTATAAGGTGGGCGAGAGGAGGTTGCGACGAGATTATTCAGTAATTTAAAAGTCGATGATGCTGAAACTGCAGCTTCGATTGCAACTTGTAAGACAACACATCTTTCAAACTTGCTTCTACATCACCAACTCTCAAATTCCTTTACTTTCTGGCCTCCGTAATGCAGAGCTTGGCAGTGTGGAAGTTGTTTCCCCTCAAAACCCCCTAAAGTTGGAGTATTGAGCATTTTCGAAAATCTCATTTCCTTAGAATAATGGTGGTGCTACCAGACGTAAAGGGAAGAAGAGTTTTCTTAATGCTTCACAACTTCCTTTCAGCAGCCTCGTCTGGTTTGTTGCTTGTTGGAATGTGTCGTCCTATTTTCTAGTCATTTGGGGTGCCTAATTTTTTATACGCCGTTCCACTCTCCATGACAACAGCTCTGGATCGGGTGGCTGGGAAATGCGTCAACTCTCCCAAGAGTTTCTGCAAACCAGAAGAAGCACTGCTGTTTCAGCAGCTTTAGCTTCCGTAGTCAGAGTCAGAAACCACCCCACTTTTATTTTTTTCGTGCTCGGTCAGTTTTGGCAAAACCTAGTTTGCCTGAATTCAAGACATGGGTCGCTAAAATTCCCATTTGTCGCTGATGACTCGTTGCCTGTCTCAACGTTGAGAGAGGAGAGCTCTCAACTCATGCATGTCATATGTTTTCCATTCCCATCCCTTACATCTCTCAACGAATTCGTCGAATGCTTCCCAAGAAGATGCTCGTTAAGATGGAATTCCTGCATCGGTTGTTGCGAGTCAGCGTTCTTCCTTGGGCTCGAAGTTATTCGCTCATTTCGCCCGCTTATTTTCGTTCCGGGGAGCTCATCTTTCCTGCTCGCAAAACGAAGGGAAAACCGAAAGTGGCATCCCGGCTGAGGAGCACGATCTCTGCCATAGGAAGGTTTTTCCATCGCAAACTCGAAGGCTGTGAGCTTTGAGAAGAAACGCACAGGACGGAGCTAAGTAGCCGGAGAGGTGGGTTACATGACTTGAGAGGACAGATGGAAAACAGTAGAGTAGGGTTCATTCTTCTTTCGCAGACCATTTGACATGAGATGCATGAGCTCCAAAAGCTGATCGGGCATCAGAATTGGGCTTTGCTTTGAAATTACTTGACTTTTCATAGCTTACCAGCTGGTGGCTAACTTGTTCTTCCACTGTCCTCGTGAAATTTAGCCAAAGTATCGAATTTGCTCTTCTCTTGAGGCTCGCCATACGTTTGCTCTCTTTAAGAATGTCCCAACATGACCAGGAAACAATCTGAAGCTGAAGAGGTGAATTCACCTCTTCAGCTTCAGGAGATAGCAAGATCTAATTGGCGGAAAGGAGGCAGACTTTTTCCACTGCTACATCTAAAGCTCAGTCACCTCATCGCGCTTTCACATGCCACTTTTGGTGTACCACCTTCACAGTGTCGGCTATTCTTCATCGGAAACCCAACTGCACACTGAAACCTGTCTACCTTGGGGAGAATCTCAGCTTCTGAGGCATCTTCTTTCAGTTCAACCCAAGAACTTCGAGCTGTAAGAAACTTTCGCTCATGGTTAGCAAAAACACCAAAAACTCAAGCGACAGACATTCCATAGGATTTCCCAAGCGACAGGCATTCCATAGGATTTCCCAAGCGACAGGCATTCCATAGGATTTCCCAAGCGACAGGCATTCCATAGGATTTCTCTAATTTCAGAACAGGATTCGGGAAGCGAGAAGTTCAGCCTTGTTTGTTTCGTCCTATCTACAAGTTCTGCTTCTGGGGTTCCCAAAGGGTCTTCCTTTTGGATGTGAAATATTCAACTGGTCCTTCAGAATCGCTTTTTCTTTGGTAGGCAGAGCTACCCATCAATTTCTGCGATCTCAAAATCTCTTTCTACATCCCAAATAAATTGGCAAAGTTCTATTTTACCTCTATCTGAGGAGAGTTCCAATTTCACGCATCAGCTGCGTATTCACATAGTTTCACAGAACAGAGAAACGAATATTCAAGAATTCGTAAACACAAATCAGCAGAAAACGCGCTGACAAGTAGGCAGTCGCAGTCACCCATTTCTGAACCCTTACTCACATGTCTTGGAAGCCACCTGGAGGAGACCGATTAAGCGCTACAAAGCGACCATTCCGAAAATGCCTGTCCCATTTCGAACCGAGAAGCCATACGAAGGACAGGAGTAGTATTTTTTATTGCATCCAGGGTTTCGGTTTCAGCGAGATTGCTAAATTCCACGGCTCCTTTGCGTTTTACTTACAAGAGGTGGACGTCATCATGTTCTATCAGAGCGCTCTCTAGTTCCCTTCCATGGCTTTTAGGTGTTGCGGTGCAGAAGTGCTTCATGCATTTGGAAGATCAAGCTTCGTTCATGCACGGCAGTGGCCTTTACAGCGGCCGGGAATTGGGAACGATATGTCATGGCTTTTGGGAGGCGCTCCTATTTTCATGCATTTCAATCTGAATTTCCTTCTACAGATTTGTTTGTCTTTCTGTTCCTTTACACCTGCATGCTATTCCTGCCAACTCGAACTGCTACTGAGCTTTCGAGTTGGCCAGCTGCAAATAAAAATCGCATCCAACAAGATGGGATGTCACAAAGACCCAGTGATCAATTTGGGTCATCAGAAAAAGAATTTTAGGTGAGGTACTTGGAGATTTAGGAAGGAATTCTCATGGGTAAAAGCTGAAGAGGAGCTCCAAGACATCGAATCGAGTGCAAGGATCGACCATAATTACCAGGAAAGATTTGAGGCTTATTCAAACACTCAGTTGAGACAGCAGAGAACGCACGAGTCGTTGTTTTCGAAGAAGAAATGCCTTTTAATCCTATTGGCTACATGGGAAAAAAACCATTTTAGCACACCATAGTGAGAGAGCATCTATGCAACAATCTATTCATCTTCAAATGCTACCAATGTAAGTCTTCTTAATAATAGATTAGGTCTTACAAGTGAACGTGCTTTGGTATTCTCTTTTTACTTTCCATCATCTTGAATGCTCTCCTTCCGGACGTTGTCCTTTCCACGCATTTTGTTACAGATTATGAAAGGCATCGGTGACGAAATGAAGTTTGCCGATACTTCATTTATGACTCGTTTTCACCTGAGCTGTTTCCCCGATTGCACTTTGTTTTCAAAAGAAAAAAAAAAGGAATGTGCCTAAACCTACTCTGAACAAACGCTTCGTTAGCAAACATCGACGTCCATCAAATCGGTTCGAGAAGCATGCGGCCATCATGACTCATCACACGTCTGCCAGTCCTTTCAGCCGATCCGAAACCGACTTCTCTGCTGTAAGCTTCAAAGGCAGTTCACCTACAGAACCCTGGTGATCCAGAGACAGAACGGCACGGCGAGCCTTGATCGGGAGGATCAACCAGTAGGCATCTCCTTCCGAGCACGACCATCTGCGTTTAGCAGAATAAGGTCCATTTATGCCTCACGTATTGTTCACCCGACCATCCAAGCGCCAGCCAAGAGGTATGCGAAATCGATCTTGCGCGGGTGCTGGAAATGGGAAGAGGGATCATCAAACATCCCAAATCAAATTGCAAACGGTGCTTTTGACTTTGCGTCAGGAGGCACGTCGTCTCGATCGACCACGTGGAGAAGGTGACGGACGGGTGATTGAGATTCTGGCCAGCAGCCACCAAAGCACACTCGAGTGTGGTAGTCGTTGCTACCTTCATCACACTCGACGAGTGCTGACCTTTCGGGACGGTCAAGAAGCAGCCTGGAAGCAAGGAGGACTCTGTAAGGGCTGGAAATTTTTACAGGGCACGCGAGGCAGCTCTTATCGATTGAATGGAAGGACCACAGGGAATGAGGGGCAACAACGCCAGCGTGGAACAGCAGCGGTTCCCAGCGGAAGGCTGGGATGTGGGAGGTGCACCTGGCCCACAAAGATCTCTCCTATTTAGACAAGGAGAACGCCCATAGCCTAACGGATGCATCGCGGCCCATCCTTTCGTCGACGACGGCGAAGCACCGTACATTTATTTATTCGTTTATTCATTTTTATCCCCCACTGCCCTCTTGACCCCTTCGTGCTGAGCGCGTTTTTCTCGCAACCAGAGGATCTATCTGTCTGCCAAGAAAGACCCTGCGTCGACCAGGAAAATTTCCTCACTCTAAAGAATGAATCACGCCCTGGGCTCTTCGCCCATAACGGCGAAGCTGGACAGGTTGAGAAAACGGCCAGAAACTGTGGAAATTCCTTTGCGATTCCTCAGGTTATCCCGATTCACCTGAATAAACCTCTGCTTTGAATCCGGAGGGCACTTGCAGTAAGTGGTGGGACTCTTTTTCACGGACTTCACTTGCGGAACACTTGCTTCGCTTCCCAAGCGGCGCCTCGACGAGCGCGCCAACGCGGTTCGCAGCTGCGGACTCCTTGCGCCCGCGGGATGTGATCTCCCGTACCCACGGAACGAGGGCTTGGAGGTTGATTATCGCGGGAATCGCGCGTCCTTGAACCGGATTGCAAAGTTCATCTCAGAAGGAGAAATCCAGCTCCTTCCCACAGTGACATCGCGACCACTTTTATTCGCGTCATCCACAGTCGGGTGACTAAGAATCTCCAAGAGCCGGTTTTCCGAATAGCCGAGGAAGGAAACGGATGCACACTCCAAGTGGACGTCACGAATGAGCGAGGGAAGAAGAGACACTTTCTCGAGACGCGCGAGCAGTACGAGCTTTTCTCAATTCTCCCTTTTCAGGTTGATGCCACGAATGATGTTCACTTGAGGATGCACTTTAGCAGCTCGGGGAACGAAGAATCCGTCAGTTGATAATCAGAGCGGTGCTTGTTGGGACACATATCTTTTTCAATGGTCCCACAGATGTGAAATCTCTCCGAGCACGTTTTTCATCTGCGTTTTGCTTCTTCTCTTAAAAGCATTTTAAATTCATTTCCCAGGGAGCTGCGGTCTCTTCCAAGCTAATTAGATCTAATTCATACTTCAAAATAAAGGACGTCGTGGTGCAGCTTTCAGAGTTTCCGCGCATCCACAAGGAAGGAAGAAGAAAAAGAAAAAGCAGCGGACTTTACTTTCCGTGTAGCCCGCATTCCTTAGTGCAAGTCCATGATCCAAGCATAGAAGAACGCTCTGTGCAACCAGGGAAGCGAATGGGGAGAGGAAAGCACCACTTGCTCGAAAGAATATGAGCTGAAGGACGCCTTTAGAGGAATATAAATTTCGAAAAGTCGAGTCGGCTCGAAAGCGTATCAAGAGAAGGAGCCTCCTTTCGAAGAAGAAATCCGCCCTGACTGAAGCAATTCCAACGAGGTCTTTTTAATGCCTATAAAAGAAATGCAGGCATCAGTGAGCTGCAGGGGCAAGAAGATCTTGGGGTTATGTTGGTGTGGATCAAAGAGAGGCGGAACTGCGAGGAGGCCATTTCTACTGCTCACGCAGTTTGAACTGGAGCGTTGGATGGGTTCTTGAGGAACCGAATTCTTTATCTTACGAGAGTTCGCGAGAAATCTGCTTTCCAAAGAACTTATCGGATCGAAATTTCTTCAAACACTTTCACCGTACATTGGACTCTGAAAGAACGGTTCAAGACTTAATTCGGAAATTTTATCGAAACTTCAAGGAAATTTTTTAAAAAAATACTCAAAACCACTTTGGTAGCAGGAAGGAAAGAGCTGGATTATGGACAACATCAAATAATCGATACCGACTCACCACAGAGCCCAGTGGATAAAGTGCTCCTTTCTCACATGAAAAGGCGGAACAGCTATGGAAACTTCCAGAAAGATTTCAGTCTACTGATAATCGAACTGAATCGCAGGGAGCGGCACGGGAATTTCGTATACAAGAAAGGTCTGAACTGTTTTCATCGGAGCTTCAGGAAGATGGAGATCCAGCATCAGCAGAGTAACTGCGGGCGCGAGGTATGAAGAACCCTCGTGGGTCTGCTGTCATGTCAGAGTGTAACAACCACAAGCTTCTCTGAATCGGCAGGATGGAATCGCAGGAGCAGTGATCCAGGGTAGGTGCTTACTTCCTTTTGGAGTCGAATCCAATGGCTTCAGTTCGAGTCGTTTTGCCTCAACCAATACTGGAAAATCGCGCGCTGGAAACTAAAAACTGCTTCATCCCTTTTCAAGATTCCTCCGGTGCTCCAGGGTACTTCGATCCGTCCTCTCAGTTCCTTGTTTGCTTTTATTGTCCGTCATCAGCTGAGCTTGCCGCACGAGACTGTGGCATGCGGAGACATCTCTTGCAGTGCAAATTAAGTCATGAAGGTCGGGCAGGCGCTTACCAGAAGCAGTGGCTGTTGTGCGAATGGGTTGGTAGCCATTTGATAGAAACTGTCTTTGGACCCACCATCTCTGAGCTCGGGAAGAATCCCTATGTTTTCGCGCCCCCATCGCTGATCTTGAGAAATTCCGATCCTGCGGATTCATGGCTCCCCTGCAGGGATAAACATCAGAATGAGTGCCCCTGAAGCGTGTCTCTTGTCGCACCTTTTCCTACTAGCCAATGCCGACGGAGCTTCAGGATCAACTCTGGCGGAGATGGTGGCAGCGAGTCAGCCACTGCGGCAAAGTTCAGATACGAGTGCATGGGCGGCTCCACGCAGCCTCTGAGAGGACGCTCGACGCGTTTTGCGCTGGATGTGTGACCCGACAAACCCACTTGAATCTTAATTTCGTCTGATAACAATGAGGAGGCTGGATTCAATTATTTTGCTCAATGCTGATGGAGGAAGCCCTAACGGGGAAAAAAACAGCGTTCCGGAAACGGTGTACTGTTGGAAAACAGGTCACGTCTCGAACCCATTCAATTAAAGGGGGCTTCTAATTGAAAAGATTTTGTTATCCATTAATGCTTTAATTAAGACACTTTGAATCGTGTGAGGGGAATACGAGAAGCTGCATCTCTGGAGACCGTAACAGCGGTCCCGGATCAAAACCCGAGGAGTTTTTTCCCGTCAAATGCTTGCAATTACAAATACACGTGTGAGCATGTAGCATGTGGAAGCACGCATGCAAAGTGTTTGGCGCGCTTGTTGAAATCCCGCCGAGTGCTTATCGCCTTGGGAGCCGAAGCGGCCGCGCCTCGACCTGCACGCGCCGAAGAGGCCATCTGCACGCCGTTTGCATCCTTTGGTTGTGCGCGTTTCACCGTGGGCTTACGCGGGAGAAACCCGGACGACGCGCCCGAGATTCTCCTTCTTCGCTGCCAACGCAGGCTCCTTGTCTCACTGGCCGCTACGCAACGGGAAAGCCGCATCGGCGGCCGATCTGGAAGGCCAGTAAAGCGCGAGTGCCAAAAATTTCAGCTTCACACGCGCCTGACCCAGGAATACACCGGGAACCTCCTCATTACCAGTGGTAGGGTAGCTAGGGGTGCTGGGGAAGGGGTGGGGAAGGCATTCTTTACACCAATTTCCGATGTTGTCATCTCTGCACCATCGACTCCTACGCTTTGAGTGGATTAATCTCATGTGATCGTGCGATTCCGTGTTTCTTTCTAACTTCCAACGTTGGCGGCCGTGTGACCGCGGTCTCCTCGCCCGTGGCAACAGACACCGCGGGTTCGAATCCCACCCTGGGATGGGTCGACTCCGAGAATGTAGGGTGTGAGACGTAAGTTTCGAGTTCCTTTCCGCAGGATGACGCTGGCTGGACCACGAGCTCGGGACGCGGCACTAGTGAAATCCGGAAACCCCGGATGCCCCAGCTGACTGACCTTCGGCATTGAAAGCTGACCCTCTGGGGTCCTTCCAGAAATCAAGGAGCCCGTTCCCTTTGGAGTCTCTCCCACTGGTTGTGAAAATGGAGTACCAGGGAGCACGATAGATGGTTGATACACCCTTCGGGGTTACCTCCAGAGTGTTAAGAAGATATTATCTGTTCTCTTCGGGGAGAGACCCTTCAGAGAAATTGGGAAGCGTCCCTTCGGGGTTCTCTTCAAAGGAGGCAAACCAATAGCGTATCCGTTGTGGTTTCCTTCCAGAGAAGAAATGAGACCCCCCACCTCCCACAAACCGGATGGTCCCTCCGTGAATGATGAAGAAGAGGTTTTCTGTGGAGTTCCCTTCGAAGACAACCAGAGCGAGGGCTTCCTTTGGGGTTTCCTCCCATGTGTGAGAGGATTGGACACCTGCCTCCGGAGCCTTCTTGGATGCATAAGGTGATTCCTATTGGGCACCTCCTAACTTGAAGGGCTAACACGCACTCCCTGCTGGCGTATAGCAATGCTGAAGAGCCCTGCAAGCCGCCAGGAAAACGGTTTTTTAGTTCTTAGCGAACCCCTAAAAAAAAAAGGTTGGAATAGAAAACAGCGGAAACTGAAGAATACAGAAGGATTTGCATTATCCTTTTTTCCTCTCTCCCTAAGGGACGCAAAGAGCAGCGTAATCCCGGCAAGGTGGGAAGTGAATTGCGGCATAACAGCCAAGAAGAAAGCATTGAGAGCGTGGACAACTCTGGGGATGACGAACGCTGCGACCTCGAGTGTCCCACCTCAAGGACTTGTACGCTAAGAAGAACTGTTTGACATCTCTCCGGAGGAGGTGAAGTTGCCCCGAGCGAGCTCTGATACAGCGGCACCCTCCCCCTCAAGTGGCAGGAGTCGGAGTTGCTGGTGTTGCATGGGGGAATCCTATGCAAAGAGCGCCTCCACCACTAGATACGGAGGAGGGTGGACGCTCAGACCGCGACAGCTGCGGGAAGAAGGAGATCCTCCTACACCTGCTGTTGGATTGTGCTGCCCCCTGACCCCTTTGGGATCGCTTCGCGACGATCCTAGGAGTCTCGATGGGTGGCCCCAGGGACATTTTCAAACGCCTCTTCGCACGTGATGCCCCAATGCTGCCAGCCGCGTCCCTAGAAGCTCTCTGCTGCGTCCGCGGAATCGCAGCTGCCTAGAATGTGGGAAGAAGGTGCCAGAATGGCAGGAACGCCATGTACTGGGCACGGATCTTCCTGAGGACCGGTTCGAGATGACCTTATCTGGGAGTTTTGAAACAGGAACTTGCCAGCATCCTGAACAGGATGCAGAGGACACCTGGCAGCGTACCGTGATCCCTTCCTCCGTCTCCCTCCCCTTCCTCGCGTATAATTTTCCTTCCCCTGTTTTGCGGGTTTATTTGTTTTGGTTCTGTTTTCCCTTCTCCCACGCTGCCGAAGAGGACCTCGCCTGTCTGCGTACAACTCTTCGGAAGGTTCATTGCGCGTGATGTATCTACAAGATGTATCTTTATTACGCAACGTAATAAATTCTCACTCCGTGAGAATCATCTTCTTTTCCTATCGATGGCAATACTAATTCCCGGCGAACCAAATTATTGGTTGATTGATCGACATGGGCTGACCTCCGTCAACAAGCAAAAATTCTTCCGCGGATATCTGCTGAGCCTTTTTTTTCTTAGAGGAAAGGAGCAACTGCGCTGATTTCTTCGTCGTTCCCAGCAGGCGGCAAAAGATGGATGAGGAGAATCCTCATGCAACGAAAGGAGAAGAAGTCGTTGCTCCAGCAAACCTCCTCGAACGAGGGCGCTGTTTTCAATTTCCATCGATTCGTTCGTTTCTCATTCAATGGGAGTGCGGCTCCTGGAAACTCAACCGGTTGCTTCAGAAGTATCGAGCTACTCTTGTGAGCATCTCGATGCATCATTATTAAGGTGAAGCTTCAATCCAGTGAATCGCGATTCCTACAGGAGCGATGCTCTGCGAGACTTCCGAACGCAACTCCCTACGAAGATTCCTCTCAGGCGAGAGTTCCTGAATTGAGATTTACGGGGTGCAGCCTACCGCATCCGACTTTTTTGCCAAAATGAGATTAAGAGAATGCAGCGTCCAAGCTTCGTCTGGAGCCACTGCTTGGCAAGTGGAGCTGTGCCCCACGGTGCTTTCTAATTAGGTCATTCTCCATCCACAAGTGGTGCGACGGGAGTGCGCCAGGTGAAAAGAGCATTTGCAAGCGTCGATCTGCGGAGGGTATGGTGGAATTCTCTTGTTTCCCGAACGCGGAAATGGAGGTCGCTGGAAATTCTTCAAGCATTTGCTGACCAACGATGAATTTTGTGGGCAGCACTTTTCGAGCAGGTTGCGAAGCAATGGGTCCGTCTGGCATCGATGAGTGGAAGGGAGAATGCAAACCAGAAAGAAAATCCTCATAAAGACCGATCCAATGTCAATCGATCGACGTGTGGAGGTGACAGACGGGTGATGAGAGATTCAGCGGCCACCAAGGCGCACTGTAGTGTGGTAGTCTTTGCGACCTGGGTTCTCGCACAGGAGGAGTCTGCAAGTTCGTTGTAGCCTTCCACTTCCCCTCGTGGTTCTGCAAAGCAGAGTCGGCAGTCGTGCGAGGGTTGCACAGCGGCATGCATAGGAAGAATACCCTTGGGAGCTAAAGGGAAAACAAGAAGGAAAACAGGGTTTCGTAATTCAAGTGCATGCCGGATCCTAGTGTGGTGGATCGGGTTAAGAATTGCTTTGTAAGTAGTCAAATGGTGCTTTTCATCCGAACTGGTGGACCATGGAAAAGATTCCAGTGAAAAAGGAGTTGAATTTAAGGGCTGAGATTTCAAAGTCAAATCCTGAGGACAGAGAACTCGCGCCTCGCATCCACGTCCGGCACTCGGGACCAGTTTTTCAAAGATAAAAGAAATAGAAAACATGCAGTGGTAGGTAGTCAGCCATCTGCCTCGTCGAAACAACGAGGTTTGAACATCGCTGGGAAAACACAACTTGTGAAGCGACTGGACTTGGGCTCTAACAAGTGGAAACTATAAATAGGAGAAGCACAGGATGAGTTTAACACCGTTGTTGCCACCCGGGTAATCCCGGGGCGTTTATTAAAAACTCTATACAAACGTGGTACGAGGCCCCACTAACGGTCACACAGCACCGGACCTGCCGGGACGCCGGGACGTAGCCCGGCGTGACTCTCCTCGGCAGTGGAAGGGGATGGGAGAGAAAACAAAAAGAAGAAGAAAAATAAAGAAAAAACAAAAAGAGTTTGGAGGGAGGGGAAGGGATCACGGTCCACTTGGAGGAGGGTCCATCCGCATTCCATTCAGTTGGGGCCATCCGGCAGCTCTCGTCAGGAAGCGAAGTGCATATGAAATGACGTCCCTCTCGTTGTGGCTATCTTCTTCGCCGTGGGCATCGCTCCAAGCCTCCACGATGCCTCGGATGCAGCACAGTGCTGCAACGGCCGCGGCTGGCTGCAGGGCGTCCCGCACGAAGAGAAGCCGGAAAACGTCTCTGGGCGCCCTGCCCGTAGGGAACCCGTGGGTCGTCCCGAACCGTTCTCAGAGGGGTCGGAGGGCAGCACAGTCAACAAGTAGGCGGGGGAGCGAATCCCGCTCCCCACACCTGACACACTCAGGCCTTACACTTCCCCGCGTCCAGTTTACCACCGTTGACGGAGGGGTGAGGACATGCGTCATCGGATCTGCTCACAGTTTCCCAGGTCCCATTCGCTGCACATGCCAGCCAGAACCAATTCGCTTTACTTCTAAGCATAGCCAGTGGTTTTCTTGGGGAGGTGTCACGTGGCAGAATCCCGCCAGAGATGAAGCGACCGCATAGAGGCGCAAAGGATGTACATTCAAACAACACCGGGGATTGCAGCGTCCCTGCGGAATCGCGTTTCAACTCCCGCTGCAGCTTCCGCAGCATCCCAGGAGCAAGTGAACAGAAGGATCTCACGCTTTCGCATGGGGCGTGAGAAGAAAACCTGCGGAGAAACACGGGGCTCACACGCTCCTTGGGAGACGATCCTCTGCGGATGGAGGATGTCCAGAAGAAACGTCAGTACCCGTCAGCCAGAAGGCAGCGTTCTGGAAGCTAGGGGAGGATTTGGAAGCGGAAGATCTGGAATTTCAGCTCACCGAGTACAAAAAGAAAAAGAAGTCCGCACGAATCTGATAAACCACACGCAGTCAGCTCGATAATGAAATTTTCCTGTGAGGCGAGCGGACGCGAATGCTGCTGGGAGAGTGGAGTCGAAGTGTGGACTCGTATTTTTTTGGACGGCGTGGATCTCAATCACCCGAGTGGTGCGGAAGCCGCGATATTTCCGAATCCACCGGCTTTTTCCACCATCAGCTGGGGTTACTGCTCCAGTTGATCGGGTTGCGAGGTGCTTGTTGGTCCTCGAGTTCTCTACCAGAACTCCAAGATCGGTTTCCTAAGAACGCAGATCATGAATAGGAATGAGGCGAAATTTGCATTTCCCATAGACCGAGATGGCCACGCAAAGCTGGAAATTCAGACATGCGAGTTTCGACAAAGCTGTAAAATCAGGATTGCTCAGGGATCCAGACACAAGGAAGAGAACACGTTATCAGCAGTCTTCATCACTTCTTTCGCAGTCGTTTGAACTTTCTCGACCCAGAAGCGCAAAACTTGATTTTTCTGATTTTCGAAATTTTTCTCTTAGAGCTTTCGAAATGCATCCGCTTCCCGTTCTGATTGTGGCCTGGAAAAAGTTGAGCTTTATCCTAGCATTCTTAGGCCAATGGGCTTTTCCCTTTCTGGTTTGAAAAAAAAAAAAATTCATGTTTTCCATTTTTCTAGAATGAATTTTAGTGCTTTTGATCGCCATTCATAGCAAACTTGTGTTTTGATAACTGCTTACAGATACCAGGTCGTCCTGCCTGCAAAGCGATGCTGGGAACGCGTTGGGTGACTTCGGAAATTTGGGCGCTGCATAAACAGCAAGATTCTTTCTTTCAAGGCAGCTCGAGATCTGAGAGAACCAACAGTCGTTTGTTTTGCCGTAGGCCTTCAGAAAAGACAAGAAATTCAGTACAGATTTCACGGAAGGAGCCAGGACTTGGCGAGACAACACCGCAGTGGTGGAAGGGGAGGAGAACACGATTTTGAAACGCTAAACAGAAGGCTGTTTCCTGCTATTGCTGTAGGGGCAGAGCTGGAGAAGTTTTGCCATGAGCGCACCATACCCCCATAGCTTCTGGTGAGTTGTGACTCCGAAACGGTGCTTCTCAGGAAGAGGCACATCAGGAAATGAAATTCCACCTTCAAGCTTCCTGGAACAAGTCCGTAGCCGGAGTGGACTCTCGTTGATACTGAGGAAAACTGTTGTCCTGGACTGCGCCTGCCCCTGGCTGGGACTGTCCTCCTGGAAAAGAGAGAGAATGGGGCAACCAGAGAGAGCAATAACCGATGCAGATCCAGGGGATGAAGCTCTGTATGGTTTCGTCATGGCATCGATAGCCAATCTTCCCATTATGGGAATGGAAGAAAGCAGGATAGTGCCTATTCCTCTGCCAGTCTGCATTCTCCCAAATAATGTGCTCTTTTAAAGTCCTACTTCTTCCAGATTGCATGTTTGGATTACATCCTTTGGCCTTTTCATATATACGACTCTTAGATTCCAACTTTAAATACATGAGCTCATTTGTTCGTATACAAAGATGTCAACAAAGTACAATCAGATGGAATGCAATCCACTGCTTGCGTCTTTGGACTGATGTTTTTTTACAGACTGATAATTTTCTTAAGCTGAGTAAGAAGTTTTCTGGCATTCCAAGTATTGCAGGTATTCTTCTTTCCACAAAAGCTGCTGGGCTTTGAATGTGGCACTCGCGGGAGCAGGATGCTTCCGTTGACTAGCCGGGATCGGAATCTGACCCTACGTGGTTCTTCCGGGAATCAAGAAGTCAGTTCCCCTTCGGGCTCTCCCTTGGTGGTGAAGGTGGAGCCATCCTCCCTTTCTTCAGGAGGGACGCTTTACTTCGTACTATAAAGCTGGTTGATATGTTCACAGGGAATGGTCTCTCCAGAGAGTAAGCGCCCATTCAGAGAAATCCGGAAGTGTCCCTCCGGATTGCTCTTCAGAGCAGTCATCAAGGAGAGGTTCTCTCGCTGGTTCTTTCCAGAGAAGGAATTCCGGGAACAGATCCTTTACGCATGTGGATTTCTTTATATATTTACAAAAAAAGAAAGGAATGGTGTGCTCCACAGGTCCTTGCAGCTTGAAACAGTTTCCGACAAAGACTTACTCTTGGAGGCAGATAGTGAGCGCGGGACCTGCTTCTCACCTCTGCTTACCTTTAGAGAGAAACCCGGAACTTGACATTCCAAATGTACTCCCTCCAGAGACGTGATTCATAGGCGTTAACGGTGCTCAGCTGTCCAACCAGAAGAGGCCCAGCTGTAATCAAGAAAACTCCTTGTTTCCAGCTTGCACAATCTGATTTTGTCATTTTCGCCCTTCTTTCCTGGAGCCGACGATGGAAATTTCAGTGTATTTTCAACCTTCCGCACCCTCCACTGCTTTCTGCGTCTCCAGCAGAGTGACCGTCGATGATCTTTTCGTTTTTCCGAAATGTCTCAATGCGATGTATCCCCTTTGATGTCCATAGGATCATCTGATGGCAGGTAACACTAAGCAGAAGACTCGCAGCCATAATGGGTTTAAATCATCGTCATAAAAGTTCCTAGAGTTCTTGGAACATTGAGAGCAATTCCTATGCAGTGAGAGTGCACTCGAAGCCAAAGCCCAGATCTGGTACTCCAGAGAAAGAGGGAAGCTGATCATACTGGACGTCACTTGCCCTTACGAGTACCCGCCAATGGTGCTAAAAGAGCTGAGGCAGAACAAATATCAAGGCTGACCTTTCCTCTAGAAGTGCGCTTGCAACAGTGAAGACGTTTGTTTATCACCCGGATGCGCCGGGGCGTTTATTAAAAAACTATCCGGGAACAGAGTTCCTGGACAAAGGAAAAACAAGAGACGAAGGGTGTGGGATCCCCGACACGCAGGTCGGTATGCCGAAAGTCCGGAACGGGAGGGAGGGGACCACAAATACACTACTATAAAAAAATAAAAATAAAAATATGGAGGGCAGGGGACAGGGGTCTTTGGTTCGGCCGTTGTGAAGACGTTTGTCATAGGATCTTCGAATTCGGCGCACGGCTTAGAACGCAAGACAGCCGCAGCACATCCAAGGAGGAATGGTGCGCTTAAACATCCAGCATTACCAGCACCTATAATGAAGGCACGGAAGGGTCACTGCTCGCAAGGGGACAGTCATTCAGAATAGCAGCCCGTCATTAGAACGAGCCAAGGAGAACAGGCAGACTGGGAAAGTGGTGGAGACTTCCCTCTTTTCCCTATTCCTTGGCGATCTTTGACAGCAAAGCGCCAGAATAACCGCGAGAACAGAGACTACTTTTAATGATTCGTCACCGTTATTACTATTTATGGCTGCCATTTTGCAGAGCTATCAAAAACTTCTTTTTCATCTGCAGCACAACTGATTTCTTTTCCCATCAGAGGACGCCCTTATCTCCCTTTTTGGAGAAAATCTAGGTAGAACTTCCTGAAGGTGGAAGACAGTAGAGTACACCTTTCATCATGGTCATATTGCATGCTTCCTTGTGTTCTTGTAATCTGTTTGCATGTAGCAAAGTATGAAGAAAGGAATAGAGAATGTCGCAGTAGCCTTGAGGCCGACATCAAATTAAGGATTTTTTCTTAGGACACTCTTGCACCTTGGAAAGAAGTAAATCGCTTTTCGACTTCACGCTGTTGATTCCTTTGGGGATGAAAGCCATCTCTTTGCAAAAGCAGTGCTACGGACGGTAAGAAATTGTTACTTCTTCGATGAGCTATTCTTCTAAGGAATTCCTGAGAAAGCAACGTTTAGAGTGTGAAGAGAATTCGGTTGAGGAACGAAGAGCACACTCAGCTGATTCGAAAGTGCCAACACAAGTCGCAATATCATCAGGTGGAAAGGCATTCTTTTGATAGTTTGGTTCTTCGGAGAAGCCGTTTAGGGGCACAGGAAAAGATTCGCTTCGTTTCAAGAAACTAAGCATTTTTTGTTCGTCGCATTTGCTCCCCCTTTGCTTCCGAGAATCTCACAGCCGCATCTCTCGGTGCTCAAGACACAGCTGGCAACTGTGATTCTTGGTGAATCCAATCTTCATGAATCTCAAGATGCCATTGAAGAACACAAAGAGCGGAACAACATGCAAACCTTTTCGCTTTCCTTCCCTCATACTACTGGAGACCTGAGAAGAATAAACAATAAGATAAAGAATAAAGAAAGAATCATTGCCTTCAATAGCATCGGCGATTTATCTTTTATGCTACCTTGAAAGCTCTCACACTAGAGATCCTGAGGGAATCTCGATTTTGGGGGATGCGTTTATCCTTTTGCCTCTCTCAATTTATGTGTCCAGAGCTGCTTTGTTTTAAGACTTTCTGAAATAATCTGTATATGAGTTCCATATATCATCTATACAGAAATACAAAAAGCAGAAAGCGTTCTGTGTGTTTTCTAGCAAGTAATGGATGGAATGCATCCCCTACAGGTGCTGATGATACTCTACGTTTTCCTGACCCTTCAAATGACTTCATCTGGAGCAGCCTCCTTGGAAGAACGTATGGACTTCAACTGCAGACTGCAAAATTCCAGTTCTCTTCAGGGATCACCTGAAGCTCTTCGAAATTCCATGGAACCTTTGTTCCGGTTTATTTCTAATGCTTTGACCCTAAGAGACCTGACAAATGACTTATCCTTGTCCGGAAGCTGCAGAGCTATTCTAGAGTGTACCGTTCAGCCGTGACTTTGTCCTGATTGCATTTTGTCGTTGCCCTTGGCACTGAAAAGTCGAGCTCTCCTGAGTTTTGCCCCATCACCATGTAATCCTTGGAAACGGGATCTCTAGCTGAAGTTTCGCCCAGATGCGTTCATTTAAAGAAGCAAACCGCTGCCCAGCATCGGTGTGGGATTTTTCCTCTCAGTGACAAAGAAGGTGCCATCTCATGACCATGATGGAGTGAATGAATCATCTCTTGTGTGAAGTAGTGCTCCTTCTGCGTGAGGGATGCTCCGAAATCATCTTTTACAAGCTTATGAAACCGAATTCCACTACGACAAGCTATGAAGTGCTTAGGTTTCATGAAGCTGCCTAACATGGCCTTGCACTGTTGCCACTTGCATGAAGAGTTCTGCTAGCATCAACGAGGTCAGTTTAGGCATCGTGTCCTGGCCGTACAGGTAAACTTACGGCCTAAACTTGCCACCCTGCCTGCGGAACAAGAAATTTTTATTGCTAATGTGTGCAACTACATAGTGGGGCGCTATTCCACCCTCTTCAAGGTGCTTCCTCCGCTTCCTGACTTTCGCATGGTGAGACAAGATTGTCTGGATTCTCCGGCCTGCTGTCGGTTTTCCTTGCGACGTGCATAGATACCACTTGAGTACCGGATACATGCAGCCACCATCCGACGCTTCATTTCCACAAGCTTCTTCTCTCGTATTCCTAGATCTTGTAATACTTCATTACCAGGATCCCATGCTCCGCGAGCGCCAACGATGAACTCGATGATGATGTACTTTGCTATGCTTTCCACCTTTTCCCAGCTGTAGTGCTACGACCTTGTATTTACCAACCTTGTTTCTTCCTGGCTGTGCTGAACGTCTCTCTTCCATTTTCGTATGGGCAGCAGAAGTCTAGCACACATATCCGGTTTCCATTTTGCACGACCAGGTCGGGTTTTAAGGTGGAAGTTGTTCCTGGCATTCTCTGGTTTCTTGACACAAGACTCCACTTTGCTTCATCCACTGCGGCCTTTCTGATTATTTCCTGAATCGCGTTGTGGCGTGCCATGGACAGAGGAACGTGTTTCTTGCATCTATTTAATACGTGAGACAACGTTTCGTCCTCTGTCCCGCCACGCCGACATATGCATTCTTCTGGACTTTTCTGCTGACCCAGCGTTGATTGGCAGTACGTTGAGTCTTGCTGCGTTAATGGACTTGCAATCCCGGAATCTCAGGTGGTGTTCATTAGTGTGGAAAAAGCTCAAATCCTGACGCATGCCCACACACTGCATGGCTTTCCCCTGACTAATGCGATTTTGGATTGCCATGCGTGTTCCCTTTTCAGTGTTCTTACACCGCAGGTATGTTTTCTTCTCGTGCCGCTGGTGAAGATGATGCCGTCGATCGTTATATTCGGTTCTCCATCTTCGACATTTTAACGGGCTATTGCTCTTCTACAGGCCTTCCTTCCATTTGACCAAAGGCTCTCCCTGTCGTTGCTGGATTCTGCGGTTCTCCTGTATGAAATCCACGTCACGAATCCCCCGAATTTTTCATCAGCCGAAGCTTCGCGGATTCTTTTTTGGACCACTCCGCCTAGTGTTTCATGAGCTAGCCTTTTTTACCGCGTTGTCCGGCGAGGTGAGTAACTTGAGTCAGCTACCATGATAAACATGCCATACTCGTTAGCTAGCTTCATCAGTCCTGGAAACGGAAACACCAGATCCAGCGTGTAATAAGACCGAGGATGAGAACGTTTTCACCAGTCTCAGGTTCAACGCTGGCACCGGATGTCGCAAAACTGGGACGTAAACCTGGTCTCGACCGCGGGCTAATGATAGTGCAGTGACATTTAAAACATGCGCTGTCCAAACTTGCTGATAAACTCGCACGTCATTAAACTGCTAATCAAATATGGACATACGCAGGCGATGAGACGTTTATCCCGCATTGGACTTTTGCAGGAAGAAGTTAGGAAACAAAGGAGCCCTCTGTACGAATCGCGCTGGATGACGACTTGAAGACCTTTGCGAGAGGACAGGATGCAGTTCCGAGCTTCCGGGTGAGCCTCGAGAAGGCTAACTCGATCGAAAGTCGCTAGCATCAGCATGGAAGCTGCACATCTTGAGATTTAGAAAATGAACTCGGATTGGAAGCTACTCGATCATCCTGATGAAGTGGAGTTTTCTTCTTAGCATGATGGCAGCCCGAAGCAGTCGTTTCCGAGCAGGTGGCTTTGAAGTTTCCTGATGTGCGGTTCAAAGTGCACATTCATCCTGAAAAAAAGAAAAAAAGAATAAAAACCATTTCGAAGAATCCATCATTGATCTTCTCCTCCTGACTTCCGCTTCAGTTCCTGCTTGCACGGAACTGGTTGCAGAAATTGATGGATGCCTCCTTTTGGAATACCGCGTCTACTTTCCTGCTAAATTGTTTGAAGATGAAAATCCCTTTTTAGAATCCTTCCGAAAGTTTTCCTTCCTTAAGCATCGATGCGCATTCCTCCACTTCAAAATCAGACGCATCAAATCTCAGGGATTGAGACAATGAGACGAGCTTTTCCTCTGCTCGCCTGATCTTTGAGCAAGTCTCATCTGAAAATCAGGAAGGTGCACACAATCTAATGTTGTCATGAGTTTCTCCGACTTTTGCGGATGCCTACTGAAGATATAGCCCCAGGTCATGTCGCTTCCTGACTCCCAATTCACTTATGCTCTCATTTGATCCTGCTTGCCGAAATATTATCCGATTTTCACCGTTCATAGAAAGAAGCATTTCTTTCAGAATGAAAGCTTTCAATCGACGAAGTCCAAGGTAAAGCTCTTTTTCCGAATGGTTTCAACGATGCTGAGCGCAGCGACTGGACGGATTTCATCTTTCTGTTCCCGTCGTCCATCATGCTGCAGAACTTCTGACCTTTTGAAAGAATTCCTTGTTTAATTCCAGGGAAGCCTCGTTTCAAGTTACACCCACAGTGCTTACCTTATTCATTAACAGGCATTTGCTTTTATGCCTCTTTTATGAATCCAATACCAGGAATCCCAAATAGACAGTGTGTTCGGGTTCATCTTCGGGTTCATCTTCTAAGGAAGCGAGATCATCACCTGCCGAGTTCCCGTCACTGAGGACAATTTCATCCAATCAGTCGGAGGATATCCTAGCTGCTTTTCATCGGAGCGGTCTAGAAGGAAATGGGTGCACCTGCAATCATATGCTCCTCCCTAGTTCTTATAGGTAAGCACTCCTCCAAATCTTTCTTGAGCACGGAGATTTCTCTCAAAACCTCACCTAAGAGTTCTGAGAGAGCACAGCGGTCTGAACTACCGAATGTTTCTTCCATTTCCTGATTTGATTTGCATTTACTTTTGCAAGATGGCCTTCATCTTACAAAAGTAGAATCCATTTCTCCGTGGAATGTGAAAGTACCTTTTTACCTCAATGGTTCTGTACCAATACCTGATCTCACAAGAGCAATTGAATATCGTGCTACAGAACAAAAATTCCCCTTTCCTTGTGAAAATATAGGTGCAACGCTTTCGGTGCTTGAGTATGAAGCTTTTTCCTAATGAATCGAGTTGATCTTAAAACAGAGCAAAGCAAGTTGATGCTCCGCTTCAAATCAAGCGCGTCTTGAGAGAACAGAAGAGCCAATCTTGCCCATGCTTCCAGCTCCAAGTGTTCAACCGTCGGCATGAAATGCAAAGTTCCATAGCCAAAAAAGTCCTACTGATTGCTGTGGATTGCGAAGTTTTGCGTCGAAAAACTGGAGTTCGCTTGCATGCACTGTGAACGCGTTTTCCAGGCAATTGACGCCACCTATTACGACTTTTAAAACACGCGCTTGCTGTGCCTCAAACATTTCGGCAGCTGGAAATGGCCTTTTGAAACATCCTAAGCTGAAATAATTCATCCGCAACGTTGAGCACAAAACTTGTTGCTCCTGCACAAGGATGATTGCATCTTAATCAACTGTCTTCATCGTAATTATGCGATCACGAAGACAAAGAATGTCCCCGCCAAGTGAAAGAGAGCCTTGCGAATCCGAGGCAAGAGGATCTTCGCACCCTGTAGATCATGCAGATTTCGTATTCGCTTCTCTTCTCTTTTCTTTTTTGCAAGAGGATTCCAAAAGGAGCGCGCGCACAGAACAGTGGAGGTGAAAGTACTTTTGCTGGTGTTTCCTAAATGAAGCTGCTTTTCATTCGCACGCATCTCTCCGCTTAGCCTGCGAGCACGTGCAGTCGAAGTTTTCCGTCTTTTTCTCAGCCAGAAGGGCAGCAAGTCTGCTTTGCTTTGTTTTATCCGAAATATTGCATATTAGCATGCTGCAGGCTCCCGGAAGCTTCATTTCTTCGTCATTCGCCACAAGAGGTTCCAGAAAGAATTGATGGTCACGTGGAACGCACAGATAAACCCAATATTACGTAGCCTTCCGTGCTTGTTCTTGATGGGATCTGAGAGCAGTTTCACTTGGTCCTGCTTACTCAGACTGGTCAGCATGATTTGATTCTTCCATGTAATTTTGTATGTCACATAGTAATTCCTCTGAGTAACCGAACGTAACCACCACCACCACGAAGAGAAGTTGTCCCGCTTCTACCTTTGCCACAAATGTAAAGATGAAACCAGGACGCAAGTGGAATTAACTTTCATGCTGATGAAAAAAATGGAGCTGAAAGAGGAGGAGCCACGAAGGTGGAACTTTGACGATTGGTATTTATATGAGGCTTGCTCAACATCTTTCCTCTTGAACATGGTTTAGGGGTTAAGGACCTAAGGAAGAAGAGAACGAAACTTATAGGAATCCAGCAGCATAGAGATCGATCTTTTCATCGAGCTACGAACCGGACTTATGTCCCAAAGCAGTCGTCGATCTAGAGGAAGCTCTGAGCAAGCCGTTTCGGCGTGAATTTCTGCAGTCTCTAGAGATCTAGAAATCTATTTGGAAGAGAAAAAGCATACCTTGTGCAGACCGACAAATAAATTTCCATTTTCTACTAGTTGGCTTCAATGAAAAATTAGATATCGGGGTTGAGCTTCCCTATAGACAGCAAAGGAATTTTGGCTGGGCATTAAAGGAATCAATGAGCGGAGAGGGGTGACTCAGGGGTGCCATAGTGGCGCCGCCTGATGAGGCAAACACCACTTCTGAGAGAGACAACTTTCGCGTTTCCGAGGAAGCCCATTCCGAGGACTGCAGTCATTCTGCTATCCTCTCATTGCACGCAGGCTCGTTCGTGGGGCCGAAGGAAATCCGTTTTCCAGTCGCTGGTTCTCGGCACGCCTCTGGTGATTCGGTGTGCTAGGTAATCAGTCCTGATGCTCTTCGCAGTGGATTTTGAATCTCGGTCTTCTCTTTTTGTCCTTAGATGGTGAGCTGTGTACTCACGCTAGCAGGATGACGTGGTATGCGACATTGCACCATCCGCAACTGAGAACAGTTTGCAACCAGGCGTTGCCATTGGTTGCAAAACTGTTTCACCATGAGCAACGTATGAGAGGGAGATTCGCTTGCAAGACAAGATGACTTTGGAAGCATTAGGCATCCAACTCTTGGATCCTGGAGACCGAAGCCAACATCCGCGACGTGATGAAGGACAGCTATCAGAAAGAAGACGCTCTCGCCAGGGCTGCCAACCGCTGCAGGACCCGGACGGTGAACCTGCAAGCGGTCGGAACACCATTCTTCAGGAGCGACCTTCCACCAGGCACTCAGGACGACCCCCCACCGTTCTACTATGAAGGCATTATGAGTGAAGCAGGCCGCACACTAGACTGAGAACATCCTAGATGAGCTCTGCAAGGCATGTGGCAGCAAGGAAACCGAGCTTCATGCTCTCACCTGCCCGAGGATGCGCCAGAGTTGGACCACGCTGAAGGCGGTGAGCGGCATGCAGAGGACCACAACAGTGTGCACATCTTAGCGAGGATGTTCGACGGGAACGCAAATATCCCTCGCTACAATCCCATGGTTCGGGCCACCACCGCCCTCTTCATCAAGGTAAGCGTCGTGATAAGGACAAAGATGAGGAACTCGAGAGTTACTGTCCCCGCCATCAACATATTACAAGAACTAATGAAGCAAGAAACAGGGATCAGGAACTGCGGCAGGATGTCCGCTTGGACGTACCGCTACATCTTGCAGAAGATCGCGGACGTGACCCGAGCGATTAAACCGCCCTCCGGCCCCCAGCGACCCCGTACACCGATAGTGGCATTGAACAGTGAACGTGCTTAAACAGTGAACTGTGGAAATTCACAGAGGGGGAGTGAGCGAATGGATATGATTTGTTGTCACTGTAGCATTTGTTGTTGATCGGTAAACTCACCCCGCCACTTGTCGGACCTGGGGAAAAACGCGACATAGCACCGTCCTAGTGGAAATGAATGCTGCTTCTTACCTCTCAGATGAACGAGTCTGCGGTTGCTTGCACGAATTCGGTTTCGCCCAGACCATCTTTCCTTTTTCAGCGCGCTGCGAAATTTTATGGGATCCAAGCACACGCTGCTGCACATCTGTGCCATCCGGTTACGCCGAAGCGCTTGCTGCTACCAATGACAATAAAAGCAGACACAGATAAAACATGAGAATGTCTGCATGCTTAATTGGATAGGACGGTAGTCCCCACTGTTGCAAGAAGCCCCCTAACTTGCCAGTGGCCTTGTGGCTGTTTCTCACCCGGGTGAGCCGGGGTGCTTATTCCTAAACTATCCAGGAACAAAGTTAAGGGGTACAGAAAGGGTACAGAAAAACCAAGGGAGGGAACCCCGACACGCAGGTTCGTACAACTGAAAGTCCGGAACAGGAGGGAGAGGATCAATAGATATATCAAAAAATATAAATAAAAATATGGAGGGGGGGGGGTCAGGGACAGGGGTATTTGGCTTGAACCGTTCCTTTGTTTCAGAACCGGCGTTGGATGCCAGAGATTTCCTTCCTCGCGTCTTCTGGAAGATGAGGCTACCTGGCAGTCAACGTCATGCCTTCGTCGGCTAAACTGGTGGCTCCTAGTAAAATCGTCTGCGACTCCAACCGTAGGCGGGCTCTGACGATGGTGCAGATGCAACAGATAGTTGCGACGACCGCACCTAACGGCAGGCCGCCTGGCGTGAAGAAGCGGCACATCAAAATCCTTGCAGTGTCCCCTTGGTGGAGGAGCGCTGAAACCAGCCTCCGCCACAGTCCTTGGAGGACATAGCAGTCGAAGAGCAGGTGCGGGAGCGTTTCCGCTTCTCCGCACCGTCCACAGTTCGGGAGGCAACTCCCCCGGAAACAATGTTCTCGAGCTGGTTGCCATGGAAGCCCCAATGCACCAGCAAAAGTACGCCCTGTTTCCAAAGCAGGAGGAACAGTGAAGTGTTCACGCACGAGGGGGGACCACGTGGCCTTGTGGCTGTGGTCTCCGCGCGTGATGCCAAGCGTTGCGGGAACGAACTCCACCCGACAAATGATCGACGCCAGAGAAATGAGTACGTCATGGATTTGGAGTCCTCCACAGAAGATGACGCTGGTTGGCCCATTCGTGTGAGGCAGGTTGACACCCGGTCACGCCGGGGCGCTTATTTATAAAATAAGCATGCATACCTGTGGCAGGACGTTTGATCCTGCCACATTACCTATGACTACGAGAAGGAACCTGCTGGGATCTGGCACACAGGTCAGCGGGTTCGCCTTGGCAGCACAGGGGGAGGGGAGGCAAACAAAAGGAAAAAAAATAAGACGAAAAATGCAGTCAAAGAATGGAATGGTTCTCACAGGGACCACTGTGTGGTGGAGGGCGTCCTCTGCATCCTTGTAAGAAGAATGCTGGCAAGTTCCTCTTTCAGAACTCCCAGATGAGGCCTTCTTGACGCTATCCTCATGAAGAGGACAGCAAAGAGGATGTCGTCCCTGTCGTTTTCGCCTCCTCTGGTGTTTCTGCTCCATGCAGCCACGGTCCCGCCGCGAGGGCAGCAAAGTGCCGCTGGGAATGCGGCCGGCGTGAGGGTATCGCGCAAGAAGAGGCACTTCGAAACATCTCTGGGGTTGCCCTCGGGGATCCTCAGGGACGCAGCAAAGCGTCCCCAAAGAGTACGGGAGGCAACACAGTCCACTAGGAGGTGCAGGAGGAATTTCCGCTTCTCACACCTGGCGCAGTTTGGGTCCATCCCTCCCCCCCCGTGTCCAATGATTCCAGAGGGCATTGCACAGGAGGTCCCAGTGCAACAGCATCAATACCGACTCTCGATATTTAAAGGGAGGGTGCGGGTGTTGATGAGAACTGGAAACCATTGCAGGTTTTCCTCTGGACTACCCAATAGCACGCCCCGGTGCAAAAGTCCATGAGGTCGAGCAATCGGGGTCTCAGCGTCGGTGAATTGGCCCGTCGTCTAGTCGCCTAGTCACTTTCTCCTTCCGGAGGTTTCCATAGTAACCTCATTTTGCCGTAAGGTGCTCTCCAAGTGTTCCCTAAGGAAGGGCAGCGCGGCGGCGAGGGAGGTTCTGCTTGACCACACACTCTTCAAGCGATCTTCCAGCATCTCCTGGATCGTGCAGTTGTTCTTACGCGCATAACGAAAACGTCGCATCTGTTCCGCTCTTAGCTCCTGGGTTCTCGTCCACGTGCGGGCGGTTTCCTGCAACCAGACACGACCGATCGAGGGGTGCTAGGCATCTGCCGGAGCTGCAGTGCGCAGTAAGAGAGGCTACATCGACGGTGTGGATGGAAGAACGCAGTCCCTACGCTGCCGGTGGCTTGCTGGACGAGAAGACATACAGGTTAGCACCAGGTAATGCTCCATAGTTTTACGATGATGACAAGTGTTTGAAACTGGAACTGCAGCTTCATTCGCTCCAGCGTCAGGAGACCTAGACCACCGTCGCGGCGCGGACCACACAAGTCCCTTAGGCGGACTCGGGGTCTCCCTTCGCCCCAGAGGGCTATCCGGAGAAGGGTGAGTCGTTGGTGGAAGCCGGAAATCGGATGACCCGATGGGTGACCAGGAATCGAAGCTGATCCCCCGGGGTCCTTCCAGGAATCAGATAGTCGGTTCCGTTTGGGGTTTCCCTCCGCTTGTTACGCAGACGTCTTCTCCCCTTCGGAGGGGATACCCATCTCGTTCCATGGAGCTAGTGAATTGAAACCTCTCCAGAATGTCAAGAAGCATGCTGCTCTCTTCGAGGAGAGCCAAGAGGGGTAAAAAGGAGCAGATCCCTTGGGAAGGCACCCTCTGGAGAAGAAACAAGAGTGGCTCCCACAGACAGAGGTTCCCTCCGGAGAGAAAAAGGAGGAGGTTTTCTTCGGATTTCCCTATCAAGCATGAGAGAAGAAAACCCCTTCCTCCGGAGCCATCCTGCATTCATGGAGTGGTCGCCTCCCGCTGCAACCCCTATAACTTGAGAGTTAACACGTACCCTCGGGTGGCGTGGTAGTGTTGATGTGGTCTCTTAGACGATCTGTTCTTGAGTATTTAGCTAACTTGCCGGTGGGAGCCACCTCGGAGAAAGAATGGAAGGAAAACCAAACAAAAGCAATCCAAAACATGCTACTTTGCGTGTGTGTGTTTGTGTGTGTGTATGGAAGGGGAGGGGGAAGGGAAGGGACAAGAGAAAGAATTGCTAATATTTATTAATTGAGATTCATAGTGTATTTCTGATTTATAGTTATCAAGAGATTCACCACTTACATCCTTCTTATCACCGAGAGAGACAATGATGCAATGGAAAGCATGCTGGAAGGGACCGTCCGTCTTTTCCTTTCAGTGCGTTGAGGAAGAGATGCGTGTCTGCCCAACCGCGCCGTCCCCATCTGTCTGAAGCAACGAATATCGATCTAAACTCATGTCTATTGATCTGAAAATTGGGAGTGAAAACTGGTTCCTCGGAATGAATCTTCTGAAGACCAAATACGCATTGCACGCAACCGGTTTCCATGGGCGTCATCTCGAGTGAGAAGAGTGTGTGCCAAGGCTCGCTTCTTCTGAAGACGAGGATAGCAGCCTAGACAAGTTTCCGGGAAGAGCTGCTGCTTTTTCGAATATCCTCGAGTGGTGGAATCTGCCACGATGCTCACGTGCCTTTCAGTTTTCCGTGAATCTGTGTAATCATCCGTTCTCATTGCCGCTGGAGCTCCTTGGGCCGGCAGACCTGCGGAAAGGCAGACTTGTGGAAGCTGCCGCTTTCAGTTGCCAGGGAGACAAACCAGCATATCTAAAACCCATCAAGGGTCACAAGTTTAGAACCCATACCCATTCCCTTGCACCTTGATGCGTCAATAGCTGGTACTCCATGCTCTGTGTACGGTATCTTCAAATGACCAGCCACTTCGAGGACCGCTGCATCATAAGAACAGCATCCTAAGTACATTGCTTACATCGCCAAATTGGACTTGAGTCTCCTACGTGCCGGGACTGCAGGCGACGAAACGCCTGAAGGGCGTACCAGAGTCTCTGCAGACTGCCGCCAGCAGGCAGATTTGCCGGTCAGATGGCTTTATTGTTTCTCCTCGATGGTGTTTCCGATGCTGTAGCTCTTCGTTTCTGCTCTCTCTCCATGGGGTTGCCAGGCACGTCCATACCTACCTGATGCGATTAGAGTGCGTTCACAGGATGCGGCGAGAACTATAGCTTGAGTACTGTAGCTCTCTCCGTCGTCACTGACTTCGACTAGACTCCTGCTTCCGGAAAACCGGGCAGGCCTAAGAAAATACGTTCTGGATTCTCACCCATGACGCATCAACAAGGAGGGAGGATGAAACTAACGATCTTCAAACATGAACTGCAAGAGATCTTCATTCTTTCTTCACTCTCATTCATGATGGTGACGGGTAGATATCATTCTCCTTTTTTTGCCTATCGTTGGGGTCGCTACAGCGACGTAGCTAGAGGGAACTCCCGGGAGCTTTACTGCAGTTCATTCGTGCAAGGAAGCCACGGATGTTGAATCCCGAGTGTCCACCACTCCAGAAGCTGAGCTGAAATTCTTCTATTGCGGAAGATGCCAAAAACGATTTTTTCCTTTGCCTGGACCTGGGAGCACCTGGTGGAACATGGAATTTCGAAGAATTAAAAGACTATAATAGTTCAACTACAGATGGAACAGATCGATAACTCAATCTTATGTTTGCACTCACACTGCGGAAGACTTCCTGGTTCCCGCAGCACATTGGGAGATCTCGCAACTAATCTCTCTTATCCCTAATCAAAACGTCTCTTGCTCCTTCTCTTCCGACATAACCATCCAGTCTTTTGCTTTAGGTTTTGAAAAGTCTCAAATCTGAAATCGATTCAGAGAGATCCCGCTGGCACAGCTAACGAAGATCCTCACCGAAAAGAACACTTGTGGTAAATTGCTTCCGATGCTCCCTTGTTCCATGTGGTAGGCACTCAAGATTTTTCTATAGCATTTTACACAGGAGCACGAGCTGCTTGGAAGATTCTGTGCTTCGAGATCGTCCGGGCAACTGGCCATTCCAAATGCAGAGACAGCGTTTGGTGTTCTTTGGAAAGACAGTTTTCAGGAAATGCGATACGCTTTCAGAGAACTGGAAAGAAAGGGTAGGTTCTGCCCAGTGGGAAAGTTCCAAGATGCGCCCTACTTGGAAAAGCCCTATCCAAAGTAAATTTTCAGAAAGGAATAAACTACAGAGAACACAGGAAGGAGACGGTTACTAATGCGACTAATGTGATACCATGAAAATTATACCGGACGTGTGCAGAGCTGCTAAGGGAAAGTTCAGGATGGGAGCAGCTGCCCCGTATAAGAACTTGCATCAGATATTGAACAATAGAATTTGACGACAGCTGTGGAATCACCTACTCGGAAAATCAGGCGGAAAGTTGGGAAGTTGGAATCAGGAGGAACTCTTAGCCGTGGTCCCGTATGTTTCTTCTGCACAACTCTGGGAGAGTTCAAAGAAACCGCTCGAATTGCAGGAGTCGAAAGCAGAATCTCACTTCATTTCTGCAGAGCCTGGATGTTCGGTTATGCAAGGCTGAAATGGAAATGCAGTTCGGGGAACATAACTCCGCCATGGTGCTAAGCACGAATCGGAACAGTAAGAAGTGCTCACGGAATGAGGCACATCTCGGGAGTAAATTCGAGATCGTGGTTGGAGTTGAGGGAGCACTTGAATCAGATAACAAGCTGGATTAACCCGCGCTGGTTTGCCGACTGATTTTAGTGGCTTCTGAAGCAAAAAAACAAACTGAAAAGCTCAAGCGGAAATTGAGAACAGCCTTGAGCGGACCGTTGGTATAGTAGGTAATTTGGGCAGTAGTGTCTTCGGATCTGTGGTTCCCAGTCTGAAGCATCGATTCTCAAGATGGCAGCATTTCATGATAAGAAGAAAAGAACCGGCAATGCATTCTTTTTTTCCTGGAGAGAAACTTACATGGTTCTTTTCTCTATCTTTCAGATGATGCTGTGAGAAATAGCCATAGGATTGTGAAAGCACTGGACTCTCACGTGATGCACCACGATACGGAGGGCCCGCATGAATCTGAAATTTTGCAGCAGCGATATGCTAACACCAAGGTGAAGACGACTAAACCTTAGCTTTCGACGAAAGTTGAAGATCTCGAACTGAAGTTGCAGATCAGTTGTTTTTCATCACTTCCCGGCATTTTGACAAAGATCAAAGTGGAAAAGAATGCCGCAGGATGGGAGTTGGTGTCGTCAACAAGACTGTGCCTCAGTCCGATTCCAGCCCGAGACCGGATCCGCTGTTGTAGGAGGCGAATCGTGTATTTACCCTCAGAGTCTCCTATTTCTTCGAAAATAACGGTTCCAGTGGATTCACCAATCCGCACTGCCTTTTTGTTTTCCTTTTCGAAGGAATAGCGCGACCAGGTAAAAACGTGCTGCCAGTTCTCGGTGCTGGCTCCTTGCGCCTTGCCACTTCTGGAGCAACAACTACAGATTCGCAGGGCAGGCAACGATCAGTGAGATACCCCTCTCGTCTCCGTAGAGCACCAGATCTAGACGCAAATTGGAATCCGTCACCGTAGTAGGTTGATTTCTGGGTCATCGGCCTGCTTTTCTCCGTTATCGAGTTCGAGTTGCCTCCGGGCTGGCTGAGGAAGCGCGTGAGAGATTTCTTTCCCGTCGTTCAATCTCTGCGCACACCATCGGTGCCGTCTTTGGTGAATTGGTGCAGTTAGTAGATGGAGCTACGCCCCTTGGATCAATCGGCAGTTCCCAAATCCTCAGTGACCTCTATTAAACATCGAATGTGCAGACACGGGGTGCTCCCCGACCAGGAGCGTGATCTTCCGCTGGTCAGAAACTCGCTGGTGGGAGCACGACTTTTTCAGACTGGGAATGATCGTCTTTCTTTGTTGCCAACGACCCACCGGTGCCCAAGAGCGTTTTGTCTTCTTCCTCTGACGTTCAACACTGAAAATTTAGCAGACACTCAACACTTTTGATCCCGGTATAATCCCCCTATCCATCCACCAACAAGGACTGCATTCCTCTTGTCTCTCTATCTGATATTAACTCGGTTAGAAGGAAAACTAGCCACCACAGCATGCATCCTAAGGTCACACAGACATATTTTACTCACCTAGTAGGAGGAAGGTGGACTCGAAGGCAGACACCTTCGGCAACAAGGAGAGAGTCGAGTGTTTGCGGAAGCACAGTCCCATTCATCCTTCATTTTACTTGGTAGTAATGAGAAAGATGGCTGGAGAACTATTTTAAATCCGTGAATTTTGAAATTACGTCTCTATATATTCCTCTGAGTTTGATTTTTGTAAAACGGAAAGAGTAAGGTATCTCCCTGTGCTCCTGGAATGTTGCTCTAAGTGGAGTCCTATAAACGTTTCGGCTGATACGTTCGAGGAAGCTATAAGTGTTCAAATCAAACCTAACAGCATGAAACAGTGTTAAACAAATTATTCAATTATTTGCAGCTGCTACCACCCAATTTGCAAACAGCTCCAGATGAACCGCTGTACATACATTCAGACTGCTCATCTGAATGCTATTGCAGCAGTTAAGCACACATTAGGTACATGTGCATGCCTGGATGAATGTCTTTTTAGGGAAGATGTTGATAAAATAGCAAACCAAATTGCCATTTTTAGGAGCTATTTAATTTTTTTTTCTGAATGAAATTCGAATCAAGATGTCAGAATATGGCACAGATGTTTCATCACTGTAAAGACACTAAGATCTAGAAATGATTCTGCGAACATGGCCCTTTGCTATGCAATGGGGCTGTGCTTCCGCAAACACTCGACTCTCTCCTTGTTGCCGAAGGTGTCTGCCTTCGAGTCCACCTTCCTCCTACTAGGTGAGTAAAATATGTCTGTGTGACCTTAGGATGCATGCTGTGGTGGCTAGTTTTCCTTCTAACCGAGTTAATATCAGATAGAGAGACAAGAGGAATGCAGTCCTTGTTGGTGGATGGATAGGGGGATTATACCGGGATCAAAAGTGTTGAGTGTCTGCTAAATTTTCAGTGTTGAACGTCAGAGGAAGAAGACAAAACGCTCTTGGGCACCGGTGGGTCGTTGGCAACAAAGAAAGACGATCATTCCCAGTCTGAAAAAGTCGTGCTCCCACCAGCGAGTTTCTGACCAGCGGAAGATCACGCTCCTGGTCGGGGAGCACCCCGTGTCTGCACATTCGATGTTTAATAGAGGTCACTGAGGATTTGGGAACTGCCGATTGATCCAAGGGGCGTAGCTCCATCTACTAACTGCACCAATTCACCAAAGACGGCACCGATGGTGTGCGCAGAGATTGAACGACGGGAAAGAAATCTCTCACGCGCTTCCTCAGCCAGCCCGGAGGCAACTCGAACTCGATAACGGAGAAAAGCAGGCCGATGACCCAGAAATCAACCTACTACGGTGACGGATTCCAATTTGCGTCTAGATCTGGTGCTCTACGGAGACGAGAGGGGTATCTCACTGATCGTTGCCTGCCCTGCGAATCTGTAGTTGTTGCTCCAGAAGTGGCAAGGCGCAAGGAGCCAGCACCGAGAACTGGCAGCACGTTTTTACCTGGTCGCGCTATTCCTTCGAAAAGGAAAACAAAAAGGCAGTGTGGATTCGTGAATCCATTGGAACCGTTCGAAAATTTCAAGGGAGCAGGAACAACCGAAAAAGAAAACCGCCTATTCAGAGGTCGGCTGCAGAGAAGGGCAGGGAGGATGTAGGGAAGAAGACTGCATTAACGAATAAATAAAAGAAGAGAAAAGTATAGGGAGCATCGGTCACACCCGCCGCGTCTTCTGGATGAGACGCAGGCGGCGTCTGTCTTGCCTATGCCATTCAAGAAAGACCACTTTGCCACGTTCCTCATGGGTGACGAATGAAAGCGTGTGGACTGCTTCCTTGCTGGAGTGTCTCTTCAGTGCATCGGACGACACGATCCTCCGGGCGCAACGCAGGATTCGGAAGCTGGGAGATGGCAAAGCAACACCGCAGGTAGGTTGGCTGTTGGAATAGAAAGTGAAAGGATGGGAGTGGAAGGCATAATGTTAGTAGGGGTGTTTTTTCTGGTGTTACCGGTTTGTGGTGTTCATTTATGGCTTCCAATAGCTCATGTGGGATCTGTTTCTTATGGTTCCATAATTCCTGCTGAAGTTATGTTAAAGTTAGGTGGTTGTGGGTTAGTATGGTTATTCACGAAATATAGGTATGGGACTGCAAGGTTTTATTTGATAGGTGTAGGTATGGTGCTCTTTTGGAGTATCACCGGATCGAAGCAGGCCTGCCGCGAGGCGTTTCTGAAGGTCACCGCGTCCCAGCAGCCGATGCGCGGAATTTCCCACTTCCCCGCAGCTGGCGCAGTTCGGGGAGACGCCTCTCCCCCTCGTCCAGCGAAGCCGGCGCTGATCGCAAGGGAAGCCCCGGTGGACGAAGAGCGAAACCTCTTTGTGCTGCTGTCTGAGCGGCAGCTCGCAGATGTCCTCGAACGCAAAGGCCACGAAGGACTCCGAGGGTGGAATGCTAGGATGTTCCACCCGACGGAGCAGTCCTTTAGCCCGGTCGCTGGGTGTTCGCCGCCTCAACCAACTGGTCCGTCTTCCACCAGTTTCGCGCTCCTGCTGGAGAGCAAGAGATCCGCTCCCTGCAGGTTGGTAACTGGCACTTCCTTCCAGTTGGGAGTAAAGCTCTGCGGGTAGGGTCCGCATTTTCTGCACCCTTTCCATTTCCTCCGGGGCGAACGCTTCCCCGGTTGTGGAGGAGACATATCCAGTCTATCCCGTCAGTACGCGTGATGCGTATCCTCTGCCTCTCGCCCCCTGTCCCTGTGGTGTGCTGGACGACAGGATGTTCACTAATGTTCTTCTCAGATGGCAGCCATAAGCTGCTAGGGGGAACTTAAGCGCCTTCGTGTGGTCTTGGTTGCGAGGTAGCAACGACGCTATTACCTCGCAACCTGCCTTGCGCTTCGAGGTTTTGCGAGCAGGAAGGCACCATTTCTTCCACAAAGGATTGTCCAATCTTTGTGAACAGTGGCCTCGAGATCCCTGGATTCATGGGACCTGGCAAAGAAAGAAGCAAGGGGAAACCGGAGGGGCACATCATGAGAAACGAATAGCGTGCTCAAACAAACAATAATTTGGAGACGTACCCCGAAAGCACATGCAGCACGACCGGCAGGGGTGACACTTCTTTCAAGGAGCCCAGCCTCAACTTGCGGAAGAAGCAAAAGTGCTTTGCGGATGTGAAGATCCCTCCAAAGTCGTTGACTGTACTTTCTCTTAGAACTCCCTGTAAATTATAAATGTGAATGGATGTCGAACACGTACTCACTGGATTGCGCATAAGGAAACTGCCTTGCCAGCTGCACAGAGCGACTAACAGAATACTTTTCTAGACTGTCGTTCCCTATTCCAACTCCACCTCTGATCTTCCTCTCGAGGCAAATTGCACTTCTTGCGTTCTGCTAAGTAGTGCCCAGCCATTCGTCTTTTGAGAAGGAATGGCGTTTAGAGGCTTACCTGTGCTACCAACTGCTCAGCCTCCACAAGTGACGCGGCGATGTGCATTCCAATCAACGAAACGAAGTGCTTCGGATTTGCAGATGTATCGAATAATTCACGTGCCAAGTTCCGCTGCCTTCAAACCTTCAACCATCTTTCACAATAAAGTCAGCTCCGCAATCCACGGATTGCCTCAACAAACGAGAACTCCTTTGAAGACAAACAGGCTTCAAATGCTATGAAAGTGTATAGCGTAAGAACGATTTTTCTATTGATTTCATTTACGAAATGGGGGAGAAGGCTCTTTGCTCACTCTTTCCAAGGTACTTTTCCTTTAAATCAAGTTTCGCGCGGAATAACCAGCAGCATTGGTTGGCTGTCCTCAACAAGATGGTTGCTCTTTTTCACGAGTGAAAGGTCATTCTCGGAGGTATCTTCAGCGGCTGGGTAGATACGGAATTTCGCATCACGCATCCCTTCTGCAACCGCTTCCTATGCACAACGAATCATGTGAAAATGCCATCAGCGAATGCGAATTGGAGCGAATCCTCTAAGAGGATGTCCGTGTCGATTTGCGAAGCAATGGAGAGGATTTTTGGGAACCAAGAAAAATTCGGATGGGATATTCCGTGCTCCTTGTCCTACTTTCCTTGCAAGGAGAAAAATTCCCTTCAAACGGATAGCATGCATCCAAATAATTGGTCCGACAACTAATTAAAGATAAACAAAGGAAGAAAATGCTTGCAGCCCAAACAGTTCAGAACTCATTGCACTGCCCCGAGAGCTGGGAGGCTGAACCCAGGGTCTGCGAATCTATGCTACCTTAGTTTGAAACTTATTGTAAAAGCCGTTGCAGCTTATTACTGAGAGAGAAAGAAGACTCTAGTTACACCTCAGTGGCTGTTTGCAGCTCGTGGAAGAAAAGCACGGGAAGGAACTTATTAGAAGAGCGCAGAATACGAACCCTTGAAGTGGAAAGGGCAATTTGCTGTGAAAGCCCTATTTCCAGTGGAAAGAGTTAATGCAGCCTTGCGATGCTGTTTATGAGCTCGTGAGAGGTAGTGAAATATCCACGAAAGACGGTTATGCACTCACAACGAAGTGCGTCTCCTACTTGAGTGGAATTTGGCGATAGGTACGAGCATGCCAAACCTAACCAGGCAGGAAGCACAATGGATGTGTGAGAATGGTAGATGGCGGTAAACCATGTGTCGGATCCTTCCAAAGTGGAAGACGCAAGGCACCTGGATGACCTCTCAGTTTGTGCTTTTGATCAGAAGATTCGGACTCGAACCTTCAACCAGGAAAGCTGAGCTTCTCGGAAGTTTCATACGATTAAGTGCTTGGAACATTCTCATCCAAGCAACTTTTTCACATTGGACGTTATGTGCCATTTTCCTGTCCTTGCTAACAGGATGCACGTGAAAGGTGTGAGTGGCAAACTCAGGTTTCATTTTTGGAAGGTGGGTTGGAGCAGCAGCTCGAGATAGCATCCACACCATCGGGCACCGTTTCCAATGGAACGAAGTGCTTTGCTTTTTTTATTGGTTTGTTCTATTGAATGTGAACAAAAACATGAAAATGCGTTGGAAGACTTTCGATAGCGAGGGCGGTTGTTTCGTCCTCACAATGCGGGGGTGGCTTGGAGGTAACACCAAAAGTCTCAGCAGATTATCTCTGGGGCATGCATCACCATCTGAGTTGAGAACGCATTCCCATTTTCCGCAAGTCGAAGATGCACAAAGACGTAAGGACACTGATGCTTTTGTTTATTACCATTCATGCAAAAAGGGAGGCTTTCATCAAACTACTTTGCACCACCTTTGCATCCTTAGAATACTCTTTGACTCCTTCCGTAACTCTTTGGCTTTCCTCATTACAGGAGTGACCTGTCTTATGCTGCCAACACGTGTCCCGTACTGAAGATTCGAGGACGACATTTCAGTGTATTACAGGAAATTCCTCAGAACCAAACCAACCTCACCGAAGGGAAGAGTTTCAGCAGCAGCGCCCGCAAAATTTCTCCTGTGTTCCGGAGTTGATTTTCCAGGAATAAGGAAGGAGTTCTAAAGAAGACGACCGGCGGTATTTGAAGCTAACATGTATCTTTGAAGGAGCTGAGGTTAATCGAAACTGAGGTTAAAATGATGATAATCGTTAAACGTTTCGGAAATTGATCATTTCTAACCTCTGAAGCAAAGTTCGTTTGTAGTAATTAGAGGAAACTTCGCTGCATTCTCCCATAGGTGATGTTCAGTAATTATCCGTGCATCCTTTTCTGGGTCCCGTTTTTCTGCTGTTGGCGGATTGTCATCCTGCCTGTCTGATGTCGATGAATTTTCAATTCGTTCATAAAGCTGCTTGAAAACTCCTGCTGGACAATGTCCCATTGTCCCACCTAGTGGAACAAAGTCATCTTTAGATTGTGGGGTTCTTACCAGCAGGAGAATAAATGAGAAGGAGGGATCGTTCTCATTCATTGGTTCTCATTTATAGGATTGCCTGGGAGGCGATCCCAGTACCAATTTGTTTGGTGAAGAAACTGCCTGCGTTCTTGTGGTGGACTGCTTTATAGCTCCTCATCAGTTATGTCAGAATTATGCCACGAAGTGTGGCTTCGAGTGCGAATCTAGGAGAGTTCTCACCAGCCAGCTTGCGTCTCCGTGAAACCCGTGTTTGGTACATCCATTAACTGGAGTACTACACTGATAAGAACCGTCAAAACTTGACTTTCGAGCATCACTGATCACAAGAATCTTTTCATTAAGCCGCTCCACATTGCCTCAAATGCTTCTCAGCAGTTCAGTTCTGCATGGCGGTGCTTCAAGTTCATCAAGGGCTGCCGAACCAAACTGCAACCGTATAGGAAACCTTAGCTCCAGATTTACATTTTCCAAGAGAAATTTTGCATTGCCATTGGAAACACGTCAGGTGATTATACTGAAAGTGAATCCGAAGGGGTAGTGATTGCTGCGGTGCTTTTCGCTGGTAGAATGCGATCGGATCGGGAAAAGACATGGTGAGAAAGATAAGAAACATCCGATTTATGAAAGCAGGGAAAGCCAGAACGACTAAGGAAAAAAAAAAAACACATCGTGAAACGAGGATTTTCAAGAGCATGGAAAACCGTGGATACAGAAACCCACCAAGGAAATAAATTTCCGGGTAGCTCTCTCCATTAACAGTTACACGTGAGTAAGAACGTGCCCGTGGATGAAGAGAGAGACACAGCTCTGTAGAGACGAAGAATTAGATTCGTTGCTACGGTAAGTGCATTAAGCATGCTCTTCAAAAAATGGTGTGAAAGCAACGAAAACATTTACTGCAGATCATGTTTCCGTTGCTATGGTGAAGATCGTTTCTTAATTGTGTACGATGGGTTTGCAGGAAAAAAATAAAGATTAGGGTAAATTAATAATCGACAGCATGTAGATCTCTTATCAATAGGAAGCCTTCATGGATAAGTAAAAAAAAAAAAAAGTAAATTAGAAAATCATGCAATTTTTAGTGGGAAGAATCCGAAACTCGGAATCACTCTCGAAATGGTAGCAAGGCAGGTGTTCCCAACACTCTGGATGAAACCAACGTTCCAGGACTTTTTCCCAGGTAGCCAGCAAAGCCAACTGCGTTTATTAATTGCGCCTACCATTTGATAGCGTGCATGCGAAAGATTCACATCGGCTCCATCGGATGGTTCTCCGAATCAAAATTTGCAACCAGCGTGCACCGACAGCAGCGGGGAGGACTTTCGTGGAATGCCTGTCCGCTCGGAGTCCACTGGCGATTCCGTCGTAAATGGTTGCAGCATGGTAACCCGATGCGTCCGTTCCCTGTGCGGCTTATCCTGGACGCTCGGGTGTGGAATTTAGTGATTCCGTGATCAGACGCATCGAACACGCATCGCGCGCTTCCTGAAAATGAGTCCAACAGCTGACATGGAAATTGCGAACACCTGGCTGAGATTAATAAAGCACCGTTGCTTCGCTCGCATATTTGGTGTACGGCGCGGTGTCTTGCGGACTTCGGTACACGCCTCGATTCGCCTGCATGGAAGCTGCAACCCCCCAAACATCCTTCCTCTCGGCACGGACGATGCTGCCTTCCACAGCCCTTGGGATGATACGAAGGGAGAAGCTAAGCAGACTCTTCCCGAAAAAGTTCTCCATTTGCATGGAATCGCATCCGTCGGCTTCCCGGATGACCGCGCAGAGTTCGCTTTCCCTCAGACGGTGGCGGTGTTCTTCCTTGATGTTTGGAAGTGATGGGCTCATGCGGGAAACGAAGCGCTCGCCAGGACGTGGAAGAGACGGAAAGGACCACGGATCAGCAAACTGGGAGAACTCGAGACTCGTGGTTCCGGTTTCCTGCTTTTGCGTTCCCGCAGGATGTTACCTATGGAATTGACGCTTCCGATAACTAAGCTCTGGATCTTCCGCCTTAAATGCATTAATGTTTCCTCGTTTTCGTCTTGATGGGTGAAAACGACTCCTTCACACGTTGTGATTTTCCTGCAGGATTCGCTGCGGCATACTCTTCAGGACCATCACGAAACCGAGCGGAAGCCAGATAGTGAGCGAAGCGCGAGAGGATTTCCCTTAATCAGCTGTCACTTCGCTTGCGAGAGGCTGCTTCCCATCGAGTGAGCCTTCGTCTTCCCGGATATTTTTCCAGAAACACTCTGCTGCTGTCTCGCGAAAATAACGGCTCACCATTAAATCCATAAGTGCACATTTTGATTGCAACAGAAACTTCTCTTCCGTTGGCGCGACTCTAAATCTACAGCGAGCGTTTAGATGCCCGAGATGGCAGGTATTTATTCCGTCTGGAGACATCCAGAATGATTGCAATTCTGACCGTGTTTTTATTAAAATGGCTTGACGCCATTATAAGGAGCTCGGGCAAGTGCGATGAGACTTTAGCTGATGCCAATTGAATCATTACATAAACAAATGGATTATGAATTAGCATCTGTAATTGTGATTCCCTGTTTTCCTTGGAACCTACTCCAGATTGAATGTGACTTGTTTTTCGCACTTTATCATGGGAATGGGTTCCCGAAATGTGTTCTGCAAATGGAACCCACTCGGCGCCGCTTATCGAGCAAATCTCACAGCCTCGCCTTCAATTCCTTCAGGAAGCTTCGATGGCGGTTCGGTTTCTTTTCCACCGAGCGAGGGGTCGGTTTGATCTAATCCTTTCACAGTACCGTCGGATAATCTGTTGTTTGTACCAAAGCGTCCTGGATGAGTGCATCTGCGAGGACAGGCCACGAACCAGTCTCCAGCGAACAACCGTGACTTTAACTTCCATACGGGAAGGCTGCTGAAAAAGGCGCACTCGCTTAGAGTGCCGAGGGGATGCTGCAGATAGCCCTCCGGTTTCGCTCTTTGAATGCTACCTCATTTCTTCCACTAAGGAAATGATGCCACTGAATAAGAAGGCCCTTGCTGGTTTCGGAATTACGAACCCTGTGAGACTGTAATTGTCGAGTTGCTTCATGGTGTGATGTGCATTCCGTTGCACCTTCGAGAAAAAAAAAGTCATCTGTACGCGCATTTGGCAGCTGTGAACGATGGAATCCTATCAGACCTTAGTGTCCATAACACGCTGATATTTGGGAAGGGGAGACTGGCAGATGACACGCTGCTGGCAATGAAACGGAGGGTCTTCCCACCAAAGGTCGAAACTCTCGGCTTTCGTTGCCTACCAGGAGGAAATCAGTCTCCACGATTCGCTCAATAAAATGTGGTAGCAGCTCGTTGCTACCACATACGATAATTACCATTACTTGGGAATCTTCGGGTAATTACCACTGTACAGTCAAAGAAGGAGACGCCGAAGACAAAGGACGCTACGAGCTGCATCTGGTTTTTCATTTCAAGCCCTGAATTCTATTTCGACAAGCTGTCAAACTCATTCGCGCCATGCTTTTGACGTGATTGAAACTTCTGGGAGCCCTGTTGTGTAGGATGTGTGTGATCCAGAAGATTCTTCGTCGCACTCCAATTTCCTGAACTATATTGCCTTTTTTTTTTTTTTTTTTGCTTCCAGTCGGATTTCGCTCGTCATGAGCTGAAGCTCGTCTGCTGCTTCTTTTGGCACGTTCATTTCTGTACTTGTTTATTAAGCGAGCCAACTGAATTTAATGCAGCGATCGCGTGCAACGCAACTTCAAGAAGAGCTGCAAGAATCTTCCTTTAACGGAAGATACGTTTATTCACGAGAATGATGCATCTGAATTCGTGAAATTCGAATTCACAAAGGGAGAGTGAACTGAAAGTGAGGATGAGTGAGTGGAAGAGCACGCGTGCACGCGTGCATGGATCGACACGCATTCGGAGCATGTTCCAAAACTTCATCTCCAGACTCTGCACCACTTCAACTACAAGCAGAGCGCATCATTGTGTTGGAATCAGGTGCTTCCTAGCCACGGAGCAAGGAGCTTTACTTGAATTGCACCTTTGGAGGTGCATTGGAGAAGACGCAGCATTATGGCTTCCGTGCTCTTTCATAGACGCACAGGCTCAAGCAAGTTGTTTAGGGCATCTATCATCTCCTAGTGCTCAAGAAGTGAGGCTTGGAAACGAAGCGTGCTCCCACTTGAACTTTTCTACCATTTCTACCATGTATGAAAACTGGACCTGGAAGAAAATCCACTACGCCCGGTGGAAGGCATTTTTGCCAACCCACTTGCTTAAAACAAATTCAGCTTCAAATTTGGATGCCTGGATATTATTGTTTGCCAGAGTCCATAGTGATCAAGATACCGGGAATTTCAGCAGTGGTTACCCAGGAATTCTTCTTTCTGGGACAGCTGCCATGCTGACAGTGATGCTGACAGCCGAGTTTGTAGGAGGGTGTGAAAGCAATCATAATGCATCACGCATGTGATGCGTCATCAGGTTCATCTTCATCGGACGCAAAACCCAAATTCAGGATGCAGATGGCCATAAAAGTGCCTACAAGAGAAGGGAACAGACATGGGAAAGTTCCAGTGGGGACACTTCCCCAGAGATGCAACGAATATTTCCTCTTTTTCAAATTCTTCGCAAACACGCATCACACTTGGAGCAGAATCTTCCTGGCAACGAACAGATGAAGAAAACCGAGATCCTGCGAAAAGAAATCCTTTAGGATTTTAAAACAAAACGGCATGATTTGCAAAAGAAATCGGCCGTTGGAATGAGGTCTGCGCAGATGCAAAACTTCACCAAACACAAATTCTCATCCTAAACAATGTTCTGACTGTTCACTAGCGCTATAGCCATGTGTTAAAATTGAAATGTTCCGTTTTAATGAGGTCGCAATAAATAGGAATTTTAGCAGAAAACCAACCGGACCATCTAAAAGACCGGAAACCCCCTGCAATCACTTCGCCATTACCGCGTGATGCAAAATCGACTCGAGAAGACCATGCTGCTACCATGCGGCCCGTTGCAAAGATCCGAAACATTGGCGGAATCTCCAGAAAAATGCAATTAATTTCTTCTTCGTCTTGTCGAGAATTCGGGAAGATCTCTGCGTGTTCCGCGTGCCGCTGGAGAGTGAAAAACAAAAGGCATTAAGCCATTCATCTGGATGCAGCTCTATTCACAAGGATTATCGTGTGATTGCAGATGTTCTTTTGATGAGACGAGGCACATTCCTCGTTCTAATTGTGGGGAGCCAATCAGTCGGGCCCCAGGCTTTCTCGAAGCTCCGGGACGCGATGCTGCCTACCTTGTCACGCTTCGTGCTGTCATCCGCGACTGCATTCAGGAAACTTCACCCACGTAATCTCGGAAACAGGAGCCAACACCTGCAAATGATAAAGGATTACTGGAAATTGCAGTCTACGCCGCCTCCGAGCTCCTGGAAACCATTTGTTACGGTCAACCCTTTCGTGTTTGTCAGGTTCTCTTGCTACAACCATGGATGTGCCCGTGCAGGTGAAACAGATTCGGTCTACACAGAGCCACATCGAACCACGCAGCCGTGTGGTTCGATGAGATGAACTTTGCGCTCAGAGACACCTTTTCCTTTCTATGCCCTCGATCTGCTCATGATGAAGCTGTTTCTGAATCTCACGGCACATCTGAATACAGATGCCTGCAAGAGGGGGCATTGCGCGTGTCTTTTGCTGTGGTTTTCGCAGTCCAGCTCCGTGCTGGGCGAGCTGTTGGACCACATCGAGGTGACGTGCAGGGTGGCTGGAGATGATGTCCAGCAGCAACCAAGGCACACTCGAGTGTGGTAGTCGTTGCGACCTGGGTTCTCTAACAAGAGATGAGGGAAGCTGCAGCATCACACTCGACGAGTGCTGACCTTTCGGGACGGTCAAGAAGCAGCCTGGAAGCAAGGAGGGCTCTGTAAGGGCTGGAAATTTTTACAGGGCACGCGAGGCAGCTCTTATCGATTGAACGGAAGGACCACAGGGAATGAGGGGCAACAACGCCAACGTGGAACAGCAGCGGTTCCCAGCGGAAGGCTGGGATGTGGGAGGTGCACCTGGCCCACAAAGATCTCTCCTATTTAGACAAGGAGAACGCCCATAGCCTAACGGATGCATCGCGGCCCATCCTTTCGTCGACGACGGCGAAGCACCGTACATTTATTTATTCGTTTATTCATTTTCATCCCCCACTGCCCTCTTGACTCCTTCGTGCGGAGCGCGTTTTTCTCATGAGCGGCGTTCCGCAAATCTATCTGTCTCTAGGGCACGTAAAGTATCTATTTTGAATAGAGGTTCCAGCGTGACTGGCTTATAACAGCGGCGAAGCTGGAGAGGATGGAAAATGGAGGGAAGCTATGGAAGATCGTGTTCTCTGGGTTCCCTTTCTGTGATTTAAGATCCTCTAGCGTGAAAGGAACATGATTGCAGACCAGACTACTTCTTTGAAGCCACCAGATTTGAATTGTCTCGTTATTTGTGAAAGATTTCCAGCTGCACTTTGCTCCATAAGGCTGGAAATCGAAAAGACAAGTGCAATTTCAGAGAGAGCTTTTGTTCGAGGCTCTTTCTGGCTCTCGAATGACCAATGGTGTTTTTCCATCACTCCACGATCTGAAAAAGATGTGCCGATGAGCTGTGCATTTCATGCCTGCATGTCTGTACGGTTTTTCCGTTTGGAGCCTTCCAAAGGAACCAACTTCGGTTGGTTCCTTTGGAAGGACAGCCGAGCAGACGGGCAACACTTCTCTGGGGTCTCTGAAGGCAAGGTACGTGTTTTGAACACGCGAGTTTTTCCGGTTTGTCTCCATGGGCAGCGTCATCGCCTGCTTCGGATTCGTGGCATGTCCGGGAAAAGAGAAAATCTTCGCTTTCGCCTCGTTGCGATGTGGAGGCCGGCGAAAGGAAATAATGCGAAGAGACAGTGGTCAACCGAGTGGAGGTGCTCGAAGAAAGTGAAGCTTTCGCTCACTTCATCGGAAAAACAGCTGAAATTTTCTTCGAGCCTAGGAAAGTTCGCCTTTATCATTAGGAGATTGCGTGGAACGATGCGGCTTTGAAAAGAGCAGATGAATTTCAGTCAGGTAGCAAAAGACGAGCCGGGAAAACTTCTTGAGCAAGGGAGAACTAACTTTGAAGCTGACAGATCAGATGTGATGTTCCCGACTGGCAGTCTCATTTAAATGAGGAACCTTGCACTCTTAGGAATCCCTTCTCCGGATACCGTCCCAGGTCCTGCATTCTTCCCTTTAGTGCGTCAAATCGAGTTATTTTTCACACCCGAATTGTCCAGATTCGTTTCACTGATTCGATTTCTAGGAAGATTGTAGAGCTGATTGCTGGTTTCATGAGACGGACGGTTCCTCTGACGCCGTTTCATACACTGATTTTGAGGAGGGGGTTTCGTGAACGCAGCCTCACGTTGATTGGGTGCAGATCAGCGGATCAGCCGGGAACAAACATTTTCTCACCAGGGAACTCGCGGAGAAATGAATGGACTCCCGGATGAGCGAAGTCGAATTAAAAGTTGCGCGCTTGTGGAGTACCGAGACGGGGGACAGCCACGGAGAAAGCAGCCCCAGCTTGCAGCTGAGCCTCGACGAGAAGCTGCTTAAATTCGGGATGGGTTCTTTTCCTGCTTTCCCAGGACCCCTGGAGTGGGGTGGGAGGAGCCTGATGGAAGTTTCGGTAATGCAGAATAGCAGATTAATCTTTTCGCTAACCTAAATTTTTTAATTTCGTTAAACACAAGTTTGCTCTGCGCGGCCTTCCTCGCTGATCTCTCCATCGGCTCTTGAGCAGCCCCCGCCATCGCACTTGCCTTTGCCGGAACCACGTGGCCCCATAGACATCCCAGGAAACCGCCCCACAGACTCCTCGGTGAGCTGTCAAGCTGACGCTTGCAGTATCACCTCCGCTCGCTCCGGTGCGTGGTGTTTGCCTTTTTCCGGCAGCAGACACAATTTGCTACGATACGCAGCTCCCACTTCATAGATTCATCCCATCCATTAATTAAATCTGGAGGGAGTCGTAGGGGCTTCTCATATTTGGGGGAAAATCTGCATCTCGGATGGCAGGTGAGCGGGGGCTACCGAAAGCTGATGCGACACGGCCTGAAAGTTCTCCCGTGGATTCTTTTGGATGCTTCCTTGGACGGAGGCTGGTTCTATGAATTGAGCATCCATCCACTCCAGAGACACGAACCGAAGGAAGGAGGAGGGAAGTTTCAAGAGAAAAGAATTTCCAGGAGCAAGGATTTGGAGCCAGTCGGATGGAAAGAACGATGAAAGATTCCCGCTTGCATTGCTTGCGCAACTGTACCCGAGGGGGTCATCTGTTGCAATTGCTCATGAAGGTGTAAGCAAATGGGGAGGATTTGGGATTTTTCACCCGGCCATGCACGGAAGTTTATTCAGAAACAAAAAGGAACAACCAAGCTGGGAATGTGGCTCCCGAAGGAGAGCAGGTTTAAGGGGAGGGTCCACCGACACACAGGAAGGTAAGGTAAAGTAAGGTAACCGCTTTCTGATGGAAGGGAGATCGCTGGAAGGTAAGTGGTCCAGAATGAATGGGCGGAGACAATAAATAAACTAAAGACAGAGGGCATGCTTGGCTATGGATAGCTCATAGATTAGTGTCCTCAAAGAGGTCGACCAAATAGACTTCACTAGCTAGCTTCTTGCAGGGACAGCAATTCCGAGCTTTGAAAGAGCAAATCCATTTTGAACTCACAAGCTGTTTCGCCAAGCGCTGGAAAGGTAACTTGAGGATCAGCAGCTCGGTGCTCTTCTGGTAACGACGAGTCTCTCGCAAGGCAACAGTGCCTGGTCGGTGACGATGAGGCCTCTTAACATCTCCTAAAGCTGGAGCACTCTTGCCAACTGTTTTCTCAGAGTCTTACCTTCTAGCAACGTATGAGGTGTCTTGCTGCATTGCAGCTACAAGGAAACTTTTGGGCGCATGGGCAACTAGGCAACTGACAAACGCTGCTGCTCCGAGTGTCCCACCCAAAGGAATTTGCTGGGGAGGGCTGCTGGGAATTCCTCGAGAATCCCTGGTTTGGCCCCAACAACACTCTCCCCTTCAAGTGGCAGGAGTTGGCGTTGCTGCTATTGTGTTGCGGAATCCCGTGCAAGCCGCACTTTCACTACCGGACCAGGGGGAGTGTGAGCGCAGTGTGTGACAAGTGCAGGGAGGGGGGGATCCTCTTGCACCTACTTGTCTGCTCTGCCCTATGACCCCTGCTATAACGCCTAACTATGGTCCTCTGAAACTCCAAGAGCAGTCCCAGAGACGTTGTCAAGTGTCTCTTCGTGCGGGATGCGCTGACACCAGCCCCGCACTTAGCAACCGCTTTCTGAATTCAGGGAATGGCGGTGGCGGCTTGGAAGCCGCGAGAAGAGACCACCCAGACAGAGGCGCTATTTTTCTGTATGGAACTCTTTCCAAAGATCTCAGAGAGATGGCCCCATCTGGGAGGCAACAAACGCCAACTTGTCAGCACCCCTCAGGGAATGGACGGGACATTGCGGGACAGACAGTGATCCCTTCCCAACCTCCTGCAACAAACAACTTTTTAACTTTTTTGCTTGTTCGTCTTCTGTTTTTCCCTATCCCTCGTTTCCCTGCATCCGATCCCAAGTGGCAAGTGGAAGAGAGCTTTTTTTGTACGTGGTTTTCAACTAGCAATAATCGCGCCTCCCTTTTGTTCAGCGGCGGTGATACTGCCCGTGAGCAAGGTAGAACCAAGCGCTCTACCAAAAATATACATTTATTATTTTGATGATGAATGCTGCGGAATACCTGGGTGAAAAACTACCAGTACTCTTGCGAGCAGTTTGCTTTGTGCGTGTCATACATTATCGAGAAGACATTTTTTTCAACCACTAAGAACAACCGCAACTTCGGAATCCTAGTCCTGGAACCTGCGTTTGATGCCTGGGATCTCCGCTCTCATTTCCTCTTCCAGGGAAGGTCTCCTAGCAGCCGTCCTCATGCATTGTGAGTGACCTCCCTCCGCTGCACCCGATACCACAGTGCACAACGGGGCTGCGACGATGATGCGGACGCAGCACGTCGTCGCAGTCGCGGCGCCTACAGTGACTATCGCGGAGAATCTCCGCAACTAGTCCTCGGCAGTGTCCTCAGCCTGCAGCAGTATTGAGGCCTACTCCCTCCAAAAGTTCCTGGAGGGCAATATGTTGTTGTAATTACCGCGGAGTCGGCCGCTCGCGAAGGATCGCCGCAGAAGGACGTGGACAGTACCTTTCTGATGCAAATGAGCTCAATGAGACCTCCGCAAACGTTTGCGGGAGCTCTGGGGGCGCCCCAATCCGAAAGCAGGTGCGGGAACGATTCGATCATCCTGCATCGGGAAAAGTTCGAGGATGCAGCTACCCTGGAAACGAAATGCCGGCTCCGATTGCACTGGATACCCCAAAGCAGAAGGGGTAGCACGCCCTGTTTCCAACGCAGGAGGAACACCGAAGTGTTTCACTCACAGGAAAGGGACTGCAAGTTCCTCAGGGACAGCACAGCAGTTCTTGTCACCGAAAGAGCCCCTTCGCGCGACAGCGAGGAGGGAGGGTATTCACCAGCTCATATGTCTTTCACCCTCCCAGGAGTTTGGTCTCTTCTTCAGTGGTTCAAAAGAACTCTCTTTGCTTCCCCTTAGGACAGGGGGGTAGTGACCAGGCGAGATCACTCTGACCTGTTCTGCAGGACATTTTGCGATGAATGGCCCAAGAGACATCACAGGAAACGTAGTTCCTCTTGGGGCATTTCCAGCTTCGCAGCCCAGGACACAACCACCTCCTGCCTCCAGACCTTGAAGTAATTAAAGCGCCTTCTACCTCCAGGTATTGAAGTTCATTGGGAGTCAGAAGATCCATTGGTGGGCTTCCCAAAGCGAGGGAGCATTTGTGACCTTGAGGACAGAGCGCAAGAAGGAATCCCTAAAATTAATTGCATGAAGCGTCACATGGGTCTCTGGGGGATCCAGTTTCATGTGTGTTGCACTGTAAATAGCATGGATGAGTCTCAAGCTTCAAGATTGCAGACTTTCTTCTTCTTCTTGTTCAGGAACAGGGATGTACGCTTCGAATGAGGGAACTCTGCGCGGAGTGATGAAGCAGCTCAAGAAACGGAAACGTTGGAAAGATAAGCACGTGATTCTTTCTTCCGTGGACAACGGAAGATGCACTGACATTCCGGAAAGAAGTTTTCAACGTAAGGATACCCTCAAAATTTACTTGGGACACACCAGAAAACGAAAAGGGTCTCTCAGAACGAAGAGATTCAGTGTTAAATCTTCATCGGTATGTGCATAATTCTGAAGCTGATCAGGTGCTCCTCTACAAGAATAAGGTTTTCTTTCGAACAGGAGTGTCACCTAAAGTGCAGAGATCTTCTCGTGAGATGCTTTTAGAATACTTGCTGATTTACTGACAATTTTGAAAGAACAGCAAAGAGGGACATTTGGAGAATGCGACTGTCTTTGATGTGCTCGGTCGATTCGGTCCAGAATGGCAAGTTCACATTCATTCCATTGCTGACGGTCCCTCACCCCTGCCTTAGACTAGCTTCCCTCAGAATCTTGAGAGGATAGCTGTTGTTGCTTACAGGAACCAGGAAAAATTTGAGGCAGATGAAGATTTCACGGCTACTCGTTATGCTGATGATGGTCTTCGCTGACCAGAAACCATCCATAATTAAAGGAAAACGCCAAAACCAGACAAAAATACAACTAATCGCTTCCAGAATCGATGAAATCACTCCATTCTTCGAAAAAGGATCTTCTCATAGACCCTGGAATCTCTCACCCAGCGCAGTTCTAAGCCAAAGAGTCGTTCATGGGAGCCGCTGTTTTCAGTTTATCCATAACCGGTTATGACTGTTTTGTAAACAACCCCTCACACCACAAAAAAAGCAGCTGAGAATTCTACTCTGGATCAGCTTTCTAGAGTAATCTTGTTAATATTTTCTCATAAGAATTGCATGCATACTTGTAAAATCAGTTCTTAGCGACGGATTCTTCCTAGAGGCGATGTCATCGTGATGCTTCCAAGCAAAAGGATCCATTTTCAGTATCCTATGCAACCTGCAAAGAAGGAAAACGTTCAGTTCTATAATAAAAATGGGTGATGCTGAAATGTATCTGAAATTCATTATGAACAACTCTTTATGTTTCGGTTTCTGGATTCTCTACATTCTATGCATTTCCGCATTCTTCACATTTCCTCACATTTCCCTATTTCGGATGAAAGCTGTGACCTCTCTGGGCTTCTCTGTCTCCTTGAAGCTCAGAGTGACCACCATGATCGCCATAGAACAGGTTGTGAGCCTTTGGATAAATAACCGTCCTTGTCAAAACTTGACACCTGCAGTTACGATCTTGGTGTTGGCGGGAGTGGGGACAAGTGCACACGACTTCTAGAAGAAGCCTTAGGCATGTTCAAGAGAACAACGATCTTTTCTACTTTCCTACCAAGTCCTAGGAAACACGCACAGTATGCTTTCAAGAATACAAGGAATGTTCATTCGATGTGTTGGGAGTCCCTGGTTTACATTCGATGATGCAAGAGGGGAATGGTGTCCTCTTGGTGTTCTTGCTTAGTCCCACCGCAATTCCTGCCCTGCGGTCATTCCTCCTGTAACACCTTGGCTCCCTACAAACTGTGTTCTGAGACGTTCTTCCTACTTGATGGGGACTTTTCGCTGCAGTACTTCAATTGAAGGAAAAAGTGCTTCTATTCTTCGACGGCTGCACGTCGTCTCTTGTGTGCAGGTGCTGAGACTGATGTTTCGATTGCTCTTGGTTACCGAGGTTGCGCCGTCGCTAAGCGCAAAACATCATCGCTCATTTGATGAGTGTCACCGACAAACTGCGCAGCGTGACGTGATTCATCACCTTGGTCGTCGTTTTGGAATTTCTGGGCTTCCCAAATTCCGGAAGGCAAATTAGAAGGATTTGCTCGCTTGCCGAGGAAACGAAAACAAAGGACCAAAGTCATCAACGTGCTTAGCATTTGCTCCGTCGCTTTGTTCCTTTCTCTCAAAGGTCAACCCTCTAATTGAAACAAAGTGTTCGTCGGTTCAGGTGACCTTTCTGTGTTCAAAACGCCTCTAACGCTACATGAAAACCACAGACTTCCTTCCGATAAATAGCGGGTTTCCTGCGCTCCTTAAAGATTTCTTGTTTACTGCTGCTTTGCAAAAACTACGCCGAAGCCATCATAAGAACCGTCTTGACGCTAGAATTTTGAAAGATGGCAATCTTCCTCGAGGATTATTTCATTAACTTGATTCAACCCCTGGGATGAGTTCGGTTGGTTTCCTTCCTTGCTTCCTTCCCAGGAGCCAAAGATGTCTCTCAAGTAACCGTAGGCTGCGACTCATGGAATGAGAATCGATAATCGAAAGCAACAGTTTGCTCCGTCTCCGTCAGAATGCATCTGGTCGGTTACCGTGGAATTTGGGAACTTTCGGCAAAACAAGTCTAGGCATTCCCGTTGCTCTGACAACCGCATTTGCACAGCCGCCTTGAGGAGGTGGACAGGAAGCTATCTTTTTTTATCATAAGGATGCTTCTCGCGGTGAAGCGGTGGAAGGAGAAGTCTTTTTTTGTTCCTTCTTGCGCTGCACGTCAAACGGCCACTGCGACCTCGAACTCCAACGAAAGGACCGAAAGGGGATTGTGTCACTTCCATTCACGTTGAAATGTTAGTTGGGATGCTCACCAATGTAAGGGATGAGTGCCTACCACCTTCTCATCCCATCTGTTCACTTCTTCCTTTGACCTTTCAGAGGTTGTTTCATTACGAGAGATGGTCCAGCACGAATCCCTGGAATGCTCTTTGATAGAACACGTCATTTCCTTTCTGATGATGTCCTGGGCCTGTTTCTTGGAGATTTCACTTTTTGTCCTGCTCCTGATAGCCGATGCCTGCTCAAGCAGGAGGTCAAGCCTCATGAATCAGTCGACAATCTGGGGATCAAAGGTGTTCCCTGTGAAAAGGAGCACGTGTTCGCAACATTGAAAGCATACCATCTTGGTGTTCATAGCATAGCCGTCTTCTCCTTCGAGGATGACCCTCCATTTCGTATCATGGAGCTGGTTGATATCCCCTTGGAGAGCTGTCTCTTTAGAGTGTAAGAAGCACTCCTTAAAGAACCCCGAACGGTCTCTTCAAGGGAACAAACAAGGAGTCGTTACCTTGAGGGTTTCCTCCGTCGAAGAAATTCCCTGAGAGGATCCTTTCGAGGCAGAGCGACAGTGGTGCAACCCTCGTTTTGACAAGGGTATGTCATTCCGTCTTAGACTTGGAATTAGTTTTCAGGCTGTCTTTTTCCCCCTTGTTGCTGGAACAGGAACCAGCAGTCGCTGCTAAGAATTTCTTTTTGAAAGATGTCACGTGATTATCACAAAAGGTGCTTTCGTGATTATCGGCTTCCAAACGATGAATGTGCCTCAAGGTTCTCTGCATTGCGTTTCCCATTACGGATGTGATGGTTTTTGACACTCGTGCATTTCAAACCCGAGCTCTTGAAATTTCGGACGCCATTCAGGTTGAAAAGGAAAACCGTTAAACAGAAGACCTTCGGGAGCTTCACCTAAACGGGATGAGATTTCTTCTTGGCGTGCGTATATTTCGAGGCTGCGTTGCTTGATGATGGCGTGAGGTGAACTCTATATTCTCGGAATCCGATTCCCACGTCACGTTGACGCACCTCAACGACACTTTCTCAGGACTTTCAGTTCCGGAAGCGAGGAAGGGAAACGCCACTCGAAACCCTGGACCGCAGTCAGATCGGCTTGCCAGGGGCGACCTCAAGCGCAACTCTGAGATTGCAGGCACAGAACAGTGGGTTCACTTTTCGGAATCGGGCATCTTACTGAGATTCCCAGTTTCCCTTGAACATGAATTCAAGCAAAGTGTGGTGGTGGCAGGAGTGCGACTCACCACGAGCTTGTGGGAATTGCAGGACCTAACGAGCACAAAACGGTCATTCGATTTGCGAGACAACTGAGAGTGCAGAACGACGTCCAGCGTTCCTGAAGAACTTTCAGTTGCCTTCCATTTACAAGCAATCTGCAGCTTTAAGACGGCAGTTTTGCAACGCTCCTCATCACTGAGAAGTGACCGCCTTGAGATTCAATGTGGTTTAAACTGAATGAAAAAAATATTCCATCTTCAAGTTGTCTTTCGAAACGGAGGCGATGGTGGCAGCATTGAGTGAATTTAGATAACGACTGCAAGACTAATTATCTTTTTTGATATCGCTCGGCAAAATTTACTAATGATGCAAAAATTGTGGCGATGGAAATACGTGGTGGCGTAATGTCTGATTGGTCTATACTGTAATCTGCACTGAGCTAATTCGTGAACCGAGATATTCAAGTCAGGAGTTACCTCAGAAAACTGAAGATTTAACCGAGTTCCACAGTTATGCTGTTCGTATGAGCTTAATTCCTCCAGATCTTCAAGCACAGAATCCTTTCTTTGAATTGCAACTCCCCAAATCGAAGGCACTTTCTCCACTGCCGACCAACGAGAAAGCGAAAGGTGCTGTGGGTGCCACCAGGGCGAACACCGAGCCCTCTGATTTCACGAACTCTGCAACTGTGAACAGTCGCAAACTGACAGATGTGTTGCTGTTTTCAAAGAAATTGCGAGCTTTGGGACATTAAGGATTTGTGTGACGAGAGCAAGGGAAAGGTCAAAGCTTTGAGAGCAGAAGGATAAAACCTGTAGGATAAAATCTTGAACGTTACGTTCACGGTGGAATGATTCGGTCATCGACGTTGCCCACCTGAAGATGATGGCGATCGTTGCTCGGAATCTGGTGAGGATGTAGGAACTACCAACTAATTACTGTGAGTGGTCACTGGTGGATTGGCGCAGCAAGTGACCAATTCAAGTCAAGGATCTCCTTAATTTAGCCTTGAGCTTTTCGAGTGGAGTTCATCCGCTCCTTACCTGGAAGCAGATGCTTTTGCCTTGTGATGTATCACACGCAGTGCACATATAATGAGTAAAAGAGTAGGTGTCAGTCCTAGAATGGCCACGCAGACCACAAAGGCTTCACAAGTCCGCCATATGAGATGAAGTCGTCGTCTATGAAATCATCGTCTTTAATCTTCTGGTTCCTCAAACCAAAGTTGCATGTGGGTACGAGGAAGGATTCTTCATATTTAGGCCGCTAAGCAGGCCTTTCAGTTTACAATTCCTAGAGGACCAAGGACAAAATCCTATTTAGGGATAGGCACACCAACCAATGCAAGCACCCGCTAGTATTTTATTTGGTATCATTTTTTCCTCATACATCATCTACTTAATAAAGAGACATGCCAACCTCTGGTTAGTTACCGAGGCCAAAAAATTCCCATGATCTATGTTTCCCCTGCTGTTTTTCACGTTAGTTCTGACTTTAGCTTGGATGTAGACATGAGAGTTCTTTAATCCCATGATGAGAGCGCGGGTATTGAGCATCAGTTCGATTTTCCTACATTTGGTCCCGTATCCTCAGAAGACTGCGCCAAAGAATAATTGGCATTGTCAGATTCCGTGCTCCAGAGAGAAGGAAAGAGGATAGATTAGGGGCAATTAGAATATTACCAACAAGATGTGTGACTGGTTCCCACATGAAGTAGGTGAGCCACTCACGCAATTTAGAGATGTCTCACGAACAGGAATTAATGGAACGATGAATGCCACACTATTTCCCGTGCTAATTTTTCCAGGACCATTTTTACAAAAGAGAGAAAAAGTGTTCCGGACAAACAAGCACGAACAACTCTGCTTTGCTAGGTTGATGCTGCGTCGTTGTTGCTGTTTTCTTTTTTTTTTTTTTTTCCCCTCTCTCTCTTCGAAAGTGATCGCTCGGTTTGGAAGATGACATGGTCGTTCGCCGTTCGAAGATACAGGATGCAAGGGCTTTCCGTTCCACGTATCCTTGACGCTTTCAATGATTCGCAACATCGCATATAGGAAACACGTGGATGTACTGTCACGTGCGTTCTGGACACTGAAAACACGGGATGGAGCCATCAGAATGAAAGTTCTAAGACCCGTCCTAATTCTCTGCAATCTCATAAAATGTAGCATGGATGATTCCAGCAGATTGGCTGAAGTTTTCTTACGGTCATTTGAAAACTTTTGAAACGTTCCCTCAGCGAATGAGCTTATGTGAAAAATCATGTGAAAATTATTCCATTAATGCGTCCACAGGGGTTAATTGCATCGGATACTCGTTATCTTACACAGTTGAACTTGAACCGATTCGTGTTGTCGAGGCAGTTTCGGAGGAAGTGCATCACAGTGTCACATTTGCTGCTCTACCAGTTGCTTCTGTACTCACTAAGGTACACTGGTGGATGTGGATTTGCCCCTTTACTGCTGGAATCCTCTAGATCGGAAGCTGTAAGTGTGCATTCGTGAAAAGACAAATTTAGTTGGCTCAGAGGTATCAACTATGCCTTCGTCACAACTCACAAAGCCGGTCGGAGCACACGGTGAGGTTTTCACAATGTTCAGTGGTGTTTCTTAGTAATTGGTTCACTGGAAACTCGACGACCACACTCCTAACAGGCTTAGGGTGGAAGGTTCAACTGCAAAGCAACCTTAGGCAGCAGTTTTAAATAATGTATTTCAATCATGTTACCTATGGAACAAAGCCGTGGAAGAGCAATGTAGAATTCAGCCGCCATTAAAAAGCAAAGGCAGTGTTGAGGAAAAAAGCTTCATCCTAGCTATGAAACCGATGGTTGCTAACGTGCGTTTACTCATTTGAGCTCGAGGTGACGGCAACTTTCAATAAGTGAAGTGCAAGGCCATGAACGCAATTCGCAGGGCCGAGAAACAAATAGAAAAAACCTCTTGCGGTTATTTTCACACAAAGGGAATCATTGAACAAAGACACGCTCTTAGCTAAAAACGGGATGATGAGGATGATCGAACGAAAGGAATGGAAGAGCGCTCATTCATTCCCGATATACGATTCCACGCAACACCGTAATCGAATACCATCTAGAAATGCATTTGTGCCTCACCATCTGCGAGGTGTACATCGTTACTAGGAAAGCGCACCCAAAAAGTGAAACTTCCAGGAGGTTGTGCTCCATCAAAAAGACAATTCCAACAAACTCGCATTCATTTGCTCGGGTTGTCTTTCGAGTCGGAGCAGCCTCTATTCGGAGAAGTTGGGCGATAAGGAATAGTGGGCAATCCTGGCCGCAGCATTTGGCCTGCTCAGCGACCTCGGGCAGCTGCAATGCTGTTCCAGCCGGATGACTCCTTCTGGAAACCTCGGGTCTTGCGTCTTGATCTCTCTCGGACTGGTGGTACGGATCAGCCAAAACAGAGCCGAACGGACGAAACTTCGAGTGAATGTGCCGCCGCGAGCTTCGGATTCGGCACCGCACACGACCGGGAAGAAATCCCCAAAAACGAATATCCCGGTGCAAATCCATCCGCATTTCTCACGGTTGTTTCCGTGCTCGAGCATATGTTAGCGGCCTCTTGCTGTGGCAAAGAGGGGTGTTGCCCGTCCCAAATCCCTGCTGCGCCACGGGCATGCATAATGAGCAGTGAATCCGATGTTGACACATCAAATTTGACTCCGTCAGAAAACCTGCAGACTTGAAGCCACGGGGTTTTAGCTTAAACCTTTAAAGTCTGACTAATTTTCGCTGGTTCGCTGTAAGGAGCGTGTTACAGGGAGAGGGACGCATTAATGGTGGCGCGAGGTGCTGGTCGTATATGCGAAAAAAAATAGCCTTTTTTGCGCTCTCCTCCCTTGACTGGTACTTGATGCCGAGTCAGACCTTGAAAATTTGATTGCAATCATCGGTGGCCCTTGCCATAAGAGCGCAAACAGCAGGAGGGTCAAAAGTCTCAACACGTGTGTCCCAAACGAACACCTTTTTTTAGCGTTTAAGGAACGCACGAATTCGCAGCGCATTCATCCTCGGAAGCACGGCTATTTGCTATGATGGATAAGGCAATCGTTCTTCAAAGATGCTGCATCCGAAATGGCGTCGTTGGACACACGGCGTCTGTGTAGTGAGGGGGATCGAGAGGCTGGAGCACAACACGATCCCTCGAACACATTTGTTTGTCATTTCGTAGAGGGAAAAATCCTCAACTTTGGGAATTAAACTGTATTTTTTTTTCTTCTTCTTCTTTTCTCCCAGATCCATCCGTAATTCTTTCCTTGCTTATCGCATGCGTGTTGTTGTTTCGAAGATTTCAATTACAGAGAGAAATGATTTATATGAAAGGGACAAGTTATTCTTCGTCATCTCCAGAGATTGTAATGGCAGAATAGTTTCGGCTGCTTTTAAAGCCATCATTCCCAGTCATCTTCCAGGAATCGAAATCCGAAGCATTATTTGAATATCTACAGGAATTTGACATACGACAGATACAGCTATTAATCAAGGGACGTTCTTAGTCAACCTGAAAAGCAGCTGAAGCGAAAACTCTTCAGGCGGAAACAGCATTCCGTTTTGAAGCACGAAATGTATCATAGCTTTCCACCGGAATGAATTCCACCGAGGAAGTCGTCATTGAAAAATATGGGAATCTCAATCTGCAGGTCACAAATATGACGACATGTGAAGATAAGAACCGTCTATTTCGCTAACGCGAATCATCATGGGGATCGAGAGCATAAACAGAATCCCCTTAATTAAAGCTCATCCAGACGATTTTCGCTTCCCAGCGTACCTGGGTGCGGAAGATCAGCACGGAGGGAACTGATAATAATGATGTGCCTGATCGGTGTCTTACTAGTGTTTGCTGTGCTTGCAATCAGAAAACGAAGCCATACCCTCTTCAGAACTTCCTAGGTGATCCCCATCACGCAACTGTGTTTCTCACCTACTAAAATGTGAAATGGGGAATCTGTATTTCATCACTCTGCGCCTTCGTGCCACGTGTGCGCCAGCTAGCATCGAACCTCAAAATCAGGATCCGATCCGATGACGCTGCGCCAATGAAGATTCACCCACTGCTCAGCATTTTCTCTTGAAGATTTCAGCTTCTTTCTGGCTTGAGCATCATGCGGCTGGAGTATCAGGCAAAGCAACGCGTGCTTTGGCATCGTGAAAAGCCAGCCACCCAGTTCAGTGCAACCTTTACTGCCTTTGAGGCAGCCATTTTCGGAAATCCTTGGAACGGACAAAGAACTTGCTTCTTCGGAAAAAAAATTAGCAACCCAACAGTACGGGCGTGCAAACAGTTCTTCAGAGCTTCTTGTAGAAAGCATTCCATCATAGAGCCTTTCTTGAAAGATCGATGATGTGAAAAGTATCAGGAAAAAAAAAAAAAAAAACTCATCTGATAAGATCTGATGAGCTCTTTGTTAAGAAGAAAAACAGAGTTTGCAATTATTTATGCTTTTTTTTTTTTTTTTTGTACATTTTTTGTTGACTTGAATGAGCGGTTAAAAATGACTGCAGATGCACGTCTTCCTTGTTTGGATGCTGCAAATTTTCAAATGCAAGGACTTCATCTGGTGGCGTATTGTGCCTTCTGAGCATGCCACTCAGAAATACGGAGAATTACAGCAGCAGCGGATCAAACACCCCAGGAAGATTCTATGATGTAACCCGCGCCTAAGCAGGCAACTCCTGGGGGAGCTTGCCAGCACAGCAGAAACATCGAAATCGTTTCGGTGCTGAAAAGACTTTGGATGAGCAGAGTTCAGGAAAGAATTCACTGAAAGATGCTGTACACCGGACGCAATGGCGTTGGTTCAGTGACGTCCGTTCAAGGCAAGGATGCAGCGCACATTCGCGGTTGACATCCAAAAAAAAAAATACGGAATGATGGCGACAACATCTGTGATGTCAAGACACCCTTTTTTGCAGGCTTCGAAAGCTTCGGGAGCTGCTGTAGTTGTAATCAAGGAAAAAATATTCCATGTGGAAATCCCACCAGCCACGCAACCTCTCGCTGGCGGCCGAGTGGCTACGCGCGTGCCACCAGTCTTGCAATCTCATGTGCTCAGTTGCATCCAGCAAAACTCTGCTTTGAGGCTCGTGATCCGAGAAGGGCACATCAATCCAGTGATCACTCCTCCTGGTTTCCTCACGAAAGCGTTCTCTCCTTCAAAGACCCGAGTTCAGGGCAAGGACTGCGCATCTGCAAGATTTGCACTTGCAGCACGCGTGAACGTTACTTGCATTCCGTTTGCGGCACCAACTTCTTACAGCTGCACTCGGCAACTCGGTGCTCTCCGAAGCCACCCAACCACCTCGCCTACTTCCCGTGGATCATGACCTGACGGTGGAAGGAGCACAGTTCACTCGCGCATCACCTGAAAAAAGGAAGACCGGTTGCGGTGCATCCAGTCGGAAAATCGAGTCAGCAACTGCAACAGCAGACAGCCAGATCAGCAGACAACCAGGGTGGAGGTGATCTCCATGTCCGGGGATCTCTCCCCAGGCGTGAGAGGAACGGACTCCGAGTCCTTCCTGGATTCATAGGGCGGACCCCTGCCGGGGTGTCCCCCATCTTGAAGAATCACACCCACCCTCGTGTAGCGTGGAACCGGGTCCAACCAGGAGACAGAAAAGAAGGATTTCCATCATCCAAAAAAATCGGGATGACTCTCTCCAGAGGAGGAATCCATTCGATTGAAGTGCTCCTCAGCGGCAATGTACAGAACTGCAAATTTATGGGCAGCTGGCAAATTTCGTGCTTGCTCACAGCGTTCGGGAACAAATTTTCAGCGTGTCTCCTCCTTTCGCATCGATAGAACTGCACCATTTCATTTGGAAAATGGTCCTCTGCGGGACGGAAAGCATATTCACAGAGAAATTCTTTCGTCGTTGGGATTCGATGGAATAACAGTTTAGGCTGCTCCAGAAACTTGGGCAAACGCCGCAGGAAGACGTTCGCCGTTTCCCACGAAGACTTGCAATGCACCAGTAGCGCTGTTATCTGATTAATCGAAAGCTAATGAACTGCCGCTCCCCACTGGAGATCATTTGAATGCGGCTACAGAGCACCCCCAAAATTTCATCCCCTCAAAATGCTTTGCAATTCTGCTCTTCTCTTTGCAGGCCCACAATGACGATGATCGATCTCGGCTCGCAACTCTTTCCAGATCGAATTCAAATCATGCGCTCTGTGAGCAGTTCTCTCCTTTTCGCGCTGATTGTGACAAATGTGTGTTAAATTTGTACCTATGGGGTGAGATGGGGTTTCGACGCAGGGGCGACAAACCCCTAATCACGAATACGTTTGGATTCCGAAGGACCGAAAAGGGAATGCGTAAAAAAAAGAAAAAAAAAGAACGCCGAAGGGATCGATGCGCACTCCTACCGTTGAAACTTTTCCTCCCTTTTTGTTCTTCTGGAAGTGTTGCTTGCCTGGATCATATCGAATAGCCTACTGTGGGGTGCTCTGTTCTCTTTTGATCTCGAGCACTAAGCCTCTCTCCTCCATTTTTTTTTTTTTTTTTCTTTCCTCCCCTTTGTGGATGCCTCCCATCAAACGAGAACTGCTTGCAGCTCACGGCATGTCACTCGTAAAGTTTACTGTCCTTTCCATCTACGCTTCCTGATTAACGTTAGATAATTAGAAGGCACTGATCGTACGCATTGCGACAAGAAGGCGTGATGGCGGGAGAAGCAGCGCAACCAACTTGGTCGCATCCTTTCCCCCAAGAGGATACGCTTCCGCATGGCTCCCATTGCCGCCTGCAGTCGACATGCTCCTCCCGTGCTCCCGGAGAACGGAACAGGAAGGCGTTTGACGTAATTCCCTTATCGGGAGCCTCTACAAACGCGTGAACTTTCTCAAGGCACACTACCGGAGCAGGACTGATTCGGGGATTACAACAAATCCCCTCGCAGAAATCCAGGAAGAGAGTACGTCCAAGAGAGAGAGGGCTTCAAGTGAATCCGCGTGTGTTCAGGTAACTCGCTGAAGAGCTTCCTGGCACAGCAGAAACACCCAGAGGGTTTGGATGCTGGAGGGTTTTTCGGACGATGAGGGTTCTAGGAAAGAATTAGCCGGAAAATCCGATAATGCAGTTGCATTGAGGCTGGGTATCCAGGGTTTCGTTATCCAGGCTCGTTTACGACGATGGCGGCTGTAGAAACGAGGACATGCTGCTGGAGTTCCCCAACCCATCGCTGCAGAGGAAGAGGTTTCGTGACAACAAGCGTCAAGATTTTCTTTTCCCTTTTGCTGATGAGCCAAAATTCTATATAGGAGAGCGCCATGCTTAAAGGTGAAAATCCCTGCACTCTTGCAGTGATCTGAGACCACCAGTCATTGATCATGTAGAGGCGCGAGAGAGAAATTTCTGATAGGTGAACGGAATGATCGCTTAGATTTCCAGCTCGAGAAAAATAGCCTGTAGGAGCACCGTGAAGGGTGATGTGATTTTCTATTTGGGCTGGATGTTGCAATTGATGCTGGGGACTTTTGGATATCCAGTATCCAGGTTTCCGTTGAATCAGTCAGTGCTGAGAGGCGAAAATCTCAGATAACAAGTTCTTCATAATGGGTTGTAATGAGCAGAGGTCGACAAGGATGGAAGCATCGAGAAAAAGGAGATGAAATAAGGATAATAGTGAGGAAAGGAAGACGTAATGGCAGCTGCCGGTTAGCAAGTAACGAAGTGGAACGGCAGACAGGGCGCTCGTTATGGGAAATTCCACAGGAGGCCTGCAGAGTGGAAAGGGTCCCGAAATTCACATCCGCGATCCCTACACCAAGAAGAAATTCATGGTCAGTGGAAGCCCAAACCACGAGGATCACCCGATAACATTGGGAACTGTTGAACATTATAATGTTGGAGACTAACGTTAGTCTCCCGGAATGCAATCGAGTTTGAAGCTCAGCTCTAGCACTCCAGGGAAAGAGGAGGGATGATGATCACACTGGACTTCACTTGCCCTTATGAGTACTCGCCATTGGTGCTAAAAGAGATGAGGCAGAACACATATCAAGGGTTGGCGTTGCCTCTAGAGGTGGGCTGAGTGAGGACATTCGTTGTGGGATCTTGGAATTCGGCAAACGGTTTAGAACAAAAGACAGCCGGGGCACATCCAAAGAGAAGTGGTGCTCTTGAACATCCAGCATCATCAGTACCCATAATGAAGGCATGAAAGGGTCACCATTCGCAACAAGAGAGCCATTCAGAATCGCGGTCTCGTCATGATGGTGAATCAAGGAGAATATGCATTCTGAGAAAAAGGTGGATACTTCCTTGCTTTCTTTGCTGACCCCTCATTCCCCAGCCCTTGTCTTGACAAGTGATGGAAAACGCGTCCTCATGCGGCGGGAGGAGGGGGCAAGAGGATGCTTCCTGAAGAAAGCAAGAGTGACTCGGGTTGGCATGAAATGGAGTGCTTCATATTTTCTGATGACCTACTGCGTTGGTCCCAGAGGAACTACCAGACTCTCTGCACCAGTGGAAGTTGGTTTTTTCAGAGCGTCTACAGAAGTAGTGCTCCAATTCACTCTGAAGAGAATGTGGAAATGGGTGTACTGAGATGGTGGCTGCTTAGCTTCCACACAGACATGGTCGTCCAACGGGCACTATACGCACATCCATAAAAATAACGAAGAATATGGGTGGGTGCCCTTAACCAGCATTTCTGCCTTTACAAAAGGCCACTTGTCCTCACGAGGGCATTTCTACCCATAACCACCAAGCACGCGGCGGCCTCCCCTTAAATCGTCCGAGTGGAAGGAGCAATCTAAATAGTTTCGCAAGGCCACCGCACGAGAATGCCGAGTCCTGGTGCGTACAGACCTTCCTATCATCCTGCTCTTGAGTGGATGCGAGCCACAAGAAGCCTCTGGAGTCTTTGCATGCACTCTATTTCTCCTCTGCCCTCGATCCACTTCGGCCATCAGGTTGTTGCCCCTTTGCTCTTCTTTTCCCCTCTCCCTCTTCGCCTTAGAGAAGCAGAGCAGGAACTGCTCTCGGGGAGTGTCACGTGTCACGTGGCGACCTCGCTCAGAATGCTTCATGGCATCCACCACCCTTTGATGAGGTTGCTCGCCTACGGAACACATCTTGGCTGAGAAGGTGCCTGTTGATTCCGCGAGTCCTGAAAGAAGCACTTGGTTCCTCAGACGGAAACCCAGCAGCAGGAATTTGTCATTCGAATTCATCGGAGGGAAGCAGTTGCAAAGCTTGGTCTACGCGTGGTCATCATCCCATCTGGACGGGTGCGTCTACTGCTGGCAACAGTTTGAGGGAGAGAAGTTAGGTGCTGCGAGCGAAGCATGGCTTGAGAGCCAAAAGAAATCAGCGAGACCACCCGAGAATGGCCAATGTGGTGCATGAGCGGGGAAGCAGCGCTTTTTCGACTTGCGCCTCGTAGAAAGCGACGCGGGCAGTTGACAGTCATCTGCAAGCTGCAGCCGGTTGAGATTTTCAGCGCCTCAGTTCGCGATGCGATGGTTGATGACCGACTGTAAGTCTGCTGATCTCTACATCAGAGGGATTTAGAGGCCATGAAGGATGTCTCCAAAATCACTTATCCAGGAGCAGTGTTACTTTCAAGAAAAAAACTGAAAAGGAGCAATCGAGCGCTTGGGAACAAAAGGCACGATCGAATTCCGTCCACCTCGGACCTGCTTGCATGTGAGGGCGAACCGCTAAGGTTTCAGAGGATCTCTCTACCCGGGAGATGCTCCCAGAAACTTCATTCTGATCGATCAATTTTCCGCTTTCGGTCGGAAGTTGGTGGCACTCATACTTGAAACGAAAAACTTTGGAAAACTTGTCTTCTTTGCTTGTAGTCTGGCCACGAGGGTACTTATTCAAACCTCAGGACTTTGTTTGCAGAGGGTGGCTTTGAATTTGCTGGATGGGAATCCTCTTGAATCTTTCTGTGTTCTCTACTTTCCTTCCAGTCTTCTTTTTTTATATCCTTGATTCTCGAGGAGTACTGAAGAACCATTCGTCTCCTTAGGGGAGCCTTAATGCTCTTTAAAGACTGTTCATGCCACCCGAGAGTACGTTTAACTTCTCAGATCAGGAGTAACCCCGAAGGGACCACCCTATGAATCAGGAAAGGCTCCCGAAAAAGAACTTTCCTCTTACGATCAGTAGGGAACCCTAAAGGGAACTCTCGTTTTGGTTGTCTCCAAAAGGAAAATCAAAGAAAACCTTTTCCTTGTCCTATTCGAAGAGAACCCACAAAGTAACCGCTCTCCTTGTTATTCCTCTGAGGAGAATCTCGATGGAAGACTCTCAAATTTCGCTGAAAAGTTCTCCTCTTACATTCTGGAGAGGCAAACAGAAAAGTGATTCAGTATCAACCAGCTCCATGGCAAGAGATGGGACGTCTTCTCCGGGAAGGTAAATGATTCCATGTTCGCAACTGGAGGGAACCCAGAAGGAAACCAGCTCCTTGATTCTGGAAAAGACTACGGGAAGGTCAATTCCCAATTCCGGGCAGTCAACGGGGCATTCGATTTCTGGTTTCCACCAGTGCCACACCCTGGCACCATACCCAGTGCCACTGGGTAGTCCAGAGGAAGACCTTCAGTGGCATCCAGTGCTCATCAGCACCCGCACCCGCACTGCTGTTGTACTGGGGTCTCCTGTGCAATGTTCGCCGGAATCATTGGACACGGGGGGGAGGGGTGGACCCAAACTGCGCCAGGTGTGAGAAGCGGAAATTCCTCCCGCACCTCCTATTGGACTGTGTTGCCTCCCGGACTCTTTGGGGACGCTTTGCTGCGTCCCTGAGGATCCCCGAGTGCAACCCCAGAGATGTTTCGAAGTGCCTCTTCTTGCGCGACGCCCTCACGCCGGCCGCATCCCCAGCGGCACTTTGCTGCCCACGCGGCGGGACCGTGGCTGCATGGAGCAGAAACACCAGAGGAGGCGATAGCGACAGGGACGACACCCTCTTTGCTGTCCTCTTCATGAGGATAGAGTCAAGAAGGCCTCATCGGGGAGTTCTGAAAGAGGAACTTGCCGGCATTCTTCTTACAAGGATGTAGAGGACGCCCTCCATCACACAGTGGTCCCTTTGCGAGCCATTCCATTCTTTGACTGCATTTTTCGTCTTATTTTTTCCCCTTTTGTTTGCCTCCCCTCCTCCTGTGCTGCCAAGACGAAGCCGCTGGCCAGTTCGCGTCAGGTTCCTTCTCGTGGTTATAGGTGGCAGGATCGAACGTTTTGCCACAGACATGGATGACCCAGAGAGTCCAGGTGTTAGCCAGTGCCTCACCCGCACCCCCTGGTCCAGCCAGCATCGTGCTACAGGGGCACCCAAAACCCACGACGCACTTCGCATTCTCGGCGTCGCATCGATTCTTTCCCAGGAAACGTTCTAACCTTTAACTCTTGGCACCACGCGCGGAGTCTGCAGCCACACGACCGCCAGCACAGTCCGTGTGGTTGATGCGAGGCACGCTAATCATCCCAGCTGCAGGTAAAAACCATATGTGTGTACGGAGAGCACGATGTCCACAATCGTTTGGCAGAGTGGAGGGAACATCCACCTTTCACTGCGAATCCAGGTCTGAAGGAAGGCCCTGCTTGGAAAATGCAATTCCTGCAGGTTTCCAGTTGCACTCAAAGGTGGAGAAGTGGTTTTGTCATCATGCAAGCTAGAATGTGTGAGCCTTACTGAGTCTCAAACAGACGGGATCTCCATGACTCCATTTGTTTTCCAGGGAATATAGGAACAAATGAAGAGTGGACTCCTCCTGGAGTCCATCCGGAGAGAATAAAGTTCACTTCGGAAACAGCCAGTGCGAGGGTTCTCTACCTTCCTCCCGAGCCTTCCTGGCTACATAGGTGGCCCCTCCGTAGTTACTCCCCAACCTGAAGAGTTATACTCGCTTTCGGATGGAGTGCACAGCGTTAAGGAGTTTCGTGAGCCTCCCTTAAGGAGGTAAACGGTTCTTTACTTGGAGAACCCAAAAAAAACAACTCTGGAAAGAAAGCCACGCAAACCGAAGGACCCAGAGGAATTTCATACACGGAATGCAGGAAGCTTTTCTAGGCTGGAGAACTTTCCCGTGGTTCCTGAATGTTCAGGTTTGTTAAAATGGCGTAGTAATCACTGATGGCCACCAGGAATGTAATTGTGAAAATTAGCCAGTGTTGGATCATTTCACAGATCCCAACCGCGATCACACACGAGCAGCCCTCTGACCACAGAGCAATCGCATTTTCCCTATTAGCTCTGAGCATCGTTCACAGGAAAGCACCAGGCTCCTTCTGGACGTTTCCTACGACTTGGAAGCAGCGCTGGGTCATTGGCAATGGTTGATTCCTATTGTTTTGTGAGTTTCCGGGTTGATGGAACCGACTTTGAGTTCTTCGCAGAGCATTCCCCTCTGTTGGAGCAGGCGGTACATTTTGCGCCACCTCACAAGGCATCCTGTGGTGCTCTGCGATTCAGGAAGATCGCGTCGTTTTAAAAACGGGTTCCGGGTTTTCTGGAGTGAATTCTGTCAGCCTGTTTCTCACACGATCTTGGCCTCTGGGAAGCATCAATCGGAAAAGAGTGATTTGACAAATGCTTTGATCGTGCCAGCTCTCAGAGTGCACGATGAATTGGTCGGGGTGTCGGATGCTTGTCGATCCGGCGACGAACTCACTCCAACTGGAGAGCCAAACTTTGTCTGACTGTTTGTTGTCTGTGTCAGTCAGGTCCGTGAAGTATCACTTTATCCCACCCCCGTGACCGAAATTCCGAGGAAACCATTTTTTCGCAACGGAAATCTCACCTGAATGCATTTATTTCAGCATCTCCACAGCTTCTTCTCTGCGCCTCAGTGCTTCCGTGAATCCGAACAGTCTGCATTGAGAACTCCTGGATTTCATTGGTGGGAATCCTCTTGAGGAAAGCTGCTCACATGTGGCTTCCTGGAACAAGATATTTCTGACATTCTCTCAAGGGAAGACTTTTCAAAACACACACACACACACATTCGCTGCTTCAAATGCTTTCTTCACACGAACGGTCTCCGGTTCCTAGTGAAACTGAGAGAAGACAAGAGAAGACAAAAGACGGTTGATTTTTTTCCGGAGATGAAGAATCGGGGACAAGAGTTTCCGTAGGAGGAAAGTGCTTGATTGATTGAGTGCGTATTTTATTATCAAAGAGAGAGTGGGAATCGGATGTTTGGAACAACTCGACACGAGCACCAGCGAACCTCTCACTGCTCTTGGGAAGGCATCTGCTAACTGCGATGGCACCTTCGTGACGAACATCGGCGCAAACAGGAAGCCGTGTGGAACTCTCGCCCTCCGAGTCGAGCTAGGCACTGGAAGTGCAGCCTACCATCTGCCAGCAAGGATCTGCACAGCACGCCAGCCAACGCTTTGGAAGTGGGGAGCGCTGGTAAGAACGGCGGGTGCGCAGAACGCTGTCGAGAAGGATCGCTCTCTCTTCAAGGGACCCGGAAAATTGCTCCTGCAGTTGGTGGGCTGGAGATGCAGAATGGAAACCTTCGAAACATACCTGATACAGAACAGAGCACGCGTGAGGAAACAGGCTCTCGGGCCACCAGTTTGATTGGATGAGGTGATGAGGTCTTGCATGATTCGAGAACAACGGAGGAGCTTTTGTCGGTTCTCAGAGGATGTTTCAAGGAATGCTTTCCAGAGAAATGAATCCCTTTTTACTGATCTCTCACCTACATACAGTAAATGAATGCTGCACCTTTTCTTTCTGTCGTCTTCAGGCTTTTAAAATACTGACTACGATGAATGTAGGTCGCACACCTTGTGAACGATTTGTGTTGGAAATGAAGCACCTGATGCGAAGAGCGCCCATCAATGCCAGAGGTAACTTGACTGAGCACGCGTACACTCACTTATGTAGGTCTGAAATCTTCCCTTTTCTGGAAGATAAGAAATGCCTCAGGCACGAATTTGAATGTGAGGCATTACATTTAGGATGCTGATTACGGCAGCGAGAAGTTTACTAGACAAAACTTGGAAAATGGGACAGAAAGAAAGAATGGTCTAGAAAAAGAAGTGTTGTGGTTAGCAAAATTTTCCAGAGATCAAATTTATGAAAAAAAAACGAAAATGCCATCTGCACTGCTGGAAATATTTCCCTTATGGCAGCCTCGACAAGAAGGACATTTGAAAGGATAGGGTAGCCTTGGAGAGCCGTAAACAAATGAACAGCAACCAAAAAACAAAAAGACTTCCTTGGCGAAGACGAAATTCAACAGCAGTGCTTCTGGCAGCACAGATCGTATACAAGAGTAAAGTTTGCTTTGTGAAAACATCTGTTGGGAAATCAGTTCCAATAAGCTTCTCGTAATTCTTGCCTGCTAGTCAAATAAAATTCAACTGAGCGTGTGGTCGAGGGAGTATTCTTCTACTTAGAAAAGATTCGAAGTTGCTTCCTTAGCGTAGTGACCACGAAAGAGGTGGTGTCCATTCATTATTCCAAAACATTTGGAGCTGTTCTTTTGCATAGGTACATGACCGAGGTATTCAACTGCATCTTCACGAGCCTTGGAAACAAAACGTTGATAATGGTCGGATGGAACGGAACCAGCGTGTTTCACTTGCAGCCTGAATGTTGCCAATTAACAAAATAGAGAGCTTCGGTGATTCGAACAAATCCCTAAATGCCCCATCTTTGGTATTCTTGTCGACGATCATGTTGAAATAGGGGAGCGATGAGCGAATGAAACGAGTTGAGGGTCCGCCACCTTCGCAGACAGCATCTCCTCGTTCTCTCGATGAAGGCGATGTAGTTGCTCCGCAGGGTGTTTTCAGCATGGATGGTGACCGATCGATGCTTCCCATGCACATCGAGGGAAATCTTCCATCGAGCTAACGAGGAATGCTTAGCCACTCCCGGGGTGGTATTTCTACGAATTTCTGGAGGCAAACTGACGTTGCCGGCCTTTCATGCTTCTCCGTGCAGCAGATGGCTCGGTGCCACCTCATGGTGTGGCGCCGCTGGAACAGTACTGACTGTGGCGCAATCACTGACCAGAGCCGGGGCATCACTCTGCCCCCTGCCGCTCCTCCACTCCCTTATCTTATCACGATGACGATGATGACTGCGAGCCTCCACTCAAGGCAGCAGCTGACAAAATGCTGCTTTGCCATCACGAGAGCCTGCGCCGAGACGAGCGTCTTCTTGCGGAAGCGAAGTGCATAGCCTGTCCTTTATTCTGGAATCTGCGAAGGAAGCTAGCTGACACTCTGAAGGGCAACGGATTGATCGCTGGATCCGGAAGTTTTAGGAACGCTACGAGATCCGAGATCAGGAATTGTCTTCTCCTTCACGAAAACGCGCGCCCACACACTGCAGTCCGCACATGCCAGACAATTCGGAAATTCGAATGGGAACCTTTCGATCACTCACCTCTCAGTCCTGACCTCTCGACCAGTGACTACCACGTCTTCCTGCACCTCCAGAAGCGGCTCAACGATTCGAGGGGAGAAGTGAGGAGTTGACAGCTGCAGTGCTGGATGGACTGGCTGAACTCCCAGGCGACGGAATTTCATGCAGAGAGTTTTAAAAAGCTTCTTCCGAGGCATCAAAAGTGTTAGGAAAAGAATGGTGACTACGTGGAAAAATGACATAAGGATGAACCACGAATACATTTTTGTTTCTCTTCTTTGTTCTTTCTTTATGTCCGATTCGCCCTTACTTTTGAAATGCGCCTCGTATTTAGTTTCATCTTCATGATGCAGTATGTAATTCTCAAGAACTGGAAAACGTGTCAGTTTGCATGGAGCACTTAGCCTTGGGATGCTGTCCAACGGACCACGCGCCTTCCTTGAACTAGGCGTTTCATGATTTTGGATGTCCAGTTATCTGCTGATGAATCGTGTTGATGGCTGGAAGTGTGCTGATCTCCTCCCTGATGAGTTTACCAAACATGTCAAATTAGCTGTAATTTTCGGAGCTTCTAGTTCATACTTTTTTTTTGGTTTGAACGTCCGCCTGTCTGTCCACCACCCAAACTCTCGATAGGGGGTATGTAAGAGTTTTCAGTGATCTCATTGGACATGGGATTTAAATTTTGATCCGCTACTGGAGCTCCTTTATGAAAGTTGCTGAAGTTCGTTCGCTCCACTGTGGACAGAATACGGAGATTCTTCACCAGAGACTCGATGACATTTGCACCTTCCGTTTTCAACGAGGAAACTCAAATACCCACTTAGAGATGTAATAAGCGTATGTATGTGAATTCAATGGAAGATAAAAGCTTTGATGTTGGCCAAAGGCCGAGATGATAAGAGCATTCTCAAGCCAAAATTTCCTTTTCTTTCGTTTCAGCCCAGTGGGCGTCTAGCTCCATGGCTGTTGCTTGCAATCTTCAAAGGGCAGCAGCCATCATTTATGGATCCAGCACACGTGCTCTTGTGATGCAAAGAGGCGCTAACGAATGGGCTGAATTATGAACAAGCAAATTGCAAAAAACCCAAGCTTTCAGCAGAAACTCCACTATTTCTCCAGGAAGGAACCATATATCAATTAAGTCATGTCATTTCCAGGTATTTGCATGATGGGATAAGTAATTTGTGTACTCTTCAAAGTTTGTTGATGATGCATGTGAGGCCTGGACCGTCGTGGGGCCGCACCTTCGCCTTGTTTTCCACGGCTGCATCCAATGGTTTCTGATTGCTCTCCTGTGCTCATCACGTGCATTCCCTGTGAACTCTTCCACTCTAGAGGAGAAGGCACTTCGGAATAGAACCGGATGGAGCAGATGGCAGCCAGCAGCACAGAACAATGGCAGCTGCTGAATCCAACGGGGTTCTTTCGTGGCATTGCAGCTCAGATGCAAAGGCTCAACTCCCACTTTTTGTAGATTTATCTAACGGCACGCGGTCCATTATTAATCAGAATTGCAAATTCGGAAACCTGATGATTCCGTCGCGATCCACGGAACGGCGAACCGGGCTCTGCGAAAGATGAGATTCCTCAAGTGTCAAAGATGATTTGTTTCTACGATTTCTTGGCGTGTTTATGTGTGCGAAGCCGCTCCGTCTGAAGCCGAGCAAACGCTTCCAAGCTAAAAAAGGAAGAACAGCAGGGACAGTAAATGATTTCAAAGTTTGAAAGGATGCTTTTTAATTATCTCTGGTAATTAATGAGGTTTCAGTAAAGATGAGCAAGGATCATTAAATTTTGGAGGACTCCACAATGGGCGTTCTGAAGCAGCGCAGCACACCATTGGGAGAAAGCCTTCTTAACCATATTGTTCCATGAGCTTAAGGCCTCCCGAAACATTGTATTTTCGTTAAAGTATACGTTTTCAGTGCTCGATGCAAAAATAGATCAATTAGACAGTGCGATAGAAATTGTTCCAATAATCATGGAAACGAAGGGCAAAACAAAAAAGGCCGTTTGGAGAAGCGTTTTCGCGAATATTCGTGGTTCTCGCACTTCGGACGAGAAAGTCTCTTTCGTCACCGGAAGTTCCTTGCACCGGAAGAAAGGAATGGGGAGTTTGTATTTTTCATTTTCGGTACCACTCGGACCAAGAGCACGGCTACAGGCCTGGTGGCTCCCATACAACAGAAGATGAAAATGAGGATGGAACGGAACTAGCGTGCTTCAGTCGCAGCCTGAACGTTGCCAAGTGACAAAATAGAGAGCTTCGGTGATTCGAACAAATCCCTAAATGCCCCATCTTTGGTATTCTTGTCGACGATCATGTTGAAATAGGGGAGCGATGAGCGAATGAAACGAGTTGAGGGTCCGCCACCTTCGCAGACAGCATCTCCTCGTTCTCTCGATGAAGGCGATGTAGTTGCTCCGCAGGGTGTTTTCAGCATGGATGGTGACCGATCGATGCTTCCCATGCACATCGAGGGAAATCTTCCATCGAGCTAACGAGGAATGCTTAGCCACTCCCGGGGTGGTATTTCTACGAATTTCTGGAGGCAAACTGACGTTGCCGGCCTTTCGTGCTTCCCCGTGCAGCAGATGGCTCGGTGCCACCTCATGGTGTGGAGCCGCTGGAACAGTATTTAATGACTCATGGAGGCAAGCTTACCTACTCGTGGCGTTTCCCACTTCGGGTTTCACATCCCGCTTCTTCGTCAAAGAAGCAGATCCATCCCCATCCCCTTGTTCAGCAAGGCACCCCCCTCGCTCTGCTTCTTGGGAATGGTCCAGTTTGCTTTGCTTCCCGAGAGATGATGCGGCCATTTCTTAGAAGGATTGATTCATGGAGAGAGAGGGTTGCTCCGGGATCGCTTTGTCTGGTTCGGGAGAACGGAGCGCTTTTTGTTCTCATTGTGGAGCGGGAAATCCCTCGAGCGCCACCGAGGAAGCTACGGGTGGACGATGTGGATCAATGGGTGCCGCGTTTGCCCTTCCATTCCCGCCTGCCGCCCTATTTATTCAAAGGAAAATAAAGACGCAGCGATCGGACAAAGATGTTAATTCGAGCCTCGCTCTCTTAAACCCCCCTCACGTACTGCCAAGCCTTAGGCAACCCCCCCACGTACTGTGACTCCTTTGGTTCCGCTCCCCTGATTTGCTGCACGCATTCATACTGCGATCGCAAGTGCGCGGGAGATTTTTGTAGGCGGCTACCGGGGGCTGGAGTTGGGTTCTTCACGTGTTCATTTCCTCAATATCTCTGGTCTATTCTAAATGTCCGCCTTTCTGGTATCCAAATACTCGCCATAAACGGAAAAGAGAGCACACAGGTCAGCTTTCTAGAGGGTTGTGAACTGATACCGCTGTGGGCAGTTCTTCTTCTGTTATTCTTTTCGAGATCGTTTCTTCTTTACAACAGATTACCCAGAGGTGATTCTCTGAACAACCAAGGAGCTGATAATCTCTCGAAGCACGGCGGCGGCCGCAAGAAGCAGTTCACCGACAACCTCCCTTCCCCTGAAAATTGAAGAGGGAGGTGGGAGCTGTTTGAATGGTAGCGATACGGTGGTCATAAAAAGATAAAGAGTGTCTCGAAATGCGTTGTTAGACCTCTCTCTCGGTATTGGTCGTATCGGCCCCTCCTGAAACTCAAATTGTGGCCGAAAGTTTACGATGCCGCGCATTTCTGCAAGAGTCGTGAGCTTTATTTTCCCCCAAAAAATAGCATTGACGAGAGAGGTCTGAGAGGGTACATTTGTATTGATCACGTTTCCGTCGAAACAGTCGCAATATCAAGAAAGAAATGCCCTTCGGACCTTTCTGTGAACCGTATAACGTGGTGTCACTTCTGAGGCTTTTGTCTCAGCAGCAGGATACGGCGGGGCATTTCACGGAAGGGACTAGTTCGGCCAAAAAGAGTTGATCTGCTGTGCATCCTTCTGCAGCAAGCCCTAAGAAACAGGTCAGTCTGCTGATGGCAAATGGAAGTGAATTACAGCAAGAGTGTCGAGGGCATTGAGGGAAATGCAAAGGAAGAAATCCTAACGCCTCATCGTGTTCCTACCGGTGGTTCTGTTAATGTACCGAATTCCGGATACTTCCGGGACTTCTCTGTTGACCAACGGCAGTTTCTGCCATCGAAGCAACGCTCTGAAAGCTTTTCGGACGTGCTGTCTCAAGAACTCTCAAGAAGGAAAAGTGGTGCAGCATTCCTTTTCCTCTTGAGCAGTTTCCTTGATCCCCGGAAAGCACTCATGCCCCCATGGAATCGGAAAGCTCTGCTCAGTCCATGTGCTGCAGCGGATGTTCGAGTCGTGGTCCTACGAGCTGCACTGAGAATCGATTTTTAGGGCATCCACGTGTTGACATCAATCCTAATATTCCCTAAATGGATCCCCAGAACAGAACAGGCACAAGGATTTCCCCAGGAAGCAATTCGGAAGCCAGATGCTCGAGGTGTTCCCATAAATTTGATATTTTTCCTGTGGGACGTGGCACAAATATCTGCTCAAATTAAATTTCCCTGCTTATTGGAAGATCCTTCCGCAAGCATCATCTCTGGTACGGAGCAAACAAATGTTCCATTTGCAGTTTGCATCTGGGTACGCCGAAGACATAAAGATCATGTTTCAGGAGCTGAAGAAAGGGATTTGTTTCTGGAAGAGAGCAAGATGTACCTACAATGCTCGCCATCCCCGCGGACTATGTTCTGGCAGTTGGTGAAGGCCATTCGAGGGCGTGACGATACGATATGGACTTGGCCAGTGCTGATGCTAGCTGCAAGTCGTAGGAATAGCGATGTGACTTGAATCGTAGGTCTCTTAGATCCCAGGAATACAAGGGATAGAGACAGGGATGTGGGCTTCCTTCCGGGACAAGGTAGACCAGGAAATGGAATTTTGTGGTAAGCGACGGAAGGTTGCATGATGAGTGGCCAGTGAATAGTGAACGTGAACACTGATTGGAATCCATATGGTGCGAGATCCAATAAAATAATGGCAATTAAGACGATGAAGAGTTTCATTGCTGGAATCGTCGAACCATCAGGAATGTTTCTTATCGTTTTTTCTTTTGAAAATGGATGGATCTGTTTGCGGATGTTTCTGCAACTCAAAGTGAATTTGGGAATGACGGAATAACGGTAATGAAGGCAAGAAGGTCAAGGGGAATAAATAGAGTTCCTCATGACCAATCTGTTTTTAAAGTGTGAGATTAATCGGAGGGATTTGGTAAGTGCTGGGATGGAAAGAATGCAAGTCAACATGAGATGTGAATGAGAGTCAAGATGAAATGAACGTTCGAGGGAGAAATGCTTGAGGGCCCGTAAAAGACTCAACAGTTGGGACGCACCCGAGAAAGGCAATCACCTGAAACCGAAACCAGATTCAACCTTAGGCAGCATGAACGACCCTCTGAGATGCTCTAGTCACAAAGCGCCTGGATCAGAAGAGGACCACATCCTGCGCTCATGCCAGTGTCAGGACGCGAAACATCCTCTGACCAGCCGACAACACCATTGGTTTGCGGATTGCACATTTCTGGCCGTGGTGCGACTCAGTCTTCCACCAGGACGGGCGTAGAGACGGCAATCATCGCTCTGTGCGGAAGGTGCGACGAGTCTCAAAGTCACATCCTCAATAAGAGAGTCCACGACCAGAAGAGAACAACGAGGCGAGCACGACGAGGATGATCCAAGCGATCCAAAGCAAGAAGACCAGCCAGCTGCTAGCCGCCAACGAGAGGGCTGCGGAAAAGAATTCCAAGCTGAAGACGGATCCAGTGTCTTAAGGCAAAGAGAAGATGGCCACACTGGGCGTTTCTTGCCGCTACGGATATCGATTAGCAGCACTGGAGGATAAAAGACAGAAGATGGATTCGCGGAGTTCTCTTCGACATGGAAAGCCAATTTGTCTGGTTTCTCCCTCAAAACTTTTGATCATTCGAGAAAGATGCTGTGCTCGTTCACACTTCCCGGAACCAACCGAGAGGAGATGCTTGGTTGCCGGGATGGTGCCGAAGTTCATCCTAACCGCAAGAACCAAAGAATACTGTTTCGGACGAAGGTTCAGATTGAAGCAGCACCTCCATTCTCAGTATCGTTCTCAACATTGTACCATCCCCATTCTCTAGGAAAGATATAAAAAGCGACTAATGATAACGATAAGGGATTAGACGTCATGTGTTCCAGAGATAGGGAACTTTCCAAGGAGCACAGATGATGGTTATTTAAACAGAAAGTTCCAGCTGAAGATGAAAGGGGGAAAAAAACGTCAGCAGACGGAGCTGCTCCATCCTCCTCTGGATTCGGAGGGTGATCTGGCTGTCCTGAAGTTCAGGCCTACGTGAAAGCATTGAAAATCGGCTCACCAGAAGTCTTGCGAGCACCGGAAATCAAGATTTGTAAATTTTAAAACCAGACCCCTGAGGAGGGCATGCGGCAACTTCTGGTTTACTCGGAAGTGCAGCATGGTAGAGACATCTACCAAAGCCACAAATCTACCACACCTACCAGCATCACCGGGAGAAAATGATGTCTGCATCAGACTGCCGAGCTCTCTAAGCGGGAAGTGCAGAAATGCTCACTGTTTGGACGTTTGATGCCCGGCGAAGACCACTTGTCGTGACATGAGTCAGAATGGAGCAATTTGGTCTTCGCACTCTCGACGATGGCTTCCGACGCTTCCATGCTTTTTAGGGGCTCTACAACACCATACGGAGTGGTTCCAGACGTCTGGCAGCGTATTTCCCCCTATGACGAAGAATGCCTGACGGTCTTCGTTCCATCACACCTCTTCACGGGGAGCGAGAATGGCAATGTCGGACGAACCTGCACCCCGAAAGACATCTCAAGTGTCCTCCGATGGGTTCAAAGAGTGGAGCGTTCGCACGACTCATGTATCCGTGGTTCTCCCTCCACTGAGCGCTCCCTTTCAAGTTGGGAGCAGCTTCACGACGTTGCCTAACGGGAGCGTCCCCTGCGCGTCTGCCCTAGGCCCCATTTCGAAAAGAGACGTTTCCCACATTTATTCCTTCAGCACCAAGCATCGGGGTTCGCATTCAGGAACGGCGTCACTTGACGAGGGCTCATGCGGCGCTCCCGGTTGAGGAGCAGCAGAAGTCACACACGTGTGTTTGAGAGCACGTGCTTTGCCTTTCAAAGAGGGAGGTGTTCAGCGGCCGGATTGAGGCGGCGATCTGGTCAACAAAGAAAACCAAGGGTTGCCCCTTAATGCATTAAACCAAGGGTTTAATAGTTCCCTACGCATGCAGTGAAGGAGGGACGTTGACTCAGAATCTGGGGTGAAAAGTGTTCTTTATGCAGAAGGCCTACATAAACATTGGAATGACCATTTCCAGTGTTGGCAAAGCAAAGACGCAAGCATCTGCTTTACAAAAGGACATAGGGATTTCAGATTTCCACGGTGATCATCATTGGTCTCCACAAGAGTAACCGTTTGACAGTTCGATTTTTTTTTCCGAAATGTGAGAAAAGTCTGATGGGAGAATAGGGGGCAAGCACACGAGGCAGGGCACCAGATGGCAAGCTTTCGGTCGCGAGAGGCTGCAGGCCGAGGCACCCATCATGGGGAACCGCATCAGCTTACGGATCCCTGCTGCTTCATCGTTCTCTTCCACCGATGATAGCGCAAGATTTCAGATTCTCTTCATTGTGGCCGTTTGCAGAACTTCTCTAAGGTTCTCCAAGGTGGTAGACAGTGTTTTCCCTTGATTCACCAGCTTCACATGCAAAGTTTGACAGTGCCAGGAAACGGAAATTTAGAAACCTAACAGATTGCGGGAATCCATTGTCTTCTGCATCCGCATCCTGTGCGAAGTCTTTGCGCGAACAGATAGCCCTGGGAGATAAGACCCTGCCAGAACCGCACTGGTGTGCTATGACCCAACGCTTGGTTTATCTCGCAGTACCACTGGATACCCTCATAGTTTCGACAGTCCCGGTTTCAGCTTTCCAGGGAGCCGAATCATTGGCCCTTCCGAGGTTTAAGGGTCGAGGTCATCTAAGTTTGGAGATTTCTAACAATCCGCTTCACGATGAAGACGAGGAAGAGGGAACCAGCTGCTGGATGAATGGTTGAATTCCTCTGTAGTCTAAGTACCCAACTCAGCTGCGATTTTCACTTCGAGAACTTCGTAGACGTTTCCAGAGTTTCCTCGGCTTCTTCGCCGCCAGGCATAATTCGGTATTTTCATTCATTGAGACCTTTTTGTAAGCGCTGATTTTGTGCACAAGAGAAAGAAAGAAAAACGAGTCAAAGTCACCATGGAGATCATCCGGAGACTTTTCTTGGTTTCCTTTCCATTTAGAGAGCAGATGACGAGCACCGCTTTTGCCCCGGAACCTTTGTTCTCCTGCTACCGAATCGGTGCCAACTCTACGATCTGCAATCCTCAATGGGTAACTCACCATGGCACCCAAAGTGCACGAGCTTTCGATGAACTCGTATGTGCGCTTTGTCCACTCAGCAGATGCACGACTCGAATGGTTCTCTCTTCTTCGACATGCAGACGGAAATTCCCAAATGGATGCTTTCGTGCCATGTCTAAAACACGGAGAACTTGAGCTTTCCATCTTACCCTTTTCCCGAGTAACGGCCACTTCTCGGTTTCGGAGTTTTCGCTTGTAGCTCTTCACTTAGGCATTCCCAGTCATTTCTGAAAGGGATTTCCCTTTCAAGCATTTGGTGGATGCACTCCATGAAGCGCATGTGCGTCATTACTTTTTAAGAAAGATGAATGGCACGTATCGAAGCACATTCTGAAGAACACAAGCCAGAAAAGAGCCTTTCTAAAACAATTACCTATTGGCAATGATGAGATTCCTTAAGAACACCGCCTGGTCTCTTCAGGAATGAGTCGTTCCCCCCTCGGGCAGTGCAGCTTCGGAGATGGCTCTCCGAAAGGGGGAAGCAAATCGTTTGATCGAATCACGAACGAGACCATCGAGTGGGTGTAAGACGTGGATGGTTAGACGGTTTCACCCTTCTCTTTCTGGTGGACTCTGTACTTACGAGAGTGTTTCATGAGAACCTGAGATTCATTCTCCATCTCAGCCTCTCAAGCTAAAATTTATCTTTGGCTGGAAACGTCTTCCCTTCCCTGCCAACGAAGTTCTCTTATTCTTCATCCTTATCTGTGGGCATATCAGTTTGTATCAGTTTAGTTACCGAATGCCATTCCACATGTTTTTCGATCGCCGATTCCTTCGACGTTTTAGCAGTGGGAGTGTTTTATTCTTTCTGCGAACGGAAAGCTGACTCCAGGCAAAGTTTCTTTGACTCCATGCGATGTCTCCATGCGAACCGGTGAATCACGCAGGAGCGCAAGAGTATCATCCCCATCGTTGTTTCTCGGCTTCGGTGGACTCGGGATTTCATGCGAGCAGCAAGGGGTGCACTTGGAGGCACCATCCTCTGCTCAAGAGAAACGGAAGCAGGAGTCAAATCTGAACTCCAGGTTCGCCTCGAGGTTCCCCACTTTCAGAACAAAGCCGAGAACGGCTGCAGCAACCACCTCATGAACCGTTGTGAAGCGCAACCGCTTTCTTTTGTTTTTTTTCTAAAAGGGCAGTAGCGACCTCACGAGAAGATCATTACTATTTGTGACCTGGGATCACTATCACCCGGTTAATTCCGGGTCATTTAGTACATACAGCAATAAAAATATATTGGTGTGATGGAACCCTTGGTTCTACCACATGCAAGGAACCTGCCGAAGAGCGGTGCGCAGACCGGCGAGGTCCGTTTCGGCAGCGTGAAGAAAGGGAAAGCAAAAACCAAAAAAAATGCACACACAAAAATGCGGAGGAGGGAATCGTCCCTGCCATTTCGGCCTTTTCATCAGATGTTTCCAGGTCACCGTGGTCCACGCGGAGACAACAGAGGGCTTCGAGGGGCATGGGTAGCACCACGCACGAAGAGGCGTCTGAAAATGTCCCTGGGGTCGCCCTTCGGGGATCCTAGGATAGTGGCGAGGTGATCCCGAAGGGGCCGGAGGGCAGCACAGTCCGCAGGTGCAGGAGCATCTCCTTCCTGCAACTGTCGCACTAAGCGTCCACTACCCCCCTTCCTACCCCTCGTGGCCTAGGATGATGGAGATCCTTTGGAGTTCTGTTTTCAACGCCTTTATTCCAGGTTTTTTTCTTTTTCCGATTTTTTTTTTGGTCCGCTGAGTACTTGGGAGCCCCCTTAGAGGGGTTCGTGGAGCTGTTTGGCACTACTCACGCCAACCGAGAGCGTCACCGTGCGCTCAACTCTTCGAGTTATAGGAGGTAACCCCAGAAGGACCATTCTAAAAATCAAGGAAGGCTCTGGAGGAAAGAGTCCGTTCCACTTGCGCTTGGGAAGGAGCCGTGAAGGGAACCCTCTCCCTGGTTGTTCCGAAGCGAACTTCTTCCTTGTTCTCTCCGGAGTGACCTCCCGGAGGGGCTACTCCATTATTTCTTATCCGATAGGAACCTGGAAAGGATCCGCTTCAGAAATTTCTTCTCTAGAGGGAACCCTCAAAGGAACCGCTCCTTGTTTCCTCCTCCTCTAAAGAGAACCCCGAAGGGACTCTTTCGAAAATTCCCTGAAGGGTGCTCCCCGACGGGAGCTGCGCTCTTCTTAACACTGTGGAGAAGCAACTCCTCGAGGGGAGTATCAGCTCCATGGAATGTGATGGAGAGTCCCTCTCCGTGAGAAGGTGGACAGCTTCATTTTCACAACCGAAGGGGTACCCCGAAGTCTTTGGTTCCTGGAAGGACCACGGACGGTCAACTTCCAATTCCGGCCAGTCATTGGAGTCTCCGGCTTCCACTAGTGCTGAAGCCCAAAGGTCAACCAGCGTCATCTTGCGAGGGGACTGGAAACACGCGACGCACCCCCGTTCTCGGCACCGACCCTTCCCCGGATGGGATTCGAACCTGCGGTGCAAGGCACCACGCGTGGAGCCTACAGCCACCAATGCGAGCTCCGTTTTATCACACGGAGGTGATTCTTGGTGATTCACTTGCGCTGTCCTTCAAGGCGAACCGAAAGAAGATTGGTTTGTTTGCTTTGGGTAAAGCACGATGACAAGCGCTTCGAGTGCAGGGCTGCACTAGAATCATCTACTTAATCCCGAAGAAGGAAACCTTGGTAAGCCGGCATGAATGCTTTTCCGTGCTTCACACCACGATTTGGAGGAATTCTTTTAGCCGATGGAGTTCTATTTTTAATGTTTCCCTTGTTGGTACGAATGACCAAACGAAGAAGCATGCACTCTTTTATTAGTATTGAGATGAAGCAGTGCATCTTAACGAGGGGCGAATACGAATGCGATGAAAAAGTGTTCACCATTCTCTCAGTCCTTCATCATGGATCCCGGGAACACCCTATGTTTGAACGCATTTCCCTTTTGATGTGCTCCGCCTGTTTCTTGGGGATTTCACTATTTTCAGCACTCCATCGTTTGCCAGTTTGCAAGACCCCTGAGATCCTGGGACTGTCTACACTGTTCCAATGTCGATGAGTACTCGGATGGGTAAGCGAAGAGACGTCAGGGGTAAGCGTGGCACTTTCCCTCGTTCTTAGAAATTCCCAATCCGGCGGCTGTAAAGAAAGCCTCAAAGAATCAGTAGGTTTGTGGATTTGCGATCAGCCATATTGCTGAAAAATGGGGCTATCCTTGGGTTCACTATGGATGTAGTGGTCCCAGATGAGGGTTGCATTCCATATCATTCTTTTTTGAGATCCACGTCTTGGAATTTCGTGGTTTTGTGGACGCGCAACCCTCGATTTCGTACCTCGCGCTGAATGTTTGCGGCTCGTGGATGAGCGGACGTTTGAAACCGTGAATGCACATCCTCTTGGTTCAGTGGAGATTGCGCTTTCGTTTTGCCAGGATCGGCAGTCAAGTTTCATCTGAAGGACTCTTCCAGGACTCCTCAAAGCTCACACCTCCTTGCTGCAGCGCTGCCTACCCTCAGGGCAAACAATGGCAGCAGTCAACCAGCAGGGAGTCGATTGCAGGAGTCGATAGACTCCTGAATGGCTGAAAGACGAGCGAGCTGGTGAACGCTGCCACTCCTCGTTTTCGGGAAAAGGGACTCCTTCGGTGGAGTGAACGGCTTGGGTTGCTCCTCGAAGAACTCGTGGTCCCTTCCCTCTGCGTGAACACCTCGGTGCTCCCGCTAGGTTGGAAACAGGATCTTCTGCTGTTTCCGCACTGGGAACTCCAGTTAATCAGCGCAGTTCCGGTGGAGTTGCCTCCCCAAACTGTCTACGAAAGCATTCATTTCCTGGAAGTCAGCTGTAAAATGCAGTGCCCTGCAGGACATGTGACGGAGACTCCCTTCGGCTCTACACCGACCACAGGACACTGCCGCACCTTTCTTTGAAGTGCCGCGGCACTTCAAAGAAAGCGGACTGAAGAAGGGCGCTGTGATTTCACACTCGGGTGCGCCGGGGCGTTTATTCTCTTACAGGAATCGACGGAGCCGATGGCCCACCAATTCCAATTGCTACACTGGAAAGAAGGGGAGGGGGCAGATAGGTCCATCACGTCCACGAATGGGAAGGGGGATGAAACAAAAATAGAAAATGAAAACAAAGTGTAACCAACAACAAAAATACAAAAATTAGTTGAGGGGAAAGGAAGGGATCACATTTCGTGGTGGGTGAAGCCTCTGCATCCGTTGAAGGATGCTGGCGAGCTCCTTCTTCTCCCTTTACAGGTGGATCCACCTAAAAGCTATCTGCAGGAAGCGGATGGCGTGCAGGGCAGCCCCCGTCGCTACGGTCTCTCTCGGCGTCCCACTTCGTCGCGACGACACCGCGCACGCAGCCCAGCGCTGCGATTGCGGCTGTGGGCGTCATGGCGTCCCGCACGAAGAGGAAACTCGAAGAGTCACTGGGATCGTATACGAGGTGCGGAAGGGAAGCAGGAAACGTTCCCACAAGTCCCGGAGGGCGACGCACTGCACTATGAGGTGGGGGAATATCTCTTTCTCCACACACCTGGCACAGTTCGGCGATGCGCTTCCCCTCGTCCAGTGGTGCCGGCGCGCATTGCACGGGAGACCGCAGTGCAGTATCAGCAGCGCCGAATGCTGCCACTTGAGGGGAAGCAGCTTTCTGTCTATAAACACTTCCAACTCTTCGGGCTAAATGGAGAAGAGTTCGCTCCAAGTCCACGTTCCAGTCCCTTGGAGATGGTTCTTGCTGTTGCCGCGTCAGCCAGCTCACGCGGTGTCCAGCCACCGATAGGTTTCCTGCGGGCCGAGATCTTTCAGGAAACTTCCCATTTTGCCGGTAGGCAAATGCCATATACCTGAATAGCGGAGGACACCCCTGTGGCAAAGGGGGTGGCTAGCGGGTCGGTCAACATAGTCAGCTCACTACCCACCGACTCCAATGTTCTTCCTCTGAAACTCTCAGCAGGGGGTAACTTCCAACGGGGCTCGGGTGAGCTGGGCCCCCATCTTCCCTTTCTCCTGTCGCCAGGCCGGAGTGCTCGCAGGGTGGCGGGAAATCCATGTGTTCGTTTTCGCCAGAGCAGCGACACACCGGAGAGGGAAGCCGCAAGATGGGAACCGGCGGTGGTGACACGCAAACAGGGCTGCCAGTACTTCGCCAACGACCGCCAGCCAGGAGAGCAAACGTGCAGGGATGCATCAATGGGTGGCCCGGTTCTGTGCCACGAAGGTCAGTCTTCGGAAGTTCAGCTGAACTTCCATGCACTCCAACGTCAGGAGTCCAAGTCCTCCGTCGCGACGAGGAGCGCACAAGTCTTGTAATTGGACTCGGGACCACCCATTACCCCAGAGGGCTTTATGAAGGAGGCCCTTCGTCCTTTTCACCACACCGTGGGGAGCGGAGCAAACAAGGGTGATGTGATCGCAACAGTCGCTTGCATCCGCTCCATAGTGACAGTCCTCCATGTGTTGGAATCACGCTCGCGGCGAAGAGAGTTGTTTATTTTTACAATGAAGGTCCCTGCGAGACTGGGTTAAAACCTTAAAGCTCACGCTTGGTCCTTCTAAGAACAGCAGATGCAGTTCAGTGCCATTGCACGAAATCCACGTTGGTTTCGTACATCTCTCAGTTTTATGTACATCACGCCTTTGTGAAGGATTTTGCGATCTTGGGTAAAAGAACATGAGGGATGTCACTTACCTTAATCTGCGAAAGCACCTGCTCACCTTTCAAACCGCATCCCATCATTGGTGTCCGTTGCGGTCTTCAAGTGAAAAAAAGGAAGATCTGGCAAATAGTGCACGAGCAAAGCTAGAGTTCCAGAGTCTCTATTAGCCTTCGATGCCTTTTTAGAAAAAAGAAGCGATTTTCCTTTCTCCTATGTCGACTGTCTTCGTGTTGTTCGAAAGTAAGGAGAGTGCGACGATGCAAGGCATGCAGTTTCCAGAACGGGGAGCATTGGGTACCCCAAACTTCAGTTCCGAATAACAGGTAAACTGTCGCTACGTAAGCCCGAAACTTGAAAAATGGACAACTCGACAGCATTCGTCTTCCATGCATGCGAGGATTTGGATGCTGCCAGCCGTAGAGCGCAGGAAACTCCCAAAGACAGGTTTTCGCTCAACAAGAACGCATACCAAAAGGAATATGAGATCCTGAAGCCAATATAGAGCACTGAAATGCAAGAAGAATAAATGGAATAAATTGCATCACTTATGCCAGCGAAGTTCCGGAGGTGTCTTGAAATGCTTCTGGAAATTACTCGACGTGTCTTCACATTCAAGCTCTTTCTGCTGTCTAAGAGTAGCGAAGGCTGCCTGCTGTTTTCGAACGGAGGGGTGACACCCGGCATTACCAGTTGCCCTTCTGGATTAGCAGGTCCGCACGGATGTTCAAATCCATTCCGAGGATGTAGAATTGGTTTGCAGACGGTGGTAACAGCGTTGCCGAGTCTTGCAGTTTGATCTTAGCCAAAAGTCCGAGAAACGACCTAGTTGCTAGGATCAACAAAAAAGCCTGGAAACGTTGGCACCCTTGCTTTCCTCCAAGCAGCCGAGGTCTGAAAACTGTTCGATGCTCGGGTAGTTTCAGGGCACACTGCGCTGGAGGTGGACGTCCCTTCATGCTGAGCACGGCCCGTCCTTCCCGGAGCCAAACAACCTTGAAACACCCGAAGACCACGGAGGGAGAGCAAGTATCAAAAACTTTCTTTTTTCCAAGCAAGCACTGCGCACTCGCTCTGCATGATCCATGCAAAGCTGGGAACCGGGAGCGAACGACGGGATGTTGAAGGATAGAAAGATTCTCCGAAGCCGGCTAAGGCACGTCAGGAAGGGAGGTGGTGCAGCATGCGGCGCTCTCTCGCGGCGTGTACTGGAAACGTTGGTAGTGAGAAACAACCCTCCGGGCACCGTAGTCATTCCCTGAGGAGCAGATGGAGAGGTTGGCCATACTGTGCCTATCGTTTGTGCGCTGCGAAGAAAGCTGAAGGGGTTTCCAGGGAGAGAGACTCTTCAAAGTCACCTGCTCCCTTCCGAAGATTCATTGTACCTGACCTTTTCATTACGACACATCTTTCCTCTCGAAAGAATGGCAACCTGAGATCAGTTTCCTCCAGCTGCTTTGGCGCACCCCTGGGCTGCTTCTTCTCTCACTCTGACACGCTTCCTTGTGAACCAAGTCGCTCTGATGGCTGACCAATGCCCTCAGTGTTCAGGTGTCCATGCATTCGCGCAAGAGTGCTGGGCTTGTTCCATAGCCACTTGGCGGAGTGCCAGTTCTTTACGCGCTCGGCACTGTTTCAGTGAATCGCAGCAACCAGCGGCGCCACCGCTGCTGCAGAACGTGAAAGCAGCAGTGGCTCTTTGCCATCTTGCAGCCTGTCCTCGTTTTCCATTAGATGATTCCTGCTTGCTGTAGCCTGTCCGTTTCCTCTCTCTCTTGTTTTCCGAATTTTCCTGTATCCAATTCTCATTGGTTCATCGGGAATCGTGGCGGAATCACCCTGAGATTCGTGAAAACGGAGATGAATATTCATAAGTCGGGCCGTTTTTTCTTCGCAGCGTGCCGGGAAGGTGCGGGATGCCGTAATTCCGTAACGATTTGCTCCACTTCTCTGGAGAGTGCGTCCCCGCTCTCAGATTGCAACTTTCTTGCTGACGGCGCAGCCAATCGTCGGATGCTGGCGCTGGTGCAGCTAGGTTTCTCCCCTCGCGGGTTGTCTGAGCGGCCGCGGGACTCCCGGAAGACGGGTGGCACTCGATGGAGCCGGTGCCGTCGTCGCGCGCGGCGCGAAAGGAGGGCGCGTCCACGGCGGCGAGGAACGTGGAGGGGCCGCGCGGCAACGGGATGGGCGGAGGATGCGAAAGGAGCGCACCTGTTAGTGGTCGAAATTGCATCTGAGGCCGGCGTCTTTGCAAAGCAATCATGTTTCGCAACGGCCTGTTGATTTTCCTTGTTGACTCGCCATGCATGTGCATGGAAGGAGACGTTTCGTCCATCAACTCGTTTATCAAAAGGCTTGCCTCAGATTGAAAAGGCATCCTCTCTTTGATTGCGGATGCTTCGGGTGTGCACACACAAAGCACCGCTTTCTGGTGAGGAAAACGCGCGAATAAGGCGGAAGAATCGTTAGCTCTCTCCTCTCAGTTTGCTCTTCCTTTTCCTTTTTTTTTTCGTTTTTTTCAAGCCAAATCATCACACGCAAAGTTCTTGATGAGTCCGTCTTGTCTTTAAGGGCGAGACCAGGTGTAACTGCAGAGGAAAGACAAACACGCATTCGTTCCGGCGTGTGTGGAACGTTGGCTACAGATGCATAAATCATGCATATTCCCTTTGGTGTGGAAACGTGTGCATCGATTTTTGCTGTGCAAACAGGATGATCTCCGGTGTGGCTTCCATCGCGCCACATCGCGGCATAAGTTTCCCGGATGTCCCTTCTGGGGAAAGCGATGCTCTCCTCTTCCTCTTCCTACTCGCTTGGCTCGCTTTTCGATGGTGTGATCCGATCGGCTGCGGAGAACTTTTTGCAGACTCCTTTTCCTTGGCCCACCGCTCTCGCCGGACAGGAAGAAGCTGGACTGACCTCGACAGGTTCCCAAGAGACCTCCTCGTGAAGGGGGGTCGTTTCCCTGAGGGCTCGCTGCTCAGAAGCCAAGCTCGGATGCCGGGCCGCGGCTCCCGACCGGCAGACGGAAGGAAATCTCTCGTTTCTCCTTCCTAGCAGGGCTGCAGGAGGGGACTACTTTTCGCCTGACGGGGAAGGCTTGTCGGATGACTGGAGATGGGTGGATGCGGACTTCCTGCTGCTCGCAGCGACGACCAGGGCACCCGGATTTTGAATGGAATTCGAAGTGGTGACCTAATCCTTAGATTTACACGTGGAACAACGAGGTTCTCTCAGTGAGATCTGGCGCGGCGTGATGTTGACCTTGTCGCAAGCCTGGTGGGTGAGGGGCAGTCCGACGCCGAATACCCAGGGCTCCCCTGATCCCTTTGGAAGAGTTTGGATATCCGGGTCTCTTGCGTGGCTGGGTATCGTGCAGCGGCTACCTGAGCAGGATGGAGAGCTCCGGAGGGCCCGCTGGATGAAGCAGCAGGAATGCATGGAGGGCGCAGAGACCGGAAGCTCGAGGACGCGAATGGTCGAGTCCGCCGTTTTTTTCTTTCCCCGCCTCTGGAAGCCCTACCGGAGCATCCCTCCCGCCGCGACAGGGCAAGACAACACTCTCTTCTTCCGCGGAAGGCCGGGAGGGCCATCCGGGGTCGTCCAAGAGAGTTTTCGTTCGATCATCGACGGAGCGCAGAGGCGGTTCCATGACGGAACGCTCCTGCGGGTACGGGGCCGAGACCCCGAGCTCGCCATTAATGCTGATTGAGCAACACTTTGGCATGAATGTTTCATTGAAACTGATGGTCGAATTCCTAATTGTTATTAATGCTGGCGCTCCGCGGACTGGCCGAGGTGCCCTGCTCTGTCCGGTGCGGGGGTCAACACTTCAATAATTGAGCTGCCTGGGCGGCGGGGGGGAGGAGGAGGAAGGCGCCTGCAGCCTTCGTGCGTGCCAACAATGGCAGCGCCCGCCACCGCCGCCTGCCGCCCTTCGCGAGGCGCGCGAGGCTCTTGGGCACGTGGCCGCAGGGCCCCTCCTGGGTTCCCGCGAAGTCCCGCAGCCCTCCATCTGTCCTCTCTCGTTCGTCGGATAGGGGCCCGAGGTCTTCTCCGGAAGGTGCGACCTTCCCGCCCCTTCCTTCTCTCCTCCTCGCCCCCCCCCCCCTTCCTCTCGTTTCCCGTTTTCTTCTTGCCGCGAGAGGGGAGGGGGGAGGAAAGCACCCCGGAGCGGGGCATTCATCTTCGTCGCCCCCGGCTCCGAAGCGGAAGGAGAGAGATGGGAGAGGCCGCTTCGCGGGCATTAATCAAACTTCCGTTTCCTCCGTTCGGCGGCGCGTGGGATGGATGGATGGATGGCGGCGGACGGAGCGAAGTTTGGTGCAAACAGAGACCGTCCGTCCCGAGTTCTCCGAGCAGTCAGCGTCCAGGATGGTCGGTGGGCGGCGTGTGGGGCGCGCGGGCCCCGGACGGAGGCACCTAAGGGAGGGGGGGAAGGGAGAAGGGGTAGGGGGAGGGGGGAGGGAAGCTACTCCTGCATTCGAGGAAAGGAGGGGTGGGCGAGCTTCTCCGTCGCCCCTCGCCACCGCACGCGATTCCGTGCAGCACCTTCACCGGTCCGGCGGCGAGCCTTAGACTGGAGGCGCACGACCGCGACATTTTTATTGTTCCACTATGTGCCTGAGGTTTCCAGTCACTGAAGAAGCACTGGGGGCAAGGCTCCGGGGAGTGGAGGGGAGGGGTTGGGCCGCGCGCATTCCGCCGCCGTTGCCGCCCTTGGGGGGGGAGGAGCGAAAACCAGCTTGGCAGTTCCCGCCGCCGATACGCGAGCACTTGTTCGGAAGGCGTTTGCTTCGGGGAAGGGGTCCGTGTGTCAGGGGGATACTACGGAAAAGAGGGAGGGCCACTCCGAAAGGGGAAGGACGGGAGACGAGGGGGGAGGAGGGGGCGTTCGCCTCATTAGGTGGCCGGAGCCGAGGATCCCTTCGTCGCGAGCGGTGGAGCCTTCGATTTCAGGAGCGCCAGCTCTTCGTTGTTGTCCTCTCCGTAGTGGGCGCCCTCGTAGGTCTCGTTCTGGTGGTCCCACTGGCGGGGAGGATTTCTCGAGTCGCTGCCCCCGCAGCTCGGCGCGTACTGCTGCCGCGGGTTTGCGACGGCGTGCAGGGCGTGCGCGTTCCCGCGCTTGCCCGCCGCCCCGGGAGGGCGCAAGCGGCCGCTGCGCACGCACACCGAGCACATGTCCTTGAACTCCTCCTTGAAGTTATTATTCAACCATCCATAGAAAATCGGATTGAGGCACGCTGAGCTCATCCCGAACATGTGGCAGAAGGCGAAGGTCACATAGAGCACTTGCGTGTCCAGCGAGCCGTACAGCTCGCCGCCAAAGTCCAAGGTCAGGTTGTATATGTTCAGGGGCAGCCAGCAGATGCCAAAGACCAGCCCGATGGAAAGGAACAGGAGGTTGGTCCTCCTCACTCTTTCGTTCTCCTTCTTGATCTTGGCCTCCGATTGCTTTCTCAGATTATCCGATATGCGCTTTTTCAGTCTCTTCCCTATTTTCCCGTAAACCACGCTCACTATGAGAATAGGGAGCAGGTACTGGAAAGACATGGAAAATAGAGAGTAAACCGCGCGCCCGTACTTAGTAGGCCATTCTTCCACGCAAAATTCCAGCTTCCACACCATCTTCTCAGTGTTGAACTCGTGATAGTTCGTTGTTCTCGAGAACGTCAGTGGGGAGGCCAGGACAGCGGCCACGACCCAGATGCCGACCAGGAAGGAGATGGAGCCGAGGGGATTGTTGTAAGTCTTGGCGGGATACAGGATCACTTTGTATCTGTCCAGTGCGATCGCCGTGATGTTCATGGTGGACACGAAGATGCTGACGGCCTGCATAGAGCCGACGAACTTGCACATGACCTTGCCGAACAGCCAGTACCTGCTCACGATCTCGAGCAGGGTGAAAGGCATGGTGAAGAGGCACAGGAAGAGGTCGGAGATGGCGAGGTTCAGGATGAAGAAGTTCCTCAAGGAGCGCATTTTCGGGTTGCGGACGACAGCGCAGATGACCAGGCTGTTGCCGATGCTGCCGGCGAGTATGAGGCAGGCGTAGCAACACACCAGGCTCACGAAAGCCGTCTCCGTGACCTTGCGGTTCTGCCTGTAGTCCTCAAAGATGGAGACGTCGATGATGTCGCTGGCGTTGGGGAAGTCCTCCGGCTCCGACTTGGACAGCGCCGGGTCGTCGCGGCCCGCCGGGAAGCCGAACTCCACCGCATCCATCCTTCACTCGAGTTTCCCTCTCAGTGCATCTCCCCTTCCTCGACCGGGAGAGCAGCCGGAATCCCCACTTGCTACCGTGTGCGCTCAACACTTGCAACTGAGGCTCCCCGCGGACACCGCGCCAGCGTCATTCCAGGCTGCGACGGGAGAGGCACATGCGCGGAACGCGCACGTCTCCGAGATGCAGGCTGGTCGCAGTCCCCGCCGGAGCGGAAGAGCGACAGCTGCGGGAGAGCACCTGTAGCTGCAGGTTAACCGAGTTCCTTCCCCCCCTTTCCCTACAGCTAGCTTCTCGACGGCGGATTCTGGACCGGAGGCCCTTCCTTGGACAGCCTGGTCAATCTCCCGCGAGCGGATGTTCCAGGAGGGAGAGCTCGTGTCGGTCGTCCCTCGTGTCTCCTCCCCCCGCATGTCGGGTTGGATAAACGCGAACGAGGAGAGAGGAGGAGAAAAAAAAGGACAGGAAGATGAAATAGAGACGCGTCAGGGACGTCAGCTTCTTCTTCCCATCCCATCATCTCCATCTTTTCTCGTCCCCCTTGGAGAAGCAGCGAAAGAGAGAGCTCTGGGAAGGGAAATCCCCACTTGCTTCTCGGTCTTCTTCTCCCACGCCTCCTCGATGGGAGCACCCGGATTTTCTCAAGGGTGCCAGCAGCCTACCGCACAACCTTATCGAGGACGTGTGGAAGATTTTCCCGACAGCAGTTCCCTAAAGAATTCCTTCCTTGCCCTCCCTGCTCACCTGCCCCCTACCTAGGCGGGGGCACCGCGGGATGGCCTTGCGTTGAACGGCGGAAGAAGTTGGAAGGAACGCGAAGGCACTCGGACCGTTGAGGAATTCGGCGTGCACCTCCGCGGCAGTCCGCAATGCCACCCGGCGGACGTCCTCCGAATGGAGCTGCGGAAGAGCCGATCGCGACCACGCACGCGCAACTTCCTCCCGCGCGGGCGCGAGCCGGAAGTGTCCCCGAGGAAGAGGGGTGGAAGTGGATTCTTTGAGGCCTTCTAGTCCACTCAGTGGCGCCTCCGAGAGACGCTCCGTTGTTCGTCGCCGTGCCCTATCCGCGTGCACCAAGCGACAGACCTGCGACATGTGAGCTGCTGGGAGCAGCGGCTCTCGGCTGCTCCCTCCCTGAGCTGCGTCCTACAACTCTCCTGCTTTCCTTCCTCGCGGAAAGGGCTGCTCGCTCCGTAAGCGGGAAAGCAGCTGCGCACTTCCGGGTTCGGGACGGAAGCGGGGATTTTTGTTTTTTCCCCCAGGCACTCCCGTTCTCCTTTCGGTTTCGCTTCATAGGAGCTCACAATGCCCTCGCGGTCTCGAAGGGGGCGCAGAGAGGAGCGGAAGAGGACTGATTCAGGGGAAGTCCAGTCTCTCCCTTCCACCGTCTTGCTACGTCCCTCCGGAATTCTCTTCGGCGAAAGCTGGAAGCGCTTCCCTCTAGGTCGTCACGGGAAACTGGTCCCACGAGCTGGAGTCCTTCGTCCTCCGAACAGTGCACTGGCTGAGCCCCGAGGGGTCTCTGAGTAGGGAGGGAGGGAAAGAGCTGCTGTTGGTGGCTGCGACAAGCGAAAAGGGCCCCATACGGCGTCCTCGGTACTTTCTTTTAGAACGTCCCCACATCTCTGATTCCAGGCACTCCTTGTGCCTCCCTTGCGCTCACTGACTCTTTCCTCGTCTTCTACCTCCCCTTTATACCGCGTCAACTACTTCCGCGTTCACCCATCGGGTCTCCCTCGGCGAAAGTGAACCTGTGGAACAAGAACTCAAGGATCAGAGTCTTCACTTGACTTCCTCCCTCCCAGAGGGACTAAGACATCAGCAGGAGCCCATTCCCTAAATCCCTGACGCAGTTCTGTGGCACAAGCGCTCAACGGTAGTAAAGGGAGAATGCGAGCGAAGGCAACTTCCACTGCAGCTTCCCACCAGCAGCAATCCCAACGGAAACAAACGTGCAGAAATCAGCATCCTGCGGATGTCTGCAATTATCAATGGAATTCCTCTTGAAGGACAAACCCTGGTCTTGACAGTCCTGCGTCTCCATTCTGGAAGATCTGCTTCAAAGGGATGCTGCTCGCCTCCAGCCGCACACTGCGCACCCTGAGAACGGAGGGCGGATTGCATCCTTTTCGTCTTCAGGCGCCGGGGAGAAGGGACGTCACCGATGGATCCAGTCCAAAAGCCACGTCCCAAGCTAGCAAGAGTGGAGACACTTGCCTACCTTTAGTCGGGGCAGCAGAAGGGAAGATTCTTGTTCCGCGCCACACATTGAGCAGCGCCGCGCACCGCTTCACGCGACCCGGCTGCGAATTCCGGAGGAAAAGAGATCGGCGACGGAGCAGCCCTTTGCGATGGACTTTCGAGGAACGCATCATCTCCACGTTCGCGAGCCGCACCCCTCACCATTCCAAGAAACCACTGTGCCCTGCTCAGTGTCCGCAGTTCTTGCGCAAGACGGACGAGGCGTTCCTCCTCGAACTCTCAGAGACATCGCTGCCGGTCAAGCATAGACGCTACGTGGCGCCACGTGTTCGAGGAGGCCGTTTTCCGCTCAGCTTCTCTCCGCAGGGTCCGCGGGTCCGCGATGAAGCAAGCGCCTGTGCAAGTGTGAGCGCCGCAGAAGAGGAGAGCAGCTGGTTGCCGGCGGGTGGGGATGGCCGGCAAAGAGCGCCAGACGAGGCCGCTCCAGTGAACGCTGCATCCGTTGCCGAAAACTGCGACTGTGCCCCGCACGGGTCCATTCGGGGAGAAGATTCGCTTCGAGCGCGAGGTGGCAGAGAGGCAACGTTCCAAGGCGACGCTTCGAGGGGTCAACGGAGTGTCAGCACGCACGCAAAGAAAAGAGGGGTTGAACCAAGCGGCATGCAGCAAGCAGCGAAAGAGGAGCACTGGAAACATGGAAAAGCAGGAAGAGCCGAGCGTTCAGCTGCCAGTATGGCAGCTTCCAGGAACCGCGAGGGACCAGCTGGGACTCAGCAAGGGTTTCAACGAAAATGAAGCAGCATAAATCAAGGAGCGGAGTCCCGAGTTCCCAACTTCTGATCACCATCGATAGACGGCCGGATAAACGGGACAGCCTTGTTCACCGAGGTCAGAGGTGGCAGTTCCCTCCCTAAGCGGCGCAGAACGTGCTCTGCTGTGCTGTGCTGATCCTGCGGCACCCCGTGCTCCGCAGCCGCAGGATTCTCTTGCGAAAGCGCAGCAAGTCGGTTCCGCCCCTCGCTATGAGGGCGGTCCAACCCATGACCCTCGTCCCTCTTCGGTTGTTCTTTGCTAACAAAACAGGGTAAAGGCGAGTACCACCACGTTCCCTGAAATCCGCCTGATTTTTCCGTGCCCTCCTTCGGACGAGGATGCGTTTCGTAAGCTCACCTCAGTCCGTCCTGGCACATGCCCTGAAGGCGTTGAAGCTCGAATGGACTACCGCTCTTCTGATGTGTACTCTCTCCTGCTTCCATTCTGCGACGCAGGGGATGAGGAAGGCGCGGACATTCTTGCACGGAACGAGGTCGATCACCTGCCGGCGCGCGGGTGTTTCGATGAGAAACGCGTCGGGCGAAGAACGACTCAGCGCCAAGAGAGCCCCTATCCCAGGATCCGAAGGGGCAGATCGCGTTTTGAGGAATTCCCTGCGAGGAGGTCAACCCATCACGCACTTCCTTGCGGGCACTGCTCGTCGTTGCCTGCAGCATGCTGAGCTGCTCGCGGTGGCCTTCTGCTGGTGGCCGCGGTCTCGGAGCGTGGCACCAAGGGTTGAGGGTTCCAATCCCTGCCCGCGGAAAGATCGACGCCGACAAATGGGTTCGCCGTGGTGAGAAATGGGTGTTTGGAGTTCTCTTCGCAAGATGACGCCGATTGGCTTGTTTGGGTGGGCACTGGCAGAAGCTGAAAACCGGATGCTTCTGTTGACTGGCTGGGATTGGAAGAAGAACCTTCGCGGTACTTTCAGAAATCAAGGAGTCGGCTCCCTTCGGGATTCCCCCTCCGATGGCAAAAATGAAGCCTCTCTTACCCTCGGGGGACGCCCTATCGCGTACCATGGAGCTGGCTGATACCCCCTCGGAGGTTGCCTCTGCAGAGTGTTACAGAAGCGCCCTTCACAAAAATTAGGAAACGTTGGTTTGGGGTTCTCTTCAGAGGAGGAAACCAGAAGCACCTTCCTTGAGGGGTTTCTCCGAAAAGGGAATTTAGGAACTGCCCTTCAGAGAAGGAATGAGGAGTGGCGTCTACAGACCGAATGGTCCCTCCGGCAAGGATGAGAAAGAGGTGGTTCTTTTCGGGGTTCCCTCCCAAGCGTGAGAGGAGCAGGCTCCTTCCTGCGCAACTTTCCTGGATGCATGAGGATTATCTCTCCGGGATACTCCCTAACTCGAAGAATTGGCGCGCATCTCCGGCTGGCGTGTGGATGAAGAGCTTCGTGAGCCGCCAGACGGACGTTTCTTGCAGTGCTGAACGAATCAGATGAAAACAAAAGAAAGGAAACTCTAGAAGACAAAAAAAAAATGTGGAAGGGAAGAAGCGGAACGAAGGAGTTGCGTCATTCAAGCGCTCCGACCACGATCCCGAGGCAAGCAGGATCTCCTCGAACCGACGGGAGGAATGCCTCCTGGTAACGCCCTCACTGCGGAAGAGTGGGAGTCACGCGAGCTCTCGGTCTGAGCTCTGGGCCCCAGTCGGGATGGGACCGCGTTCCGAGAGCGTCTCCTTTCTCCGGTACTGTTCCTCCCCGCGCTCTTCGGCCGATGGTCGCTCGGTGGACTCGTTGGTGGTCTCCTCGCTGGCTGTCCTCTGCCGCGACGCGACCATCTCTGGTCGCCAGGGTGGAGCTGCATGGTCCTCATCCCAGAGAGCCACTCGCATCGTTCTTGTGCGAAGTAGGAGGAAATGTCGCAGACCGGTTCAGGAGGCACAAAGGTGCCCGTGCGTCAGACTATCCCGAAACTGACGACTCCAGCCCTCCTTTTCTCTGTGCTTGACGCATGTCCTTGGAAGTCGTCTGCAGCACTGTGTGGTTGCTGGTCCACCCCATTTTCCAGTTTCGCTGATTGCACACCTCTACTCTGCCTTGACTGCTTTTCAACCCTGTCCCTTATGAGGTTCGCATCCTAAGTTTGCACCTGATATATGTTGACCCTATTTGCCTAGCATTGAAGTTCGTCCCTTGCATCTGTGATTTGTATTTGATTCCTAATTTAAACCAAATTTATTTATTTATTACAAATGAATTTTTTGCGTATGACATGGTCACTTTCCATTCAGTTGTTTCATTTCAAAATAAACATGCATGTTATTACGACATTCGTGCAACAGTGGAATGGGAAAAGGGGTATTCTCAGATGAGCACTTTCGGTTGGATGTAAAATGGAAGTGGGGGGAGTAAATCAATATGTAAATAATAAGGATAAGTGAAAAATTATGAATCCACAGCTCTAATCACCCTCAGTCCTTCAGTGGTGAGGAAGAGTCCCTCCGTCGTTTTTCGAGTCTCGTGAAGCCATTTGGAGGCCGCTGCTTAAGAATTATGATGGTTAGGGAGATGGCCACTCTCGTCCGAAGTCGAGTTGTTTCGATGCTCTGGACACAGTACCGAATCGTAGATACAGAGGCACGCGAAAGCTCATCTGCAGTGCAGGAAAGATGTACGAGGTCCATGAGGTTGCCGTTCTCGCGGAGGAGGTCTCTTTCTAGTCGCAACCACTGCAAGGTAGCGATGAGACGGTGGAGAAGGAGCTGCGGAATGGACTCTTCCAGACAGCACCAGGCACGGTTTGTAAAGGTCTTCTCCTCCGTCAGGTGATGACTTTGCACAGCAGCACACGAGTCTCCAGGAAGGGTCGTGAGCCCAAGTGGAAGAACGGAGCTGTCCAGATGCAAGGGGTGACCGCCAGTCCCTCCTGAGAATGGCCTGAACGTCTCGTCGAAGTGCCTGCGTCCGCTAGAAGGGGTGCTGTCCATTCGACGGAAATTCGGTCACTCCTGAAATGGCGCGGCCACTCTGCCGGTTGGCTACTTTGACTTATTTTCCAGGAGGAAGACACTGTTGTAGGTGAGGATGGTAAGAGCGCGTCTACTTGTAATCACCCATCATCCTCTGCAAAGACCCTCTGCTGAGGGTATTCAGGGCTCGGAGTTCTTCTGGGCGTGCCTGTCTGCTTGATACAAATGTCAAGCGCCTCTCGCTGCCATGCAGAGAAATTGTCGGGAAGACGGGAGATCCAGCGAGAAGTAAGCTGGTAAACCCAAAGGGGGGAACAAGGTTTCGATCAGGTCTCGTGGAGCGTCTCTGATAAGACGGATTACGATCTCCCGTTTCCTGGCACATTCCAAAAGCAAGGACCGAGCCTTTAGCTACCGTGCAATGGGTTCACCCTGAAGATCTTCCCTGAATATTCCTGGTGAAGTTTTCCACTTTAAGTGAGGTTACATCACGCCTCCAGGAAAATGTCGGCATGCTGATGGAGCAGGGAAACTACGGAGATGATTGGACAGGTGGTAATGAGGAAATTTTAGCGTAGATTACCGAGAAACTCGATCCACTTTTGTGAACCTTAGCAAGATCCTTGTACATAACTTTGTGGTTAGCAGTGCTGTTCTTCGTTCGGCCGAGCGTGTCTGGTCACGCCCAGCTTGATAGAGTAACCGGATTCTGTATCTCTTTCTCCAGTAATCCATGCCAAATGCTGCAAATTGTGCAAATTGCGTGAACAAGATTGATTTCGATGGACTGTACTGATGTCTTCATGATACCCCTGAGGAAGTGCTTTGTTGAAGAAGGATTTAGTTAACCGAAAGTCAGCTCATTTCTTGAGCTACGAGCACAGTGTTCTTCTTGCTAGAGGTTTTTGGCTGCATGGCGGTTCTAGTCGAATCAATCGTCAAAATAACAAATGCGACATGGGTGTTGAAAAGTAGGAGCGCAATTCAGGAGTCCAACATTCTCCAGAATTCTCCGCTGTGCTCGTGAAAACCTGGTTATGTTTAGGGAGAGCACCCATTCTCAACTGCTGCAAAGGATTGTCAATGGACGTGGTAGTTCCTCCACGGAGCAACTGGTGAACCCTAAGGAAACGACCCAAGGATTCCTTTCTTTAAAAAGGAAAGCATAAGTCATCCAGTAACACCGTGAATCTTTCTTCTGATGCTCCCGCCACTATCTGAAATTTTCTCTATTTGCCTCGCTTCCGGTTTGTTGTTCCTTGAAGAATAGAGACCACAGAAATACTGACATCGCCTTCATGATCCTTGGCTGCCTAGATTTCTCGTTTTCCGAGATGTTTTCCTTGCAGGAGAAAGCAATGGAAGTTTTATGAAAATCATCCTCGGGTCTTTCAGGATGAGCAGGAGTATGCCTCTTCCTCTATGCCTGGAAATCATTTCTTACATTCAGATAGCAAAATTCTTTGATACTCAGTATCTTGAGTCTTTCTAATTTCTTCTTGCCTTTCTCGAAACACTGCTTTGCGATAGAAAATCGGCAGAAGAACGTTTTTGCACTTCTAGGTTTTTCTTACTCTATTTCAGGCAGTAAAAGCTATCCCTGATGAACCCAGAAGATTCCAGACCGCCAAGCCTAGCTGTCGTCTCTTTTCTCACTTGAGAAATCTCCGAGTAAGTACGGAAACCATCCAGCAAGTTTTTTTGGTCTAATATCTTCTTGGCTAATGATGTACGTCACTGGTACTGATAGCATCTTGCTTCTGAGAATGTGAAATCTAATTTGATTCCAGGTTTTAGCCCTCCAGAGATCACTCTCCAGCTATTTCTACTTTTATCCTTGTTTGACTTGCTTTGCCGCTAAAAACGGATTCTTTGAGAACCTCACTTTAGGCTCGTAACAGCGGGCATCTCAATCTGTTTCAGCTCTGCAAATGGTTCTGTGGGCTACGCAGGACGTTCGAACTGGTACATTTCTGCACGTCCCCATTCTCTGGAGTCCGTGCTTCACGTGTTGCACTCTTTGATCGAATCGACCACAGCATGCCATGTTCTTTTTTCTCAGCAAGGCTAAGCTTTTCAGCAGCCGGTCGAAAGAAAATCAACAGCATGTGGAGAAAATGAGCAAAAGTGATACGCGAGTGATACTTCCACCTCGAGGTTCGCAGAGGGAAAGAGAAAAGTTCCATGGAAATCATCCTCAGATCTTCCAGGATCTGCTCATGGAGCCTCACTTATGTCAATGCCTCAATCGGATTCCAAGCTCGCTGATCAGACGGCATGCCAAGTGATGATCAACTTTGTGCATCTTTGAGTTCCGAGGTCTACGGTTCGTCGCACGAGGAATGAGTCGGGTTCACATGATCCGTTTTTCTCAGCTTCTTCCCGATTCTAGATCGGGATTCCTATGCATGTGCTTCAAAGATTCCATTCAACATTTCTCTCCTTACCACGGGGGCTGCTCACAACCAGTGTGGAATCAGAAAAGAAACGTTCCCGCTGAAGAGCGCCTGGACATCCGTTTCACTAACAACACGTGCAAATCTGCACTTTCTAGAGAGCCGTGATTTTTTAATTTTTCCTAACATAAGAAGATGTATTGAGAACAAGAGCTGGAACTACTAGGATCCTTGAAACACATTTCGAATCCAGGGGGCTCCATTTTACCTCACTGATATCTAATAACACGTTCGCAGAATGTTTGATGTCGGTGAACAAAGATCTGAGGAAAAAATGGATTTATTTTCTATGAAGGAGTAACAGCTTCTTTTTGCTCCACTGTCTAGTAACAAAAACCTTTAGCCGAGAATGTGGGAGCTGTAGATTCCAGGTTGGGATTTGGCACTCTCTGAAGATAAACAAGTTAATCGAATGGTGGAATCAACGGAATTGTTCGCCTCACTTTCTGACATCCAGTTGTTCCGTGATACTTTCATCATTGATACATTTTTTTCCTGAGCACTCTGGTCTCCAGCTTTTCCAGGAGGCAGCTGCGCATGCTCAGAGAAGTTTTAGGGATCTGAATGCAATGCACGAGCATAAGGAAGCCTACTACCATCTGACATGTGCCACAGTCACAACCAGCATCCAGTATGTCTTCGATGCCATCACTGATCTCACCATTAGGATGAGTTTGAAAGACTGTGGTCTGCTCTGCGTCGTCAACACTTCTGTTTATGAGCACGGACAGCAAGTAAAGCAGCATTTTTGTGGATACTCCGGAGCACGGACCTTGTACTCAAAGCCATATACAATGAATACATTACTTTTGCCATCACAATGAAAATGCACCTCAGCCAGTGGAATTAGTTGCACCTGATTCTCCGTGCTGCCATCTTGGAACTGTGATGCATTCTCGTGAAGTAACTGCCTAGTGGCTGAGGAAATGCCTAAAAGCAGTGAATTTTCCCTGGATTAGGTTTGGTGCGCCCTTTAGTATGAGTTTTCCTACTGCCCAATCTTCCATGGATGGCATTCTCCAGGATTCCTCGTGCGCGCAGAAGTTTGGAGGCACTTTGCAGGCCCTGAGTCTCTTGCTCAATATCCTCTCGAACGCTCGGCCGTCGATAATGAGGATTGAAAGAGAGCAGCAGAGCCAATGCAAGCCACTATGGAGATGTGCGGCATGAGTCTTGTCTCGTCCTCTTCATTGAGGTGATCTTGTGCTTCCAAACTCCTTCTGAACATTTTACATCTCCTTTCCACTTCGAAAGAGTCTCCAACGAAGGTCGGTGGGCCTTTAAGCACATGTTCCACTATGTGACCTTTGCCTGCAACCCATGCTCCGTGAAGAGTTGGAAGCGGGTGTGTGCTTGAACGTCCGGGGATAATTTGCGGACGGATTAAAGCTAAATGAGATTCCAAAATAACTTCGGCTTAGAAGCGGAAGGCTTCAAGAGATCAGCTACCCTTTTCTTCATGCGATTTAACCTGAAGGAGGAATCTTCTGTCCTTGCCGTGCATGCTGGAGCATATGAACGGAGCCATTAGGGGAACCAATAATTGGGAAACAGATTCGAAGAATAACAGCAGCGGACGTTGCCATCGGGAACAAGATCACTGTTTTCATGGAGATGAAAATGAGGCATGAAATGAATTCTGCGCTAAGTTTCCTTCCTTGAAAAAAGCCGTCAATCGATTATCAAAAAGCGAAGAGGCATTACGGGACCTGATCTCAGGTTAGCACACATATAAAGATGAGTGTTGTGATGGAATGTGTTCAACGCATGCAATCGGCATGTGTTGACGTGGGTTCAGCGGACGGGGTTGCCGTTGAGGAGAGTTGAAAAGAAACTGAGTTCACGTTTCCTGTTGAACAGGAGTTTGTCCGTAATTCTACGATAGCAAAGTCAGCGTAAACTTTGGGTTTTAGATTCATTTTCCGAGGACTAACAGGGACGGGTTTTGCAGTCATAGTGTGATGCACTGCTATGTGTGGAAGGACCGGTGTGCTCCAAGCTATGGAAGGTCATTGAGCGGTAGTGTGAAATGATGCATTAAAATGTTCCTTAGGGTTGGTTGTTGAAGGATGTGGGAAATAGTCAGGGTACTTACGTCATTTGAATCATAGAGAGTACCATAAGATGACTGTGCAGTGAAGATTAAGGGTATTAATGTTGTTAGCTATCAGCCACAAATATATCTGTACAGTCATTTACGAAGAATGAAATCACAAACAAGGAAGCATGGTGAGAATGAAGAAGAATGGTGAGAAGCGTGAAGAATGGTGGTAGAATGGAGAGGCTGAAAATGGTTTAATTTTCAGGCAGGACGTTCCAACTGTTTCCTAGTTTCTCTACGTCTAATTGAAGATTAGTTTCTCCCACGAAACTTCATGCATCCCTATTCCTTCCTTATTTCCACGGGATGAATGAGATCGAAGGAGCCTCCTCCCAGTTCTCAAAAAACAGATGACCACTACCAGTATTCTCCATCACTGTGTACCACTTCCCTGAATCACTAAATGATTTTCACCAAACCGTCTTTTGACCATTGAAAAGTCAAGTTTCTCTTTAAAGCCATTCTTTGGCTCTTTTCGCGCATTCAGATGAACTTTAAGTTCCAGTGAGAGAAATTTCATAGGTTCAAGTCTTTGGAGGATCAGTCAAGGTAAATTGAACTCGGATCTGGCCAATCGAAAGCGCACGAGGACGCAAATGAACGAATGAATCTCACTGAAGCAAATTTAAATTAAATACCGCTCAATGTGTCTCCCTTGCATTGGTTCCCGTTCGCCTCCACATTTTCTGGAACAGAAACCACAGCATTTCACAACGCCATTTATTATACCGATAGCTGTATTCGTTGAACACATCGGATCCTCTGAAGATATCTAGGGGGCACTGGATCAGAGTGACCTCAATGCCCTGGTTTCAGGCTGGAAGCAATCGTGGCTTTCATGTTTTGAGAGCCATGTCAAGTTCCCTGAGATCGCAGATGCATAAAAGCCATCGTGGAAGCATGCGCGTGCTACAGAAGACTCTCCGCCAAGAAACGGAATCCGATGAAGCAAACTTTCTCCTATACGAACTGTTTCGTACAGCACCGGCGAAGGAGTGACAGCAAGGGAATGTTTCTCGTGAATAACTAAACCGGAATGTCCCTGATGACATGCAAAAGTCAAACAGGAGAGCTTCGACGAAGTTGCCACGCAGTTTGCAGAAGGCAGACTTGTCGCAGACGCCGAAGAAGATCCCTCACCTTTGGCAGAAATTATCAGCAATAGCTGGTAAAGAAACCGTGCTTCCGAGGCATCTGCCATGCGGAGCCACCTTTGCTTGTCTAGCAGTCATCAAAAGGAACGGCAAAACGTGCCTTTCCTTTCTGGAAGCACCTCCACGTTGGACTTTCAGTCTACAAAAGTCACAGAGAGACTGCGGAAGGCCATAAGTAAAACCTGCAGATGAAGCGGCATCCATCAAGCAACAACGACACGTGTGTTGAACAAAACAGGAATAGGTGGATGGGGAGGATGGACATGAACATGCTTCAAATGAAGAAGGTGTTTAGGTATGCGATCGCTGGATGAAGTGATTCCGACGAAGTCGTTGATGAGATATATAAAAAACTTGAACATCTGGGAGGAAGCCATAAGGGTGCGGAAAACCGGATCGGCACACTGGCACACTTGAAAATACGCTGCTTGCATTCAGTCAAGCTGCAAGGAGCACGAGAAGAGGATGAGATGAAAACGGGGTTGCTGGAGAAGTTTTCGAGAGAAACTGAGGATGAGTTCTCTTGCATCTCATGAGCATCAGCGGGGAAGATGAGTTTTGGAAACCTGTGCGCATGCGTGCCATCAGCACCATCATCGCTGCACAGGAACGCTTTCTACCTTGGCCATTGCGATGCTTGTAGCATCAGCTGGCGCATCTCTAAGGAGCACCTTCAAACGTCTGGCTGGTGACCTTAACTCCACCCACTCCGGGTTGACTTCAGAACGCCCAAACAGAAAAGCCGCTTTCCCTCGAACGGGAGAGGCAAGGAGTGGCTCTGCATCCTCGGAAAGTTGGTGATTTCGAAACTTTAGGTAGAAGCTCGTCCTTTGCCTTTAAGGACTAAGGAACGAACATCAGCCTCCACGAGGTGATCGCTCCCGGTGAGAGTGGCGCGAAATTCTGGAATTCGCGCCAGCCAGAGGGAGCAGCTTTTTCGCGCTCCATCTTCCCCCTTCCCGGCGGCTTCCGAGGAATCCCGTTTTCCGAAGGGGGAGCTGAGTTGCCTACTGTGAAATCTAAAGGGCATTCCACGAGACATGAGAACGCTTTCCCCATTAAGAGGCGGGCTGGAATACTAATTTTCTTCCCCTCTCCACACGGCCTGTTGGCTCCCCTGCAGTTTAAGAGTCGTGTGCAGAGAAAGAAGACAAACACAATTATGCGATAAACACTACACATCCGAATGGAGCCCGTGTGTCAAATCTTCGCGTCGTTTCCGGGTGCACGTACTTCTCCGATCAAAGTCGAAGAAGCCGCTGAGTCCAGGACGCGGTCGAGCAGACTCGGCAGCGAGCTGGCTCCTGGCCATCGTCGTCGTCAGCCTTGGAGACACTCGCAGATACATGACGCGCAACGGGAAGGTCTCACGTGCTCGTGTGCTGGTCCAAACTGCCACCGGGCCGAAGGATGGACCTGCTGTTTGACGCGAGATGATCGCCGTCTTCCGCCTTTCCATCTTCCGCAGCCTCTCGCGGGTCATCGCGGTGCAGTCTCTTCACGAGAGCAGCCTGCGGTACACGTGGGTCAGCACGCTTCTGCCATACTGAGGCCAAGAATACTCGCCGCTGGCACCGAATGGAAAAAAGTCCTCGCTCCTTCGGGTGGACGACCGTGCTGCGCTTCGGTCCGGTTGACCGAGAAGGCGCGACCTCCGTCGCTCGAGCCAAGAGCGAAGGTCCGTAGGCGCTTATGGCCTGGTCGGGGATCGGACATCGAAAACCACGCAATGGGAGCACCGAAGACAAATGAAATATGCGCTCTGCGCGAAAGAGGAACTGGTCGAGTTGGACTAGCAAACGCAACTCAGCTCCCCCAACCACGAGGTACTCAACATATGATGGCCTACTCTATTTTAAAACTGACAGATGGATATCTCGAAGAGATGTTTTTCGGGAGAAGCAAATTCGGTTACCCGAAGGTGCCGAAATTGCATTCCTCCAGAAAGGGCTTCAGCGTTCCTTTTCGGGTAGCAGGCTCTTAGAAACTCATCCAATTAGAAAGTCTTCCGCGAACGAGTGCAAGTGAGGCGCAGTGGCTGTTGCCAGGTAAGGACGAGAGTCCATGTCATCGCTGTCAATCCGTCTTACCCTCCATCCTTTCCTTTCATTACATGTTCCCCTTCCTCTCCTTCCTTTACTTCCTCCCTAGTTCCGTCTCCAGCGGGGTTTGGTCCCCTTTTGATTCGGGGTGAGTGCAACTTCCCATGGTTCATCTGCTTTAAGTGGTCCGGAAATCCATGATGAGAACGCAACTGCGGAACATTATTTACTAAAAGTTAATTGCAAATCAAATAAATGTTTACTAGCGAACGTTCCTGAGGAGATTTGCCCAAGAATGTTGCCATGGAAACGTGGTCTCCCACCTGGAGCACGTTCAGTCTCTTCTTGGGAAGATTGAGAAGACAATAGGACAGAGAAAGAAATAAGGGAAAGAAGCGTTCTCTCTAGATTGCTCGAATTCGATGCAGGCCGCTCCTCTCCCGGGTTCCAGGGAATGGTGGGTCCAGACAGTGACCTAGTTCTTTGTTGGAATAAGGCTGCCGGCATAATCGCTTCGCTCTTCGGCTTGCAGATGCTGATCTGACGAAACTGCAGCTTTCACCTCGTTGCAGAGAAAAGAAAACGCTTAGGGTAAGTGCGTCTTTCTACGCGGGGCAAAAGGCACCGCAATTTAAAAAGTGAAGGCGGGCATTGGATCGTACGGCAAGCAGAGCAGTTCGGAGCTCTGCTTGTCCAACCTCTTCCAGAGCTCTCTGCAAGGGACAAGCGCTCACAGTGGCAAGAAATCCTCGCGATGATGGCGTTGAATTGGTCTTTATGCCAGATGGTTTCATATCGCAGCGACCAGAAGGACGACACCGGCTTGTTGCATTCTGTGAGGGTCTCACTGCATCAAGATGAACGATCATTCTCACCGAGAAAGGGATGCAAGTTTTCTCTTTCTCGGTGGGCCCCACACTACTCCCTTGTGAGCTCACATTGGGATGCGCTCCAAAAGCCGAGCGGGAGGCTCACGCCGTGATTGAGTCCCAACAGTCACCAATGCATCTGCATGCGGATCTTGAGCTGTAAGGGGTATGGACTCGCACATTTCAGGGACAGTGCAGCAATCCCATGGTACCTCTTAAGACAGTGCTTATCTTCCATACCCTTGCTGACCATTCGGAAGCTGCGGAATCGACGACAGTGATCTCCAAAGTGAAACAAGGGCATGGCCGCTGCTCACGCGACTTCTCGCAACAGCCACAGTCTCGAACTGAATTGCAACACGAAGTGATCTAAACTGGTTCTATTAAACAAAATGAAGCTTCGGAAGAATTGTGAGACACCAGATCGCCAGGATCGAAGGCCCTTGACCTTAGGTGCCCTTGTCTTTGCCGTGCTCAGATCTTAGAAAGTCATGTTGACCATGGTGACCTCCAAATGGTTTCAAAAGAATAGATACCTTAGCCGCTCATGCTGCATATTATTTACTTGTTTTAAATGATTGGTTCAGGATGCTGAGATGTGCAGAGGAACCAAACGACTGCGATTACGTCATGGTTTGGGCAAACCAGAGCCTGCGCTTGCAATTAGCTCCAATTGCTTGCCGAAAGCCGCACTTTGCTTTCGCTGAGAAAACGTAACTAAGGAGTGACCATCGGCATGTTGCATTTCGCTACTAGCTCCAGAGGAAAGGGATCCTTGATCGATTCGCCCCAGGAAAAAACTCGTCAATCTCACACGATCTGGGAAGCAGTCACGTCAGGGAAATGCCAGTTGGGTATTAGTGGCAACAGTCACTCGCTGGATATTACACAACGGAGGAGAAAACTCCTCTCATATCGGCACCATAAATTACTAAGAACCTGGAAGGAAATCTCTTACAGAGAATCAGTCAATCCTTAGCCGTGTTCCAGAGCTGCTCACGCAAAGCAAAACGGGGTATCTGCATCCCAGATGCCGTCGCTACATCGGCCACATGTTTTCTCATATCGTTCCATTTTCCCAGCCAGAAAAATTCTCCGAGTGTTGAAAGAGTAGATGGAGAACTTCTGGGAAAAGAGTATGGAACCACTTGAGAGTGGGTTCAAAGTCACGAGAATCGAATGGAAAATTCGGGAAGTATTTGGGAACGATTTGGCAATCCGATTCCACACAGCGTTCGACAATCTTTCCTGAAAATTCGATGTTAACCGATTAAATTAAAGTGCATGCACGATGCTTATTAGTGTTTTATTAGAGGAATAGCTGTCAGAATCTGCTCACGCGTATCTTTCAGATCTGCTGCCCTCTGTGTTCGACTTGGAGTGGTCGGGCAGTTCGCGAAAACGCTTAAGATTGACCTCGCGGCTATCCAACAAGGATTACGGATTCCCATCTCCTCGAGCGTTCGAGTTTTCTGGGTACCTTTCCTTAATCACGGAAGCTGGAGAACTGACTACCCTGCAACTTATCTTTTGAGCTAGCTTGATGTGAAATAAATTCAATCCACGAGGTAAAGTGTTTTGGGAGCAGCCCCTTGTCCATTTTATCATGACGGATGCCACAGATGATGGATTTGCGGCAATCAGGAGAATATACAGTGAGCAGACCATTGCGGAACCATCGATCTGTCCCCGCAGCTCAGCCCACGCAACGTGTGAATCGAATGCTCGCTTGCATATCGGAAGTGCCATTCCCGGGAACCCAGTGAGGGCGGTACGTCACTCTCCAGAGGCTGTCACGCGAGTTTCCATTTGTTCCTTTCCTCCTCCGCCGTGTCCAGAAATCCAGCCAGACAGACAGACCTCTCATTCGTCTCTCTGGGATGCTGCGCGTAACCGAGCAACGAATCATTCGGCTCACTGCATCCGATGAGAAAGAAGATGAATATTTGTCCTACGAACCAAGCCTCTTCTTCGAGGAAGGAGGCCAACGTTCCGTATATTTCATGAGTTTTAAGCTTTCCCAGTGACCGTGGAGTCTTCAGGGTGAACCATGAGAAATGAGTTCGCCGTCCCACGCTTTTTTTTTTTTTTTTTACCTTCACCGCCTCGAAATCGGAAGATGTTTTGCGCGGCTCCTCCCGTGTAAACACGGATCCCCTGAAATTTTAATGAGATCGTCGAAACCGGGAAATTCGTGCCTGCACACCACTGGGATTGAACCCTGGATCCCGCATGCGAAGTACGTCTCCATCATTTGAAATTTGAGACTTGTTTCTTCCAAGCTCTTCAGTACAGATATCATGTATAATGGTAAGTGTAGAATGAACGCATTCTACTGAATCCGATTGTGCGTGAGTTCAATTAAATGTCATTGATTAATCAGATGTGTCCATACATACGGTGCATAGTAAGGCCTAGTTTTCATCGGCTACTTATACAATTCATATGTAAGCACTTAGCTATCAAGTAGGATGAAGGAGCGCGGACTGCTGTCCACTTCCTGCTAACCCTTGTGGCTGATGTTTTCATCTTTTACCACTATTTCCTAGAAATAATGTTTGAAGCAGTCGAAACACGCAGAGGCTCATCCAAATTCTGTGAGCTCTCATCAGCCAAGCAACTCTTTCTGGAAACTCCAGTAATGAGTCTGGAACCGAAAAATTTCCTTGACCAAAACACCCACCTTAATGTGTTCCGCGAGAGTGGAAAATGCCATCAGATTCCAAACACTCCATAATTTCGAGCAAAGTTTTTAAAGATGCAATGGGGGTTCAATCTTAGGTTACCGGGGTTTCCTGCAATGAAGGATGGCGAGAACGCTTCTCGGCCTTTTGGCGAGGATCAAAGTGAACGAAAATTCCGAGGTGCAGAGGTCTCCGTTTTTCTGCCCCTCGAGGGAACGGCGCGAGAAATTCTCTTCACTGAGAGCTGCATCGACTCCCAGCGTCAGGCATCCTTTTATTGAATCATCAGAACTAAATTCTGGAATTTCATTACAGTATTGGATTATTGCTCCAGAGGTCTTCCTGTTGCAGACGGGGAGACACTGCCCGTCTCTCACCCCTCACGTTCGAGGTGAGCTGAGGAATTTGCAAACATGTGCCGTGCGAACGTGAAAAACGGACGTCGTTAGGACAGGACAGTTCTACTCAGTTGCCTTTTGCTTGATCCACGAGTTTACCTGAGCACGTTTGACGATGCTGCAAGCACGAGGTTCAGATTGCCTGAGTGTTCCCAAGAGCAGCTAAATGCTGAACTTTCTAACCATCTCGCCACCACCTCCACACTGCCTGTCATGGCCGAGGTTCGAACTTGGTAATGTCGGGAGGTTTATTTCAAAAAAAATAAGCCACAGGTCAGAAGAAAAAAGTATTCCCTCAAAAAACAAGAAATGCCCCCTCCCCCCACCAAAGTTCATCCAGGATAGCCACCGGCGCGCAAGCCGGCTTCCAAAAAGAAGGGAACGGAGGGAGGAGACAATAAATAGGGAAAGAAAAAAAAACAGGGTGGAGACAGGGGTCTTTGGTTCTCCTTTCTTTTAGAAAGCAGCTGTGAATGGTGACGATTTCCCTGGCGACTTCCTCTGTCAGGTGAGGCTACCTTGCTGCTGCCCTCATGAGGGCTGCTGCCATACTGGTGGCCTCTCTTCGCCGAGAACTAGATTCCAACACATGGCGGACTGAGTGTCACTATGGAGAGGATGCAACCGACTATTGCAATCGCAGCACCTTCCTCCAGTCCGCCTGAGGTGAAGAAGCGCCGCAGCGGGTTTGCGGCAGTGTCCTGGGGTTGAAGGAGGACCAAAGCGAAACTCCTCCACAAGTCCTGCAGGGCACTGCAGTCTACAGCTGACTTCAAGGAAATGAATGCTTCCGTAGACAGTTTGGGGAGGCAACTCCACCGGAACTGCGCTGATTGTACTGGAGTTCCCAGTGCAGAAACAGCAGAACATCCTGTTTCCAGAGAAGCAGGAACACCGAGGTGTCCACGCAAAGGGAAGGAATCACGGGTTCTTCGTGGGGGTGGGGGGCACACCAAGCAGCTCACATGTATGTTCATTTTTTATAGTAAACGTCCCCCCCGTAGCCGGCTGATAAACCAAGCAGCTCACTCCACCGAAGGATTCCCTTTGCCCGGAAACGAGGAATGGCGGTGTTCACCAGCTCGCTCGTCTTTCAGCCGTTCAGGAGTTTTTCCACTCCTGCAATGTTACAGGAGAACTTCCACCTGCCGGTCGGCTGCTTTGTGGTTTCTTGCCTGAGGATAGACAGCGTTGCCGCAAGCGTGAGATGGCTAACCGGGAGCTCGGGAGAGGGAGCGTTCTGGACTGTTTGCTCACTTCCCGATTTGCCCTATTCTTCGCTAGCAGTGCTTCCTGGTGTTTCATCTTCCCTCCTATGGAACTGAAGCATATTGAATCGCAGGTCCCTCTTTACCCAACAGCGAGGACGATACCACGCAAAGAGGGACCACTTTCAGGGATAATAAATTTCATGGAGTACGTGTTATCTAATTGCAAATGGTGTAAATGTGCCACGTTTTCCTTACAGTGCACGTACAATACTGAAAGGAAATAGTGTAGAGCAAAATTTTTAAACCAGCAATAATCGCGCTACGTTCAACCTCAAGAGATAAGATATTGCCCTGGGGCAAAGTGTGAAATAGAATGCACGTGATCGCTCGATGCTGGGCACATCCTCAATGTCTCCACTGTTTCTGATGAAAGAAGAAAAACAGGCTATAGGGAAGTTTTTTTCCAAGAAAATTCCAAGGCTTCTTACTTTTAGCACAAACTGTGAGCAGCACCTTTCATTAAACCATTCTTTGCTTCCAATGGATCGGCTGCTACGGAGATGATTTTTGTTAGAACTTGCCCTGTGATGCTGTTTCTGTACCACAAACGCATTGCCACTCTTTGCCTTTCCTCCTTTTTTCTTCTTCTTTCTTCCAAAACTGTCTTGATTCGAATCCTCCAATACACATCAAAGTGAAGCATATAACTATCAAACTTACTCTCCAAATAAATCCATAGCTGAATACTACTATAACATAAAATTTTTCCAATCCATTAACATTCCCTTTACATTCTACTCCATCCACATCCCATTACTCATCAAATTAACCCATTCTCTAGCAATTAAATTAACAACTCGGTGCTGCTTCCTTGCGACCACTTCCTCAGTTCGACTGCAGTGCTCGTTCAAGGAGCTAAGGTTCCTCATCCCTGTCTGTCCTTAGCTGAGCGGACAACTGTACCTGTGGCGTCTGCAGAACAGCCGTACAGGGTACGCGTTTTTCCTGAGCCAATTCACGCTCTTAAGGTTGCAGATCCGAAAATTCCCGCATTCCTCCCATCATCCCTTCCAGGAGTGCTTTATGGAAGACTGAAATTTTAAAGAAATACCAGATTTTTCCTGCGTACCACTCGTCGAAATCGGACTTCATTGCCTCGAGCTGCAGACAGACGAGATCCGGAATTTCCATCAGAGAAATACATGCTTGGCCCCCTTTAGCCACGAGAACAACTTCCAGTTTTAGTATATGTACCGCCAAAGCAGATACATATACTGAATCCTCAATCTATCCGCTTCCAGATTCGCATGACAGGATCGGGATGAGACTCGAAACGTCATCAGGGTTACCCGGTGGCGCTGAACCACCATCCTGAACACAGATGCGAGCCGGTTGTCCAGGATCCCAGCCGAGTTGGTCACGAACCATCATGGCTAAGAATCCAGAAAGCTCCCAGTGATGAAGCGGAAATTGGAATTTGTGAAGCCCAAAGGCTGGTGCCCTTCCCTCTTGAGGAAATTGCGGTCTGTATCCTGAAGAAACAGAATGGGACGCACCCTAGCTTATAGGACTGCTGGATGACTATCGAAAGATGGTAGGCGAGCATGATGACCCGTGTTCCGATCGAATTCCCCGCTTTACGGCTCACATCAGGAATGGCACGAATGCATGGAGCATTCCTGGCTCAGGAACCCGTGTACTCTCCGCCGAACAGCTGACACGACTAGGCAGGTGGTGACGAAGAGAATGACATTAGCGGGCCGTGATTTTCCCCAATCCGTCAAGCGATGAGTTACTGATATCGGCAATAACCTAGCAGTTTACCACAAAAGAAAGAAACTGAACTCCTTTCTATCACGCTATGTGACATTCGATTCTTTCTTCTTGCATGGTAAGAAGGCATGAGAGGAGCACTTTTCTACAGGTCTCGGTTGGAATGGGATCGCTGCGCCCTTGAACCATTCGCTGCAGGACAGAAGGAGGACGGGCTGGAACTCTTCCGCAGTTGCGCACACGTTTTTCGTTAACAACCCTTTGAGGATTTCGAGGCGGCCACGGTCTCTTCTCGTTGAAGTTTCCTTCTTCTCACAATGCTTGTGAAGGGGAAGGCGATCATGGAACGGAACGCGGGGTTGTACGAGAAAACAAATTGCCTCCCCTTCGAATCGTCCGCTTTAAATTTTCGTCTTGGTCCTCTCCTACAGATTCGTCACCTCAGCCCTTTCCAGTCATGCATCAGCATGCCGAAGGAGACCATGTGGAGCTGCGTTTCGTTTTTTCCCTATGAAATACAGAGTCCATCTGAGGTTCTCATTTTTAGCGTCGAAATCTCGCGCCACACAGAAGTCCTCCGTGATGTACCATTATGAGGACATCATGGACTTCCGGCTGCAAAATCGGACTTCCAACTTGCGGTGTTTATCGTTCTGCAGTTCACATAGACTGAGGGACAGCGGTAGATGCCATGGCTGAGATCTTAGAAGTCTCACTTCTCAGGATGCAGTCTGTGAAACCAGCTTTCCACAGTAGTAACCATGCACTTTTCTGATCCCATCAGAGATCTTGCATTTTGAGGGTTACATCACTCCGCATTCCTGCAGCATGATGGAGCATGGCAGAAGCCATTCGTCTCAAACTGTCCCTTGCGCACAGCTGTCAGAACTGGATTTTCTCTCCTTCTTACAAAGTTTCTTCCTTAGGAAGATCACTTGCATCCGTTTGATGCTTAGAAACTCATGTTTCCTGAGTTACTTAGGACCTATGTTTATCTACTGACTCTTCCCCATGAGAAAACACAGTCGCCATGATGGTTCGTGATCAACTCGTCTGGGATTCTGGACAACCAGCTCGCATCTGTGTTCAAGATGGTGGTTCAGCGCCACCGGATAACCCTGATGACATTTCGAGTCTCATCCCGATCCTGTCAAGAGAATCTGGAAGGCGTCCTTATTCCTAGATCTACTGTTTCGTTTTGGTAACAGGCTCAAGGAGGAATGTAGAAGGAGCTAATGATGTCAGGTGGATACACAGTCTGGTTCTGAAACCGCATCCTTTCTCAGAGCTACAAACACATCCTTGCTGTCCTCAATAATGAATTCCTCTATTATCTTGTCCTGCTGTTGTTCTTTATCCTGAAACAGTTTCTTGCGAGGAAGGCTCAGCATAACCTAATGTTCTCTCTTGCTGAGGGTCTTCCTGTCTGAGCCCTGTACATCCGGAGGTTCTGCTCGATGTTTAGGCTGTTCGCCTTGATGTCCTCAGGAGCGACCTTGATCTGCAGAAGTGTCCGCAGACTCTCCGTGCATCGCCATTTATTCTAACGGGTGCGTGCACATCCGCTAGTGAGAGGAGGATGCTTCCGCAAGAAACCACCTTGGCGCGTGGGATCCAGACTTCCCAAGGGATCAGTGCCAACCAGAATAGAGCGTGGCATCTTATCCTTGATAAGGATTTTCGCTGTTTTCCTGCAGCTGTTGTAGCCACTGATGAACAGCTGAGAGCCTACTTCTTCTTGGAGCCCCTTCCCGATGCTCTGGCACATCTCATGGGTCTGATTTTCTTCATCGTCGACAGGTATGAGAACAGGCCAGACTATTCTATTGAGTAGCTTTCACTCTTTTGAGCAGCTTTCCCTTTCCAGGCCGGGCGCTCTTCCCCGGAGCCCACGACTCCTTTTCCGTTGAGCTGTCGAGTCTCTGCAGCCCATGCTTTCTCCTTGATTGTCTTCCTTCTCATCACTCCGTTTCGTTTTCAAATGCCTGGAGCTCGGCACGACCGGTGTCGCGTGTAGTTCGGCCTCTCAACGAAAGGGATCCAAAAAAAAAAAGAAAGAAAGGGAGTATCCGTGCCGCGAATAGCATCCACTGTGGTTAGCCCTTCCGCGGCGTGGCTCTTATTCCACCTGGCTGCAGTTTTGGGTGAAGAGAATTTCGTCCTCTAGCTGCTCTGATGCTGCTTGCCGATGATGAATTGCGGAAGTTATGGGAGGAGGTGTTCGTCGGGTTGAGGACATGGCGCTGTTTGTTCATGGCCATGGCCTCGTGCAACCATTGCCCTGCTTGCTGCAATATAAAATTTCAAAACTATGAATCAATATTTCTTATGCTTTATGAAAATTTCAATTGCATTGTTCCATTTTAACACTTGCATTGTATTCTTCATTAATGATCTAAACATTTGGCAAATTGTCTCAAGCAAAAAATACTTTCTCCAGCTCCCAAGATCTTATAATGATTATCATATTAATATCAGGTACCAAGTAAAATGTTATTAAATACTAATCGATTGACGAAATATCTGTATCATGTAAAATATATTCCAATAACCAATTTCAATGGAATTAATCAGTCGGGGAAAGCATTCATGGTTTCATCAATGCTCCATCTTCCTATTCCTTTTCTTGCATTGCTTCTCCGTCTGTGAGAATGCAGGTCTGTTGCTCCTCCACCACCGAGTCCATTGCTTCTCCACTTTAACCTGCGGCTTCCTTTGGATTTCAGAAACCTCCCTATCCACCGAGATGCCGCTCACCGATTTGAAAGATTTTTGCTGTTGTTTTAGATGCTCCTTCCTTCCATACTTCAGAAGACTTACTCTACATTTGGGAGACTACTAGTACATCTTTCAGTCTCTCTTTTTGTGCTGGAGGAGAAGTGCTTTCTCAAATTAGGGATCCTTGCTTACCACACTTGCAACACATGACGCTGCTCCAGGCGGCTACTTTCCGAAATTCCTGCAGCCAATACGGAAGACAGACTGCCTCCGGCATTAATCCTCACCTCTTGGGAGTGCACATTTGTATTCCCATTCGAGTTCATCTTGAGAACGCCTTCAATGGGTGGTGTCCTCAAGATGGGAAATACCTCTTAATCGGAAGAGATATTTGAAGGTGCTCATGGGAAAAACCTCTTCCAATGAAGAGATGTTTCCCATGATTTTTTTCAGTAGTAGCTGCTTGACTTCTGCGAGCTGGGCGTTGAAGTCTCAGTTTCTGAGGGATTCCTAGGCTCAGAACAGACTAGAATCCGGATGTAGCCACCCCCTCGCTGAACCCTTTTCGTCCCCGTTTTCGACCGGGGACTCCTTCAGCTCGTTCCTGTTCACGTAGATGCTTGCCCTTTTCATTGGGCACTTTGGCCTGGATTCTCGTGAGGTCCTCATTCTTCTTGTACAGTGAGAGACACGCAGGCTTGCTAAACCATTTCGTGCGTTCCCGACTGAAACGGGATAACCCGGCTTTATATTGGGGTCCATCTTTAATGTGGGTTAACCGACATTTTGATGCTCCCAGATGACAGCTTTATGCTCCTTGGAGCCTCTTATTGGCGGCGTTGTCAACTCCGCGTTCGCAGATGCCAACACATATCAAGATTTTCCAAACTGTTTCTTGTGTACCCTTCGGGAATTTGGCCTTCTTTATGAGGATACTCCGGATGAGCGTGTGATACCCTCTAACGTGGAGTCTTACGCCCCGATAGTTCTCCCAAAGCGTTTATCTTTCATTCCTGGATGCAGCAGCGAGAAACCCTTCAATCCTGTTCTTGGTGGCTTCAGCAGTTGCCGAGCATCCTTGGACTGGACCGCGCACTTTACTGACTTCATCCCGGTGCCACCTTTGTCCTTCTAAACAGGTGTGTGAGAGCCACGCGAGATTGATAGTTGCTCCACATACAGACTACACTGTACCCTTTGCAACTGCTTCTTAACTCCTGCTTTAAAAGGTCCATTTCGTAGAGGACCCTGGAAAGCAGTACGCTGATGCAAGAGTTGGCGTTCTGCTAGAAGCTTAAGCTAGCCCGGCTGACTCCGCTGCTTCCTACCATCAACTTTTCTAGGATCTTCTTCCACCGGAATTTCGGGGCAGAGGAATCTCTAGCGTGAATTTCTAGGTGTTTGCCGATGTCTAACACTCGGAAACTCCGGTCCAGTGGCTTAATGAAGTACAGCATTCCAATGGGCAAAAGTTTTCATTTTGCGGCGTTGACCTTTAAGTTCAATCCGACTTCCATGGACTTGACTGCTTCCAGAAATGTACGATGATCCCTGTGATCTTTCAAAAAGAACAGGAAGTTATTCTCACGCGCCAAGTGAGAGCAGCTTCCTCACCTGACGTGTGCAAGTCAGTTCGCTGGTCGCGTGCATATGCTTTTGCTGGAGGAGGTTCTTCCAAATCGATCGATGACGACTTTGCCTTCAGGTATGCGACAAAATGCAATAAGTTGACTGCGTCTTCCTGACATGCTTTCCTTTAAATCCGGACTGTTTTTGTCTGACTTCCGATGATCCCGATCTTGAAACAGCTTTCCTTCGGGATTATCCTCACGCACCTCTCTAGAGTGCATGGTTAGCCCAGTTTTCCCAAAATTCTGCGGAGCATCTCTTGGTTCACAGTATCGGATGCCTTCTCCATATGAGCGGAATCCAGTGCAAGATCGTATCGGCTGTAGCCTGCGGTGGCTTTGGAGCGCTTCACGTGCATGCGGTAGGCGAGCACCGCTCACGTTTGCCTAGAAGGAGGAGCCAAGAACACGGTTCTCCCTCGAGAGGTTGTTCCAGATTTCCGCCAAACACTTGGCATCCGATGCATTCAGAACGGAGATCAGACTTTGCTTGGCGACCTTCGTCGGGCTTTCTCCCTTGAGCAGCATCTTATCCTGCTTTCGTCAAGCGACGCTGGAAGTCTTCGTTCTTCTCTTATCTTCTGGGTCAGTTTCTGGGGAGGCATGCACATACCGCTGATGGGGATAGATTTGGATGTTATCGAAACCGACGGCAACATCCTTGAGCTATTCTTTTCATCCGAGGAGATGTCCTCGTCAAGACAACCTCTGGCGTTGGTTCAGCTTTCTATGCAGGTGTTGCAGACTGATGTTTTGCTTCGGCGGGATGATCTTTAAGCCGGAAGTGGTTCGTTTAGTGAAACTCGAAAGCCCCCACTACTCCCCCCAGCTGTGTCGGACCTGATTTTCGTGCCGGATGCACAAGATATCGGAAGTCGTAATCTTCCTCTTCCTCTATCCAGGCTCCGATCTCTTTCTTGGATCTTTGGAACACGTGACCTCTATCGTGACGATTCCAGTACTTTTTCTTCCTCGTACTCTTGTCACCGTACCGAAGATTCCAGAAGAGGTATATGGTGTGCTACAACTCGTTGCAGTCGCCAGCGCTGCGAATGACGGTGTTTTTTAGGATGCTTTTGATGAATTCTTGGTAGCAAGAAAACATTACGAACCACAGAGGCATGCTGATTAGTGTCGTCCTCGTGCCCATCTTCTTCCAAGGGTTGTCAGCCATCAAGGTTGACCGCAGTAAGGGGTGGTCTCAGAGCAGCATCTGGGTGTCAGGGAACTTTTGCACGAGGATATCCTTGATGTACACGACATGTTCGATCGGCTTATGGCTCCCCGTCGACTGCTGCTGTCTGAATTTCTCCTAAGGCTGCCGATAGGTTTTGTTTTCTTGGGAATCTGTCGACTTGATGCCCTTCCGACACGGTCTTGTTGCAAGGAAGACTACGAGCAGCTTCCCTCCTCACACTAATATTTGCAGAACTTTCGATCTGCGGCCATGTGGCCGGGTCCTGAAGCGAACGCTTTCGGCATGGTGTGCGTTACTTCATTCTTCACAAGAACTGCCACACCCCATTTGTTTGATTCTCCCTGGAGCTGACGAGCAGTCGAGCGTTTATCCTGTTCCTGATGTAGCATTTACCAACCTACAGATGCGTAGTTTGGACGTCGTTCTCCCCCTTGTCTTAGTGTTGCCCTCCCCAGAGGAAGCAAAGGACGGCAATTTTCCGACGAAGTGGGAGGTGACGTGTGTAATTACGAACAAGAAAAAACATTTAAGTACGTGGGCAATGCGGGAGCTGGCAGATGCTGCTTCCTCGAGTGTTCCTCAGAAAGAACTGAGACGCTAGTGCTGGAACGGTTCTATCCTCGTAAAATGGCAGAAGTCGATGATCCTGCTGCTACATTTGGGTCTCCCGTGCAACGCTCACCGACATCATTGGACCCAGAGACTGCCACCCGGTCACGCCGGGGCATTTATTGCTAACCACTGTGCATTTGCGGTACTAAGCCCCGCCACGGCCAATGGATCGTGGGGCCTGCCGGGAAGCCGGTACGCAGACCGGCTTGACTCTCCTCGGCAGCGGAGGGGATGGGGGAGAAAACAAAAATAAAAATAAAAAGGAAAACATAAAAAAGGAACACCTGGGTGGGCTGGGAAGGGATCACTGTCCTCTGGAGGAAGAGACCATCCTTTCCAGGATGTCCTTGAGGTCCCTCTGCATAGCTCCCAGATGGGACTATCCGATCACGATTCGCAGGTGGCGACCCGCGTGTACGATGGCGTCCTTATCGCTGCTTCCTCTATTGGCTGCGCTCCACGCAGCCACAATCCCTCATAGGCAGCAGAGCGCTGCCAGGGCTGAGGCTGGTTGCAGGGCGTCCCGCACGAAGAGGAGAGGTACAACGTCTCTGGGGGGACTGCACACCAGCATCCAGAGGTCGTAGCAAAACGTTCCCACAAGGGCCGGAGGGCAGCACTGTCCACTAACAGGTTGGGGAGCGATTCGTTCTCCCCTCACACTGCACAGTTCTGTCCCACGTTCCCCAATGTCCAGTGGTGACGGCGCACGTTGCAGGAAAGACCCCAGTGCAGCAGCAGCAGCGCCGATTCCTGCCACTTGAGGGGGAGAGTAGACGTGTCTGTAAATACCGGGGACCACTTTAGGTCATCCAGCGGATGCCCAGCAGCTCGCCCCATCTCTGAAGTGCTCGCGGGAAGACACTCGGGGTTGCTGCGTCAGCAAGTTCCCTCATGGTTCAGCCTCTTAACAGCTTCTCCTTGCCCGCTATCCGGCAGGAGACTTGCCACCTCGGCTTCCGGCTGTTCTGAAGGAAGAGCAGCGCCGTGGCCAGTGGGGTCGTCTCCGCCCAAGTGCTTCTGGCAGGACACACGATCATGTTCCACAGCGTGCAGCGGGTGTAGATGCCGGGACGCAGGCGGTTGCAGGATTCTCCACTGAGGTCGTTTAACTTTGCCCACGTTCCAACTGTTTCTTCCAGCCATGCGCTGGAGTTGGCAGGGCTGCAGGCCATTCAGCCGTTCTCCTTGGCCAGGGTGGCCATGCGCCCCAGGAGAAGGCCGCATCTTCTTATTTTCCGGCCGGGGCACAAAAAGAGAGGAAAAGAGGAGAGCCCTCCCGCTCTGGATACACGTTTGGCGAGGAGGCGGTCCGGATCGCACCAATGGGTGCTCCAGTACTCCGCCGCGATGGCCAAGGTTCGCCATCGCAGCTGATTTTCCATCGGCTACAGCGTCAGGAGGCCGAGGCCGCCATCCCGACGTGGAACGCACAAGTCTTGAAAGAGGCACATGGGGCCTCCAGTTGCCCCAAAGGGCAATTCGCAGGAGGCCCTTCGTCCTCTTCCTCAACTCTCGGGGTACGGGGCAAAAAAAAAACAGGGGGCGAAGGAGGGGTGCCGCAACGCGTTCCACACCGCGGTCCGTTCCGGCAAGTCAAACTTGCCTTCCAGGAACGGGCCGATAGCTGACTCCACTTTCTGGAGACGACCTGACCAGGCTTCTGACTGGCAGAAGTCCCCCAACGGAATACCAAGGTACTTTAAGTACCTCTCCTTGGGATCCCCAGGCGGATCCAGTCAGCTCGTTCTGCCCACTTTGCACCAACCGCTACTACCGACGACTTCGTCCTGTTCACCCGTAGTCCTGTCCAGTGGCTCAGCAGGTCGAAAAAATTCTCGACTGCGGAAGCCGGGGCGGACTTGGGCAGCCGGAGCAGATCGTCAGCATACGCAGACACGACCGGCGTACCGGCACGAGTCCGGCAAGGCAGCCAAAGTCGCCCTGTATGCTCTCAGTACCAGTTCGAAATAGGTGCTAAAGAGCAGGAGACTCAGACTGTGGCCCTGCCTGATCCCGCGGCGCACCGGCACGCCGAACACGTTTTGTCCTCTGAAAGAAACGGTGATTATCGCATTGCGCCAGCAGGAGCGCAGGTAGGCCCTTAAGGCGGCCGGGAAACCCATGCTATCCAGGAGCTCCACAAGGAGTTGCTGGTCCACGCAATCGAATGCTTTATGCAGATCGACTGCGATCGCTAGAGCCCCTTCCCTTCCCTTACTTGCTCCGCTGACGCCCCCAAATCATGGTTGCCGACAACCATGTGCTGGCGTTTCGTTTTCCCTTATTCTCTTCCCTTTGTACATGGAACTATGTGCTTGCGAGGAACAGGTTCGCTTCCGTGCTTCTCCTGGTAACAGCGTCAGTATGTTCCGAGCTGATGAAGCTGTCCGCTACCTGTCCCAGACACGCAGCCCACAGTCCAGCCAGCAACTTGGCGTCCGTGTTCACAATCGTGATCGGACGCCAGTTACTTAATTTACGGAGGACTCCTCCCTTAGGAAGGAGCCTCACTCTGGCTGACCGAAACGAGGCGGGAACATCGCCTTGGTCTCGGATCAGCCGTGTCAACTCGAGCACCAGGGGGTCAGCTCTGCGGCGAAGCACTGAAAAAACTCTGCTAGCAGGCCGTCCTCCCCTGGCGCCTTACGCCTCTTGAGCCTTTTAATCGTGCTGATGATTTCACAGGTCGTAAAAGGCTTGTCGAGGCTTTCTTTCTCCTCCTCCCCTATTCCGGGCCTCCATCTGGAAGCAGGAGCTGAGAGGCGTCCCACTCCGCAGGTGCTTCGGCGTAAAGGGAGGAATAAAATTCCCACACGGGGTAACGTATCGATGCCAGGTCCGAGTGTTCCTGGTCCAAGTCGTCCAGCACGCTGGGCGGCCCGGATTTCCAGGCTTGACGCTCGGTCTCGGCTCTGTACTCGGTCAAGCGACGGACGTTAGGGGTCCTCTGGTAACGACGGGAGTGCAAATACGCCCTTTCGTTGCGGGCCCCTTCACCACATCCGGGGCATCGTGGCGGCCTGGAGCGACATTTGCGACGAAGGAGTGGATGCCAACGAGAGGGAAGTCATCCCGTATGCTGTGAGCTTCATGCGAAGAGCTGCGAGATGACCCCATCTGGGACAAACGCAGAAGGACCTAGAGGGCATCCTGCGAAGGATGGGCCCTCCTCCTAGTGGATAGTGATCCCTTCCCCTCCCTCCAAACTCCTTTTGTTTTTCTTTATTTTATTTTTTTTTGTTTTCTCCCAAACTCCCCTCCACTGCCGAGGAGCGTCACGCCGGGCTGCGTCCCGGCGTCCCGGCAGGTCCGGTGTTGTGCGGCCGTTAGTGGGGCCTCGTACCACGTTTTTGTAGACTTTCAATGAACGCCCCGGGCGTACCCGGGTGGCAACACCAAATCCGGGGGCAGGCGGTGCATGGGGAACTCCTCGAAAAACTTGCGTACGTTTGTATCAGCCAGCCAGTCGCGCTTCGGGGTTTCGAGGAACCGGGAACGTTCCCCGTACCCGCATCCACCGCTCGGAGCGCACACGTTTGTAGCGACAAGGTCGATCGAGTTGGACCACCTGAGGATCAACTGGCCAACCCGACTGTCCTTGTCAAAGCGTACACCCCTGACTGCGGCGTCGACTGCTGGCTTCACAAAAAACGCGACGCCACAGGTGTTGCGAGCGCCGCATTGCCAATACAACCGACAGATATGACTGCTGCGAACTGGCGAGATGGGAGGTCGCCTGCACCATCGCAGGAGCAGCTCGACCCATAGGCGGCTGGAGGACTTGCGAGCTGGCAGACGCCGCCACGCCTCGCCACATCCCGAAGGGACTCCTTCGGTGGAGTGAACACTTGAGTGTGCCCCCCGAAGAACTTGTGGTCCCTCCCTCCTGTTGGAACACTTCTGTGTTCTCCCTTTCGTGGAAGCAGGACGTCATCATGCTGGTGCATTGAAGTTTTCACCCCAACCAGCGGACGAACCGTGTTTCCGGGGGAGTTGTCTCCCCGAACTGTAAGCGGTGCGGGGAAGTGGAAATGCTCCCGCACCTGCTCCTGGACTGCGGTGTTCTCCTAGGACTGTGGCGGAGGCTGGCCTCAGCTCTCCTGCACCAGGGGGACACCGCGAGAGATTTGATGCGCCGCTTCTTCACGCCAGGCGGCCTGTCTTTAGGTGCTGTCGTTGCAACGGTCTGTTGCACCCGCGCCATCGACAAGGCCCACCAAGAGTTGGAGAAGCTGGCCATCCTTCGTCAGCCCACCGGATTAGCCAGCGCGAACATGTCGTCGGCTGCCGAGTGGGCCCATCTTCCAGAGGGCGTTAGGAGAGAGATCGCCGGCATCCATCGCCGGTCCTGAAAGGAAGGAACGGCCTTACCAAAGACCCCTGTCCCCTGCCTTCCATATCTTTATTTATATTTTTTATACTAGTGTATTTGTGGTCCCCTCCCTCCCTTTCCGGACTTTCGGTTTACCGACCTGCGTTTCGGGGATCCCCCCCCTTCGTTTCTTCTGTCCTTTGTCCGGGAACTCTGCTCCTGGATAGCTTAGGAATAAACGCCCCGGCGCACCCGGGTGAGAAACAACCGACTTGGGGACAGCGGCGATCCCACACACTACACAAAACCAACAAAAAGCTTCCCACCGACCAGTCCGCGGAGCGATGAGAAAACACGTCAGCTCGCTAGAAGGACCCGGGGGAGTGGATGCCCAAAGTGCAGCAGGTGGGGATAAAGAGAGTCTCTCCCGCACCTGCTCAAGGATCATATTGCCCTCCGCCCTTTGTGGCAGCGCTTTGCCGCGTCCCTGCGGAACCCCGAGGGCAACCCCAGAGACATCCTGAAGCGCCTCTTCCTGAGCGACGCCCTCACGCCGGCCGCATCCCCAGCAGCATTCCGCTGCCTACGTGGGATCGTGACTCCAGAGGAGGCCAGGACGGCAGAGGCGCCATCCATTTTGCTGTCTTCTTCGTGAGAATAGCGTCAAGATGGCTCCGAAGTCTTGAAACAGGAACTTGCCAGCATCCTTCCTTACAAGGATGCAGATGACGCCCTCCAGCACACGTTGATCCCTTCCCAAACCTTCCCAATTTTTTAGTATACATTTTTTGTTTTATTTTTCTTTTTTTGCTGTTTCCCTCCGCCTGTGCCGCCGAGGCGAACCTCTCCGGCCTGAGCGCCGGTTCTCGGCAGGTCCCTTTTGTAACGTGGCAGGACCAAGCGTGCTGACTTGCATGTTCACTTTTTATATAAATAAATGCCCCGGTGCAACCGGATATCTAACCCACAAATGCTCACAATAGTCTTCAAGCCTGCTATGCATCCTGACCTGTGCACACCACCGTGGAGCTGGTTCGTTGGTGTCTGTCAAGGGTTGTCGTCGCCACGGTGCACAGAACGAAGCATGGCAGTGAGGCATCTCGTTGTCCCCTTAACGACTCCGAACAAAGGGCAAGATCACAGTTCGTTGCCCAAGGTCTTAGGTGAAGAAATGTCATACTGTTCGAAATGTCTCGAAGAGAAAATTCAAGAAACTTCGAGAACCAGTAGCCTTCAGACACTAGGGCATCGGATTGAAATCCTCAGGCACCGTACTTTGAGAAGCTGCAAATTTTCATGGTCCAAAAAAACACAAAAGAAAAACGGGCTCAGAGGAAGCAATCAATCAAAACCATAGAAAAAGTTCAACCGTAAGAGAACATATGTTGCTTTTTCATCCACTGTCGTTGCCAATTGCCTGCTTCTTTGAAATCCGGCACTTCATTGGAAAATTTGTAGAGTTGCGAGGTCAGCTGCTTGAAGACACGTCAAATGGTCACCTGGAATCTATCCAGTGCGTCAAACCGTATGCGCAGAGTATGTGCAGCACACATCACAAGCAGGGAATGTTCGGGTTAAATGTGATACCAACGCTGCGTGAACACGTCAGTGCCGGCATCCACCACGGGAATGGTGGAATTCAAGCTCAGCAAGCCCAAATGCACAGCGAGGTGTACCAGCAAGAAGGTTCGCGAGTACCTTCTTGCTTCTTCACATACTGACATGTGAAAGAGGATCACACACTTCGGGGAAACCCGATCAGGATCCTGCAATCAGGATTGCCGGCGAGAAAGGGGTTTGACAACTTCAGGGGAATGAGCTGATGCATCTCTGGCTGGAGTAGGACAAGCAGTGGAATCGATACAAGCAGAGTAAGAAACTGCTCGCGTGTCACTCATATAGGTGACAAAGACTCAAAGGAGCTGGAAACTGACATAAGGGACAATATGGCATCTCCTCGGGACTCCTTCGCGTCAAGAGGCCACTACATGCTCTGCCAGACGGAAGAAGGGGGGAAATGGAAACAGAGAAATGGGATGACAGACATTAATGCGAGTGCATTAAAATGTCACCTCAAGGTCAAATGCACTTTTTCAAGTTTATTTTTCGTCGTGGGGACGGGTGGAACTCCCTAACGTGAAATAGGGAGAGCCGGACTATGCCACATGGGATAATCCGTTCATCCCGATGGCGGGTCCACAGAATCGATGTCCGCTTTGCGAGCGGCACTACATGCCATGCTAAGCTGCAGTCCAATGAAAGAGGAGAAGGAAGAAGGCCGCACTGCAAAGCAGATCCAACGAAGGAGTTTGGGAGAAAATGGGCAAACATAGGGTCCAGCGACTCAGCTCACGAGTAGAAAGAACGCAGAAAACATGAAATTGATCTAGGATCCCTCTATGACCAATGACAAGAACTGAAGAGCTTTCGGAGGGTAGAGAATGGGAAATCAGACTTGAAACATCTCTCACATTAAAACGGTCGAAGTGGAAGGAAAAGCAAAGAAACCAAGGAAGAGGTGCGTAGCTTTCTCACCGGTTCGTAGATGAAAGAATGAGATTTCAGACAGTGAATCATCTAGATGATTCCAATTGATCTGATAAGATGAAAAAGTCCGTGGCATTGGGAGAATAAAACCACTCAGTATGATTCCAGTAAGGAGGAGATGGAGCTGGCGAATCACAGCAAAACACAGAGTCTCGATCAAGGATAAGAAATGAGGGCAATTCTGACGCGAGCTGCAAGATTCCCGTTGAAAAGGTGAAGGATCATCTTGTGCGAACAGAGGAAAATGAGTAATCAACAACATTTCGGCACTGGAAAACATCAGAACAGAAAGGAACAACCCAGTAAGATCTTTCACCATTGAAGGCAGGGAAGGTGACCTTGGAAAGTTGGAAAAGTCCTCCTGAAGCTGCAAGTCGGTGGATTCACAGGCAGAAACATGAACGAGAGTCCTCAACACATGCCTCACCCTGGAGAGGACGCCAACACTTTGGAAGCACTTGTTCCCCAAGTCATGGGAGTAGGAAAGAACAGAACCTAGTTCAAGAGCATTTGTCGTCTATTTGAAAACTGCATTTCTATGTGGTTTCAAAAATGGATCGTCTTGATCTTCGAGAATGGCTCATAAGCATATCACCTGCCCTCAGCAGAGGAGATTCTTCTCGTATGACGCAGTCGTGGAAGGAAATCGCACAGAAAAAACTGATGTGCCGAAGCAGAAAGATCTCTGGATTTACCTGTTGCATTCAGGGAGCTCGAGAGGAATCAGGGAAAAACCACCTTCAGGGTTGGCGGAAGTGACCTTTCGGTACTCGACTTTAATGAGGCGTGCAGATACCTGGGAAAACCATTTGACTTGAAACTGGTTTCATCTGAGCTCACTAAACAGCAAATTCTTGCACTAAATAATGGATTTAATAGCCACAATTCATTATGGGGTTGTCCTGAATCTTGGTTCCACGGAAGTCTTTTTCTTTGATAGTTTGGTGCAATCCCGGCGCCTGGGGATCTCCAAGAAAACCATGTGGACGTTCTTTAACAGCAGCCAGAGAATCAGGAAATCAACAGTAAAAGTATCGACCTGCCATAAAGGACAGCAAACGAATGTGTCCATAGTTCGAATCAGGGAGATCCCTCGGCTTGCCCATTTTATGCGAAGAGGTTGATTACCAGCCTCTCCAGGCTTGAAAGTACATGATTTATTTTCAGATGTGGTACAGACAATGGCAAAAAGTATGAAAGCATCACCAGAAGTGAGGATGTGGTTGAATTTATGTCCACAGTGTCGCTGCAAGGTGGTACAACCCCAGGAGCGATCCGCGAATTATCGGGACTAAGGGGAAAAATTAAGGCGCAGTGGAGGTTCCAAAAAAAAAGCGTTTCAAATGCCCTCGAGGAGTTCACGGTAGACGTGCTTGTAAGGAAGTGAAGCAACTGGTACGTCTGAGGAGAATCCTTCTCAGAACTTCGTGGACATCGCTCATCGAAGAGCACCTTGAATCAAGAGAATGCCATGGCCTTCGTTGCCTGTGTTCGTCTGCACCGCCCTCAGGTTCATTGTCTGCACACCGGCGAACACCGTAGTCTTGCAGACTAAAGCTTCATTTATACGCGAAACTGAACTTCCTGTTAGTGAGGCCACCAATAGCGAGTCTACTGGCCATGCACAGGGAATGGCATATGACAGTGGCAGAGTGCCTTAAGAATGGACTCATCGGATGTATCATAATCAAAGCATGGAGAACAAAAGGAATCGAATTTCAGATAAGCAGATCGAAGAACACAAACGGAAAGTGGTAGCTGGCAGCTGCCAACTAGAGGATTCAGAAGAAACTCTTAACTAAGATATGGTGCTTATCCTGGATGTCCGTTGCTCTTATGAGGACTCCTCAACAGCATTGGAAAAGACAAAGCGGGAAAAGGAGAGCAAATATCGGGAGCTTACTCTTCGCTTTGTATCCAAGGAAATACGTGAAACAGTATCCTTACATAGTAGCAGGATTGATAGTTGGATTGCTGAAATTTCCGGATCCAGTCAGTGTCGAAAGACAGAGAATTGAAAATTCCCAAGTGAGAGGATCACGTCAAGAAAGAGATGATGTTATCAAAAACGCAGTGTTGTCGTGGTTATATTGAAACTGTGGATTCCATCATCGTTCATATAGGGAAAGCCTTCTGAAATGCAAAGGTAGAAAGATGAAGAGGAGACAAACTTGTGGAAATGCTCTGTGCCGTTCCCTGCGCTCGACGAAGGTCAGCTGCGGTTGGACTGGCTATTTTCGAAGGTCTCAAGTCTTTGTTTCCGGGCATCTCATCAAGCTGTTTGGGAATTTGGAGGGCAGTTCTTCGTGGTAAGCAAGTTGTCTTGTGAGCCGAGAAGAGAGCTCTGTAGCGTCTCATTGTCTTGCCTCCTCTGAAGCCAGCTTGCTTCTGTTGGCATGCATGTGTGCCGGCATGTGACCATGCAGTGGGCACGCGGAGGGCTGCCACCTCTGGCTGCCCTATGGATTCTGGGATGCGGTTTCTGACAAACGGCGGCTGAGGCGCCTTACTCGGCCGGAATGAAAGCGCGGCTCCCCGTCCGAACTCCTCTCGAGAAGGGGTCGAAGCACCAGGAGCCAGCGACCTCAATATGGATTCACCGTGACTCCACACGAGAAGGAAGGACGGCGAGCAGGACATTTGGATGGTGAAAATAGTAAAGATCGTTACCCCCTTGATTCCATGTGATTGTTTCTTCCACTCCAGAGCTTCGAAGAAATCTTCCTTAGGATCACCTTCTTTCGAAATGGACTCTATAAACTTGATACACGTCTGGAGACGATGGATTCATGTGCAGGAAGCAGCAAAACCCTGCAATCTGACATCATTCCCTGATCTCTGGTCGATTCCCTAATGCAGTTCCAGCTTTTTGGAAGTCCAGGGTTCTGGAATGAGCCGGATGGAGGAGATGCTTGAAATATGGCGCTTTGGCGACACATCACCACCTTCACTTGAAGTGATGGCATCTGTAATGCTTCTGTGCCCAGCACAGAATCCAAGCTCTTGGATTCCTCGTACCTCTAAAACAGAATTACGCAGCCCGAGGTTTTTTTCACTTTTTAGATTTCTCCCACGCGTCTCTGTGCTACCTTGATATCCTATCTCACAGGACTCAAGAAAGTCTGATTCTTTTGCTCCCTGGTTGCAGCCGGAGGACAAAGAAAACCTCGAAAGTTGTCTTTTAACCTTTCGTCGTCTCACCAAGAGTGCCTTAAAGTGAACAGCCTAAAGGGCAAATGAGGAAGGCTCTAGAATGCACTTGCTAAGAGTTCAAGGTTATTCCTATTCCTCTTTGGTTTTGTTGGAATGAGAGCAAATTACACCTCCAGTCCTGGATGCCAGTATCTGCTGATCCTGCTGATCCAGAGAACTCATCTTCTTTAGTAGCAAACTATGAAACTCTCCCGTATTCTGTATTTGCAGAGGACGTTCCAGGATTGAATCCTTTCGGCCTTACGAGAGAACAAATGCACTCTTTCAGCTTCCCTTCACAACTCTGTCAGTCTCCTGATGGACAGGTGCTAACGAAGAATCAAAGGGATCACCACGAAGATGCTATTGCACTTCTGTGTTGTGGAGAGTCTGAATTTCCTCTCTTGAGCAAAGGTGCTTTGCTTCTCTTCTCGGATCCTAGCCCAATTAGCAAGAGCAAGAATGCAGGAAAGACCAATCCTCTGGCAGACGGGAGCTGGAAGAGTTTCGTTCTGCACCTGGACTTATGAACTGAGTGCAGGCCCCATTCCAGTGCCGCTCCCGAAAGCGTAAGTCGACCAGCTTCCTGCGATAAGACTCGAAAGCCACGACGCATCCATTCCCGGCGTCGGGATGTTCTCCACGGGGATGTTCGAACCCTCAACTCTTGGCTACTGGCACGGAAGAGCCAGCCACACCGTTACCAACGCAGGCTGAGTAGGAAGTGAACTCCTCAAATAATCACCCCGGTTTGGGTCTCGGTGAACGGAGACCAAAATGTAGAAACTTTCTAGGAAGAAAAAAGAAAAAAGCGGAGAATCCGAGCTGGATGAAGAGAGAGCAGCAGCACTGTTTACACTGTGTGCCAGTCTGAATGTGATGAATGCAGGAAACTCCCGTATTCCAAGGGCAGGTCTCGCCTTCGTTTCAGATCTTACTATTCAAGGCGGCCCTCTAAACTTGTAATTGGCTCCCCGCATGTTTTTTTTCTTTGTCTGGAATCCTGACGACACTTCATAAAATGCATCAGAGAGGAGGCGCTTCTTCATTCGGTAGTTTTGCATTGCACCCTTCTCAAATGGTGCAAGACGGCGCCAGCCGGCATCTGCGTTCCGTCATGTCTGCTTAGCATTTTCCATACACAAGTCGATTGGTTTCGATGGTCAAATTGCGCTCAAAAATTCCTCCCTTAGAAAGTCAAGGAGCGCTCATTTGGTTCTCGAAATCCACGCTCTCAAAATGCAGATGTCTTGCGGGGCACGATCGAAATTCGGAGCTCCCTCAGTGATCACAGTGAACCCATTCAACGAGATTGCAGAGGTCGAGTCGCGCAGGCAACCTCAGATACCACTCGCATTCGTGCTGTTGGTGATATTTTCCCTGATGAGCGCGATGGTGGCAATTGGCTTATCTTTGGAGTCTATATTCATCTATCTCATTCCACAGTCTTCGTGGGGAACATCCACCTCCACCTTACAAGTTTCCGCTGTAGGTCATTCGATTCATCGTGCAGTGTGCGTGGCTGGTGTAGTTTAGCCCCTTTTTAAGTGTTTCAAGAGAAAGGATCAGTGGACTCATGTCCCAACTCTTCACATAACTGGGCGTATCCAAAGAACGTGCCGTGGAGTGTTTGCCAAAGAACGATATTCTCAGAGCATCAAATTACCTGATTGGAGAGACAGCATATCCGTCGCAAGATGTTTGGTAGGTTGATTCTGCTGCTGTTGCCATTCCTTCCGCGATCCATAGGGCATCCCTATTGCAGATCGTTCGCAATACCAGCTGTTTCAACCTGTAGGCTGAGGACAAGAGTGCCAGTAGGCTTGGAGACGAAACTTGAAAGCTGTGAATGAATTGCATTGATCCATAACAGCTCTTGGAATTAGAGTCGCATTCCAGGAGTGCGACTTGGCTCCAAGTTGGATTCTTCGGTTCTCTCCATCCCCAAGAAACAATTCTGATTCTCTTCTATTGGTCTTCTATTCGTCTTTCGATTAACTGGGATCGATCCTTCTGGTAAAAATCGATGTCACTAGCATATGGATCCTGACGACAGCGTCTCTCTCACGAATTGACCAACTTTCCTGACTCTTGTCCGTCTCCAACTTCGGACTCAACTCGTGCTCCCACATAAGGGTATCCTGAGTAATGGAGTCTACAATGCAGTGTTTCTCAGTGGAACACCTTGTCGCTGATAAGATCGAAAGGATGGCCATCCCCTCTCGTAGAGACGGTTGGAACGGACAGAAACTGCGATGCGAGCACAAGTGTTAGAAACTGGCGATTGGATGAAGAACCCAGAGAGGAAGGCAACCATGAGAAATTGCACGACGGACGAAAGATAAGCTTTATCTACGTTTGGCATTGTGGCCATGGCGGCAAGCGAGCCAATTATGAGGAGGAATTTTTTATCAAAAAGCATCCTTAAATGCTGTGCAGTTGATGATCGATCAATCTGCATAGCAAAAAATCTCTCTCTCCCGAGGAAAGAAGTTCTAAGAGAAATGTTCGCCGTCCAACCGAGGAGCCCAATAAATATTCTTCCTATGCTGTATGGTTGTCGAGACCATCAGCTTGATTGTTCAGTCCACATATAGCGAAGGAATCCCCCGTCCACGCAGGAGCACCTCATCACACTTAGGATTCCAAAGCGGAGATAACGAGATGACGCCCCCCTTTCGTTTGCCCACTTTGAACCCGGGTACTGCATTTTCGAATCCACAGCAGGCGATTCACGAATCCGGTTTCCTTTCTGTGGGACCAGGTTTGAACGAGCTGGTAGATCCGAACCTGCCATCATGAGATTATCCAAGACCATGTTCCATTTCTTCAAGGTTGCCCTGAATCATGTCTGCATTTAAAGATGGAGAGGCTGCGGACAATAGTTGTGAAGGCGAGGCAAGGTCTCATGCCACAGCCGAGAGCATCTCCCAGAATACTCTTCCTTTTCCTTTATTCTTGCACGTAGCAAACTAGTAGTAAGATGAGCACAGTCCTTATGTAATGCTGCCATTGTTTTCTAGAAGAGTACCGATATTGGCTTTGCAGCGGAATGTTAAGGGCACAGGGATCACAGTCTTTTCGATGCATCACTCTTGAAGTGCCATGATGCTACCTATTTCGTTCTCCCGGTCTCTCCAGAACCTGAAGAACGACGTCTCATGGCGTCAGTACTCACGAAAACTGTTGATGAATTCAGAATTTGGATGCTGCTCGCGGAACGGAAATGATCTTTTTTTATGTGAGTAATGAAGCTCTCAAGAAGGAGACTGTCCACGTGGAAACGAAGGAGCTAAGATGCAATCTGCTAAAATCTGGTAATGACGAAAACAGCCAGCAGAAAGATGGAAGTGACTTTCAGCCACAGAGAACCATGCAAGGGAAACTTTTAGAGAAAGGAATACCTACTGCGTGGGTATTACCAAAATTTCCTCTTCAGCTGCTTCTCTCTGGGTATCAACAAAGAGTCAACTGGTTGTTTACTAACAGCAAACTAAGCAGCTTAGTGACTTTTCTACTGTAGGTCCTTTGTGAGGTGATTTCTTCCAAGAAGGCCTGCAAATCGAATATGCCAGATGCCAAAATTCGACATGTGGGCCCGAATTGGGTTACGTGTTTTCTCGAAGTAGGTGCACGGCATCCGACAGCCAGGAAACTTCAAGGTTCATATTTTTGTCGCTGCTACGGTATGAGAGAAAGCTCAAGAACGTAATGTAATTACTCCCAATAGCCAGATATTTAGGAGTTTGCAAATGAATCCTGCTTCCTTCGAAACTGGATGCTCAGAAGAACGGAGAAACATGGAGAAGGAAAAAAAAAGGCTGAGTAAATTCTTGCTGCTCAGCATTTAATATGCCTTTGTCTTGGTGCACCTCATGAGCGCCTCTTCCAGACAACCGGTGATAAAATTCGTTCAGAGCCATGCAGTCCGAGTTTCTTCATTCAGGCAGAGTGATATCACATATTGCTCACTTAAGATGCTTTGAGCTGAAAGCGCGGTAGCAACACTCACCCGTAAGACTTCCACTGGAGACCCCGATAACATTGCAATCATTCTCCGGAGAAACAGTTCCTGTCATGGAAGTCTGCTTTTTCTTTCTTCTTTAGCCATTGTAACTTGGTAGCCCCGAAACGTTTATATCCACAAAACAAAAGCAAACGAAGCAGAAAATTCGTCTTAAGAGACTATCTGAATGGAAGGAAGAAGCAGACACTGACTAGCAGATCGTCTAAAAGGACAGAAGGGCTTGGAGAAAAAAGATCCATAAAGACGTAAAAAAGGAGGAGGAAAAACAAAACAGCCCACATCGAGCACAACCTCTGCCGCCTGCGGGCTATGAATAAGGCACCCTCCCTCGCTCGCCCTTCCGTCTCGACGCACTCCTCGTGGCTGAGGAGGAGCGGCAAAAAGCCTTTGGTTCATTCTGGAGCGCCTCCGGAGGGATGCCACGATCCTCCCGACGACGCTACGCAGGAGCCAGGCTTGTGCCTGTGAGGCAAGAGAAGCTCCACGTCTGCTCCACGAGAGCGATGGCTAAGGAAGCCCCCAGTGAGCGAGGAGAGGGCCCTCTTCGTGCTGCCACCTGAGCGGCGGCACAGGGCACCTCTCGAACGCAAAGGGAATGACGAATTCGGAGGGCGGAATGCTAGAATGGCCCAGCGGCGCAGCCCTTTCAAGCGGGTCACTGCGCGTTCGCCGCCCCATCAGTCAGCTGGTTCGTCGACCACTCTCCAAGCAACTTCTCTGGTCCTGGAGCCCCGGGAAGGAAATCTCCCAGTATGTCGGTTGGCGACTGCCGTCTGTCTCCCATAGGGAGGATGGCACTCCGACCGAGGGATAGGTTAGGTTAGATTAGGTTAGGAACCGAGGGAGGAGTTCACGTCATCCAGCTTTTCCCACAATCCTTCAGGGAGACTGCTCCCAGGTTGCGGATGGGGCTAACTCCGGTTCTCGTGATGCGGGTCCAGCTGCTCTCTGTCGTCTGGCGCCGTGCGTTGCAGTTTGCATGGGGAGGAGGCACGAGATCCACGGTTGTGCCTTCCGTCTCAACCGAGGGACGCTCTGCTGAAGTGGCAGCCCAAGAGACTTCCACGGATCTCGACTGAGAGATGGAAGGCACACCGCTCTCAGCATCTCTCGCAGAGGCAGGTGCCAACGCCGCACCCAATTTGCTTCGATCCGAGCCGCCATTCTGAAGTGGCGTTGCAGCTGCGTCCTTTGCAGAGTGAGGACGACGAGTCCTGCATCTCTTCGTGGGACCACGAGTGCTCTGATGCGAGCCTTAGTCCTTGTGGCATTCCTCAGTGCGGTCGACACGAGGCTGTCGGTGTGATGCCACGCCTTTTATGGAGGGAAGCAAACAAATAGCAGGGACCGGAGGAGGATGGAAGCGAAGATGTACCGAATCGAAGCCCACTCCGGCAATCAAAGCTCGCCATCGGGCCAGTGCCATCTCTGTCTTCTGGACGTAACCGAACCAGACTGCATCAGGGCAAAACTTTCCCAGGGGCACGACAAAGTATGTCACCCATCTGTTCGCGGAGATTCCCAAGCGGATCCACCTTGTCTGCCCTGCCCGCACCGCACCTACAGGAATGTCATTCGATTCCGTCTTGCTCGCGCTGATGCCTCTCTTCGGACGAAGCAGCTTGAGGCGACCCCGGGATCGACGTAGGGAGCAGAAGGAAGACATTGGTCGGCGTACAGGGACAGAAGGATAGCTGGGTCTCCAGAGTTTACCTTCCTGCGTCCCGCACTAAATTGAAAAAGATGCTGAACAGCGTGGGATTCGGGCTGTCTCATTGTCTGGTCACCGCAAAAGCGACATCCATGACGGCAGCGTCCTAAGGTGACCTCTGGAGGAGGGATGTGGAAGATTTGTGATTAAGGAGATTTGTGAAAGGTTCAGGCGTTCCAGGAGCTTCGGAAGGAGTTCCTGGTTTATGCAAGTCGAGAGCCTTTCCGAGATCGGCGACTACCGCCAACAGTTTCGGCGTTTCCCCTGCTTTCTGACGTGTCCGTCTGTGCCTTCCTGTGCTCTCCTGGCCTTGCAGTACTGATCAGGGCGATCTTCTACTGCAGACGACACAATACGCGCAAAGAGAAGACTGTTTTCTCCGTGAAATCATACTTCATCAGGATCTTTGATAGAGTGTGATTCTCACGAAACTCCTTGCCTCTGCCGGGGAACAGTCTGCGACACTTCCGGAATGAGCAGGGAGCTGGACACTTGCTCACAGTCTCAACTTGATGTGCGAGTTCACCAAAGCGATCGGACACCGGCTGCTCGAGCCGCGTATGTTCCCTCTCCCTTTAGGGAAGAGGCGGGCTTCAGCTGAAGGGAAGGTGGAAAGCATCTCTTCCCTGTCCCGGATCGGCACCGTGAGCTCTTCTACCAAGGAGGACAATTCTTCCGCGGAGACTTGAAAAAATCGCGCTGGTAGTGCGTCCTCCCCTTCACGCTTTTTTAGCTTTTCGAAAGCTGCGGCAATCTCCCCCATCGAAGAGGGTATGCCCAAGCGTGGGTGCTCGCTTAAGTGTCCTCCGGAAGCAACTGCTCTGCGAGCTCGCACCCGAAAGGAGCCTTTGCGCACAGCAAGGAGTGGAAGTCTCCAATGAATTTCCCCGCTCGTGGACGAAGCCGAACGCTCCCTGCCATGTTCGTCCAGCAGACATGCGGCTCTTGTATTGTCTGATCTGTCGTTCGACCTCCGCCTTGCACGAGATGAGCCTCGTTACATCTGGAAGCCAGCAGTGGCTTGGCACCTCTGAAAGAGCATGCTTGTTCCCGGTGCCTTCTCCGAATCCTTGGGGCAGGAGGCCGTAGGGTGCATCCTGGCCGCATGACTATCGTATCGAGCTCTTGAAGTGGTTGCAGGCTCACAGATTGCTAGCAGCAAAGACACTTCAGAAAGCTCAGAGTTGTTCCGCGTCTTCCGTATGTCTAAGCCAATTTTCCAGTATCCTCCACACATTCATCAGGGGTGCGTTTGCAGGCGGATGCAACTCCATTTCGATCCTGAAATGGGTCTAGAATGAGAGGGTCATCGGTCGATTTAACTGTCTTTTCTGCCTAACTGACAGCACGAGGTGGTCGTCCAGGAACGCGTTTTTGACCGAGTCTTGAGACTTATTGCTCACGTGTATAGACGCGCACAACTCGCACACCTGCCCTCGATGACCTGTCCAACGAGCGTCATCAGACGGAGATTGATACTCCCTGTTATCAGATGTGCCACGTTGGGATCCGCGCTGCTGAGTCAGTAGTTTCCGAGTGAGCCGAAGAACCGAGTTCCTTTGGTGTGGCACTCTGTGATATGCTTGGCGCGTGAGCGTTCGATACGACAAGGTCTATCGCGTCGGACCCACTCGACCTACTTCATCGATACGGAGGACGCACACGGCATCATATGCTGTGACGTCGCACGTGTGCGAGGAACTTCCATGCCAATGAGGATCATCTTCTGTGCGCGCTTCGATTTCTGCAGCTTCCTCTGTGGAAGTCTCGTAAACATGCTGAAGGAAAGGTTGAAGTGACTCACAAATCTTCAGAAAGCTCGAAGAATGTATGGCCGCAAAGAGTCAACTCCCGCTGCGATCAGCTGGGCCGAGTGCAAAAGGCAAGAGTAACAGAAGACAGTGCACCAAGAAGCCTCACCAAGGAGCTAAAAACGATGGGCGTAAGGAGACTTCTCCACGCAAACAGCTACGCACGTGTGAAGAAAAAAAAAAAAAACTGCATCGAACACAAGTCAAGGGCGAAATGGTCAGCCCGGAGCATACCAACGCGGTCGCGGTTCGAACCGTGGGTGCCAACTTGCTCTATGCTGATGCCTCGTTCAGGTCACGCTTGGAAGAGGTCACGAACGCCTCCGGGAACAGCGCAAGCTGAGCAGGGGTATCGCGCGGAACAATAACATCCGAGAAGAGAGCATTGGCTGTATCAGTCAACTTGCAAAAGGCTTTCGACTGTCTCCATCAGGGGCTCCTTGTCAAGCAGCTGGAACTATTTGGTTTCGCAGACAGTCTTCTCGGTGTGGCGCAAATCTCGATCTTTTTCCGCGGTCTGCTCATCGGAGGCATGAAGGTCAGACGGAGGATTCTACAGGGAGATTCCTTGAATCGGACACTCTTCAGTCTGTTCCTGGAACTTGTTGCTAACGCGTATCACATTCCAGCTCGCTCGACTTCAACGGCAGTCCGGTGTGGTATTGAACGCCGACGACGTGCTGCGCCTACTACGTGAGCATCAGCACTTTCTTCTTGCCATTTGCGTCCAGCAGCTTGACACTGCAGCGGATCTCTGCTCCGCCTTTTCGGCAGCGTTCGTTCTGGAGCCGAGGCGGGTTTCACCCATCTCCCCCTCCCGGAGCGTTGGTGAGTCCTTCCACCAGCTTCCAGTTCACCTTAACCTTTCCCTTCGGTCTTCTTCTGTGAAGAGTTGGATGCTCGGAAACTGTTCCTTTTTTATCAGCCTTGATAAAGAAGTGTTTGAGAGTAGAAAGAAATCTTTTTTTCCTTTACCCTTTAAGCAAGCTCAACATGCTACACTGTGACCTGTATTTTGTCTCCCTTCGAGAGTCAGTGTCGTTGATTGAGTGAGAATACCTTTCTCTGTTCGGGGACACAGAAAATGCCTGACACTCATAAAACACGGGCTGTAGACGGAGCTTTCAAGAGCAATCGAACACCCATAAAGTAAAGTTTGATGTTTTCTTGAAAACCTGATTTCGTTATGAAAGATCAAGTCTTAATGATTTCTCCCTCAACTGCAAGGCGGCTAGGAAAACAATTGCAAAATCGGGCAGCGAATTGCAGTCTGCAAGGGAAAGAACAGAGAGAAAAAGGACTCGCGTTAGTGGTTATTACTCTGAAGAACTGAACATTCACATTTTCGACCAGGTAACTAGAAACCCGCGCTAGCTGCTCCTCAGCTATTTTTTGTTTGTTCCGAAACACACTTAGGACTCATACATCTCCAATAAAGACTCCATGATTAGTGCTTTGGTATCCAGCGCGTTGCTCTTCGGATACCAAAGTTTCATAGCAAAAATTCAAAGATTGGAAGGAGTTTGAACACCACAGTTGTCGACCGGATGGCAAGCAAACGAACCTAGATATCAGTGCAGATGAGAGCCAATGATGACTTCCAAAGTGTCCCTTTAGACGCTTTTATTTACTTCCCCAGCGATGATTGGGGTAATAACAGCAGAATCATTCCGCTGGCACGTAAAAGAAAATTTTTGGATGATGATGATGAAGTTTTTCTTCTGATGTCTTTTCCCTTTCATTTGTTTTACATCCGGCTTCTTCAGAACTGATCGAAATTCCAGTTAGCAACGCCGATCGTTACGAGAGCCACTACGTCCAGCTTTCAGTGATGAGCATCCTTTTCTTACCATTCTAAGCAGAAATATGGAATCCTTCAGTGGGAAATAGCTGCTTGAAAAAATTCGATACACCCCCTGCACATGCTGTCTTTATTGGAACCTTGAGGGTTTTTCAGAACATGCAACTGAGGTTTTTGCTTTGCCACACGGTCACCTGCAGCCAGTAATCCTTCCTGATGCTGTGAGTCATATGAGAACGGGGAGCAGTTGACGATAGCGTGTAACGCCTTGTTAGCCTATTTCTCTATTAAATTTCTTCAGTTCGAGAGTCTCGTCAAAAGAAGGGGACATCTGAAATGATGGGTGTGTTCCATCATTCGAGAGTTTGCTGGAAGTAGTTTAACCCTTAACCTATATTCCTGAAAAATTACACAGGCAAAGGTTCGCCGGAGTCGCCTATCGGCTAGGGAAGCGAGAAAGAAAATCTGTATGTCTGGATTCTGCATTTTTTCTTCTCGCCACTACACTGCAACAGCATGGTGGTAATCGGGGAATGGGTGCAGCCCTTGGAATCATAATTTCGGGATGAAGAGCACTGCCATCATCGATTTTTTCTATCTCAAGGCTGGCTACCGTATATATGAATTCTGGGTGCCATCCCCTCAGGGTTACCATCTCGGTGTCATCGCAGATCAGGGCGTCGCTGTCTTCCGCGTAGCGACTGCTGCTCTTTTCGGAAACTTTTCGGAAATCTGAAAGCTGCGCAGCGATGAATCGTCCCACGAAGGCAACAGATTGCCTTGGAGATGGGGAATGTGTGCTTCCATTATTCATGATTCCAGAATTGGGATTTTTAAAGCTACACTCGCGTGCTGCGGTAAACCAGAAAAATTTTTCCGTAGTCGTTCTGCAGATGGGGAAGTTTATGTCACGTGATGGAGCGGCTGTGCTGTTACAGGAGAGTCCTAGTTTCACTGTCAGAGGACGCAGTGAAGATAAACACGGACAAAGGAGGGTGACAGCTGAAACAAGGGACGCGAAAGTAGGCTATTCTCACTGATGATTGGGAACACTCAGATGTTTCCGCTGGCGACGAAGTGTTCGGGGGACAGTCGCCTCGAAAAATGGACTCTTGCTTACAGAAAGCGGTTCCTTGCTCATTACTAATCCGATTCTTGACGTTCCGGGCGTTTGTGAACTCGGCTAGGGTTCCCAGAACTTTGAAGAGTCTTTTGTTTGAGCAGAGTGTATCAACCTCCCTTCCTGATACGACTTCAGACTTCCGAGCTAATGGTGGGCGTGTCTGAAAAGATCGGTACACCCTTTTGGAAACTCTCCCAACACTTAAAGGATCATTCTGACGCAGCACTGAACTGGAAAAGAAGCGCCACTTTCTGAGGGGAAGCATCTGGGAGAAAGCTATGCAGTTTCTGAGAGCACAGGGGCTGATTTTCTGGGCTTCTGGGCTCCCAGGGAGTAAACCCACAGTGCATCCACTTTGCCCAACATTGATTTTCTTTGCATACTGATATCACGTTACCTCTCCCACAGCGACTGATGAAAAACAGGATCGCCTGAGGTTAGAAGCGCAGCTCTGTTTTCAGCTGAGAGCAGCGCAGCCATGCCAACAGTCAGCTCATCATCACCAGGCAGATGCGGAAAAATGTGTTGAAAAAAGAAACAGAAAGAACAGCGTCTTCGAAAGAACAGCGTCTTCGAAAACACTGCACTGCGCAGATTTCCTCAGACAGGTTTGCCACCATTCTGCAAGAAGGGATACTATAACACCCCCGATGGGCCGAGAAATGCGTGACACCACCACAGTGAATACGAGTCCGCATCCGTCGCGGGATACCATCTTCATTTTTCGAGAGTCCAATCCTTGGAAAAGGAATCAGGTGCTTTCTTCCTGTAGCTTCATCTTCTTTGTCCAGCCTAGAAGCGGATAAGACGCAAGTAGGGGACCAATCTTCCCATCCGTGCAAGAAATAGGATGGGACGCAGTGAAATTCCGGTTCTACATTATGGCGAGCGGTGCTCTCAACTCCACAACAGGAGGCATGATGTGTGGATCGACCACGTCCAGGGACCGGCGGCGCACGGACGACGAAACTTGCTGGGCATCACCCAAACAACGCTCGGCGCGCAGCCTCCTCGTGACCTGAATTTCTGAGAAAAGAGAACCGCGTCATCATGCACGTACGGCCGAACTGAAAGCGCTCCTCTGAAAGTGCTCTGACGGCTTCTGGAGAGATGCTCGTAAAATGAACGATAAATCCCAATAACGCGGATGTTAATCAGGAGTTTCCGGAACGTCCGCTAACGAGGAGCGAAGGAAGGGATTACGGGAGCAAGGAGCTTTGCACTGGTAAACCACCTTCTTGTCCTAGCATTTCGTGCTCCGTTCGTTTGAAGTTGTGGCACGTAGCATCAATTGCTTCCAGTTCGTACTGGACATCAGATTCATCCATCGAAAGGATGCCCGAACTTATGGATTTAATAGATGCCGTGCCCATATTGGATACTAGGGACAAGCGTAAAGTGTTCCACTTTTGTCGAGGGTAGAGATCTTCAGTTCCTCCATCACTGTTGTATTTTGGGGTGGGATCCAGAACCCACTGTGTTGCTATCGAAAACGCAAGCAGCGCACAAAGTGACTCTTCCTCTCCCCTGGGGCAGCTTGAGATTCCGAAAGGATGGATATAGACAGAGCCCATTCGGTGGATGAGGTTATTGGCCGGAAGCCGCTTTCCAGCCGCCTTCCCTTCTTCCCTTCAGTCGGTGAAGCCAGGAGTCGCGTGTCTGAATGCTCAATGACGAAAATAATGGTTCAACACTAAGGCAAAGACCCATATCAAACTTGAAATCTTCTACAGCTACGATCCTGTTCACGGTGTGCGGTCCCTTGACTAGGAGGACGATGAGCTGGGAAGCACGGATAAATCTATAGCCTGAAAGTCGGATGCACACCATGAAGAGAGAAAGTGGCTCAAGCTGCGACACAGTCTAACGTATGGCATGATCTTTCCCTGTTCCCCGTCATTTTCTTCCACATACCTCATGCAAACTTTTTCATAGTAATTGCATTGCACGACCATCTGCAAGTCTCCATCTGCAAACGTTGACTTCTCTCTCATACGATGATGGTGAATTCATTCGACTCTTCACTCGGGAGTGACGTCCGCTGGGATGCTCCATCCAGGTGTCCTTTTAGACGACCGTGAATAGACTTGCATAATCGTGGCGACTGCCATTCCTTGGACCCACACACTGCCGAAAGGGAAGCAAGGAGTCTCGGGAGAATGGCTGCAACTCCTTGTTCTGAGCAAAAGGCTGCGTTCTCGAATCATCGAGGTCAGCTATCTGATGAAGCAGCATCCGTAAATCATCCTTTTAGCAGGTCAGAAGAAAGGTAGAAGCGGTGGAAAAGGCATTTCTTTATGTGAATCCTGGATTTTTTAATTAGCTCATTTTGGGATCTTAAGCTGCTCTTTATGAGCGAAAGACCAGCACGTTTCCTCTGACGGAATGAACCATCATGTTCTCTTCAACTGCACCTCCCTGATAGCACATCAAAGAAAATTGGGTACTCTGTCTTATATCTCCGGTTGCAGTGGTCTCTGCATCCTTTTCTTGGATTGATCAGTCACCCTTGAAAGATGTGCTTTCGACACCATCGGAACATCAGCTTCTTGCTATGGACTTTGGAAATTAGATTGCCAAGGTACCTCATTCACCTTTGTTTCGCATATGCATCCACCCGCCAGGACCGATAGTAACACCCACAATCGAGTTCTGGAGACTGTTCTGCTTATGCCTATGAAGAAGTGGAGGACCAGCGGACGTGCTCGTGCACGTGCACGCTGCCTAGCGTCCAGCCTTCACGGATCCTCTGCCCCGTCTGTGCGCTCCGGCACCCTCAAATGGCAAGAAAGAAAGAGAAGACGAATGGGAACTCGAAAAGGCGGATGGTGCCATCCCCCCCCCCCTTGTGCCCAGCGAACCTCGACCTCTTTACCTTCACTATTGTGCAAAATAATGATTCCAGAAGGTTTTCATTGAGCTCATCTTTTTGACCTGGTTTCGTTCATTTTTATCTGAATACAGCAAACCTTTACAGTGATGCAAGCAAATGGAAGGGATTCCTCCACCATGCCTTGCAGTAAGCTACCTCTTCATCGCGTTCGTCAGAATGAGATGTTCTCGGAAGGGCTGCTCATCACAGCCATTGACCCAACCTGCGCTTCCGGTGCACGTCGAGAGGATGCTGCATGTCAGAAGAAGCCATCTTTTTCCCGAGCGCCTCCTTTTAAGCTGTTAAGGATCTGCAGCTCTTCTGGGTGCCTCTTTGTTTCTTGAATTTCGGGTTCTCAGGAATTCCATCTCAAGTGCCTGCTCCCACTCGAGCACCCCTTTGGAGGACATTTAGGAAGTTGTTACTCAGCATTAGCCTCCTCCCGTTGTTTTGAGTTGTCCCAAGCTGCTTTTGATTTCTTGAGAGAGAAGGATTCGTCCAGCAGGTGCCTCGTCGGTCGATTTGGAGGACCAAATCGGGTCGGGTATCTAAGCATCGACTTACAAGAGAACACACCAGCTTCAAATGTTTTCCGGCTTTCCTCCTAACCTTGAGCTTCTTGGTGTCATGCCTGTAAGCAATTGCTGATGCAGTGATGGACTCTGCACGCTGCCACACATCCTTACACCGTGTCCACGCTGTTGCTGGAGGGTTAGTAACTTGAGCTACGCCGAGTGGATGGCTTGATAATCGACAAACCTCAAAACCTGCGAATAAATGGCTCCTTGATGTTCGATACTGAACACATGACCACCACTTGGTCACTTGCAAACACATGGAGCAGAGTGTGTTGACTAGAGGATGATTCTCTATCCTCTTCCGCCGACTGTGTGACTCCCGACGGTATTCCTAATCGAGAGTCTACTGCATCTTCATCCAATCGGAAGTTTGTGTGCCAAAAGTGCGACTGATGTCATTCCTCGCTTCACTGCAGCCTTACATCTCCTGCAGCCATCTTCACTATCGAATTTGAATTCTTTGGGGGTAGTACGAATAGGTCTTGCATCGTTTTCACCCCTCGCAGGGGGCTATCCTCCTACTCCCTTCTCCGAAAGGAAAGCAAAAAGGCAGTGCAGATTGGTGAATCCACAAGGACTGTTCAAAAATTTTATGGCAAAGAAGAAAAAACAGAAAAGAAAACCGTTGACTCGCAATCAGGCTACACAGAAGGGCAGGGAGGTATAGGAGAGAATCTTGCCGGGTATAAACAAATAAATAAAAGAGGAAAGTAGAGGGACTATCGGTCACACCCGCCGCGTCTTCTGGATGAGACACAGGCGGCGTCTGTCTTGCCTATGCCATTCAAGAAAGACCACTTTGCCACGTTCCTCATGGGTGACGAATGAAAGCGTGTGGACTGCTTCCTTGCTGGAGTGTCTCTTCAGTGCATCGGACGACACGATCCTCCGGGCGCAACGCAGGATTCGGAAGCTGGGAGATGGCGAAGCAACACCGCAGGTAGGTTGGTTGTTGGAATAGAAAGTGAAAGGTTGGGAGTGGAAGGCATAATGTTAGTAGGGGTGTTTTTTCTGGTGTTACCGGTTTGTGGTGTTCATTTATGGCTTCCAATAGCTCATGTGGGATCTGTTTCTTATGGTTCCATAATTCCTGCTGGAGTTATGTTAAAGTTAGGTGGTTGTGGGTTAGTATGGTTATTCACGAAATATAGGTATGGGACTGCAAGGTTTTATTTGATAGGTGTAGGTATGGTGCTCTTTTGGAGTATCACCGGATCGAAGCAGGCCAGCCGCGAGGCATTTCTGAAGGTCACCGCGTCCCAGCAGCCGATGCGCGGAATTTCCCACTTCCCCGCAGCTGGCGCAGTTCGGGGAGAAGCCTCTCCCCCTCGTCCAGCGAAGCCGGCGCTGATCGCAAGGGAAGCCCCGGTGGACGAAGAGCGAAACCTCTTTGTGCTGCTGTCTGAGTGGCAGCTCGCAGATGTCCTCGAACGCAAAGGTCACGAAGGACTCCGAGGGTGGAATGCTAGGATGTTCCACCCGACGGAGCAGTCCTTTAGCCCGGTCGCTGGGTGTTCGCCGCCTCAACCAACTGGTCCGTCTTCCACCAGTTTCGCCGCCCCTGCTGGAAAGCAAGAGATCTGCTCCCTGCAGGCTGGTAACTGGCACTTACTTCCCGTTGGGAGTAAAGCTTTGCGGTAGGGTCCGCATTTTCTGCACCCTTTCCATTTCCTCCAGGGCGAACGCTTCCCCGGTCGTGGAGGAGACGTATCCAGTCTACCCCTTCAGTGCGCGTGATGCGTATCCTCTGCCTCTCGCCCCCTGTCCTTGTGGTGTGCTGGACGACAGGATGTTCACCAATGTTGTTCTCACGTGGCAGCGATATGCTGCTGGGGGGAACTTAAGCGCCTTCGTGAGGCCTTGGTTGAGGTATCAAAGGCTCCTTTGCCTTGCAACCGGCCTTGCGCCTCGGGATTTTGCGATCAGGCTGGCAACAAGTTCTCAATCATCGGGACGGTCATTCTGCACTGGAGCCGTAGCTTCATTTTCTTTAACTCCAGGATACCATTTCCTGGATCTCGTCATGATGCAACCAGGCCTTCCGAAATCCCATGGTGCTCTTCGCAGGAAGCCTTCCTAGACCTTGCACACCATTGGATCTAGCAATGTTACCTTTAAAAAACAGCCATCCTATGGGAAACTGAGGGTTCACGTTCGTTCCTGCAACCATTGGTGGGGTTAAGGTGGCTATTTGACTTCCTCAGTACCCGGAAAACGACGCTCGCTCTTGGGAGAGTGCCGGAACGACTTCTGCTGCGATGCTATGTCAGGGTCGCTCGGCGTACTGCCTGCAGTGTTCCCAAGAATCCATGGAAGATGGGGTAGATACATGGAAGGCAATTCTCGGGATACGAATGGCACACATGCAAGCTTCTGAAGAAGAGAGACCAGCTTATGAGGAGGGAGTGTCTAGTGAAGGGACGCTTTCTTTGCTACACGGTCCCTCTCTTCTTTCAAGGAAGAAAGGGCTGAACAGCTTCAAGTAGACTGTTCCGCATTCTCAAGCCCAGTGGTCACTGGACATTCGCAGCTCAGTATGATGGTAAAATTCTTTGGGGTTCTTCGGTTTCTCTGCGTTCCATCCAGCTTGTTTGTTTTTTGGGTTCTCAAGGAGTGCTAAAGAACGGTTTACCTCCTTGGGGGAGAAGGAGGGGGCACACAAAGGACTTTAAACACTGAGCACACCACCAGAGGGTGTATAAGTTAGGGGCTAACCACAGAGAGACCACCCTGTGAATTCAGGAAGGCCTCGAAAGAAGTTCGTTCCTCTTACGTTTGGGAGGGAACCTTCGCGCTGGTTGTCTCCGAAGGGAACCCCGAAAGGAATTTCCTTCCTTATTCCGTCTGGAGGGACCTACCAGTGTTGTTGGACCCGCTCCTCGTTTCTCCTCCGATGATGACTGGAAAAAGATCCGCCCCTGGAATTCCTTCTCCTGGGGGGACCCTCAAGGGTAACCGCTCCTTGTGTCATCCTTAGAAGGGAACTCCGAAGAGATGCTTCCAGATTTCTTCGAAGAGTGCAGCACCTTTTTGACACTCTGTAGAGGCAACCTTCAAGGGGGGTATCAAACAGCTCCATGGTAACCGATGAAAAAGCTCAACATAAAATTCCGCTTTGAGGGAGGGCCGGGGGCTTGCGTTATTCTCCGTGGTCGAAAGAGCTTCTGGAGCACGGAATTCGGTTTCTTCTTTTGTCCTATCTCGATCTCTCCTCAAGCTGCAATAAAACAGAAGTCTCATGAAAGACCTGCAAAAGGTTGTCTTCTTGGAAGCTCCAAATGCATTCATTGGCAGAGAATGATAATGGAATGTTTGCTTCCGAAGAGTTTTGGCTTGGAGACAGGGAGAGTCTTGGAGGAATGATCTCTTAGGACTCTCTCTGCTGGAGGAGTGAGCATACGAGACTGGCATGCGTTCTTGGTGAGACGACTTGATGGCATCCGCGTCTCCCTCTGAAATGGGCATGTGGTCACTTTTTCAACGGAGCACTAGCCTTATCTGGCTGGAAAATGATTCTCCATCTGAACTTTCTCTTCTTTTTGCCTTACCTGGATGAATCTGCTTGCCCTTTTTCATTTCCAGAGCAAAAACGTGGAATCCATCCTGTGCTGGTGATTTGCTTGAGGTGGACATCCATGAAAAAGAAGCGTCCAGAATGAAACTCATCTGGGAGTGCCTGTTTAAGGACCTGAAGTTGTTGTTCTTAGTGCTTCAAAAAGTGTTGGTCTTGATAAAGTATGGCTCTTAAAAAGCAAGCTGCTCGTAAAAGTATTAGTGGTAAGGAGCCGAGGAAGCAGTTAGCGACGAAGGTGGCTTGCAAGAGCGCCCCAGCTTCAGGAGGTGTTAATAAGCCTCATCGTCCCCGACCAGGCACTGTTGCCTTGCGAGAGACTCGTCGTTACCAGAAGAACACCGAGCTGCTGATCCTCAAGTTACCTTTCCAACGCTTAGCGAAACAGCTTGTGAGTTCAAAATGGATTTGCTCTTTCAAAGCTCGGAATTGCTGTCCCTGCAAGAAGCTAGCTAGTGAAGTCTATTTGGTCGACTTCTTTGAGGACACTAATCCATGCGCTATCCACGCCTATCACATCCTTGGCTGAGGTGACTTCTCCTGCCTCCGTCGAGGCAGGAACGCTGGCCAGCCCCTGCGGAAGATCGTTTCTAACCCACAAAAGCTTTTGTGGGCTTCATTCACCCCCCTTGCCCCCGTGCTGCCTTCTCTCAGAGAAGCCAGGGACAGCCAAGAGGAGGCATCGTATGAAGTGTCCTGCCTCATCGGGGACAGGAAAAAACTGATGAAGGCGTGGACGTCTCGGGAACTAGAGGACGCTTCAACCCCGAGTGTCCCGCCAAATGGACTTGTGCGCTAGGGAGAGCTGCTCGATATGCCTCCGGAGGAGGTGAAGTGGCCCCCGGCGTATTGGGACAGTGGCACCCTCCCTTTGGATTGGCAGGATACGGCGCTGCTTGTGCTCCATTGGGGACTTTTAAGCAGAGCACGCCTGTCTCACTGGACATCGGGGAGTGTGGATGCCAATTGCACAGAGTGCGGGGAAAGGGAGACCTTCCCCCACTTAATCATCGAGTGTGTTGCCCTCCGCCTCGTGTGGGATCGACTCTCGTCGGCCATAAACGTAGCGGTGGGCGACCCTAAAAATATTTTTCGTCTCCTGTTGATGCGGAACTCCCTGCCAAGTGCCGCGTGTGTTGCAGTTCTCTGCTGCATACGGGAAATATTGGACAAGTGGACAGCATCGATAAGAGGCCGCAGTAGTCGGAATGCCATCCACTGGGCGGTCATCTCCATGGAGAAGGCTTCCTGTTGGCGCCGGCTAAGGAAAATTCTGCCAACACTTGTTCACATCCAGAACCAGATGCGGAGGCCTCCCCACGGCAAACCGTGATCCCTTCCCTTCCCTCCCCTCCCCATAAACAATGTCCCCCAAGCGTTTTTACTGTTTGTGTTTTTTTTTTTTCTCTCTCTTTTTCTCGTCCCCTTCTTCAGTGGAGAGGATCTTACCGGCATACAAGTCGGAAAGGACGATAAGAACAATGTGTTCCGACTGAAACACAAATACAGACGACAGGAATTAATAGTTGTAAAATTTTTTTATAATAAAAGCCCCGGCTTACCAGGGTGAAAAATCAAAAAATCACATCCTTGAACAGACACAGCGGTTTTCTGTATATTCTGCCTACCTCTTATTCTTCGATGGCACTTCGTGAGCTGCACCATCTATTAACACAGCCGGACTGATGGAGACTTCAACCCTGGTACGACCAGGGAAGTGCATGGTCAGGCCTTCCTTTCGCTTGTCAAATTCTTCTGGTCACTCTCTTTGCATTCCGACCCACTCCACGGCATGAATGACGATGGAGCAATTTCTTCACAACGGACGTGGCTGCCTGAACTGCCCTCCCCCTGCTAAAAAAAGACAGGGCTTCACCCTTCGGTAAGTTATTGGCTAAAAATGGATACTCTTTCGTTCGGTCGGCAGTGGCATTTCCTGTGCTCCTCCCAATTTTTAGCGAAATGAAACCCTCTTTGACTGTACAGAGCGAGAGAATTTTCTGCAAACTCACAGACTGAGCATCGAGGAAACCGAGATCACGGTAAAACGCTTTCTGGAAGCGAACCAGAAAGACAAACTGCACTTGCAGTGTTCGCCATTACTCGGCAGCAGAGCATCCCTGAGGATCACGCAGATGCGGGAGCTCAAAGGAAAAAGCAACGAAACTTCCTAAATTCCCTCCTTGCGGGGCTGAAACCACAACTTTAGCTGGAACGCCCAGTTCGAGTGCCACCGACGCAACATGGCTGCTGCCACTCTTTTCGAAATCACCATTGAGACCGCTTTTGTACAACGATTGGAAAACGAACTTATTCATGGACCTTTGGAAGGCGCATACCCTTTCTCGGACAGGATTCGGGGTGGCACCTCACAGTTTACCTCCCCTCCATTCAAAATCATGAATTCCCATCCTTGAATCACAGAAACAGCCTGCAGGCCATTACGGAGAGATGGATGAAGGAAAACTACATAGCAAAATCATGGAAATAGGGATCGAGAAAGTTAGGCGTGCATATATGTATGCGTGTGCGTGTGGTTCTTCCAGCATCCGGATGGAAGAACTGCAGCTTGATGCAGGACTATTCCGTGGTAGCGTGGCTAAGGGAAACGATGCTTTTGGAGCGGGCCATATGTGAAGCTCCTTTGGCTGGGAATCGGAGTTGTTGATCTCGGACGAAGAGCGAGGTCGACAGCATCGGACGACGACGGAATCGCCGATCTTCTTCCAGCAACTGGTGCCAGCACGGGCAGGAAGAACGAAAGTAGCAGCGACGCCTTGTGGAACTAGCTCAAAGTAAAGGGACCCATTCTGGCGGAAAATGAGGATTTTCTAAAGCTGAGGAAGTCGTTATCCGCTTAGCAGGATGAAAAGGCTTTCAGGTGTTGCGATGCAAATAGGTAACTTTTTTTTCCCTATGGAAAATTCCTTACTGCTTGCCGTCTCTGTGGCATGCGTGAAATTTTTGATCCCGGCTTCTCCTTAATCATAAGCGAAAGTGCCTTCCCTATCAGGCTCATCGCACAGCTCAGGCTAATCAGATGCTGCAAATGAGATCAGGAAATGACATGCTTGGTACTTAGCAACTAGTGCTCATAATTAACGATATGTCCTGGGGAAGAGAACGCGTGAGTGAATATCATAGAGTTGGACACCTTAGAGGGAAGCGCCTTGGAGTGCCAACAAAAAAAGTTCCATCAACTTATTCAGTTTCGTAGCCGATGGCATCTATTCATTGCTTCTCGAAGCTCAAGCAGATGGGTACACTTCCTTCAGCTCGTATTTGCTCACTGACATTTCAAGCACTCTGATCCTATCAAAATCTTCCAGGAAATCACATTTTAATATGAACAACTTCGGAGTGCTCGGATTTTGTTTTCGCCCAGTGGGTGGGGTCTCCGCCTCAAAGCAAGCGCTACTTACACAAATCTTCGGGAAACTCTATGGAAGCATATATATCTCTGCTCTTTATTACTTTCTTCTGGTCCTCTTCTCTAGGAACGAAAATCTTTGTCGTTTCGGGAAAATAAATTCGGTCTTACTGTCACCATGGCAGCAGCATTGGATGTATGGAGGAGAGTGAGAGTTTCCATAACTTCAAAATGCTTAGATTTTCGGTTCCTGGATTGCACGCCAGGGATTCTTCCCTGCATGAAAACACCAAATGAATGCCTCATTTTATTGTTTTCTCTCTCTCTCCTTATACCTTGATGCTTTCAGCAGAGGACAGCGAAGAAATCAAAGAACTTTCTTTGTGGTTGATGAATAGCAGAGAATTCACGAGCTTGGCGATTTCTAAGTTCAAATTGCTATGAAATGTATAAATTGAAACGGAGGGCAATTTCCACCGTGGATATGGTTATACATATCTACAAGCGTCCATATGCATCCATTAAATAATTTCATGGGAATTTTACCTGTAATAGGATGAATCCATGTTATGTAGAAGGAGACAATTTGCCACAAACACTGATTAGAAATCAACGCTGCGATTAATTTGAATGTATCTTGGAGCATTCATCACGCAAGATTTGCTCCAGGTAGATCTTTGGATACATGATTGTGTTCTTTTAAATGAAGATAATGCTAAAATCACAGCTTACGGTTCTTTCCTCATTTAGACTATGCAGTTTGATAAATGACGTAAACCTAAATCGGAATGCGTGATCCAGAATGAATACTCCTAGACTGCATATCCCCCGGTTAGTTACAATAAATCATTTTTTTCCTTCCTCATTTTGATTTCTGAAGCCACAGCGATTGGAAACTTCTAGCGTGTTGAATTATACATGGAGGCTTAACCATCTAATGCCGAATCTGAGATCAAATCCGTATGGATGAAACCCCTGTGGTGCATTTCTTAGACGTGGATCAGGGTTCGTTTGTTCCAAATGCTGGGCCAGGGTTCACTCAGCAAACCACAACTGCAGTCCGATGATTTTCACGCTGTAGAAAAAACTCTTTGCTTTAATGGGCGAATCGTTTACAGCAACGTTGTCCTCAAGGATTGCTTGGATAGTTTTCGACTGGTTAGCCTGTTCCGACCTCTTCTCCTGAACGTGGCTGGCATTCCGGATATCCCTCAGCGTTCCCAGCTGATTACTTACGACCGCTAAGATCATGCAGCAAATCGGATGCACTGACCAAGGGTTATCGTCTCTTCATGGCAAGTTCCATATGATTTCAGCAGCCAAGGATTCTTGTAACTGAATTCGCTAGCTCACGTGCGCAGTAACTTCCATGTTTAAGAAGAGCAAACAAGTTGGTGTTTCATCTCGAGATTCTTCGTTTCTCCCCCACTTATGCGACCAAACTGCTCTTTGCACCTCTTGAGAAGGATGATTAAAATACCAGTACACATCTTCTCAGTTCACGGAGGCTTGGTGCAAATGATTCCGCGCCTTGGGCTTTGTTAGGGACCTCATCCACTATTCAGAACTGACCACAGCGTTTCTTGACTGGAAAAAAAAAAAAACGATTATCGACACGGAGGCGCCTATCCGTCCTAGCAGCGGAAGCCTCCAAACCAAAGCGCTCTTGGGTGCAGGATAGGGGCATTCAAGCAGAAGGAAGAGTTTGCGGCGCAGAGGAAATCCGCTGGCAGTGACGGAAATTTTCCAGCAGATGACATCAAGCCTTGGCACATCCGAGCATTCGCAATGCGTCCAACGCCCCCATTCATCATTCGAATTCAAGCAGCTCTCCACTTTAGTTTTCATGAGTCTTCTTGCTCACTCGAGCAGCTGATTCGTACCTGCGTTTTCGGAGTCGGGTTCGTCGGGTTCCTTCAGGAGCAGTTTTTGAACTGATTCGCTCTTTCGATGCAGATGAAGAACTTTGCCGTTGATGGCGGAAAGCAAAAGAAAAAAAGAAAGAAATTCGGGGAGCGCTTCTTGAACTGGTTTGCTCCTCCCGTGCGGATGAAGAACTTCACTTGGTGCCGAAAAGCGAAAATCCGGAATGGTCCCTGGAAACTCATTCTTCGCTTTTGCACAGTTCCCTTTTCCCCTAACGCCGCGCTGCGTACGCCTTGCTCAGTTTCCCTCTGTGGTGGTCAGCATCGAGGAGCTGGACAAACATTTGTCACGCTGCACTCGTCTGTCCAGATAGTTTTGCTCCCTCGTATTGGGCTTCCGCAGCTCCTACAAGTTAGATTGCATGCTACGACTTCCGAGAGTCAAGCTGGGGGCGATGCCCCGCCAAACGCATGCCCGGAGGTACCTAATCACTTATGTTTACATGGTCCCGCTCCCTGCTTTTCGTCTCTTCCACTTGTCAGCCTGTGTGCTCCAATCGTTTATCTTTGCTGCAACGACTTGGCTGCGAATCCACTACGTGGAAATTTTTTCTACATCTTTCTACATTTTTTCCAACATCCAGCCTTCCCATCTCCGTTTCATTTTCCTTCCCTCTCCTCTCAGGAGGATCACTTTTCAGCTCTGGTGCCCTCAAATCCAATCTCTCTCTCGGATTCCTGTACGCGTTGTTTGTTTGCTTTCTTTTGGAGTCTTCCGAAGCAAACCTACTTTGTCCAAGGCTTCCCGGGAGGAATTCGATGCTTCCTGGGCGAAGTTTTTCCAGCTTCGTCCTCAGCTTGTTTTCCGGCCTCGATCTGAAGCGGGTAGCGCGAATCATTCCTCTTGAAGCCCTCCGGGAATCGTTCAAATGTGCGCCCGAAAGCGGAAACGGGAGAGCATCTGGAGAGCAGCTACGAGGAAAGGACACGCAGGATAGCCATGCCCATGGAAGTACCTAAAAGGAGCCTGCGCATTATAGAGGGAAGAGATTTAGAGAGGCAGGCCGGTGCACTTTCACCCGTCGCATTCCCGAGCGCTGCATCCTGCTGATTTCAGGTCGCCCGCGCGCTAGCTGCGGGGTCCGGGAGCGCGCCCTCTCCGTGCGAGGCGCACTGTCAGAGTGCGGGAGCAGCATCCCTACATAACATGGCTCATTTGGCAAGCCACATATGTGCGGACGTTCAGCAGCTTCTCCTTCCCGCTTTTCCCAGGATTTTCTCATGAGGTTACTCCTTCCGCAGTCCTCCCGAATAAATTTGCCGACAAAAATGCGTGAATCACTCTGACGGGATCGTTTCTCCGGACGACTTTTGCACCCTGAGGACGAAAGCACGGATGGTGAAACGCGGAACGGGCCCGTCATCCCGTTTCGATAAAGGATGACTCACTGGTCGCCGAGGATTACCTACCTTTTCCCTGACAATCTCCTCGTTAAGGCTCCGGATTCCGGCATCTGTTTCGCCCACTTATAGATCCCAAATGGAATGTGCTGCCTACGAACCTCGGATGCCATTTTCCTGTATGCATTCCCGCAGGAGTTCGCCAGCGAGCCCACGCGCGCGGATGTGCATTCCTGGAACAACCACAGTGTTTCTTATCCACAGGAAAACTTTTTTGTTGTTGTTTTGGAAAGTCTGCGCCACTCGCTGACTGCGGCTGCTGGTTCCGTTCCACACGGCTACTCCGAATGTCCTCTCTTTCCAAGACTGAATTGAATTCGCATTGAATTCGAACGGTTTCAGCACGCTGGAAAAGTGGGAAGTTAGTTGGTCTGGAATGGTACATTCGGCTATCGGCGTGTGAAATCTGACTTGGCACGCGATTCTCCCTTTTTTTTTCTTTTTTTTTTTCCTCTTCCGGAGAGTTTTGCTGGAGTCCTTTTTTTTTCCTTTTCGTTCCTCAAGAATTTGCTGCTTCCGAGTCATGGCGTGGTTGCGGACAGTTCGAGGTCCATACAGGACAATTCCATTAGCAAGAGCATCATCCTATTACACAGCGAGGAAAGAGCTCTCTGTCCATACTTCGTGTCTGCATGCTCCAGTGCGAGGCGCGTAAAGAAGTCGCACGTTGCATTAAAATCCTTCCCTTCTCTGCGATCTAAAAACGTGAGCTGCGTGGTTTCGGAAAGTTCGAGGAAAGGTTTGAGAAAAGTTCCGATTCGGCGGGTGTTCCTGGGTCGGCGTCATCATCAGTTACCCTGAAGGCTTAGCGAATCCTCGAGTCGGATTTATCGGTGCGTCCTCGCAGCGCCTGCTGCGTGGGCACTATGCGCAGGAAAGTACGCCTTCTACAAGAGTGACGCGCCTCCGCGTCCAGAAGTTCCGGCTGCTCCCCCTGAACATGTGGATGGGATGTATAGGAAAAGTGATCTCAACACCCAAGAGTTGTTTTCAAGCTAGGTGTTCCGTGCCACAATTCAAGGATCGTTTCCAGAGCAACTGAAACGAAAGAGCCGCTAAGTGAACCCCTGATCTCTATCCCTTGGCGAGTTGCTGCTGCAATAGGGCATGGACGAGATTGCAGTCCTCTTCTGCATCTGAAGACCTCACGTCATCGCAGTGACTGCGAACACCCTCTGCTGAAAATCCACAAGTGGATTCATTCGAATTCATTTGCGGATTTCCACAACATGAATTCTAAAACAAACACGCAAAAAAAAATGCATTCTTTGGATGGGCATGACAAATGTGCGCTGAAGACCAGGATTTGCAGCCTTCTTTCCAAACACACACTGCCGCAATGAACGACGCTACTCAGCAGAATGATGCTCAGATTCTCACTTGAAAAGTTCATGACACCAAGTGGATCCGTTTGCAATGGGGAGCTATTCTGTGGTATATTACGGAAGTTTGGATCAAGAGGCGTCGTCAAACAGAGGAAACAGGAAACAGAACCCAACCAGAAATCACCAAAGGTCTTGTGTATTCTCCTGGACCAAGCAAACTTTGGATCGCAAGAACCTTCAAAGTTGCGTCGGTCGCAATGAAAAGGTGAAGTGGTTGAATGCGCAGAAACGGAGAGCCAAGCTTCCACTAAGAGGATGTCGGTCAAAGAAGTGGTTGGAAGAGACAGCTGTCTGAGACGACGGCACCAGAGTGTGAGGAGAATCCCTGAGAGGCATCTGCGAACAGTGCATCAGCAAGGGAACCGAAAGATTACCGCGTCCGCTGGAAGACGTGACGGAATGGCGGCCCGGATAGAGGTGTCTGCCAAGAAACACTGGGGGCTGATGGACTTCAACCGGTCCACTCTGGGGATGGATTCGAAGCAGCTGCAACTCCAGGGAGAAGGCAACATGATCTTCCTGGATGCCTCGTGCCCTTGAGAGTGCCCACCAAGACGCCAACAGGGAGAAAGGCGAAGAAAGAGAGTGGACATTGTTGAATGGCTCTCAACTTCTTTAGGAGGAGGGAATGCCCGAAACAGGAAGAACGGTCCTCGTAGCGTCCCTGGGACCTTGGGATCTGGTGGCTGAGAGAGCTGCAAATTCTTAAGAAACAGCCGAGACACATCCTAGGGAGAAAACGCATGCCTTATCATTCCATGTTTGGAGCCTCTTGTCTCCATTCAGCTCATTCCCTGAGCGGACCTCGGCCTGCAACCATACCTCCAAGGTGGAGGTTGACTCGTCGCCACTTGCGACCTCTGCTGCCCTTTCGGGAGCCAACCAACCTCCTTGAAGAATCATGGTAAAAAGGCAAGTTATGCTCTTCTCTTCCAGTAGAGATCGCCTGCTACAGCTCGCGCTCTTGCGGCGCATCACCATCAGTAATGTTCCATCGATTCCATACCATGAGGTGACAGCGCGCGTGCTGCCGATGAGGAAGCAAGAAAAGCCAGCAACATTAGCGGACAGCTTCTCTCCGGCGATTTGTGGAATTCCTACATTCTATTCCGGGAGCGACTGCGCACTCCACATTAGCTTCTTGAAAGATTTCCCTTCATTGGCACGGGAAGGACCGATGAGTCGCCATCCATGCCGAAACCCTGAGGAGCAGCATCCTGTGAAGGTGGTGGACTCTCACCTTCTCTCGATTGCTGATGTCCTATATCTTGAGATGACTGAGGACAACAGGATATTAATGGATGGTCATTTATGTGCTCTCTTTCAGCACGAAAGAACGTCTGACTAGAGCAGACATCAGCTGATGAGGGCTGCGGTCATACCGAAGCGGACTGGAACGAAAATGAATCCTCGAAGTTTCCGGCCGAGCCCCTTAGGAGAGGCGATGTGGAAGGGATCGTGGTCAAAGGCAGACTGGAAGCAGAGCGGCACTTCCCAAGAAAAGGGAATCGAATTGCTTCCCTCCCCGTCCTTCCACAGTCTTCAGAAAGCTACCAGTTGTTTCGAATTAGGATGCAGTTCATCGCCAATGCTGGTTTCTGGGAGAAGACAAGCACTCAATAAAGTGGCCCCACGATTCGGGCAGAGGGAAGGGGGGTTCCACTTTAGGAGATGGAATTAGCAAATTCCGAAGTTGCAAGAGAGATAGTTCTTCGCCCCTATCCTCCCTCTCGGAAAATGCAGCCACTCAGGTACTCCCTTGACTGCGATACCAGTGTTCTAACGTAGGAGTCTGTAATTCAGCCCTGTTGTACAACTTCTCAGAGTTGTTATGCAGAATGCCATTATGTTCTTGGTTGATTCTATCTTCACATTTCCACCCCATAAGCCTTGGATCGGACATCAGTCTTCATGGTTTTTTCCATGAAGTTTCCATGGAGTCAATTCTCAGAGGAAGAGGACAAGCCAACAAAGATGAAGCGGAAGTCAAAACCAAGATGAAGGCTCGAGTTCTTTTCCATCTCAGCATAGGAAGAGAATTCCCTTGACTCCAGAAGCTGTAGGTGTCTCTTCGGACGATTTGTATGGAAACCATCTCCTTGACCGATACCTCCAGATTCTGTCCTCAGTCGCACATTTCTCGCCGCCCTTACTGGTTGGTGGTCACGTGCCGTTCAAGGATACGTTTTTTCCAGCCATGGGAAACAGACTCTCTGGTGCGCCGAAACACTTCCAATGTCCTCTTGTGAAAAAAGGAAACGTCCTTTCACCTCAAAACCATAAATGTCCTCGCCTTGAACAAACAACCCATCCGACAAAGGTTAATTGAACAGCCGGATTCTTTAGGTTCAGCGACTTAAAACAGGAACGTTTCCAGCTAGAGGCGCTGAGTTTCTCTACAGATCCAGGTGTCGGATGACCCGCTTTTGAGTCGGTCGCACCGGATTTCGGGATTGCATTGCCGGGCTCCATGATGATGCTCTCACGCTGACGTCCCACTGCAAGGACGGACTAGGGTGGGTCGGTTTTGAGTAGCCCCCGGATTCACAAGGCCGTACCTGAGTACTCAGTCCATGGTGAGCAGAAGTGAATCGAGTTTCTTGAAACCTCTCGAAGAAATTGGGGGAGGTCGGACTTCCAGATTGGCGACTTCGTCCTCCCTTAGAACCTGCAGCTCTCAGAGTGCCGGGAATCCCGACAGTGATGCAGTGGACCTCTCAAGATAGAAAGTATGGCATCATGAGTGCGCGGGAAGATTTCTGAGGAATGGTGCGCACCCGTGAATCCGTGAAAACCCTCAGCCCCCACGACCCCGCAGTGCTGCGCAGAGGCTGCAGCATTGCCAATACGAGGAGCTCCATGACCATGGCTTTCTCAGGAAATGCTCGGAAGAACGTTCACTTTCTGGGATTTTACAGTTGCCCTGCTCTCTGGTTCTTCCGCTACTAGAGGACAATGACAGCCTCGAAAATGCGCAAAGACTGTGACTTCCCTCAAGCGAGACGTTCCCAATTGCCATAGCTTGCATTGGAAATGCAAACTAGTGATACAGGCTAACAACGTAGAACGCGTGGTACCCTCATGGTAATAATGGATAGGCAGCGTAGTGCTCGCTTGCTTCCCTGTTCAGCACATACCTCGGAAGTCATGTTCATCGTCACGAGGCCGGTGCATCCCATGTCCTATTTCTTTATCCACTTATGAGTCCACTCTTCTAGCCCTCTGCTCCCTCCCTAGGCAGGTCCCCAGAGACAGGACCCTTTCGTTTTGAGCACGAAGATGTCTGACCCTTTCTTATTACATTCATATTTTATTCATTTATTTTGAAAATGGCCTGGATTCCTGAATGGCTGTACTTTTCATTCGGCGTGCTTGAATGAAAAGTACCGTGAGCTCTTCTGCACCAGGCTGAAAAGGCCGCTAGTTCGAAATGTACCTGAGGTTCGCCTCTTCCCCGGTACATGAGGAGATCGTTAACGCAACCCGACGAAGCATCCTGATCGATTGACGAACCTCGGTACTTTCCTTCGAGCTGTCAGATGGCGAGATCACCCAGGCTCTGTGTGAAGCTGAAGACGAAGCTATCTCTTCTTCACGGAGCAGCCGTTCCATGTATGGGAGGGTGGCGAGTGGGAACCCTCGTTGCTGTTCTTAGCTTATGAGTGCATTTGTTGGTCAGCTGCTCAAAGAACTGTTCGCCTCCTTCAGGGGTTCACGGAACTCCCCGGAACTGTCCACGCCACCTAGGGACGCGTGTGACTCCTCCAGTCAGGGGTTGGCCCGGGTAGGGACCAACTTATGCGTTGCGGGTTCCAATCCCACCGAAGGGAAAAATCCCTGCTGAGAATGGGGGTGCGTCTTGGGTTTTGAGTCACTTCCTCAGGATGGCACTGGTTGATCTGCAGACTTCGAGTGAGGCACTGGTGGAAGCAGCCGGAAACCGGATGCTCCCGTCGACTGGCCGGGATCAGAGGCAGACCTTCCAGGGTCCTCCCACGAATCGAGAAATTCTTCCCCCGAAGGCAGTTCCCCTTCGGTTGTGCAAACGGAGCCGTCCACCCCCCTCAATCCAGGAAGGATTCGGAGTTCGTTCCTCTCACTCCTGGGAAGGGATCCCTCGAAATGGAGATCACCTCCACCCTGGTGGTCAAAAGAGGGATCCTGAAGGGAATCTCCTTCCTTATTCTCTCTGGAGGATCCCCGGGGGGTCTGCTCCATTCTTTCTTCTCTGAGAGGAACCCGGAAAGGATCCGATCCTGGAATTTCTTCTCCAAAGGGATCTCTCGAAAGGGATTCGCTCCTGTTTATTTCTCTGAAGAGAACCCAGAAGGGACGCTTCCAAAATTCAGAAGAACGCAGCTTCCCCGAAGGGCTCGGCTCGCTTCTCTGCACTCTCTGGAGAGGTGGTGGAGACACACCTACTCCATCAATATGACACGGAGGGTCGACTGGTTGATACTTTCCTTGGGGAATTGCCTCTCCAGTGTCAGGAAGGGACTGCCGCTTCCTCCAGGGAGCTTCCGTCGGAGATATTGGGATGCTTTCCTTCGGGGATCTCTTCAGAGAAGAGGAACAAGGAACGGTTGCCTTGCGGGTGCCCTCCGTAGAAGAAATCCAGAAACGCATCTTTTCCGGGTTCCTTTCAGAGAAGAAACAGGGTGTGGCCTCTTATGGAGAGTCCCTCCGGAGAGAACAAGGAAGAATATCCCTCCAGGGTTCCCTACCAAGCGGAACGGACTCCTTCCTCCGGAGCCCTTCCTGTTTGCTGCTTGAGAAGACCACCGTTTTCCCAGTACTCTTCGCCCATGTCTCAGTGATTCTTTGGTTTCTTCAGTATTCCATTATTCCCTGGATTCCATTCTTGAAAATCCCGCGAGAAATGCCTGTACTCACTCGGGGACCCCTCTGAAGTAGGAGTGAAAAGCCAACGATTGCTATTCACTGGCTCTCTTAGCCCCTCTGGAACCGCCACTGAGTTCCCGACAGCACAGACGACGCCCAGGATGATCACCTTCCTTTTGTCATGGGGCACCGGGTCAGAGGTCAGTTTGGAGCTCATCTCTGGGAATAGGCTGTTTGATTGCCACCAGAGTGTAGCTGCTCCCAGCTGCTCCCAGATAGCCGCGTTGATTTCACCTAGCAGTTGATCATGTCTTTCGGTGACAATCAGAAATTCTACCTGGTCGCCGGTGGTTTGAGGAAATGCTGAATCAAGTCCGCACTGCCAACGCAGTAGTCAAAGACATGTTTGTTGTCACCTGGTCATTCTGGAGCGTTTCTTTAAAAAAGTTGGAAACTGAGTTCCCGAAAAAGAACAAAAAGTTCAACAGAAATGACCACCGGTACTCAGGCCGGTTTTGGGGGCGGTCCGGAGTGGGATAAGGGGACAGCGAATAAATGAAATAAGACGGGAGTCTTTGGTTTCAGCTATTCCCTTCTTCCTGCAGCTGGCGCTGAATGCTAGCCATCTCCCTGACGACTTCTCCTGGAAGGTGAGACCACCTTGCAGAAGTCCTCATCAAGGCGGTTACCCAAGTGGCCTCCGTTCGCTGCGAATGTGACTCCAACACATGACAGACAGTCACTATTGTACGGATGCAATAGATGGTCGCGACCGCAGAACCCGTCTTCAGTCCGCCTTCAACAGTCTCCTCCCACCACCTTTCACTCAGTTCTTTCTCTTGTGAATTTTCCCAAAGTAAGTTTTTTTTTTTTCTTTCCTGAGTATGTGCTTTTCCATTAGTATCTAAGTGGAGAATGTTTGGGATGAGAAAGATAAGCTTGTCAGTAAAGAAAAGTTACCGAGAGAAGCACATGCGGTTTACGGATGACTTCTCTTCGCTCCGAGCATCTGTACAACGAAGTTTGATTTGTTTTCATTGATGCCGAGCAATCCGTACACCGCACTGAGTGAGGTGTTGAGGTGTCTCTTGACCTCAGCCGCGAAACGACTTCCAAAATATCCAGTCATTGGAGCCACCTCACAACTACAGCTGAGTGGATTTAAGCGTATTAGCCACAACCAAGAACTTGAAAACAATTCAGGGACTTGTAGCAGTCTCAGCTCTTTTCTTTCAGACTAGTATCGCTTGAGACCTTCTAAAGGGCTGAGTCCCCGAACAACGCAGAAGAATTCTTGGATGTTCGATGCCCACCGTGGGAGAAAGGAAATTCATAGACTGCCGCCTGACTTTCATTTAGTTGCTAATGCGACCAAAGCACTAGCAACGAAATGAAGATATCGTTCTCTTTATGCGGTGGTTGCCAGAAGTGCGCAGTGATCAAAGAACAAACGCACAAGAGTTTTCCAAATAGGAAGCAAACCTGAATGGGAGGTTTCACTTCATAGGATGTAAATGCTATGAAATAATGTTGTAATGAAATAATGAATCCTCTGTATCTTGAATAAGTATGGAATCGCACACGTTAATTTGCATACGCATAAGTAGATATGTATGAAAATGCATCTACAGTCGTACCTCGATACTCGTCGGCACTCTTCACGAGTTCCGGAACGAATTACAGACGAGTGCTGAGATACGACTGTAATAATAGGCATAGTAAATATAATTTACCGTCTTGAATACACGTATGAATTTTTGCTTCCAGGATAAAGTTGTCCATCTTTTTGTATATCGAAGTAATCCCACGGCGTCTCCAAAATGTGGCGTTCGTTGCTGCCAATATGATAATCTGATGTCGGGTAGTACTAAGACGTTGTTAGCGTTACCTAGCATCGTGTGAGCATGGACACGATGGTAAATTCAGCGGAAGCAGTGGATGATAAATTCTCACCTTCGGTATCAAGCAAGAGATCGCATTCATGCGGTATAAAAAAGAGCATCTACTTTTCGCAGGCTCTTCCGGAGTCAGGCGTTTCGTCACAGCTTCCGAAGACCCCGTTTGACGACGAGGAAACCGCTGACGCGAGTGCTCCGTGACTCCCACTCCGCAGCGTGCGGAGCGGGTGCACAGAGAAGCATCAACAAAATTCGATCAGAGAACTTCTGAGCAGCCTCATCATCATGTGGATGCGTACGCGCCCCATCGGAGGCTCGTCCGCAGTCAGCAGCAGCTCGAACGTGAGAGCCCCCATCAACAGCTTGATTCCCTTGACAGCTGATGGGTTGGTCAGGATGGACCCCTTCTCGTTTTCCAAGCGAAGGAAGTGCAAGCTGTCTCTATGTAGCGTCTTCTTCGGTGGGGATCCGATCCACACACGCTTCCTGCGTTGGGAAAGTCGCCCTTCGGATCGGTCCCTCTCTACGCGGGTTTGCTAGAGTTCCAAAAAATCCCACACCAAGTCCGTGTCTGGAAGACCTTTTCTGGCAAACTTCATTCTGGTTCCTAAGAGGCTCCTACTCGTCAGCGCGCTTTTCTAGCCATCCGAGGGGATGACGCATAGCCTCTGCAAAGACTACTCCAAACGAAAGGGCTATCATCTGGTTTCCCGTTGTCGTTGAAGCAGTCGCTCAAGTCCGAAAGTTTCCTGATTTGAACGGTCTGGTTCCTTTTGAAGGAAATTTAATAGGAATTCCCTTTCATCCGATCGCGCCTGGTCGCTTCTTTCTTGAAAAGCAGACACACAAAAAAGGAACAGACATACAAAAACTGGGGAAACGATGTCCCAAGAGTGACGAACGAAGAATATCCGGGAGGGTTCACCGACACCAGCAGGTCAGGGGCATTGCTCATCGGTATGGGCCGTTTCTCCTTCCCTACGGCCTTCTAGAGATGTGAGTGGGTGAGCTTGCTGGAGAGTTATTGGTGCATGTAGGACCACCTCGTTGCAGTTCTCATGGAGATCGACTAATAGGCGGGTAACTTCGCTGCGCTGCGAGGGTAGCCCCGAGGCGAGCTGCCAAGATGGCGAGCACACAACTCACCGTTGAGATCACCGAGACACACGTAAAGCCTTCTCGCAGCAAGTCCTTTGTGGTGGCCTCCTGGTGCAGCAGAGCTGAAGCCGGTCCTCGCCACAATTCCTGGAGGGTACCGCAGTCCAGCAATAGGTTCAGGAACGATTCGATAAATCCCTCGCTTGGAATGGTTCGGAGACACAGTTGCCCCGGAAACGAGGCGCAGGGCATTTTTACTCTAGAAATCTGAGTGAAGGAAGGGCATTTCCTCGTACTTCCAATCAATCTATGTAGGTGCACCGAAGCGTTCATCCAAAGAGCAGGGACCACAAGGTCTATGGGGGCATCGCCCTGAACCAAACTTTTGGCTGGACGCCAAAGAACTGCTCCATGGGATGGTGGTTCCACCAGCTCTCTCGTCTTTCATACACCTTGGAGTTTTGTACTTCCGCAGAAATGCAAGAGAGCGCGCACCCTGCAGTTGGTTTCTGTAGGGTGAGTTCGCCCTGAGAACGGAAGGCGCTGCAGCACAGGGTGTGACAACCAGTATGGACCATTTCCTGGAGCCCTGCAGCAGTACTTCTAAAAGGTTGCTGAGCAGATTCTTCAGGGCACGAAGTTCTTCGGGGATCACTTGGAAGGTGGATGCCCAAAGCGGTTTCCTGTCCTCAAGCTTTGAAATTCCTGGGATTCCAGGAGATCCAGCGATACCGCTCCAACATTGAGGTTATCCGCCTCAGAGGATATCCATACCCCTTCATCTTTTAGTTGTCTCTGGGCACCATGAAAAGGAGTCCTTTACAGCCTTCGCAACGCCGTAGGATGCGGTGTGAAGGTGCACCACGGGACATCCCACAAATTGGAACAAACGGCCAGAATTCTCAACTGCGATTGCAGTTCCACCTTGCTCAGTGTCAGGATGTTTGGTCCAGCACCCTGACACGGTGCCATCAAAGCCTTCGAGGCAGACCTGAGATACCTTGCACTGCCCTACAAGGCTTTACTCTAAAAGGAATTTTGCCCGGATCTTCGCCGAACGGGGGAGGGGGGAGAAAAAAAACGAAAAACAAGGGGCAACAAAGGTGTTTTAGATCGTGGTACGTGCCGGCAGTGTGACCTTGCCTTCAGGGAACGGACCGAGGGCCATCTCAGTATTTTGAAGTTGGACTGCCCCTGAAATGACTGCCTTTGAATGTGCCCCTGGGAGAACCGTGCGTCCCTCCCTTGTGCCTAAGCATTTCCGTGCTCCCCCTCAGACGCAGCACGGTGTGATGCTCCACTTGCACCGGGGTCTCCCATGCAACCAGCGTATGCACCACGTGACGAGGGGGGAGGTCTCTCACAAGTGCAGCAGTCACGGTGCTATCGAGTCGTTCCCTCGCTTGTTTGGAGGAGGAGATGGAGAACGACCGTGGCCGGCGTTCCCCATCGGCTGCGGGAACGGCTGGCGTCAGCTCTCCTGCAACCCAAGGATTTGCCAGCAGAGCTTCTGCATGGGCGCTTCTCGCCAGATGGCCTCACGCCCGGCCGCTGTCATGCTGGCGCTGCCCTGCATCCTCGTGCATCCTCACGGTCCGCCACTCGCTGCAGAAGCAACAACGAGAAGCTACTTGCATTGCTGTCTCTTTCGTGAAGAAGGTTTGCAGGAGACCCCAACGGAACCAAGAAATCAGGGAGATCGCCACCGTCATCTCGCAGGAGTTTCAGAAAAGGAACAGGAATCGAGATGAGTCCCCCTGATGTCCCCCATCATTTATTTAGTCCCCTGGTCCCCACTAATGCAACGTTTTCTAAACTGACTTGCGAATCGGCGAGCCCTCCCAAGTTAAACTCTTTAATTGCAAAGGACTAGGTTCCTTGCATTTATGTTTTTATTAAAGGAAAACTCCCGGCGCAACCGGGCGAAAAACCTTTTGAAGGCGGGACCGCTCTCTTGCGAGAGCAGAAAATAGCCCAGCGGAACGCGTAGGGAGTAAAAGTACCCGCCCATGAGGATCCTTAGGCGGATCCAATCCCGAATGCCTTCTCCAAAACGATCCTCCGACAGGGACGACCACGGCGTTTCGTCCTGTTGAAACAGGACGAAGAGCCGTGAGGATTGGATCGAAGAACATAAGGCTCATGGAAACTCGGAAATCCACCGAGTCTTCTTGATTTGATCACAAAGGAAAGCGTTGCCATTGAGACTGCGTGTTCTGAATGTCGAAACAACTGTGGGTACTCTGGCCATCGTCGCATCTAATGTTTGCCCGAAGAGGATAGACGTGTATTCTTAGAAACCAAACCTTGAAGTTTGCATCCTTAGTGAGGCATCTCTCCGTATAATTCCTAGCTTAGTTCCGCTGCTCCGTGAAGAGCAGATAGATGCTGCTCATCTTGGACGCTCGGTGCTCGGTTCTTCAGAGAAATGCGATAAATTCAGCTGGAGAATCTCCTCAGGATGCAGAAGAGCTGAAACCAGCCCCTCGTCCAATAGGTAGGAGGGCGCCCTTGGAGCTGAGTGCTCCTCCAGTTGCCTTTTTGTCTTTTCGAGAGCTACGTTGATGTAGAGGGAACCAGACGCACACAAACCCGTTGCGGCGCAGGGACACCAGAGCTCCGCATGCCTCCTGCTTCACTTGAGAACGGAGGAGAAGGGTGAGACTCGAGAGGCTAGCCCAAGAGGCGAAACGCAGCGCCTCTGTTCTCCCTTAGGGCTGCAGAGCTGGAGATCAGGAGTCGAACGTTACGTACCTCACTCACAGAGGACTGATACTGGAACGAAATCTCAGTCCTCTGTGAGAAGGGAGGATCGAAAAGTGTACCGAGTCGATCACCCTCTGGGATCATTCTCCGGGGTCCGCTGGTGACTCCGGTTTCATCCTACAAGGATTTGGAATTATCCAGACCACATGGGATTCTTTGGAGAAGGAAGGCTTACAGCGGTAAGCTGTGCCGCAGACCACCCACCTCTAAAGACAAAGTCAGAAAAAAAGGAAGAGAAAAACCGCATTCGGGAACTGAATAATCTGGTGTGGAAGGGCTGCGATCGAGTCTTTCGAGGTCGGAAGGGTGGCTGGCAGATCCACCAGGCTCAAAGCCACAAGAGAAAAAACCCTTAATGAGAAAAAGTTTCTGTACAGTCGAAAACGTGCGTGAGTACACTTTGCCCTCCGACGAGTACGGATCTCCACAATGAGGGGGGGAGGATCCGTGGAGTTGAACCACAGCTGCGTGCAAAAAGTATGTTTGTCAGGCCCGCGTTGGCGGTCACGTGGATGCAGTCCCCGCGCGTGGTGCCAAGCGTCGCGGGTTTGAATCCCACCAGGAATAAGGGGGTGCGTCTTGGGTTCCGAGTCCCCTACGCAGGATGACGCTGGTTGGCTCATGAGCTTCGAGTGAGGCAATGGTGGAAGCCGGATGTCCCCTTGACTCGCCAGGATTGGAAGCTGATCAGCGTCGTTCCAGGAATCAAGCAGCCGATTCCATCCGGGTTCCCTTCTTCGGTTGTGAAGAAGAATAAAGCCGTCCACCCCATCGAGAAGGTAGGGGGCGAGGAACCCTTCATCTCGTTTTACGGAGCTTGTGGATCGATACCTCTTTAGAGTGCAAGGAGAGCTCTACTCTCTTCGGGGAGAGCTCTTCAGAGAAATTTGGAGACATCCCTCCGGGGTTCTCTTCAGAGGAACAGCAAGGATCGGATCCTTTCCGGAGAGTCCTCCGGAGAAGAGACTTTAAGAGCGAATCTTTTCCGGGTTCCCTTAGTAGAAGAAACAAGAAGTGTCCTACCTGCGATGGGTCCCCTCAGAGAGAAAGTAAGGAAAAAGCTTCGTTCGAATAGTAAGGGAGGAAATGATTCCTTCCTTGGGAACCTTCCTGGATTCATAGGGTAGTCCCTCCGAGGTTGCTCGCTGACTTGAAATGTCACACATGCACCCTCGGGCACTGGGCATGGGTGATGTCAAAGAGCTATTGCTAGTTTCCCTAAAGAGAAGAACGGTTCTTCATCACTTGTCGAACCAAAAAAAAAGCTGGAAGGAAAGCAGAGAAAACGAAGAACCCAAGAGGATTTCCAGCATCCAAGGCCAATAATGCCGATCTCCTCGCTACGTCGCTTTTGGCCTTTTTTCCTTTTTTAAGCAAGAAAACAAAAACGAATCTGACTTCTTTCGTGAGTTCCCCCTTTTCTCTCCTCCTTGTGTACGTGATCCTCTTTATTCTCTTAATTCGTGTGGATTGTGTCTCTGAAAAGGCCTACATCTGTGCGGTTTTGAGGCTGTCAGATTTTGGTCTTTTGCAGGAAACGATAAAGGTCAGTATTTGGTGACCAGTGCACCGGAATCATCTGAACCCAGCCAACGATTTTTCGCTCAGATTGCACCAACGAATTTTTTCCTTGCCATTGGGCCAGAGCAAGTAACCCACGCTAACTGTATTTATGAGCAACCAGCTGAGCAGTCCGCAGATTCTCTCATCTACGCCATCGGGCTTTCTACATAAGCCGCCCAAGAACTCTGTTGCTTTATGTTCTGGAAGCTGCGCGGAGCCCTCGGCGCTTTCGAATTCCGCCGGCTGTTCCGAGATGTTGCGTCACTAGATGCGTTGGTCCCGACATCCGGCTGTAAATTCGAAGGCTGGACCTCTTTTCGCACATAGCTGTCTTGGCATCAGCACGAAAGAAGGCTGTTTAGGAGATCAGCTGGATAAGAGCGCGCTTGTCGCATGTCTCTGAGAGATCCTCGAAACATCCCGCGCGCAGGTGGCCCGCGTCGGAGGCCGTGTGGTTACGGTGGTCTCCGCGCGTGGCACCACCAAGCGTCATGGGTTCGAATACTCCGAAGGGATCGGCGCAGTGCGTCGTGGGTTCCAAGTTCACCCCACAAGATCACGCTGGTTGGCCTATATTCATTCGGGTGCGGCACTGGTAGCAGTTCAAACCGGATGCCTCCGATGAGGGCCGAGACAAATGGGAGTCGACTTCCGGGTCCTTCGAGGAATCACGGAGTGGGAGCTCCCCTCCGGTTGTGAAGGGACAGACCTCCGCATCGTACTGATGGAGCAGGTGTGTCGCCACCGCCTCCCCAGAGAGAGCAGAGAAGCGAGCCGATCCCTTCAGGGAAGCTGCATCCTTGTGAATTTCGGAAGCGTCTCTTCTGGGTTGTCTTCAGAGGAGTAAAAGCAGGAGCGGATCCCTTTCGGGGAATCCCTCCGGAGAAGAAATTCCAGGATCGGATCCTTTCCGGGTTCCCTTCAGAGAAGAAAGAATGGAGCGGATCCCTCGGAGGTCCTCCGGAAAGAATAAGGAAGGAAATTTCCTTCAGAATTCCCCTTAGTAGACAACCAGGGTGGAGATGATCTCCATTTCGAGGGATCCCTCCCCAGGCGTGAGAGGAACGGACTCCGAGTCCTTCCTGGATTCATAGGGTGGTCTCCTCCCGGGATACCCCCTATCTTGAAAAATTGCCCACCCTCGGGTGGCGTGTCGAAGAACTGCGGAGACAGAGAAGAAAGATTTACATCATCCACCTTCCTGAGAAACCGTCAAGGGAATTTTTTCCCTGGAACCTGCTTGAAAGGGGCATCACTTTTTCAGAACCAGCAAGCAGCCTTTGCGGTCTCGTTCGGGAGGAAGGTCAGCGCTCACATCCTCTCGTTTTCCTGGCCAGCAACCCGGATCGATCCGGAGGAGACAAAGGCTCGAATCATTTGACTCCGAAACCCTCGATGCTAGAAATGGGTTGCGCGATACACCAAATCAGATTTAACAGTTTTGCTGCAACCATCAATAATGCCGCGAACAGGCGGTGTCAGCGAATGCAGCGATATTTCCTTGCAGAAAGCGCTGCTGCCACAGCAAAACAAGCAATCATGCCGAATTGATGTGACCACAACAGATTTCTTTGGGAAAAATCATAATGAAGGGAGACGATGCAGAAGCACTGCTCCAGCATTTGCGGGTGGGTGTTGGTAGGCCCAAGAGATGCGTGCTTGGCTGCTTAGCTGAAGCATGGCAAGGTTGCACGAATGAGCACGATAATGACTTCCCATTGATCTGAAATGTCACGACCCCGCCTGAACGGGTTCCACGGCAAAAGACCATACAGCAAGACCGCTGGCCAAAAGGATGCTGCTGTCTTGTTGAAAACGTAAATCTGGCTGCAGCACGTACTTCGTTGTCCCTTTCGTTGCAAACACGTATCGCCGGTAAATAACCATTGTACAGTGTACATACATGGGAAATTCAGTTGGGAGTTAGCGCGCGAAGAATTGGCGATTTAGCAAGACTATTATCGGGAGCAAGAATCAGCTGATCCCAAGAACTCATGGGACGACTCCAAAAACGGAAAGCCCAGCGACAAGGGAAGAAGACTCGAGGCTCATTGAAAGCCAAGATTCTACTGGAATTTTCCACCTTGAAAATGATAGCCGCGTGGTAACCAGGAAGTGATTCCAGGCATTCCGTGTGAGATTCCGTATCGAGAACACACGAAGCTGAAGCTCCTCAGAACGAGGCGGGCAAACCGAATTTTTAGGGAGATACTTCGGTGTCAGCTGATCAAAGCGCTGCATCGAAAGGACGGTGCCGCGATCGCGCAGAGAGGAAACCAGTTGACCTTGCGAGGAATGCGTATTTCGAAGATGTGCAATTCCAGAAGGGGGTCGAGACGATCGTGGCGCAAGGACGAATGGTAATTCGTCTCCGGGAGCGACAAATCAGAGTGCTTTCCCTGCCTGGATGCCTCCTCCCTCGCGGAAAGCCTTTGCCGACGGAATCGGGAAGCTGCGAGACCGTGCTGCAGCACACATCGACACGAACAGCGGCGGCAACGTGGACCTTCGGTCGGAAAATTTGGGTGTCTCCTAGCATGGCAAATCGCGAGAACGGATCAAAACGTGCGGCGGCAGACTCGATCTTAGATTATCTCTTTCTGTAATCGTACCAGTGCCATCACGGGGGGAGGGGGAGGCTGACAAATTTATAGCCGCCCTCCCTTCGAAGTATTGCGCTCCGGTAGTGCTTTGAAGTGCTCGACTGCCCGCAAGAAATCTCTTAGACTTGCCAAAATTTTTCTTCATTTCTGAGGTCAGGCGGAAGGCAGAAAATGTGTGCAGGACCGAGAGCATCAAAGGCACGAACATTCACTTTGAAGGAATGCGTGGTTCCTTCCGAAACACAAAGCTGAAGTGCATTTCTTCATAAAATGGGGGGGGCGAAGAACCGCATGAATTTAAGCCAATTTATCGGACGCATTTTCTCCTCGCCATGGGCGACGAATTACATCCATTCCATTTTTCCAGGGTCTCCAGCCCTTTGCTTTCAGGAACATCGCGAGGTTTCCGCAACAAGGCGTTGCGTCTTCGGGATAAATCCGTCCGGTCGGTCCTCCCCATCCACGTACCTGTTTCTCAGGTTTCCTGAGAAGTTCCTGAATGAAGCAGGGCAGGGGGCACGCTGTTTGCAAAGAGGCTTGCAGGCTTCTTCTGTTTGAACTCCGGAGACGTTCCTGATGTGGGAATTCCTCCTGCCGTGTCAGGAGAACCCGGCTGAATCTCGAAGCTGCAAGCCGAGCTCCTGAAATTGTAATTTGGGATATGGCATTTGGAGGATTCAGAGTCCTCCTCGCAGCCTTGAGTTTTAATTGCCACTCAACGGCGAGTGGATTTCACAGCAGCAACTAATTGATCACTTCAGAGCTATTCTTAGTCTAGGAAGGGAATTCGAAAGCAAAGCAGGAAGTTGCAGATGGCAGATGCAAACTCTCCAAAACTCGCCACGAAAACTTCCAACGTCGCATCAACCATTAGTATCATGTTTTCATCATATGGCATAATAAACTTTGCGTCTCTCTGCATTTTTCCCATGAAAAGTTTTCATTCTTTCTAAGCGCGTATTATTAATGATGCTTTTGTTCTCGGTAGTTTCAGTTGAAGCACTCGTTAAGTTGTATCTTCGCAACGTATGCATCCGTCAGTTCCGCATCGGCGAATGCCTTGGAAACTCGAAGCGGCATATTAATGAAGCCATCACGCTAATCGCCATTGATGAAATTTTCCAATCAATAAATCATTCCGTTTCGCCCTTCCGTAGGATGGAATATCAACGGCATCGCACTTTGCGCGCACACTTTGAGTCTTTTTCCTTTTTCTTCCCTTGTTTGCCCCTCTGGAGTCGGCTTCCGATGATCATGACTTCCCTTGAATTCCTCCTGCACAGGGAGCATTTTCAAGTAAGATGATGTAAATCCTTCTTCTCTGTCTCCGCAGTTCTTCGACACGCCACCCGAGGGTGGGCAATTCTTCAAGATAGGGGGTATCCCGGGAGGAGACCACCCTATGGATCCAGGAAGGACTCGGAGTCCGTTCCTCTCACGCCTGGGGAGGGATCCCTCGAAATGGAGATCACCTCCACCCTGATTGTCTACTAAGTGGAATTCTGAAGGAAATTTCCTTCCTTATTCTTTCCGGAGGACCTCCGAGGGGTCCGCTCCATTCTTTCTTCTCTGAAGGGAACCCGGAAAGGATCCGATCCTGGAATTTCTTCTCCGGAGGGATTCCCCGAAAGGGATCCGCTCCTGCTTTTACTCCTCTGAAGACAACCCAGAAGAGACGCTTCCGAAATTCAGAAGGACGCAGCTTCCCTGAAGGGATCGGCTCGCTTCTCTGCACTCTCTGGAGAGGTGGTGGCGACATACCTACTCCATCAGTCCGACGAGGAGGGGTCCCCCCCGGAATGGGGGGATTCGCTCCTTCACAACCGGAGGGGAGCTCCCACCCCGTGATTTCTGGAAGTACCCGGAGGTCTACCCCCATTTGTCCCGGCCCTCATAGGAGGCATCCGGTTTCAACCGCTACCAGTGCCGCACCCGGATGAATGCAGGTCAACCAGCGTCATCTTGTGGGGTGAACTCGGAACCCACGACGCACTGCGTCGATTCCTTCGGAGTATTCAAACCCACGACGCTTGGTGGTGCCACGAGCGGAGACCACCGTAGCCACGCGGCCTCCGACGCGGGCACAAATTTTCGGTGCCTTCAAACTCGATCTGCATTTCAGATTTCTCAACCCTCCTTCCAGAGACTCTCTTCTTCAAGTTTCCCGGTCTGCGAACCGGAGACTTCGGTTCCGTCCCTTTTAGGACAGCCTAGCTCGAAAAATGCAAAGCGTTTTGGTGTTTCGGCTGCTCCAAAAACGTTCGGATCCTCCGTTCGAACGAGCTCTGCTGAAGCCGTGTGCTTCTTGAGATGGAATGCAACAGTCCAGTGGAAATCTTTGTGTTTGGCGCTGTTGCGGCATTCTTTTGCAGCTGCAAGTTTCCTTGGGACTCTGTCCTCGTGCGCTTTTGGCGCCACACTGAAAAAATCTCTATTGGGCGAAGCAAAGTTGTTTCCACTAGCGGTGCACTCCCAAATTCCAGAAGCGGAGTGGAACAAAGTATCGGCGAAAGATGAAGCAAACCACATCGTCGTGACTGCAAGCAGCAAGAGTGACCTGCAAATAAAAGGATCGCTTTTTGGCGCTTCGGATGTACAATAAATAGCCTTCTCCAAACCTGAATCGATATGGAATTCTCTCTTTCGGTTGCGATCGTGAACGGAAAGTATTTCCACTACGCGGGTTGTTGTGTGTACATCAGAGGGCTCCTTCAGTCTTGTACTTGGATTCCTGAAGCGTGAGATTGTTCCATCAGTTCTCTGTAATCTACACATCCGAGAAATTTATTCCTTCGCCCTGTGCACTCACGCTGATTTCGCGACGTGTGCATCCTCTGTACTGGCAGTTGTCATCATTAAAGATCAATTTTATCTTCCAGACCCGCCTTCCCTGTCTGTGAACCAGGTGATGCCTGTGCATCCAGGGAAACGGGTCCGGCATACGTTCACTCACCGCTCAACAGGACGGAGCTCCCGTTCCCATATCAGTTCAGGGCAGCCAGCCGAAGACTCAGCAGTTTCTAAGCTATTGATTCTGGTGCGGGCTCTCGGCAGGAAAGGAAGTGCCGGTTCTGCAACCTGGAGACGTAGTCCATTGAACCAGATAGGAAGGCTTTGGGCAGATGGGATTTGCCATTTGCATACAACCGGTTTTGCGATGATCCGTTTCACATCTAGCCGAGGAAATTGAAATAGTTTGGTCAACATTCCGGGACATGCCAGGTTTTGGCCATTCTCTGTGACAAGCAGGCAGGGGGGAAGTGGTGGAACAGGCAGATGGAACAGCCTTCAAGGTATGAGAAAAGAGCAGTATCCAATAGCATTCACGGGGAGAACAAATTCCAGGTTAATCTGTACGTAAGCCATCTTGAACCTGAGGAGCTTAGTGTAAAGGTTACAGATGGCTGTGTGCTCATCTGAGGCAAACATGAAGAGAAGCAAGGCAACCTTGGAGTGATTCTCCGCCATTTTGTTAGGAAGTGCGTTTTGTCCAAAAATTCGAAGGTGGATGAAATTCTTTCTTCACTTAATGATGATGGTGCCCTTATCGTAACCGCCCCGAAAATACCAAAGGAGACCCTGCCATCGAGTGAAAGATCTATTGCGATAAATGCGCAGAAATCTGCTGCAAAGTAATAGTGAATAAACTATCTCGATTATGGAAAATGAAAAAAAAATGGTGGGGAAAATGATGGATTGGCTGCTAGACAAATTTGATAAGGACGGTTTCAGGACGGCAGACCGGCACTCGAGCTCCTGCAGTTGGTTGGGTAAACTGAGGGTTAGAAACCGCAGGTGTCTCCTTGCAAAGTGTCCTTCCTGGTTGATCCTGGTTTTGAATTTCGTTCTATTCCGGAGCTCGAAGGCGACTCACCAGGGTGCGCGCAGATGTCTGCCAAGAGACTTCCAGCATTCACCTTCGCAGGAGCGTCTGTCCTACGCTTCTCCTGCGAAGACATCCGAAACCGATCTCGGTAAAAATTGGAGGTTCCCCGTGTGCCCTCGTGGCGATTTTCTTTGATGCCGGAACCTGTTCCCAAGCGTCAGTCTTGATCACGCGACAGCATCCAAAACTGCCCCATCAGAGGCGAGATTGTGTTTGGGGCCAGTAGCGGTCTCTCACTTGCCACGACTTCGAACTCGAGCAGCACGACAGAGCACCAGCTTTGCGTGTTTGACATCGGGTGAACTCCACCGTACCTTTGCATGACAGCGCTTCTTCCCGAAATCGAGGGAGTCCTTCAGCGGACCGCCCACTTCAGTCTGATCGCTCGTCTGTATTCTGGCTTCCTTCCTTCGCGGCTGGGGAGGGGGAGGGAAGAAGAAGAAGAACGGGGGGGCGCGCGGCTGTTCTTTCCTCTTCTCGTTCTGCGAGCTCGACTCTTCTCAGAGATGGAGGACCTCCAGGATGAATCTCTCCAACGGGGTCACCTCCGCCCTCGTGGAACTCTCCCAGCTTCACCATGGTGACGCCCTTCTCCAGGAGCGGCAGGCAGGTGCGCGAACACCAGCGGCCGTTCCGAGAGACGAGCTGTGGCAAGCGGTGGTCGCGTGCCTGACGACCTGGTCCTCGCACCGCAGGCTCTCACCACCCACGATGCCGACCGGACTTCTCGACGAGAGAGCTGCTACACAAATTTGAACAGGACAGATTCAGGACAGCGGGCCGGCATTCGAGTGAGGCCACTGTATGACATTCCTTGGGGTGGACATTCAGTGCAAAAGTGCACTGCTGTGCAGAAGCCGTGCAAAGACAGTTAACGGTTTCTTCGAACATACTCGGAATTTTGGTTGTTGTTGTTGTTGTTAAAAACTGCCGGCAACAAAGTCACCCACTGCTTGTCGGTCCTGGGGAAAGTGATACAAATGACACGACTGGTGGCGTTTCTTAGCCATTCGTTCGCAGAATAAACGCAAGGAGGATGCGCACATCTAGCCGAAGGCTCTTCCTTTTCACCTCATAGCTCAGAACGTTCCAGATGCTGCCTTCTGTACATACTTCGGCGTAGGATTGGAATAACAATTCATGGCTCATGGGACGCATCTTACGATGAACGTGTCCTTGTAATGTTAAAGGTTGATGAGAAGAATCAACAGAATTAAAATGTTCTTATTCTTCTCTGCGAGCATTTTCATTTTCCACTCCGTTCCTGTGGTCCTTGAAACAATTAATTCCTGGTCCTGTACGTCCTTTTACTTCTCCCATCAGTGTAAGTCGCTGTACAAAATTGAGGTTTCCTTTTCGGATTTCCAGATTCCCGTACGTCATCCGACCAGATTAACTGCATTAACGCTGCGTTTTCATGGCAACTGCTGGATTTTTGCTTCCTCAAACCGAGGAGAGAGATCCGAAAGCAAGTGGAAGTGTCCCAGCGCCACAAATTTCCTGACCTTTCTCGGCGCTAAGCTCCCTGCGATCCTGTCTTCGAGGTTCAAATCGTAGGGAATCCGAGGACTCGGAACCAAGGCTGAAACTGAGCTTTCCGAAAAGAATTAACAGCAGATGGAATCTGCAGCGATAAGCAATCAGAAAGTTAAATCAGAGGCGGAACTGACTTTTGAGAAGCGGAAGACCTCAATGGTAGGCATTGCTTTTAAGTCGACAGACGGTTTTTTTTTTCCCATTTCGTTTCCTTTTTTTTCGTGGAGCCTCTGCTCAGCGTTTTGTAGGAATCGCCACCTCTTAGGATGAGGAGGAGTGGCTGAAGAAGGTTTCATGTCGTGTAGATCTCCGCTGCTGATTACAGGACTTCGGAAGAAATGCTGAAGGATTGCTAGGGATACCATGCCAGTTTGGAGAGTAGGTTTAAGAGCCCAGGTAGGGCTGGAGCCCAGCAAGAGACTTGGTTCCCGATTTTCAGGCATGCAGTGGATGTTGGTGAAGAATCTCCATAATTTCTACGTTTTCGTCTACCGGTAGTCAGTCGTTTATCCTTGCCGGTGTCCCTAAAAGATGCTCCAGCCCTGTCGAATGCTGGCACGCACTGCAACCTTCTTCTTCACGCCTTTTCCAGCCTCCTCGATCCAGGCTCCTAGGAGTCGCACCACCTATGATGAAAAAGGGTTAACACTTCCCTGCATTTCAATCCCTTCTTTTTGAAGGACTTTCTCACAAGGCGTGTCCTGCTGCTTTCCGAAGGTGGCTCGTCGAACGTGGTGATTCGGCTTTTCTTCCAGGGCACCGTTACTCCGGGCGGAGTTTCTAGTCCTTCCCCTGGACAGGCTGGTTTGAGTTCTCCAGCTCCCACTTCACTTGAGCTGCCCCCCTTGGTGGGGAGGGGCAGCTTTGGGGTGAATAAACGCATACGCATACGTTTACCGGTTATGGCTCTTGTTGGGAACTTCTGATGCAGCGACCGGGTTTTTGTGCTTCAAGAGCTGCTCCTCCCTGCCAAAGCATCTCATGGGCTCCTCTCGCACGGAGGGTGCGTTCAGTCGAGCAGCAGGTGGGAAGCTGTAGAGAGATCCACGGGAGAGAAAGGAATCCAGGCTTTCGACAGCTGCACATCCCTAAAACGGGAAAGGTCTCCAAAAAGAATCATCTGGAAAGGATTTCAGATTCTTCTGCTATTTTGGGTAGGACTGCACATCTGACCTCGATTGCAGCCTCCCCGGAGGACTCATCTATCAGGATTCCATCTCGACTGGAGCCAGTCACCTTGGAAACTAAGTCACTTGCTAGGCTCTATCCCACCTGGATTCTTGAGCCTACTCTTCAAACTGGCAAGGCATTCCTAGCAGCTCTTCAGCACCTCTGCCGAAGTCCCATAACCACAGCAACGGAGATCTACATGGCATGAAACCATCTTCAGACACTCCTTCCCATCCTTAGGAGTCACGATTCCTACAGAGCGCTGAGCGGAGACCCCATTCGACATCGCATAGGAGGAAAGGTTGCTCGGATCCGGAGCGGGGGACTCCGGAACAGGACTCACGCCCTTTCCCCTCACCGGTGCTCCTGAAGTGGGCGCACAGGTTAACAAAGCCTTCATGGTCTTGTCACCCCGCTGTCGTTCAGAAACCTAAGTCCCGAATTCGCGGATGGCCAGAATCCCGAAAGATCATCAGAAGTAAACACGTGTGTTTACTCTACATGGATTAACGTGCAAACTTATTTAAATATGAATAGCTGCTCCCATTTATTAACACACATTTGTTAAGAGCAATATTATTGGAACAGATATATTTATTAGGATTCATTGGCATGCATTTTATTAATAAAATTAAGACGTTGTTGATTACATTGTCGATATATTAAAGATTAAAAAAATTAAACATATGTGCATATTATATACATTCATATTCATAGATAATGTGTATGTATATATTTATAATCTGCATGTTCATTTTTATGTACATATAGATGCGAATATGTATAGTAAGCATGTATGCTTATTTTTTATGATCTTTCGGGATCTCAGGATTTCTAACCAGACAGCCTCCACCACAGAGCAGATCCTGGGAAGGGCGAGGGAGAATGGGGGAGGAGGGAGTCATGAAAGAGTCCAGCCGAAGAAACGCGAAGGGACCGCGGCAAAGTCGCCCTCGCATCTCCCGGTGAAGGCGGCGACTCCTACTGGAAGGGCCGCCTCCCCTCCAGGACTCGGCAGTGCAGCTAGCGGCTCCCCTGGATGGCTGGGGGGAAATAGGACTAGGGGGAAAACAGGCAACGGTGACAGCCTCGCCAACCTTGGAGAAGTCGCAAGCAAACCGCTGACGCGGGGACAACTCCTCTGCCGTTTGCTCACGCAGGCGCTGGCCGCTTCCTCTTCGGCACCCGTCCTCCAGAGTCCGGAGCCGGGAGAGAAAGGGGGGAGGGGGGAGCTGCAAGAAAGGGTAGGATGCGCGCCAGCTGGAGACCGAGGCACCCGAAGCGAGCGCGGGAGCATCGTCGGCGCATCTGCCGGGGTGAGCGGGACCGCTCGCCATGCCCCACCTTCCTCGTCCTGACGGGCTGCTGCTCTCTTCGCTTGCGTGCTGGAGATGGGCGCCAGCAGTCCTGCGTCATGAGCGCCATTCCAGGAGCTTCCCTCGAAAAGCGTGCGTGCATTTCATTCTTGCCGCGCTCTTGACCTCGCGTCACTGAGCCGAAGCAGCCAACAGCCTTCAGAATTCTCTCCATGGGAGCGATGCCCATGATCGGCTTCTCGTTTTCCATCTCTCCCGTTACGCATCGCTATATAGCATGGAGGCCGTATTTTCTTTCGTTCGCATCGTTAATTAGACCCGCAGATGTGGATGCTGTAAGCTCGTCGACTGGGGAAAGCATTTGCAGCCACGTCATCTTTGTTGTACGGAAGATGTTGATTTTGAAGCCAGAAAATGATCTTTCAGCTAGAAGAAGAAAAAATAAAAGGCGTCGCTGTTTACGATCGAGGTCGCGTCTTTTTTTATTTTTGTCTTTGTCCGGCCCAATACTGGCCTGAACCCCAAAATCCTCTCATTACCACCATCTTCGTTTCTCGTTCCCTCTTCGCTTTTAATTTTTGAAATGCCTCTCATCCTCCATTGGACCAGGAGAAGGTCGCGACGGTCGTGATCTTGCAGCCGGACCTTCCAGAACCTATGCTTTTCCTTCTGCTGCAGCCTCTTCGTAGCTCGTGTCGAGCAACTGTCTACCTCAACTGTCTACCCTATGGAAGGAGTTGCTTTGACTTATCCTCCATTGCTGGGAGTAGGGTTTCTGTCGGAATGAGAATGCTGGTGACCATCTTCCCTACGTGGGAGCTTTCTGCCACTCGCTTGTTATCACTTGGATCTTTCTAATGCTTCCTCTTGGATTCTTGCACAAAATGATTCACCATCCTGTTGTCAAAATCTTCACCACCCAGCAGTATCACCTGCAGCAGATTTCATCTCAAAGATTCCCTCTTCGAAATTAAAATGGACACCACCCAAATAGAAAATGAGAACATTTCGTTCGCCTCCAGCTTTCTTAAGGTTTAGATAAGAAAGTAGGAGGAATCAGTGACTGCCCTCACCGGGGATGCATCGTCTTCGAGTGATCCTCGAAATCCTTAGAAGCTCTTCAAACACTTCCCTGCTTTGGGTGAATTCCTTCTCGAAGAGGAATACGGCAGGAAAAACCTCGTCTCTCTCCTTTTTCGTGGCCATTTTACACGCAGTCACCCTTCTGAACGTGAAAGGAGCTGACTTTTGGGAGAAGGATTTGACGTGTTGGGGATTTTTCCATCTCATGACCACGTGCTTTGTTGCTGCCTGGATCTCCACCTTCATACCCGTTCGGGTTTACTCCCACACTTTGGTCTCGCGCCCGTTCACCTCCCAGACATCCTTACCTATCGAATTTTGATGGATCCTCGCACTTGAAACGGTTCACGGATAGCGACCCCATGATGAAATTATCCCCCTGCTCAGAAAATTGGATCACTGAGGGCAGCCTCGACTTTGTGGTGGTTGAGTCGGATGCGCCACTTTTCCTCCTCCCATGCTCCCGATGTCTTCCGAGAGCCTCGATGGTGGAGTTCATGCCGCCTGACGAGAAATTCCCGTTCCCCCCTGCAGAAATTGGAATCCGTTAGCGGAATTTTGTCTGTTATCACCCTATCTGTTGCATACCTAATCACCGTGATGAAGACGCAACAGAGACGTCAACGTGGAAGAATGAGCATCTGTGAAACCGTCCTTCTTCTGTCACTCCGGGGCTGGCGAGGTGGCGCATCTGTTCCACGGTTACAGAACGTTGACCTGCACCGAAGGCTCACTCTTGTAAATTCGGGATGTCTCGACCTCGGCCATTTTGGATTCCCAACTCTGCAAAGCGCGTTCTACTTTCAACTCCCACGTCGTCACCCGTTAAGAACGCGGAAAACTGCCAAACGCGCGCCTTGAACGCAGGGGCCGTGGTTGACTTTTGGACCACGTGCATCTCGAACCGTTGAGCCGCATCACGATACTGCACTGACATGAGGCCGTGTCAGCAAACATGGCCGCAGTGGTCACATGAGTGCAAATTTAAGAAACCGCAACGGATGGTGTCAGAATTGGCAAATTCCGGCATTCCTAACCGCGGTCTAACTTTCTGACAAGCCAAGTACAACACCGTGATGGGCCCTTACAGCGGGAAGGAACCGTTAGAATGAGTTCTATGCTCTTCTCCAAAGGGAAGCATTCGCCCGAGAGCGTGTTCTTGGAATTCACCCGCGATTCCCCCCCCCCCCCCCCAGAAACCCGCGCGATCAGCTCCGCCACGCTCGCAAAGCCCCGCTGGGTTTCCGGAGAAGATGGTTCAGGTTTCCCGGCGCGAAACGCGGGCTCGCTTCTCATCCATTTTCTTTTCGTATCGCCTCCGACAGAAAGACAAGCAAACCGCGCTCGAGACTTCTGTTCTTTTCAGTAGCTCGCCTCATTGCTTATCAACAGCGAAAACTTCCCTTCAGCTAATGTGGAGATGCCATTTAACTTCGCTAATCTTGGAAGCATCTGAAGGTTCGCTCCAAGAAAGCAGCACTTCTTTGCTCTCAGGTTTTCCTTTTGGAGGCCACATAATGGATCTTCTGTTTTTTTTTGTCCACGTCTGTGCAGTATTTCCCTTCATCGCAGAGATCAACAAACTGTAGCGTTTTCGCCAGGCACTTTGGTATGGAGCTGCAGTATTGCATTAGACTTAGCGACCAGGGATCTACTCAATTCAGTTGGTATCTACCATACTCCGTGGTCCTTACTGGAAGCAAATGAACTGCAAACGAAAATTTCTGTGAGGTGATCCAGGCGTTTTAATCATCGTCTGAATGATTTGCGAAAGGGAAATGAATCTCTTTTCAGACAAGTCGGAAGGAAGAGATTGAGTAACAGTCACTCACTTGCGACTTATTGACTTCCCGGTCACCGTCACCGAGTTTTCAACAGGCAGCTTGAAAACATGGCAACTGCAAATGTGATGAAACTGTGCTTTCGGTAAAGCGGGATGCTCCCAGACACCTGCTAATTTCTTGGGTGCATTCCAGACTCGTTCTCACCCCACATTCTTGGGAGCGCGTGGTTCTGTGGCATCTGCTGAAGGCTCCTTCGAGATGCTGCCGAAAAGCCCACGACCTATTCCCGACTCACGAAATGAAGTAGTAGTATGCAACCCATCTGGTGCTTTTCTAGAGTAGGATTCGTACCCGGTTTCGACGGGTCGTTTATTTTGAAAAAAACAAACAAGCTACTAGTCAGAGGTGAAGAAGGGTATCCCCTTAAAAACAAGAAATGCCTCTCCCCCCCCAAAAAAATCCCTCAGGTTAACCACCGGCTTGCAAGACAGCTTTCAAGAAATAGGGAACGAAGTGGACGGAAAATAAATAAAAAAGGACGGGAAGGTGGGGACAGGGGTCTTTGGTTTGAGACATTCCTTGCTTTCTGGAAGCAACTGTGGATGGTGGCGATCTCCCTGGTGACTTCTTTTGGATTGACATCCGGTTGCGCCAGGGCATTTATTTATAAAAAATAAGCATACAGGTCAGTGGCAGGACGCTTGGTCCTGCCACGTTATAAATATACTAAAAAGAACCGGCCGAGAACAGGCACGCATCTCGGAGAAATTCGCCTCGGCAACAGATGGGAAAGAGAAACAACAAAAAAGAAAAATGAAATAAGAAAATTTGCACAGTAAATTGGGAGGGTTTGGGAAGGGATTAATGTGTGCTGGAGGGCGTCATCTACATCCTTGTAAGGAAAGACGCCGGCAATTTCCCGTTTTATAGTTCCCAGATGGGGCCATCTTGACGCTGTCCTCATAAAGAGGATGGCAAAATAGATAGCGTCCCTGTCATTCTGGCCTCCTCTAGAATTGCTCCCCCATGCAGCCACTATCCCACGTACGCAGCAAAGTGCTGCTGAGAATGCAATCGGCGTGACTTCATTTGGCAGATGAGGCCACTTTGCTGCTGTCCTCATGAGGGCTGCTGCCATACTGGTGACCTCTCTTCGCCGCGAGCGTGATTCTAACACATGGAGGACTGTCACTATGGAGCGGATGCAAGCGACTGTTGCGATCACATCACCCTTGTTTGCTCCGCTCCCCACGGTGTGGTGAAAAGGACGAAGGGCCTCCTTCATAAAGCCCTCTGGGGTAATGGGTGGTCCCGAGTCCAATTACAAGACTTGTGCGCTCCTCGTCGCGACGGAGGACTTGGACTCCTGACGTTGGAGTGCATGGAAGTTCAGCTGAACTTCCGAAGACTGACCTTCGTGGCACAGAACCGGGCCACCCATTGATGCATTCCTGCACGTTTGCTCTCCTGGCTGGCGGTCGTTGGCGAAGTACTCGCAGCCCTGTTTGCGTGTCACCACCGCCGGTTCCCATCTTGCGGCTTCCCTCTCCGGTGTGTCGCTGCTCTGGCGAAAACGAACACATGGATTTCCCGCCGCCCTGCGAACACTCCGGCCTGGCGACAGGAGAAAGGAAAGATGGGGGCCCAGCTCACCCGAGCCCCGTCGGAAGTTACCCCCTGCTGAGAGTTTCAGAGGAAGAACATTGGAGTCGGTGGGTAGTGAGCTGACTATGTTGACCGACCCGCTAGCCACCCCCTTTGCCACAGGGGTGTCCTCCGCTATTCAGGTATATGGCATTTGCCTACCGGCAAAATGGGAAGTTTCCTGAAAGATCTCGGCCCGCAGGAAACCTATCGGTGGCTGGACACCGCGTGAGCTGGCTGACGCGGCAACAGCAAGAACCATCTCCAAGGGACTGGAACGTGGACTTGGAGCGAACTCTTCTCCATTTAGCCCGAAGAGTTGGAAGTGTTTATAGACAGAAAGCTGCTTCCCCTCAAGTGGCAGCATTCGGCGCTGCTGATACTGCACTGCGGTCTCCCGTGCAATGCGCGCCGGCACCACTGGACGAGGGGAAGCGCATCGCCGAACTGTGCCAGGTGTGTGGAGAAAGAGATATTCCCCCACCTCATAGTGCAGTGCGTCGCCCTCCGGGACTTGTGGGAACGTTTCCTGCTTCCCTTCCGCACCTCGTATACGATCCCAGTGACTCTTCGAGTTTCCTCTTCGTGCGGGACGCCATGACGCCCACAGCCGCAATCGCAGCGCTGGGCTGCGTGCGCGGTGTCGTCGCGACGAAGTGGGACGCCGAGAGAGACCGTAGCGACGGGGGCTGCCCTGCACGCCATCCGCTTCCTGCAGATAGCTTTTAGGTGGATCCACCTGTAAAGGGAGAAGAAGGAGCTCGCCAGCATCCTTCAACGGATGCAGAGGCTTCACCCACCACGAAATGTGATCCCTTCCTTTCCCCTCAACTAATTTTTGTATTTTTGTTGTTGGTTACACTTTGTTTTCATTTTCTATTTTTGTTTCATCCCCCTTCCCATTCGTGGACGTGATGGACCTATCTGCCCCCTCCCCTTCTTTCCAGTGTAGCAATTGGAATTGGTGGGCCATCGGCTCCGTCGATTCCTGTAAGAGAATAAACGCCCCGGCGCACCCGAGTGTGAAATCACAGCGCCCTTCTTCAGTCCGCTTTCTTTGAAGTGCCGCGGCAGTGTCCTGTGGTCGGCGTAGAGCCGGAAAGAGTTTCCGCCACAAAAAACAGGAGGGGTAGCGTTCACCCTACGCGTTTCCTGCTTTTCAGACGGTGACTCCTGCAGCCTGAATTTCGAGCCACGTGATTGGTGGTAAAATCATCTCTTTAAATTATCTTCGGAACCACCATCCACCAAACGAGCGTACAGTCTGGAATTTTACGCATGTCAACTCCCCTTGTCAAATAAATAAGAAGGAAACTCATCATTATACACAATTGCGTCTTCTCTTCATCATAGTAAAAAGTATAGAAAATTAATCCTTGCATTATTTACATTTGTGCACGGGCAATATTATGGCCGAGGAGGGAAACTGAGTTGCAATTATTGCTAGTTGAAGGCTTTACTGTTGTACGGATGCTGAAGGTTTCCCCCCTATGGAAATCCTTCCGCGTCTTCCGAACTCACCAAGAGCGCGAGACCTCCCAGCACTCCTCTGCACACACTTCAATTCGATTTTCTTCCGTTATGCAACATCGGTTTTCGCTACCTCTTGGATCAAGACACTTGCGTTCAAGCAAAGCTGTCCTCTGTCTAGATTGCAGTGCTTAGGATTGAGGTGTTTCTTGTTGGAGCAATGGTTTTGCCGAACGTACATCTCGATCTCCCGCCAAAAAAACCCTCGCTTCAGGAAGGAACACCACCACCTGCGCTCTTGAACGCGCACCTCAGGTTGGCGCTTCTCCAAAAACGGCAGTGCCAGATAAGGTGAGGAAAAGGCGGATGCCGTGGACAACACTTTGTCGCGCTCCTTCATCCGACACCGATCCTCTTAAACAGAACGGTCTTGTCAGTGCACATCACGATTCCACAGTGGAGAATTCTCTTGAACATGGTTCTTGGTTTATTCTCCTTGCATCGTAACGAACCACCGATGCCCATCCCGACCAAACTCGCATCACGGGATTCCAGAATTCAAAAATGCAAAAGCAGAATTTCCTGAAGACAAAAAGTTTGACTGCTTCCCCCAGCTTTCATCTGAGTTCCGGACATGCAAGAAACTGCTTTTGATGGGGATGAGAATTTCGGCCTTGCAAGGAGAGCAGAACTCATCTACTAGCTGGATATCCAAAATGGACACCCAGGACACCCTCAGGGCAACCCAGAACAGACTTGCATTTTCCAGTCGCCGAAAAAGGCTTTCAGTCTTCTAGCCCTGCGCAACGCCGAGATTCAATATGGCAGGCTAGGCGAAGCGCTAGGCATTACAGCGCCGAGCAGAAGACCACGGTTTCCGAAGGATATCCTAGACCTCTGCGTCCATCCGATGCTCCGGCTGTGCGAAATGCGGGACGATCCCATCTTCTTGCTTGGTCAAGTTCTCGAGGACTGGAGAAAGAAAGGAGATGGCTTGCAACGGACTCGAGGCCCCCATGTCAGCCAAGGGTGCAAACGAGTGCGAACGTCCATCTCTAGTAACCTACGATCGTCAATATCTACAAGTTGCTCCAGAGATTTTTCGAGCTTTTGCGGCCATGCCATCACTGACAAAAGGAGACTCCTTATGGTTGCCTCTGATACCAACGTGGCCGCCAAACTTGCAAGACTCGTAAGTTGCGACATCCCCTCTCTGAAGGAATCGCTGAGAAAATCGACACTCAAGATGAACCGGTCCACCCAACTGATGAGGATGAGGACGGGCAGCGGGGCGGTTGCAATTGACGCCATGCGGACTCAGCAGGACGACGGACAGGACATGGTGATGAAGAAGATAGAAAGATGCTTCCCTCTTCGCCCCTTCTCTCCGTACAGTGTCCCTCCGTTCACTCAACAGATTGGGCTGGTTCGCTTGCGTCCTTCCGGGCTCTTGCACCACATGTCGCCCGTTTCAGGCATTCCAGAATGCCTACCACCCAACGAGAATCACGAGATCCGGCGCTTGGGTTCATGCCGAGAGTGAAACGGGAAACTCGCGGTTCCAATGTGTTCCCTCTTCGCAGTCGTGTGCTCTTTCTTGGCACGTTGCAGATGTGCTTACCGGAGAACAGCCTACCCCTCGTTCGCTGACGCACTTTTCTCTTCTCACGACGAGGTCACCTCGCAACTGCTTCGCGCTGGGTGCCCCTTGGCATACTCCTATTGTCCATGTACCTTCTTTACGGAGTAATTAATGAAGAGGTCGTGCCTCCTGGCTCGTGGAGAGGAACGGCCTCGAGCATTTCGCGTGGCGCCCACCATTCTAAATCACCACCTACCCTTGGTTGGCCAATTGCTGAAGAACCGCACATCTCTTTAGGGGGCTGCTCACGAAATTCTTTGACACCGTCCACGTCACCCGAGTCTGCGTGTAAGTCTTCAATTTATAAGGGGTAACCCCGAAGGAACCGTCCCATGAATCCAGGATGGTACCGGAGGAAGCAATCCGTTCCTCTTACGCTTGCGAGGGAACCCCGCCCCGGTAGCGTCCGGTTTTCACCTGGACACGCCGAGGAGTTTCTTCAAATTCAACATAACCTCATATGTTGTGGTTCGCCGATTGTGGTAGGACGCGTGATTCTACCACATTTCGTTTGTCCATGGACTTGCCGGGTCGTCGGTACGCAGAGCGGCGTGGCTGACCTCGGTAGCGGAGGGGGTTGGGAGAAAACAAAAAGAAAAATAAATACAAAGAGTGAATGAAAAGAAATAAAAATATTTGGAAACGTCGCAAAGGGATCCCTGCTCGCTGAAAGAAGTCCTCTGCATCCTTTCTAGGATGCCGGCTAGGTCCGTTCGAATTTCTGCCAGGTGGGGCCATCTGGTCGCTATCTGCAGAAAGTGAATTGCGGAACACCTCCTTTTGAAATGTCCCGTGACATCACAGTATTTGCCACAATAGTAGGTCCTCCCCCGTACCAAAGATCATCCAGTTCATTGCGAATCTTCAGCTTGTGGGACAGCTCATCTTACTCGCTCACCGTGACGCGCTCTGCGGCCAGCCATCTGAAGAGCTTCCCAAAGTCTTCGAAAGGGATGGCCTTGGCTCATGGAACTTGAGCGGTGCCATGTTTTTCAAGCTCCACATGCGCCGCATTCTTAGACATGAAGAGCTTCATGTCCGTGGGATAGACCACTACGGTGCGGCCCTACTCCACGGCTATCTTGCGGCTTTCCATCATGACTGGGGTCTTTAGCAAGAGTCATGCTAGCTCTGCATTCTTGCTGGTCAGCTCAGCGTGCTGGCTAAGGCTTCGTAGAGGAAGGTCTTCAAGGTCTTCCTCCTGGACACGTACATTGCATGGCTGCCTCGAGAGGAATTCCACAAACTAGCCACCCACCTTGTGGATCAGAGAAGGCTTGGCTCCCTGGATCCGGTAGGCATTTGATTCGTTCATGGCTGCCACTGATGGTGTTGCAGCCACACCACTCCATTTCCTCGCTCCCAGATTGGATGATGTCTTCCCACTTTCATTGCTTCGAGAGAGAAATTGGCCTCCTCTCCACCAACATCCTTCGCGGTGTCCTCAGACATTGCTGCCATGGGAACACTGGCAATGCACCTCTACATAAACACCAAGGGAAAAAAGTTTTTAACTTTAGGCTAGACGAAGCACTGAAAAAAACATCTCACCGTAAGGTTGGCTCCGAATAGAATTCCAAGAAAAGTCGCTTCTTCATTCACTTCAGAGGGACCGTCGAAGGGAACCCAGAAAGCATCTGCTCCTTTATTACTTCTCTAAGAGGAACCCTGAACGACGCTTCCCGATCTCCTCTGAAGGGCGCTCCCCGAAGGTAGCAGTTTGGTTCTTACACTCGGGAGAGGCAACCCCCCCCAGGAGGGTATCAACCAGCTTCATAATGCGCGATGGAAGGCCACCCTCCCGAGGAAGGGGACATTTCGCAACCGGAGGAGAACCCCGAAAGAGACCGACTCCTTGATTCCTGGAAGCACCCCGCAGAGTTGACTTCCAATCCCGGCCAGTCAGCGGGGACATACGGCTTCCATCACTGACGCACCCGAAGCCTACAAGCAAGCCAGCGCCATCCTGGTGAGAAGACGCACTCATTTCTCGGCGTCCTACACGTAGGGATTTGAACCAGGGACGTTTGGCGCCACGCGAGGGGACCGCGGCCGCCGTCGCGGAACTTGCTCTATCGGTGGACAAGTCGCTTCCCAATTGTAGTGGGAGTGGCATTTACGCAGGAACGGCAAGATGCAGGGAAAGCAAAACGCAAAGCCCTTCTGCAGGAGCAATTCCAGGAGCGACGCATTCCAACTGCACTTCCAAATTCCTTCCAGATGATTTGTTGTGGAGCTGGTGGCTAGCCGGTACGATGGCAAACGTCTCGTAGTCGGTCATTCTAAAGTAGAATGGCCCTTGCACTTTCAGAACTCTTATTTCTTGACATTTTTTCTGACGAATATTTTGACAAGATGGCCAATGTGTTTCCATGTTTCTTCCACGCAGTTTCTCATGAACTCAAGACACAGGGGGGACTCGCGTACTTCTTGGAATTTCCAGCTCATGAAGAACATCGTTGCTTTCTGAATCTCCCAGAGAGAAGTGTGATGAGCAGCATCCGTCTATATGACGATGAAAGAGAAGACGTGTGGCCCTCCTAGTTCTTCTCAGAAGCACATCAGGAGCGCAATGAGCGTGCTTTAGAGCACGCCACTCCATAACGATCTGCTGTAGTCACACTCTGTGTGAGCAGTCAAGATCAGGACGTGACTTCGAGCGGAGGAGCAAATGGTGAAGATGGAATCCCGTATTCACTGGTTGCATCTCCCAACACATCACCTGTAAAGCACAATCAGGGACAACATTTTTCAGGGACCGACTGGAACTCTGCCGATGCGTTTTGCAGTGGGCATTCCGGTTTGAATGCGGTGCCCTTACTCAAGAGAAGGTTAGGTCTCAACGGCGAACTAGTAGCGTGTTCCTTGGTGTGGAGTCCTGGTTGTGAAGGATTAGCTACAAACGGTGATAGCGGTGATGGGACGAATTACTAAAAGGTGATTCTGTTCTCGATACTGTTCTCTTTCAATGGATCCATTTCTGCCCAGTGAGAATTCCAGAGAAGCCTTCTGTGACCATCATTTAAGAGGATCGCATGTTCAGAGTTCGTCCTCATCAATCGGAGTTGTAGCTGATTCCAGTCCTGCAAAGCCGAGTTCACTGAATGCTCATGTGAGGAAAAAAGTGCAGTGGCGTCTCATATAAGAGCTGCTTAGGTCAGCATTCTCTGCTTAGGTCGCACCGAAAAGGTAACCGGAAGTTTCTCTGCCAGTTTCTATTACCGCCGAGCTCGCTGTTCTTGAATTCGAAGCCATGGAAGCCGTGGATACGAGAGCGCATCTTTTGCTATCTTTCCAGCCTAGAGACTTTCACCCTTCGTACCCTGAGGACTCTTCACGCTCCGTCCCTATCCGGTCACCCGGGTTTTGCAGTCGTTGCACCTGGAACTTGATTTCGGTGCTCTCCCGCTCCGGATGCATTTGTGCATCGAGAAACAGCCAAACTCCGGAGCGACTTCTCAGAAGATGCTGAGCGCCAAAAGCGTATCGAAAGATGGCAGTGCGCGCGCACTCCTCATTCGCTGACAGTCACGCGCAGTCTGGACACAGCAAGCTGTTTCTCTAGGCGTGAGAAAAGTGAATGAACTTGCGCAGGCTCCGGTCGAGAAGGAATTCTTCGTGAATGACTCTTCCTCTCTTGAAGAGAGGGGTTGCCTTTCTCGATCCGAGAAACACTGCCGACATTCTTGCATTTATCTGGCAGGCATGGAGATGGGGAACCTGGAAGACAAGCTCTTGAGGTGACAAAAGCTTGATGTCCGGTCGCTTCTTGGGCAGCGGGGGGCAGTACCTGAGCCTTTGCTGATCTCTTATCCATCCGTACTGTCCATCCGAATGCTACTGCCCATGTGAGGAGCTGTGCAAAGGCGGTAGGTGGAACGTCCCTGCAAACGCTCTACGAAGTGCGCGACGTGGTGTCAGCTCACGTTCGACGAGTATCGCTCGTGTCTCTACTTCGAGCAGTGTCACGCCTTGGTACGAGAGCCAAAGGAAGCAGTCGGCGGGGAGGGGAGGATTTTTGGTCTTTGAACCCCCTCCCCTCATTGCTGCCTGCCCTGTTGCCACACAACGGGGACCTGGATGTGTGCTGTCCACCAGAAAACCCGGCATCAGCGTTTCCAGGACAATCCCGGAAGTTGCCACCCGGTTACGCCGGGGCGTTTATTTGAACTTTACAAAAACGTGGTACAAGACCCCACTAACGGTCAACACAACACCGGACCTTCCGGGATGCCGGAACGCCGATCAACGTGACTCTCCCCGGCGGTGGAAGGGGGATCGAGGAAAAACAAAAATAAAAAATAAGGGAAACAAAAAGAGTTTGGAGGGGCGGGAAGGGATCACAGACCACCAAGAGGAGGGTCCATCCTTCGCAGGATGCCCTCGAGCTCCTTCTGCATTCCACCCAGCTAGGGCCATCCGGTTGCTCTCATCAGGAAGCGAACAGCACACGGGATGACGTCCCTCACGTTGTGGTGTTCGTCCTTGGCTTCACTCCAAGCCACCACGATGCCACGGATGCAACAGAGTGCTGCCAGGGCTGCGGCTGGCTGCAGGGCATCCCGCACGAAGAGAAGCCGCAAAAGGTCTCTGGGGGGGCTGCCAACCGGTATACCCATGGTAGTCCCAAAACGTTCCCAGAGGGGTCGGAGGGCAGCACATTCAGCTATCAGGTGGAGGAGTAATTCCCGCTCCCCGCACCTGGCACACTCAGGCTCTACTCTCCCACGCGTCCAGTGGAAGCGACTCGTGTTACAGGGTAGTCCCCAATGCAACAGGAGAAGCGCCGACTCTTGCCACTCCAGAGGGAGAAACCTGGATGGACAATCCCAGAGAAGGAAACATCAGTAGATGCTTCCCGGCTACCGGAATCCAGATTTTGGCAAAGCCCCTGAGGACTTGTGGTTGGCTTCCCTCAATAGTCCGCAACCTGCTAGAAGGAAATTCTATGAGAACCTACCCTCCTACTCCCCGATGTTTCTATTAGCTGCCACTAAAGCAAAGCCTGCATGGGTACCAGGGATCTCTGTATGATCCTCAGATCAGACAAACGTAGACTCAATGCATGCTCAAGGCCTCTTGGAGACCAGCAATGTCTCCTTCCACGTCAGTCGCAGCTCCCTGATGCCCACGCGGCACAGTCTCAGGATAAATTGTCGCCGCCAATAGAAGGCGGGCGACAGCCACGTCATCTTTCTGCCCGACGATGGTCATGAAGTAATCCCACCTGACATCTCTGAAGGAGAAAATTGCCAACATTCTGCATAACACACGGAGGACTCCCTGGGAGCGAACCGCGATAAACTCTTCCCGACCACTCAACCCGACACATTGCGGCAGACGGTCGTTCATTTTCATTCTTCTTTTCCCTCTCGCGCCACCTTTCTTCAAAGTGGACTGCTACTGGCGGCATAGAGTGGTCTATGGCTATCAGCTCAATCAGATCATGGAGGCATAAAAGCTATCGGAAACACCTCCAGGATCCCTTGGAATAAAGCAAAACCCAGATTGTTGAAGCATTTATTTAGGATACATAAAAAAATAAATACACGCATGCATGAAATTTATGGAGCGATGGAAGAACTGACACCTTCCGGCCAGAAAATGAGGGTGAAAATCCCCATGGGGACAGAACCAAGGAAAATTCGAGACAGAGTAAGGGTGTGCAATCAGCGACTCTGGAAAATGGGTATGGGGTGGACCAGCAGCCACACAGCGCTGCGGATGACGTCCGAGGGCATGCGTCAAGCACAGAGAAAAGGAGGGCTGGAGTCGTCAGTTTCGGGATAGTCTGACGCACGGGCACCTTTGTGCCTCCTGAACCGGTCTGCGACGTTTCCTCCTACTTCGCACAAGAACGATGCGAGTGGCTCTCTGGGATGAGGACCATGCAGCTCCACCCTGGCGACCAGAGATGGTCGCGTCGCGGCAGAGGACAGCCAGCGAGGAGACCACCAACGAGTCCACCGAGCGACCATCGGCCGAAGAGCGCGGGGAGGGACAGTACCGGAGAAAGGAGACGCTCTCGGAACGCGGTCCCATCCCGACTGGGGCCCAGAGCTCAGACCGAGAGCTCGCGTGACTCCCACTCTTCCGCAGTGAGGGCGTTACCAGGAGGCATTCCTCCCGTCGGTTCGAGGAGATCCTGCTTGCCTCGGGATCGTGGTCGGAGCGCTTGAATGACGCAACTCCTTCGTTCCGCTTCTTCCCTTCCAGATTTTTTTTTTGTCTTCTCGAGGTTCCTTTCTTTTGTTTTCATCTGATTCGTTCAGCACTGCAAGAAACGTTCGTCTGGCGGCTCACGAAGCTCTTCGTCCACACGCCAGCCGGAGATGCGCGCCAATTCTTCGAGTTAGGGAGTATCCCGGAGAGATAATCCTCATGCATCCAGGAAAGTTGCGCAGGAAGGAGCCTGCTCCTCTCACGCTTGGGAGGGAACCCCGAAAAGAACCACCTCTTTCTCATTCTTGCCGGAGGGACCATTCGGTCTGTAGACTCCACTCCTCATTCCTTCTCTGAAGGGCAGTTCCTAAATTCCCTTTTCGGAGAAATCCCTCAAGGAAGGTGCTTCTGGTTTCCTCCTCTGAAGAGAACCCCAAACCAACGTTTCCTAATTTTTGTGAAGGGCGCTTCTGTAACACTCTGCAGAGGCAACCTCCGAGGGGGTATCAGCCAGCTCCATGGTACGCGATAGGGCGTCCCCCGAGGGTAAGAGAGGCTTCATTTTTGCCATCGGAGGGGGAATCCCGAAGGGAGCCGACTCCTTGAATTCTGAAAGTACCGCGAAGGTTCTTCTTCCAATCCCAGCCAGTCAACAGAAGCATCCGGTTTTCAGCTTCTGCCAGTGCCCACCCAAACAAGCCAATCGGCGTCATCTTGCGAAGAGAACTCCAAACACCCATTTCTCACCACGGCGAACCCATTTGTCGGCGTCGATCTTTCCGCGGGCAGGGATTGGAACCCTCAACCCTTGGTGCCACGCGCCGAGACCGCGGCCACCAGCAGAAGGCCACCGCGAGCAGCTCAGCATGCTGCAGGCAACGACGAGCAGTGCCCGCAAGGAAGTGCGTGATGGGTTGACCTCCTCGCAGGGAATTCCTCAAAACGCGATCTGCCCCTTCGGATCCTGGGATAGGGGCTCTCTTGGCGCTGAGTCGTTCTTCGCCCGACGCGTTTCTCATCGAAACACCCGCGCGCCGGCAGGTGATCGACCTCGTTCCGTGCAAGAATGTCCGCGCCTTCCTCATCCCCTGCGTCGCAGAATGGAAGCAGGAGAGAGTACACATCAGAAGAGCGGTAGTCCATTCGAGCTTCAACGCCTTCAGGGCATGTGCCAGGACGGACCGAGGTGAGCTTACGAAACGCATCCTCGTCCGAAGGAGGGCACGGAAAAATCAGGCGGATTTCAGGGAACGTGGTGGTACTCGCCTTTACCCTGTTTTGTTAGCAAAGAACAACCGAAGAGGGACGAGGGTCATGGGTTGGACCGTCCTCATAGCGAGGGGCGGAACCGACTTGCTGCGCTTTCGCAAGAGAATCCTGCGGCAGCGGAGCACGGGGTGCCGCAGGATCAGCACAGCACAGCAGAGCACGTTCTGCGCCGCTTAGGGAGGGAACTGCCACCTCTGACCTCGGTGAACAAGGCTGTCCCGTTTATCCGGCCGTCTATCGATGGTGATCAGAAGTTGGGAACTTGGGACTCCGCTCCTTGATTTATGCTGCTTCATTTTCGTTGAAACCCTTGCTGAGTCCCAGCTGGTCCCTCGCGGTTCCTGGAAGCTGCCATACTGGCAGCTGAACGCTCGGCTCTTCCTGCTTTTCCATGTTTCCAGTGCTCCTCTTTCGCTGCTTGCTGCATGCCGCTTGGTTCAACCCCTCTTTTCTTTGCGTGCGTGCTGACACTCCGTCGACCCCTCGAAGCGTCGCCTTGGAACGTTACCTCTCTGCCACCTCGCGCTCGAAGCGAATCTTCTCCCCGAATGGACCCGTGCGGGGCACAGTCGCAGTTTTCGGCAACGGATGCAGCGTTCACTGGAGCGGCCTCGTCTGGCGCTCTTTGCCGGCCATCCCCACCCGCCGGCAACCAGCTGCTCTCCTCTTCTGCGGCGCTCACACTTGCACAGGCGCTTGCTTCATCGCGGACCCGCGGACCCTGCGGAGAGAAGCTGAGCGGAAAACGGCCTCCTCGAACACGTGGCGCCACGTAGCGTCTATGCTTGACCGGCAGCGATGTCTCTGAGAGTTCGAGGAGGAACGCCTCGTCCGTCTTGCGCAAGAACTGCGGACACTGAGCAGGGCACAGTGGTTTCTTGGAATGGTGAGGGGTGCGGCTCGCGAACGTGGAGATGATGCGTTCCTCGAAAGTCCATCGCAAAGGGCTGCTCCGTCGCCGATCTCTTTTCCTCCGGAATTCGCAGCCGGGTCGCGTGAAGCGGTGCGCGGCGCTGCTCAATGTGTGGCGCGGAACAAGAATCTTCCCTTCTGCTGCCCCGACTAAAGGTGGGCAAGTGTCTCCACTCTTGCTAGCTTGGGACGTGGCTTTTGGACGGGATCCAACGGTGGCGTCCCTTCTCCCCGGCGCCTGAAGACGAAAAAGATTCAATCCGCCCTCCGTTCTCAGGGTGCGCAGCGTGCGGTTGGAGGCGAGCAGCATCCCTTTGAAGCAGATCTTCCAGAATGGAGACGCAGGACTGTCAGGACCAGGGTCCAATTTGGAAGGAGATTTCGCGTCATCTGCTCCTTTCCTTTGTGCTTTCTAGCTCGACCGCTTGGAGAGGCTGTCTCCTTTACCTGAGAAGTGCAGAGCCATGCCTCTCTACATTTAATTGCGTTCTCCTTCAGGGTCTTCCCTGGCGACGTTGCCGAGTATCCGTGGAAGCTGGAGAAGTCCAAGTACTTCTCACTGGAAGACTAGACCTCGCTTTCCCTCCGGATTCACTGCCATAATCGGAGCTGATTGGGAACCCTAAACTCCTAATGCTCTAGGGCATTCCTCTCGATTAGCTCTGCCGGTTTGCTGTGTCTTTCGGTAATCCTGATTGTACTGCTGGCGCGATTCTGGAGGACGTACAGTGAGGATTCTTCCTTTACTGCCCGTCCTGCACATGTTATCGAGGTCCTTCGTAGGGCGATGCAAAGGACGGGTACAGGCAGAAAGCTTGAGTTGCTTCTCGTGAACTGGAACCTTCGAATATAAGACGCGTGCCTTTGCGTAGAAAGGTCAGAGTCCCGATGACTACCGATGTCGTTACCGGAACACAATCTTTTCTATGGACCAGGGCTGACGTCGAATCTCTTCCGTATTCCTGCCACTAAGTAAGCTTTTTTTACTTCACATGCAGCGGCACTGGTTGGCTCTCCGGGGAATTTTTTAAGGTTCGCTTGAGCCTCGAGTCCTCTGCTTTTCACGGATTTGCTGTGCCAATCCAGAATCCTCTTGTCTGTCCAGTATGCTTCCAGCTCTTATACTTCTCACTTCCTTGAACCCGCTATTCCTCAGCCTGGCTATTTCTCTTACTTTTGTATTGATGAGTTGCATGACGAGCTGCCAGTTTCTGAGGGTCACCCTCAAGATCTCGTGTTTTCTGGATCACTTAATTATCTTTGAGCTTATGGCACTTTCCCGATGATTCACCTTTCCGAAGGCATCGGTCCCCGTGAGCGCTCTGATGAAGGACGCTTATGGATACCGATGCGTGTGCTCCGTATGTTCCTTTCCGTAGATGATCTCCTCCGGAGGAAGAATATTTTGTTTAGTTTCTTATCCGCATAGAATTTCTTTCAAAGACTTGTCGCTGCCCCTCATACCATCGAGAAACCCTGTTGTGCATCAGGAAGTCTGGAAGACATCAAGGGGCACAAGACGGGGTAGACGATCTCGCTTGAAACAAAATTCCATCTTGTCGTCGCCTGGAGACAGAAAAGATGCTCTTGGTGAAGATTTCATATCTGTGATGAGAATGCTGTCGAGCACGCAAATCGCTTCCTCCCATCTTGGACTGAACTGCTTGCAATTGGAGCAAAAGTAGCATAGAGAAACGACCAAATCTCCATCCTAACACTTGAAACCCATGGAAACAGGGCATTTTTATATATCTTGAAACTTTCGACCGGACCCTCGTGACTTTCTCCATGTCGCTCCCTTTTGTCGCAAGAATTGAGAAAGCACGCTGACGATGGAATCTGGAAAATGAGGCCCGTGTCCATGCATGGGAACATTAGACACACACAATGTCTCTAGAGACACTCGGATAGGGTCGCCACTCGTAAGAAGTATTTGGGATCGTGACAATTCTTGAATCTCCTGCAAGCACCGTTTCATTTCATCCCCACGGAGAAAGAATGAAATGCACCTCTTGGCACCATTTTTTTTTTTTTTTCCTTCTTCGATCCGGGCTGTTCGCCAGAGGCCAGGAAGAGAGAAGATCTGGTGCACAAGCCAAGGAGAAACCCAAGAGAGCTCGCTTGCAGCCCTATGGAATGCAAATTCCGAATCACACAAAGCGACCTCAAAGGCCAAGCAAACTTACGAGACGAAAGAATGGACAGTGGTAGCAAAGGATTGCTGGCTGGCTAATAAGCTCGCCAGCTGAGGTGTTTTGACAGAGCAAAGGTAGCACAATGATCGCCCACTTAATTATCAGCACGATGAAAGACTTCAGCGAGTAGGAGTTTTATTTTGTGTAGTTGAATTTAAATCAGTAGTGAAGAATCTACGATGGATTTTGCAGGTGGAAAAGAATTCCTCAGAACCATGTGCACTTGGAGGACTCGATTCGGCACGATTCGGTCTGTCTTGTGGGGACGATGAATAAATCCTCATAAATAGGGCACTCGGGAGAGCGAAGGGCGGTGACCTCGGAGTCAGCCAAAAGGAGAACAGTCCGGTTGTCCTGGAGAACCCTTTTGGCCTTGACGCTGGATTCGGTGCCTTGGATGAATCGAATTCCCGGAGAAATGCTCTCTGCTGAGAACTCTCTGCACGATTCGAGTCTAGGGAGGTGCAATCCACCTCGGTGGTTGCTAAGTAACAACGCTTTCCCCTCCAGGAGGTAAGGCTTGAAAACACGAATTGTTTAGTGCTTTTGAATGCCGCTCATGTAACATTGATTGGAATCATGATTCTGGACAGGGTACTACGGACTGACAGTTCGAATATGGTAAGGATGGATTTCATACAGCCTCTTAGCCTTCGAATGGGAGACAAACGGCATTAACCTCACATCCAGTATCAGCCTGAAGGCTAGTAACCCATCTTATTGCCAGTACCATCTCATTACTAACAACATTAATTACTCAACAACTTTTAACAGTCCCGCATTTCGCTCTGCCTGTGTGGAACGGTTGGAAGTTGCAGGACAATGAATGTTGTTAATAATGAGATGGTATTGGTAGTAAGATGGGTTACTGCCTTTGGAGATGACACTGGGAGCGGGGGTGGTGTATATGCGGGTTGATTCGGATGAGTGAGATATGAGGTTGATGCTTTTCGTCTGCTGTTCGATGGGTAAGATGCAGTTATGAGGCCGTCGAGAGTTCTGTGGATCAGATAACCTATTGTGAGTCGCTTCCGATTGCTGTATCGATTGAACGAAAGCAGCTTGGCGTAGTGCGTCTGCGCTAGGTGGACGTTCTCCGCCAAACTGCTTTCGTCGAGCGAGTTTCCATAGAGGCAGTAAAACTCAGAGACGAGCCCGGGTGCAGGAGAATCGGTTGCACAACTTCGTGGGGGGGTAGGAGAGTCTGAACATCCTGAACCTGAGGGTGATCATCTGCCCTCAGAGCTCTTACCGCACGACTGGCGAAACAAAAGCTCCCAAAAACGTCCCGAAGAGTCAAGCCAGGCAGTCGAGTGCGAAACACAGGAATTCCGGGCAGAAAGGACCTTTCAGACGTGATGGACAGGAAGTCGGGAGTTTCGCGATCGCGACCACTGCAACCTCGGAGCAGACAAGGAGAAAGGAAGCGACTCCTAAAGGAGAAGTAATCGGCAGCTTGGAACACTTCGAGGTCCATGCTGCATGCTCCAGACTTCAACTGCAAGTGACAAGCTGCAATGACCAGAGGCGAGTGCGTTTGAGCGAAGGCGGTTCTCTCTTGAGCAGATTCTGTCATCAGCGTCGCTGGAAATTGCCGGCGCCAGGTAAGCAGCGCCAGTAGGATGCCGGTTGAATTGCGGTGGAATCCTGCGGTCAGGTTGGACTATAGACGCTGCGGAGGATGACGGCGCTCCTCTCTGCAAGGACCGAATCTTAGCTGAAAAGCATTCCTTGATGAGTGTCAATGTCGAAGCATACCGAACCATGGCTGCAGAGCATGTCCGGAGGCAAACGTATCTCGTGGGGGGGGAGGAGAATGAGAAAAAAACTCCACTGAAGAAACATCAATCAGGGATCAGCAAAAAAAAATTCAGGAGGATCACACTGTAGCCGGAAAGAGCGCAGGAATGCAGAGGAAGTGAACCCAAAGGACGGCGCCGAGAGTCCTTCCGCGTCCAGATGATGGCGCGGCGCGCTATCAGGTGGACCGTTGGCTCGGGGGCTCATTGGACTGCCCTGAGGAGCAGAGCACGAGCTTTCTCGGAACCGCATGATCCTGCAGGAGGAAGATGGGAAAAGTTGCGTGTCCAAGGGAACGACCGCTTCTGTCATGGAGCAAAGTTTGCGTGAGCAGATAAGCAGAAACGGTCCTGATTATGAAGGTTGCCCTTATATGCAGATAAAGATTAACGCGATTAATCTGGAAAGACATAAATTACTCGATGTGATTGACAGTGTTGCTGTTTCAGAATGTTTCGTTGTCGCCGAATACTTTCAGCGCGATTATTCTTGTTGTCTGGCATGCCGAGTCTAAGTAATCTAACCATGGTGGCACCGTGAGCGTCGGTGAGTTGCCAGTGCTGGAGCACAATCCACTTGAGAGGGGAAGGAGGAAGGATGCTCCCTCTGGGAAGTGAAGTCCGGAACCACGATCGCGTGGGGCGAGGGATTGCAATTCCGGAGGAACCTCTCAAAACGAGCAACCAGGACGGCGGCGGCAGCTCCCGGGTTCGTCTTACTCTTGTATCAGCGGCGAAGCATTGATGAGGCGACGGGAAGCTGGAAGGTCGCCATATGGGATATCAGAAATCAACGTTGGGAAGCTGAGACGCGAAGAAACACCCTTTTAACTTTGGCTGATCCCGGATGCGTAGAGTTCAGCATGGTTCAGGGATGCGGAGTGCTTGTTTGTTTCAGGATGAAGCCTGTGATCGTCTGTGAAGACTGTTGGAACAACCTTCTAGCTGACCGTATGCTTGTTCTAGGTTGACAAACACCTCAGAACAATCAAGCGTCATAATAAAGGGATGTCGGTGCACAGAGATTCGCAGGGAGCACTCCCTGGACATGCAAGCTCTTTCATTATCTCCACGGGGATGTTGGCTTCCAACCATGTCCTGAGCTGCATTATTGGGTGGGATGTTATTCTCGGCTGAAGAAACCCAAGTCCGCGGACAAAGAAGAAGAGAGCACCGACCAAGTTGTGCACAACAGGCAAAAGGATCACATCATTCTGACACCCTGGGCCATCCATCTAAAATAACTGCATCGAAGGGAACATTTGGGAACGCGTGCATGCGACGGAGGGATATCGTTTCTGTACCACTCGCAGTCTTCGTCCTATTGGTCGTGCGAGGGGTCTAGAGCCTCATATCAGTGGTACCAAAACTCCTTATGGATTTTCCCTGAGGATGCATCTTCATTGGTGTTCAGCGGCAGGATCTAAATTCCCCGGTTGGGACTGAAGAATCCAAAATAGGATCCTCTTCTGAGTCCTCGTTTCATCCTCGAAAGGATCTACACTCTGCTCTGCCTTGCTTTTCCTTGTGCTCCATCCTGCTCCACGTCTCGGTTCGGTCCATGTCATCGGAAGACCTTTGCACAGGGGCATTGGCGATTGAAATGACGGCCACATTGTCGTTGCATGTTCAACTCCACCGCTCCTTCCCCTGGTGGAAGATCGTCAGCGAGGATATGACTGGTTACCCTGAGGAAGTGAACTCCATTTGAGCAGCTTCTGGCCATCCTCTTGCTGTGGCGCACTACCAGCAAGACGATGGTGTTTACTCTCAACATCATTGAGTTATAGTGCCCTCGAGACGAGGCTCCAGGTCCACCTCTGCCCGGTGCGTTACCAAGGCAAACGAGGAGTTTCTGCCACTCCGCAAGGCATACTCTCCTGATGATTTTCCCTGAAGATGCGTGTGTCTCCCCGTCTTCCTGGGAAGACTCTAGAACACCACCACCATCATGACGGCGTGCCGTAAGTAGAGGAAAAGGACGCAGGTGTCCTTCGGGAAGCCCGATACCGGGGAAAACTTCCTTGAGGAAGCAGAAGGTATTGGATTCACTGTGCTGGAAGCCCTAAGGCAAGGCCTTTTGTGCGTGGCTGTGGTTGCTGGTCTCAAAAGCTACCTCCTTTTTGTTGGGATGGCTGCCCCTGCGGTCCAGCGGGCTGCCTCATATGCTCAAAAGAGATTCCTCCCCCTCTGGTTTCCGCCAATTTGAGAGGGCCAATGTCGAGTCCTGGAAGATTCGGCGACGCGCCCCAGGAAGAGTGACTCGGGCGGAAGAGCAGGAGAAACAAATTCAGTTGGCCTTGGGGAGCATTGCGTTCGAAATCGGGGGCAGGGTGCACGCGTCCTCGCCGTCGAGCTCTTCGTTCCTGGAGAGACAATGTCGAGAACCGGGATCATGCGGTACACAAGGAACCTCTGGAAGACTCCCGTGAGAAGGAGAATGCAATTAAGTCGGAGGATGAGGAGGGAGGGGGGTGACGAGGACTTTACCGTGCTGGAATCTGCTCTTATTAACGAGAGCAACTTTCGCCAGAGGGAACGTGTCTTTGCATATCATCAATCAAGAATCTTGAGTGGCAGGGAGTAATCCCAGGAGAACCGACGCGGCAGGAATTACGGATGTACACTTGAAGGAGTGCATTAGTCCAGAAACGGTCCCATTTTTTAGCCAACCGATATGGAAACTCACACGCAAGCGGGATGGCTCCCGGACGGCACTCTCGGACGCTCGCGTCGCTCCCTCTCTCACGTGGTACGGAATTTCCCGTGTGATTCTCGGAAAACCTGTATTGAGCCGAACGTTTTGAAAATGCCGCCTCTCGGGGAACGCGCCGCATCTGCCAGGACCCCTTCGCATGACGTATGGATTGCCGAGAGCGATTCTCCTTGGTTCTTCCGAAATTTCACTCCTTCCTTCCAGCCTCCCCGGAAGGAGGAACAAGGAAATTCATTAATCAGCTAGAGTCTCTTTCCTCTTGCAACGGCGTTTTTGGATCAATTTCGCTCTCGAAACGCCCTTTTCTCGGCCATCGAACTGTGATGGATGAAGCATAGTGATGGGATCTTTCCTGCGTCTGGCAGTGGGCGCTGTAGGTCCTCCATCAGGGATGGACACTTTCAGAGGTGGTCGGCTCACATTAGGAGGGTGAGTCCAGGGGAACTGCCGAAGCGCAGGACTTCAGGGTCCAGGGAAGCAAATAGCACGCAACCTCTAGAGCGTGGAAACACCTCGTCACCGATTGCAGCCACGGAGGAGACGAGACCACCCCCATGCTGACGAGGGAGGCGAGGTGGCGACACCTGGAAACAAGAAGGAAGAGAAACGAACCTCGATCTACAAGAAAGGAGAGAGCGGGCGATGATATCCCTCTTGATTCCTCCCTGAATTTACTTTTCTTCTGTATTCATGTCAGCAGGGAGTACGGACCGGAAGCCCACCCGAGAGCTGGTGACCATCCGAGGACTTCAAAAGGCTCGGATGGTCACCGACTCTTTACACAGCATGCTTATTGGGTGTCCATGCTTGCGATGATCACTCTGACGTCACGCTCCCATGACAGATGGCTACGTATTTTCCGAAATAGGAAACTCTTACCACTGCCGCAGCCTCCGATCAGTTGGCATTTCGAGAATAACTTGGCGTCCAAGTTTTCTTGCCGACGGGCGGACGCTGTGGAAACAGCGGAACAGAATTGCTTCCATTTTTCTCTCTTGCTTCCCAAATAAAGCGGAAAAATCCATGGATGTTGCGAGACAAGGAGGAACGTGGAAGCAAAGGTTTGTTTTCCGAAATGTCCGCAACCCCCAAGAAGCCGGATCGAGAAGAGCATCCCCACTCGAGCACACTCGGGAGGAAGAACGCCACCGGAACTCGAACCCGCCCCCATGACTTTGGTGATGGGTTTCCGGGTCAGGCCGGTGCAGACTTCAACGCGGACGCTCTGCGTTCGCGCGTTCAGACGCGCGACCTTTTGGCCCACGCCTCTGTGCTCTGCGGTGCACACGACCTTACTCGTTGATAAACTTGCGTTGGAAATTTCCTCTGCGTGCCCCTACAACATGGCATCGAGCAGCCACTCTTCAAGACCCTTACTGAGCCTCACAACATAGCTGGTTGTGGAACCAATCTCTTCTTCCAAATCGAGTTCCTAACCGATGTTCAGGGTGCGCGGAGCTTGGTGTAGGCAGCGGTGCGTCGAGTAGACGTTCCTGTTGTAGTTGTTGGATGATGTTGTGAGGCTGCTCGTATGGTTGGCGTAGACAACCAGCTCTTGGGGTGCTGGGCTCGCTGCAGTCGGACCATCGACCCTAATTAACCCACGAGGATCACATGCCCTGGCATGGAGATCCTCTTGGAAGAAATCTGGAAAGCAATATCATGACGTATCTCACGCGTGGAATCAAGATCTCTTCCTTCGCGGCAAGGGGAGGGAACAGTAGAAGAGAGTCCACGCCTGGCATCTCTGAAAACGGGATTCCGACCCCGCTTCTCAAGTGATGACTTCGTATCTTCCGTATGGCGTCTTGGGGTGCCGTTGAAAATCTGCAATGCGTTATTGTATTAACAGACGTGGATGCCTGCGGAAGTGACTAAGGATGTGGGAAAGCGACTGGTCCCATGTCACACATCTGCAACACGTTCGATCTTAGCCTCATTTTTCGGCATCTCCTTTCATGTTTAATAGGTTTGACCACTCGGCATGCGTGAGTTTGCAAATCTTACATTGCTGGGAAGTGGGAAGTGTGATGGCGAGAGATGTGATCCCATTCTGGGCGTGGGTTTTCTTTGTCTTCCATAGTTTCCAATAAGAGTTGTTGCTCAGGGTTGCTTTCACACCGGAAGCATTATTCCTCCTTTCTGCCATTAAGAGTGCCATTTACAGCTATCAGCGGGAAGTATCAGCCGGCGAAAAACCATGTTTTCTTCAGTCTCAGTGGCTTTCTGTCGCCGCCCCGCATACTTTTCATGACGCTGAATAACGAGTGAAGTTTTCAGGCGCTTACCCAGGAGTGCAATCCTCTGCGTTCCCATAAGAAACTGGTGCTGAAATATTCTTTTTCACCACAACTCGGAGAGTTGAATGGGAAGGCTGCACACCGAATAGATCAGGGGAAGAGAGCAGCTCGAAGAAGCTTCCTCTAGGGAAGATACTGGCGTCGTCACAATCATCCACTATCTTCTGGCACACTCTCTGCGCCAGTTTGCAGTCCTTGGAAGAGTCAGAGGGCTTTCGGCCATCATTCACATATCTCTGCCTCAGAGTGTCCACTCTCCTTCAAGGTGGCAAAGTTTCTGTGGCTCACAACTGAGCCGGCTTTCTTTCTCGAATAGGTAAGGTTTTTTTTTTTGTAGTTCCTTCAGGATGTCGGCGATGTAAAGAGAGGTCATTGCTGCAAAGAGCTCGATTCAACAGTTAGAGATGATTAGGAAGCTGTCAGCAGAAGAATTCGATCCTCTTTGGAAGTAAATGGACAGTGGTGAAGGCAAGACAATTAGTAAGCGAATAGTTGAGGGGCAAAATAGACCAGTGGCACATTCGTGAACGCGATTCGTGAATATCGACCTCTTCGCGATGGAGCAGACGCGAACTTCCCTGCGGACTTCCTGGATCTTTGAGTTAGATTCAGTGATACCTTTTAGCTTCATTAGAGGTCGTTGATCTAAGATTTCTACGTGAATGACCAACCAGTTATCGGCACACCCACGATCGCAATGCCATGCCTCAAGATCAAGGGAGCTTCGAAAACTCTGGTACTCCCAGAGAGAAAGCTGTTTGACCGCAGCAGCTTCCTCGTCCCACGAGGAATCCACAAAGGATGAACAGATTGGGGCTCCTTCAGCCGAGAACAACACTCCACATTGTAATGCAGCGCAGGACATGGTTGAAAGCCAAAATCCCCGTGGAGATAATGAAAGAGCTTCCACGTCTGGAGAGTGAGCTCTGAGAGTCCCTGTGCACTGAGGTTCCCTTCTTATGACGCTTATTGCTCTGAGGTGTTTGTCGACCAAGTGGCACATAGTCAGTTAAGCATATAGTCAGTTAGAAGGTTGTTCCCACTGGTCTTCATAGACTAGGAAAGAAACAAGCACTCTGCATCCCTGAACCATGCTGAGCTTTACCCAGTATGGTTTTGGAGTCAACGGAATCTGTGCAGTTCAGTCTTCCTTATTCCCAGCCCTAGTGTTGCTGGGTTCTTCCGTATCCACTGAGTTCAAATCACCAATTCCAGGACTGTCAAACTAAAGCATTGGCCAGAAAAATACCCTCCGTGTTTTCTGGGGGAGTTTTCTGATTCAACCATGCCCCCACGAGGCCACCAACACAGCACCGCGTCGTCCCTGTCACGTCTTTGGAAGCCCCTGAGAAAAGCAGAGACTTCCAAGTTGGAACGTGCTTTCTAGGTTGCAATTGTTTTCTCCAATCAGATCTTAGGAGAAAGGAGACCCAGGACTTCTCCTTAGCCAAGGTAACTGCCTGCCGAAACTGGAGGTCGCTTTTAGCTAGAAAAGCAGTCTTGAAAGCTGTTAGTCTTGGCAAATAGTCCGATGTTAGGAGTCTTGTTCCCACCCCGCCGGTTGATATAGCGGCAAGGATGGCAGACGCATGTGGTGAGTCTGCACGAACCAGCGGACGAACCTCATGTTCTCCAAACCGAGCACGCTGCCCGATGAGATATGAATCCCTGCTATGAGCGAGGACACCCCCTGGAAAAGACCAGGCGATCACCCCTTTGTTGCTCAGTCTGTTCTCGAACTGGTGGTTAACACGCACCTGCACTACCTATTCTGTTCCTCTCCTCTGACACCTTGGCAGGAGGTCTACGCAAACAAACTGCTTTCCGTCGAGGGCCCTGGTCCATTGAGATCGAAACAGTATTCCCATCAGTAGATCTGCATGAGCGTTGAGGTCTGGGCTACTGAGTCATCTTTCCCGCGATGTCAGATACCTACACAGACTCCAACCGTGACGAGCTGACCATGGACAACTACTGTCGAGCTCATCCAAGAAAATCTGAGAGAAAAGCGTGTCCAACGCCCTGCGGAAGGATGCGCACCAATGGGGATCCGTCAGGAGAGGTTTCCAGCATCTTTCGTGGGCACTTATTACCATTCTTACACCTCCTCTTTTTCCCTTCTCTCTCGAAGCATCAGAATAACCTCCAGGATAATAGTAGCAAAACAAGCAGAAATCGGAAATGGTGTCGTTTGGTCCGGCACAGGATCCGAGCTCGCCTTCCATGAGGAGACACAGGCAGTCTTCTGCGTTTGAGATTCACGTCTTCATCTGACGGCATTTATGGATTTGTCGTTCTTGAGGCGGCTATGCAATGCCTGCTTGAAGAAAACTTGCTGTACCCTGACTGACTCCTTTTCTCGACAGCGGGATTCCGCTCTTTCCTTTTGCACACAGTTACCCCTGGGCGTTTATTTAAATAAAATAAACTTCAATCTAGTAAAAACGTCTTCTAAAGAGGAATGAAGAGAGAGGGAGAGGACCATAAACGCAGTGAAAAGAGGAAAGGCAGGGGCAGAAATCTTTGGTAGGACACGGCTCTTTCTCCTCAAAGCTGGTGCCGAATGCTGGTGTTCTCCCCATTGACTTCTGGCAGGTGAGGCCACCTTTCAGGATTCCTCATAAAGGCGGCTTTGCTGCGAACGAGACTCCATCACGCATCGGACCGTCACTATGACGCGGATGCAACATCTCGCTGCGAGGACGGCACCCGCCGTCAGCTCGCCTTCCGTGAAAAAACGTTCCAGGAAGTCCGAAGTGTCGTCTTCTGGGTGGCGGACCGCCGAAGCTAGTCTTGGGAAAATATACCCCAGGGCATCGAAGTCCAACAGGAGGTTCGGGAATGATCCTGCCTCCCCGCATTTCAAACAGCTTGAGGACGCAAGTCGCCGGAAACCAGGTGTCTGCTCTGGTTGCACTGGAAACCTCCCGGTGCAGAGACGGCAGAACATCCCGTTTCCACCGCAGGGTGAGAACACTGACATGTTTGTGCACTTAGGAGGGACTGCAAGTTCTTCGGTGGGCATACCAAGGACTCTTTACCCAAAGAGTTCTCTTTCCCGGAAACGAGGAGTGGCGTCGTCCACCAACTCGCTCGTCTTGCATACTTCGAGGTGTTTTTCCATTCCAACAGTTTTGGAGTGCAACTGCCATCCCATCGGTTAGCTGCTGTTATTGTTTGTCCCAAGGGCTGGTGTCTTCGCGCATCGTCCTCGCCTCCCCTTCCTTCGGTTCGTGTCTTTAGCGTCCCCAGGCGAAGGCTGGATGCGAACAGAGGTTGCTGGTCTGATATGTCAGTCCCTGTGGAGCCGCGTGAGGTCTGAGGTGGAGTCGAAGAGTTTGGGTTCTCCCCTGGTCAGTAATCAGGCTCAAACTCTGAAGAGATTTTTGTAGTCGGTCCCAATGGTAAGGATGTGGAATTCACCCTGAGGTCTATTGATGGATGCACTGAATCCTGAAAGATTTGCCTCCACTTTCTCACTCAAATGTAGGCGCTGGTGCACTCTGTGTGACCTGCTCCGCCTAGTGGCAGTGCTACTGGATGACGAGTGAGCGCCTTGCGGTCTACTGAACAGGAAGACTTGGAGACAGGAATCACTGGGTACGTGGTCAACAGTCGCCCACAACGGAGTCTTGGTCCAAAGAGGATGAGCATACGCTTGGTGAGATCCTGGAAGATATGAACCGGCTGCCTAGAGGCCACTACGAGATCTCCGATAGAGTCCTGCGGATGCCTCTTTGTGGAAGGTTTATCAAAAATTTAAGAGAATTTCCAAGCAAAAATTAAATAGGGATAAATTTGCTATTGGGATTGTACGTTTGTCCTTCTAAACTCGCAGACCGTTGAAAGAGGAAGAGCAAATGATGGCATGCCTTTTGTGTACCCTACACTCCGTCACACGATCCGAGGACGGTCTCCTACTTCAAGTGTTTCTTTGGGACGGTTTGGTTCAGTCCGACTCGGCACGTTCTTCTATGGATGTTTTCTGCCTTCAATCTCAGCCTCATTGGCAGAGAACATGCCAGATCAGGTGAATCGAGCAAGGGGGACTGCTCCGAACCCCTAAGGGCCACCTCAGCCGTAGAATTGCAGTCATTCAAACCACCTTCTGGAAGTCTCTAAGAAATCCTTTTCGTTTGGCTGGAAGCTCTGGCGGTATTCATCCTAGACAGTAATCTAGAATCTCTCCTTAGCACATGTCCTGCCCGTTCCAGACGTCGATACACAATTCCTCTCATTTAGTCTTTGCTCCATGTCTTCTTCCTCCCTTGAGAATTTGCCTAAAGCTGAACCGAAAAGCCTTCAGGTCATGCCGCCTTGCATTAGAGTTAGCCTTGAGGATAAGCGGCACTTCTCCATGGATCCAAATTTTCTACAATCCAGCAAATCGTTTTTCTGCGAGCAAGATCTGCAACGAAAGGGGGGAACCCGGCAGCAGCCACGTTCGAACTCTGCTTTACGCGCGCGGTGCACACTGAGCACTTCAGGAAGACGTGGGGAGTTGCAGGCACGAGCGCGCGAATAGGTCCTTTTCGTCTCCCAGGGTCTAATGAAACCTTTGGAGCGGAAGCAAGGGAGGAGTACGAAAGGGAAAAGGGGAGCACTGCCTTCAACAACACCCGAAGGAAAGAGGCGGGAATGGAAAATCCCCTCAGACCTCAATTTTTGCATCTTCGATTTTCCCGTAAGAGCAAAACTATCGGAAGTTTACGAAAAGACCTTTGCACCCTGAAAGCCGTAGGCACGCAGTGCGCGTTGGCGGCCTGTGGCTACGGTTTCCGCGAGTGGCACCAAGCGTCGCGGGTTCGAATTTGCATGTGGAAGGTCGACGCTGAGAAATGGGTGCGTCGTGGGTTTTGAGTGCTCTCCGCACGGTGACGCCGGCTAGCTTGCAGGCTTCGGGTGCCGTACTGGTGGAAGTCGGACGCCCCCTTTGAGTGACCGGGACTGAAAGCTGACCCTCCAGAGTCCTTCCAGGAATCAAGGAGCCGACTTTCTATGAGGTTTCTCTCCGATTATGAAGATGGTACCAACACGACTCACCTCATAAAGGGTCCCCTGTCGCGTTCCATTCAGCTGGTTGATACCCATTCCAGGGGATTTCTTCTCCAGATTGTCAGAAACACTCTGCTTCCTTTGAGGTTCTCTTCAGAGCAGTAAACAAAGAGAGGTCTGCTTTCGGGTGCCCTTCGTAGAGGAAATTTAGGAGCGAATCCTTTCCAGGTTCCCTTTGGAGAAGAAACGAGGAATAGTCTTTTCCAGGAGACCCCTCCGGAGAGAATAGGGAAGAAATTCCCCTCAACCAGGGAAAAGGTTCCCTTCGGTGTTTTTTCTTAATCGTAAGAGGAACGGACTCCTTCCTCCAAAGCTCTTCCTGGATTCATAGAGTGGTCTCCGGAGTTACCCCTCTACGACTGGAAGAGTTGCACACATTCTCGGGTGGCGCGGACAGTGTCAGAGAGCTTCGTGAGTCTCCCCTAAGAAGGCGAGCGGTTCTTCAGCACTAAGAGAGCCAGATAATAAAAAAAAAAAGTCGGAAGGAAAGCAACGAAAGCAGGAAAACTCTAATGGATTTCCGTAATCTTTTTGGGTTGGTGGGAGGCAGCAACCTTGCTGAGAGCTGCTTCCTCCCAATCGAGGTACTGAGAGTGGAGGTGAGGAGTGAGGAATGCTTGGGCATTCGTATGGTGGGGTGATAGAAGGGTTCATCAATCACCAAGAAAACTTCTCAGCAGGGGCAGATGCAGATGAACTGAAACGACGTCATCTTGGCATTTCAGTTCTTCGTGGTTTCCAAGTGGTTGATCGGGAGAGGTGACTGGATGGAATATAATGCTCGTGGAAACTGGAATCTAGGATGAAGAACTCAAGAACCCCTGAACTTTGGCTCCAGATCATTTGAGATGGCGTTGGTGGGAGATTTAGGAAGACGGTCCGACAAACGACAGGTAGCACTTTCACAGGTGCCCTTCTAGGAACACATGCTGCTTCTCCCGGCACAGGCCACTCCAGAGGGAGAGAGAAACTCCAGCACGCGTTTGAAAAACCATTTGGGAAAAGAAAAGTTGCATCAGGTGATCTGGAGAAAACCTTCCGGCATCACGGCGTTCTCGTTCCACTGGCTATCTCAATGCTGGAAACGGTCTCCATGTTACTCGATGAATCATCGCTCGTGGAGAAGCAGTGTAATCCCAGCCTCAGAGTTCCGAAATGAAGTTGAGTGCTTCAAGAAAGGAAGATGCAGTTCCAGCTTCAGGTTCTTTTCCTTTTTTACATGGTTCCGTAGAGAGCTACGAAGAAGTTTTTATGAAGAGTGGAAAGCGAGGTCACGGATTGTTATTCTTGAATAGGGCATTCTTTCGGGAGAGTGCCTACTGAGTGAGACGAGGATTCAGAGGATCTGCAGTCCGCCAGCTTCTCTGAAATGAAATGCGTATGATGCTGACTACTGCTCAGGTCCTGTCCCTAGGCTACAACCTAAAGGATGCAATTCTCTGTCCTGATATTCATGCACTACCAGCAACTCTTTCATTGATGTGCGGCTCCCGTTCATTGGAATCTGAAGTACCACTGGTCAACCATCTTTCTTCGAGGTTCCCATGGTTGCACGAAGGCACTCAAGCGTTTTCATTGGATCGTCGTTACGTGCATCCCCATGTTTAGCCAGACTGGGGATCTTCTCCGATAGGCTGAGAATTTCCCCTTCCCTTTGAGCCACATCCACTGCTTTCCGTCGACCTCGGAAACAGCGACAGATCTCGAGGTAGAACCGTGATCATTTTTGTCCTTTTTCTCCCTCAAGGCGCTACTCCGAGTGTTGGATTAGAGATCTCATTCAGTTCTGACAATCTTACGATTACATGCTCTTCTTTTCCTTTCCACGTTGAGCGCTGCCTCTACAAAGGAGATGAGGGCTTCAACTGCCGTTAGTCCTTCTGATATGGAGTAATTCTAACACAAAATATTCATGCTCTGTCGGTATCCACGAAAATGTTATTTGCTTACGTTAACCCTACCATCTTCGTTGCGTTCACAAAGCAGATCACAATCTCTCCCTAAGGTGCAGCGATAAGGTAATACAGAATTTCGAGAGGAATATATGTGCGTAAATTCATTATTAATAAATTAATTAAACAGATGGAATGCAATGTGCATTGGCACGTGTTTGCTCAACCCTTTTTAGTTGTTTTTGTTCCGGTTGAAGTGCAAACCGTCGTAACCGCTTCGAAACCGGTCCACCTGCAGTCTGGAAGTTTCCTGCATTAGAGATTCTCAAGTGAACCAGGAAGAGTGTGCTTCCCAGGCAGCTGGCGAGAGCATCTATCTTCTTGAAGCGTCTTTACTTTTGATGCCCGCTGATTCCTCAAGCCTTTCATCCCTAATCAGACGAATCACTGAATGAATGCCCCCATCCCTTTCCAGCAATCACAAGAGCTGTTCGTGGCAGACTCTCGACCGATGATGGCACAGTGGGCTGCTCCATCCTGTCGGCAGAGTCTTTCTGAGACTCGAGGATGAGCACGCATTTTCGTGGCTGCGATACGTCACGTCTTTGACAAATCAGTTCCTGTCGATGGCGCAAGTTGCTTGCAAACTTGTTGAAACTGAAATGGAGTTGAGAGCACCGAAACACAAGAGAAGGATTGTAGTCGATAGGCAGCGTGGTGCTAGTTTGCCATGGAGCTGGGACGGCTTCGCAGCAGTCCCCTTCTAGTTTACGGGCAGCCCCGCTACATGCTTTTTTTTTTTTTCTACTGCGAGGGAACGAAGTCGCAATGGGATGAGGACGACCTCTGGAACTGCTTCGGGGTGTCGCTTGGCGCATGTCTTTCACATAAAGGTGGATGTGACACAGGGCTCTGGATCGTTGGCTACGCATGTACGTTCATTTGCGTCCTCAACACGAGGTTTTCGCCAGAAGGTTTCAGAATGGAAAGCATGTAGAAGATAGTGAACCTTGCTTGGCCAGGATCAAATCCAGAGGACACTGGTGGAGGTCTGCAGCAATCCCAACGTGCAAGCTGGTCGCAAAAGCTGGATGTAGGAACGAAAGACGAATCGAACCATCTAGTAGCTGCTGGTTCCCTCCGAAGTTTCCCTCAGGATAGCTAGCGCACGCTGAAGTGGAAAAAGAACGGAGTCTCATCCGGTAAAACGAATGATCCGAAGCTTCGGGGCCAAATTGACCTCGACCTATTCTCAAACTTGAAATGGGTGAGAAGTTCGGTAATCCTGTGAGATCCTGGAGTTCTGATGTGGAGAAGGGTTGCATACGAACAGCCTTTGAGCACGGTCCCCAGTCGATCCTGTCCCCGGAGACTCTACTTAAGTTTCGAACTTACTTAGCTTCGTCTTCAAGGCATTTTGCTAGTTGGATTTGGTGAATGTCTCGAAGGGCACACGAGGTCCTCAAGAGTGCAGCTCACGGATATGAGACGCACTCTTGAGGACCTGATACTAGTTGCCTAAGAACAGATTCTCAGGTTTTCCCCAAACGCTGCTCTCCTGACACTCAGGTTGACTCATCAATGCATGTCACACACTTCCCTACTGTAGCAGCCATGTGAAATTTCTCGAAATTCATGCGTTTCTCAGACACGCCACGATGACCAGGTTGATCTCGAGTTCTATTTGCTCAGATTTCTCAGGGATAATGAGTGCTGGTGAAGCCTGCGTTGGCAAGTATTTTATTCAAAATGCTTTATTCTCTTCTCCGGGGACTTTTGCACTTCACCCCATCTCCTCAGTAAGCTTCCTTTTACCGTTGGAGATCCTCCCCATTTCCATGCGCTTTGCCCTTTCGCGCCTGCGCGTTCCTCCTCGCTAAGCGACCATCTTTAACAGTCGGCACTCCATTTCCCGGGGTCACTCCACTCTACCGAAAAAAAAAATTTCCCTTTTTTGCTGATAAAGGTCAATAACGACTTCACAGGGAGATTGTTACCATTGGCCTAGAGGATGGTGAAAATCCTTTTCGATCCTCTTCTGTTTCCTTCCATCTTTTTGCGTGTGTGTGCCAAGGGCTGAAGAACCGTTCGCCTAGGGGCTCACGAAGCTCTTCAACAACTGCTCAGGCCAGCCGGGGGTGCGTGGGCAGTTTTTCAAGTTAAAGAGGTTAACCCTGGAGGAGATTACCCTATGAATCCAGAAAGGTCTGGAGGAAGAAGTCCGTTCCTCCTGTCTTCTCAGAAGGGGACCCCGAAGCGAACCTCTTCCTTATTCTATCCCGAGAGCCCCCGGAGGGAAGAACCTTTCCTTATTTCTCCTCCGAAGGGAACCTGGAAATTTGACTTCTCTGAAGAGAATCCCGAAGGGATGCTTCCCAATTTCTCTGAAGAACGCTTCCTCGAAGGGAGCAGAGCATTCCTACACTCTGGAGAGGCAACCCCTTGAGAGGGGGTATCAACCAGCTACATGGTACGCTATGGACGGCTTCATTTGTCCGACCGGAGGGGAAACCCCGAAGAAAATCGGCGCTTCTTAGTTCCTGGAAGGACCCCGGAGGGTCAACTTTCAGCTCAAGCTGGTCTACAAAGAAGGGGGGCAACTTCCGGCTTCCACCGGTGTCGCACCCGAATAGACCAACCAGAGTCATCCTGCAGGGGGGAAACTCGAAACTAGCGACATAGTTGCCATTTTTCGGCGTCGATCCTTCCCCCGGGTGGGATTCGAACGCAAGACGTTTGGAGCAGCGTGCGGAGACCGCAGCCGTACGACCACCGAAAATTTCCGATTTCGTATTTTGGGCACTTCCATGCGGCCTCTCGATTGACCCTTCCTTCGTGGTTTCGAACAGCTACGTGAGAGCTGCTGGCTGAGCGGAATTTCCTTTCTGCCTCTTACAAACATCGGCATCCTTTGCTTCCCAGCTTCCCAAATTGCCAAGACAAATAAATACCCCCTCCCCCCCCACAATAATGAAATTGAATTTCCCCTGCTCTCTACGAGGGTGTCTAGAGGCTTGAAGGATACCAGGGGGGGGGGGACTATGCCGTTGACCAGCGTTGTTCCTCCTGTTCAGCAGCTTCGTTAACAAGCCAGTTCCAGTGACACAGGCAACTATAAATTTCGTTTCTAATAAGCAGCCGCCCTTATTTCCCCGTTGCCGCCAAATTTTTTGATTAAAGGCCTCACGGTGAAATTCCCGGAGTAATGGGAAGCATCCCTGGTTCTAAAGTTTTCAGTGTTTCGGATGCGTTCTCGATTTATTCCACAGGAACGAGACTCGTAAATCAAGCACACCGTAGGTCTTCATTTAAAAGGAGCCGCTCCTCCTCGCAGCATGCAGCTCGCAGCAACCAAATGCAGCGCAGCTCACGCGTGACCTTTTTTTTTTTGTGTCACCAGTCACATGAATTCTCATCGCCGAAGGCAAGTCCAGCCACACCGTCCCTCGAGATCTGGCCCTGTAGGAGAACCCTTCTCCGGGGAGTCGAAGCAACATAGCAGCCGAACAAGTGGAAAACTTCCCGAGAGTGCCGGAAACATCTCCCCACGTATCACTCGTGTGGGTCGGAAGGAAGGGGGAAATCATCCCGACCAACAGCGGGCTGACCGCCATTGCAATGCGCCAGCGGCACAGCACCCAAAACAGTCGTGTCCTGTCAGCTGCTCAGCGTGAAGAGACTTCACAGCGGAACCACCATTGTGGGCTACGGCATAGAGCATCGGACATCAAGATTTGACCTTTCTCTAGATTAATTGGCGCAAATCCTGAGATTTCTTGGAGAGATTCCATCCCGCAGGGAACAGACGATATCCGTTCTAACCCCCAAGTTTCTCTGGACAATTTTCTTTTGAAGATTCGGGACTGCATGAGGAAATATATAGTAGGAGATTTTCCACAGATCCCATGGTTCCTCCGACCTCTACAGCATTGTCGTAGTTGACAGAGGGCTGATCAGCTACGAGTGTCCTTCAAGGGCGTCTGAAAATGTTTCAGTTCCAAGAGGCGACTGCCGAAGATTGGCCTTTCCTTGGTGCTTCGACTGGGGAGATCTCCGCTGTATCGACTGAGGAATGTCCCAGCCGATGCCTTCAATATGTGTCCCCTCTTTGCAGGATGCTAGGGAATGAGATGAGAAGGAATACATAAGTCTGATCCCAGTTCCATCATCTGAGATGGGACTGGGATCAGACTTATGTATTCAGTCTCTTTGACATCACTTTCTTCCGTATATTCAACGAGAAGATGCATTGCTTCACCAGCTGAAGACAACAACGAAGGAAGCGAGGAAGTGATGAGCTCTTCCACGGAATGGACTTTTTCCCGGTACTGCACTAAGGAGAACAATGTTCATCCAGATCCTTTGTCTTTCCCTGCAGGATTAATCCAGGCGCGTTTACGAGTGCTGGAGAAAGAAAAAAAAAACTTGCTGCTAACTCGCTACCTCCAGACAAAGTCGGCTAAAAGCATCAGCGAGTGCGAACTCCCAAGAAACCATCCGAGACCTATTGACCTCATCTCTAGTAACCTACGATCGTCAATATCTTCAAGTTGCTCCAGAGATTTTTCGAGCTTTTGCGGCCATGCCTCGACAAAAGGAGACTCCTTATGGTTGCCTCTGATACCAACGTGGCCGCCAAACTTGCAAGACTCGTAAGTTGCGACATCCCCTCTCTGAAGGAATCGCTGAGAAAATCGACACTCAAGATGAACCGGTCCACCCAACTGATGAGGATGAGGGCGGGCAGCGGGGCGGTAGCAATTGACGCCATGCGGACTCAGCAGGACGACGGACAGGACATGGTGATGAAGAAGATAGAAAAGATGCTTCCCTCTTCGCCCCTTCTCTCCGTACAGTGTCCCTCCGTTCACTCAACAGACTGGGCTGGTTCGCTTGCGTCCTTCCGGGCTCTTGCACCACATGTCGCCCGTTTCAGGCATTCCAGAATGCCTACCACCCAACGAGAATCACGAGATCCGGCGCTTGGGTTCATGCCGAGAGTGAAACGGGAAACTCGCGGTTCCAATGTGTTCCCTCTTCGCAGTCGTGTGCTCTTTCTTGGCACGTTGCAGATGTGCTTACCGGAGAACAGCCTACCCCTCGTTCGCTGACGCACTTTTCTCTTCTCACGACGAGGTCACCTCGCAACTGCTTCGCGCTGGGTGCCCCTTGGCATACTCCTATTGTCCATGTACCTTCTTTACGGAGTAATTAATGAAGAGGTCGTGCCTCCTGGCTCGTGGAGAGGAACGGCCTCGAGCATTTCGCGTGGCGCCCACCATTCTAAATCACCACCTACCCTTGGTTGGCCAATTGCTGAAGAACCGCACGTCTCTTTAGGGGGCTGCTCACGAAATTCTTTGACACCGTCCACGTCACCCGAGTCTGCGTGTAAGTCTTCAATTTATAAGGGGTAACCCCGAAGGAACCGTCCCATGAATCCAGGATGGTACCGGAGGAAGCAATCCGTTCCTCTTACGCTTGCGAGGGAACCCCGCCCCGGTAGCGTCCGGTTTTCACCTGGACACGCCGAGGAGTTTCTTCAAATTCAACATAACCTCATATGTTGTGGTTCGCCGATTGTGGTAGGACGCGTGATTCTACCACATTTCGTTTGTCCATGGACTTGCCGGGTCGTCGGTACGCAGAGCGGCGTGGCTGACCTCGGTAGCGGAGGGGGTTGGGAGAAAACAAAAAGAAAAATAAATACAAAGAGTGAATGAAAAGAAATAAAAATATTTGGAAACGTCGCAAAGGGATCCCTGCTCGCTGAAAGAAGTCCTCTGCATCCTTTCTAGGATGCCGGCTAGGTCCGTTCGAATTTCTGCCAGGTGGGGCCATCTGGTCGCTATCTGCAGAAAGTGAATTGCGGAACACCTCCTTTTGAAATGTCCCGTGACATCACAGTATTTGCCACAATAGTAGGTCCTCCCCCGTACCAAAGATCATCCAGTTCATTGCGAATCTTCAGCTTGTGGGACAGCTCATCTTACTCGCTCACCGTGACGCGCTCTGCGGCCAGCCATCTGAAGAGCTTCCCAAAGTCTTCGAAAGGGATGGCCTTGGCTCATGGAACTTGAGCGGTGCCATGTTTTTCAAGCTCCACATGCGCCGCATTCTTAGACATGAAGAGCTTCATGTCCGTGGGATAGACCACTACGGTGCGGCCCTACTCCACGGCTATCTTGCGGCTTTCCATCATGACTGGGGTCTTTAGCAAGAGTCATGCTAGCTCTGCATTCTTGCTGGTCAGCTCAGCGTGCTGGCTAAGGCTTCGTAGAGGAAGGTCTTCAAGGTCTTCCTCCTGGACACGTACATTGCATGGCTGCCTCGAGAGGAATTCCACAAACTAGCCACCCACCTTGTGGATCAGAGAAGGCTTGGCTCCCTGGATCCGGTAGGCATTTGATTCGTTCATGGCTGCCACTGATGGTGTTGCAGCCACACCACTCCATTTCCTCGCTCCCAGAGGGGATGATTTCTTCCCACTTTCATTGCTTCGAGAGAGAAATTGGCCTCCTCTCCACCAACATCCTTCGCGGTGTCCTCAGACATTGCTGCCATGGGAACACTGGCAATGCACCTCTACATAAACACCAAGGGAAAAAAGTTTTTAACTTTAGGCTAGACGAAGCACTGAAAAAAACATCTCACCGTAAGGTTGGCTCCGAATAGAATTCCAAGAAAAGTCGCTTCTTCATTCACTTCAGAGGGACCGTCGAAGGGAACCCAGAAAGCATCTGCTCCTTTATTACTTCTCTAAGAGGAACCCTGAACGACGCTTCCCGATCTCCTCTGAAGGGCGCTCCCCGAAGGTAGCAGTTTGGTTCTTACACTCGGGAGAGGCAACCCCCCCCAGGAGGGTATCAACCAGCTTCATAATGCGCGATGGAAGGCCACCCTCCCGAGGAAGGGGACATTTCGCAACCGGAGGAGAACCCCGAAAGAGACCGACTCCTTGATTCCTGGAAGCACCCCGCAGAGTTGACTTCCAATCCCGGCCAGTCAGCGGGGACATACGGCTTCCATCACTGACGCACCCGAAGCCTACAAGCAAGCCAGCGCCATCCTGGTGAGAAGACGCACTCATTTCTCGGCGTCCTACACGTAGGGATTTGAACCAGGGACGTTTGGCGCCACGCGAGGGGACCGCGGCCGCCGTCGCGGAACTTGCTCTATCGGTGGACAAGTCGCTTCCCAATTGTAGTGGGAGTGGCATTTACGCAGGAACGGCAAGATGCAGGGAAAGCAAAACGCAAAGCCCTTCTGCAGGAGCAATTCCAGGAGCGACGCATTCCAACTGCACTTCCAAATTCCTTCCAGATGATTTGTTGTGGAGCTGGTGGCTAGCCGGTACGATGGCAAACGTCTCGTAGTCGGTCATTCTAAAGTAGAATGGCCCTTGCACTTTTAGAACTCTCATATTTTGGCATTCCCCGACGGCCTCTTGAAGGACTTGGAGGGCATGAAGAGTTCTTTTTTGTTTTTTTCATCTTTTTCGTTTCTATCACAGGCATTTTGGATGCGCATTATGGCAGCTGCAGACGCGTCACTTCTAGGTTTCAGTGTTCCTTGCGTTTGGTTGCATGAAACTTGATTCTGTTCGAGGAAACACGTCTGCTAGCACCTTGTGATGGTCATCTGAAATCTCGTTCCTGGTGGCCACTTGAAATTTCGTGGTGAACCCACCTCAAAGTCACCTCGATAATGCGGAATGCCTGGTTTTCTCCGATGGAAAGTGACCTATGATGTGAGTCATCCGCATTTGCAGAAAAATGCACATGCACGTGTGAGGAAAATCCAGTCGGGATAGTGGTGGCAGACTTCCTCAACTGTAACAGTTGCTTTCTCCCGATGGCTTTCCTTCCGTCAGGCCTCATGAAGATCACGGATTTCAGAGGACAGCCGGCATAATGGAAATCGGGTAAGCAAGGAAAGATGGGTAGCTGCGAACCCGATGCGCAAACATGCTCGGGATGGCTTCAGCTCTTCGAGATCACTTCACAAGGATTACGTCCCCAGAGGTTTTCCAAGAGCTCTTTCACTGGAGATCTGATAGTATGAAGATGGGAGGTAACGGACAGATACCGAACTTTACGGAGCTTTCCAAGAGTAGATGAATACCCGGCAACATCTGAGTGGACGGCGTCTAACCGATGTAGGTCAACCACCAACAATCTTTCCCTGATCGTATAGGGGGTCATCGAGAAATCGTGGTGCCCTCTGCTTAACGAATTTTCGTCTCGTCAGGCTTGAGACGCATACGCGTGCAACACCGGCCTTTCCCAAAGGAAGGAACCGGATGCCATCTAGCTAGTTTTTCGAGCCGAGATTTCCGTTCTCCAGAGGAGGCACAGGAGATCATCACTAGATACAACCGCGGACAGGAAGACACGCAAGTATCGGGAATCATTCCGATCAGCCGAAGGTCGACCTGAGCCTGCGTCATGGAGCAAACAGTCAGGAAGGAAGCTTCCGTCACGCTCTTGTGTTCCTGGGTCCCAAGCGCTCACGAGAGGTAGCGTAAGAGGCGACACAACATAGCACCATGACGTCATTCCGATACAAGCAAGGTGGATTCCATGGAGTCTGTGCCGTTCTCATCCCTTAATGGCCCGTTCCACCTTCCTCCACGCTTTTGTATGGTGATAAACGGTGCAGATAAGCGTGCGTGTCAAATGCTACATAGTATCGCACCAATCGGCGAAAGTCACGCTAGGCGGCGGCTCGGTTGACGTCGCACGGAACTGAAAGTATTCTTCGCTGAACGTTCCCATGGGTTAAGGAGTGAAATTTCATTGATGAGAATGGGAGCAGAGCATGTGGTTTGGAAGCAGCTACTGGGAAGCGGGAAATGCCGGTAAATAAAGCACAGGCGTTGACGAGAGTGTGCTAAAAATGAAGCGCGTGAAAACGTTCAACCAGTCCATTCACTCCAGTCTTCCGAGGCAAATGATAACGTGATCTGGAATGCTCACGCGCGTGGGGCTACCGGGAAGATTTTTCCCGTTATGCAAACCCTGGAAGCCAATATCTGGTGGTAGCCCTGCGCTCCGCAAATTTCCCGCGTGCACTCATGCGAGCAGAAGAGGCACGGGGCTTCGGACGAAGTCTCGAGGATTGCGTGCCTACCTGTGCAGCGAAAGGAAGACCCTCTCTTTCACCTTTGCAAGCTTTGGTCGAACCGGCTGCAAGGAAAATGGGGCAGAAGTAGCTGTGGCTTAGGGTTTTCCGAACACCGCTGCAGTGCGAGAGGTGCAAGTATTGCAAAAGTTCCTTCTTTTATCGAAATGAGACGTGACGGTTTGTTGCGTGAAAGGGTAACCTCCCGTTTGGGGGATATCATATGCAATGTTCAGCTTGTCTTCTTTATCAACACCTCATTCGTCCCCTGTAAGGTTCGTGTGCTTCCGACCACAGCTGTATCTTCCTTGGATGAGTCCTCTAATTCACTGGTTTGCTCAGTGTGCGTGTGTTTTCGGTATGCAGAGAATCGCTGTGTATTTGATGAACAGCGCTCTGTGTGCCCAAGGGAACATGAAAAACAGTCGTTATCTACTTAGAAGTATGTCCTGCATATCAGCAACAAAGATTCTGCTTGTTATCAGCCCTGACATCACATAAAAGGCCTTGCTGAAGTCCATTTATTCTTTTATTACCAAAAATTTGGGGAGACAGGGATTGATTTGCAAATCCTTGAATTGGCAGTTTGTGCGCTCGCTGGCCACTGACAAAGAGAACCGAGGAAAAAGAATTTCCAGTGTTCCTTCTCAAGCGTTTCTCTTTGGAAGCGTTTCTGGTGTGCACACACAGACGCTCTCGTGCACACGGAAGGCACACTGCCGTGGCATGCGGACTCTCTGTGCATTTTTTATGAGAATTGCAAGCGACCCGCATGCCTACAGTAGAGTCCGACATAGGAGGCTTCTCTCGAGGAAAAAGATACAGCATCTTTTCACGAGCATCTTCCTATTTCTTCACACGAGGAGATCCAGCGGTGAAACTACAGATTTGGGCGGTGGAGCAGATTGGAAAGAAAAAACGTCAAGAATGAAACGAAAGCAGCTGCTGATCTCTTTACCCCTGAAAATCTTCGAGAAGGTAGTGTCAGCTCCTCGTTTCATCCACGTGGTACCGAATCTCTGCTCTGGGATGCTGCGAGCTTTTCTCATGGAAAATGAATTTCTTCCGACTTTCTGATCAGTGACCACACATGCGACTCATACAAGGCAGGTGGCAAGGCAAGGGCAAGTGGCAGCGGCCTAAACACTGCACCGTTCCTCACTGGGTTCATGGAATTACAGCGCCGTTTCTCACCCGGTCTGTCATTCATCAGTTTCCCCTCGAGTCTCCACAGCAACATATTCTTCGTATCACCGCGAGCAACACTCATAGTGGTACAAGGCACCACAAAGGTCTAGAAGCCTCATCAAGAGCTCTTTCAGCCAAGAGCAGCGTGGACGGTCTCTTGGCGGAAGCGCATAGGTTAAGGAAGCGTCAGCTAGAACGGAATAGATGGATGCAGGGCGTTTCGCCACTGCCAAAGAATTCTGGTTCCATCACTTTAAGAAACATCTGCTCTTTGCCCGTGCAGAGAGGTAGAGGGAGCATTAGGCAGGCCAAGAGGACTGAAGTGAAAAGAAAGCTCCCGGGTCCGCTAGCAGAATGGGAAGCGTCCCCAATGGGCAGCATCGTGGGTGCAAGTGGTGCCTTCCTGTCTGGCGAAGGCACTGCTGCATTTTCGTGCATACAGCATGGAGTCCATCTCTTCACTTTCTGCTGTCTTGGGATGCCAAATCTGAACGCTTCCTTACGCGGACGTCCAGCTGCAGCGAAAAGAGCGTCCTCTGTGCTGCATTGCCTGCGTCGGCGGCCCCCTCAGCCTCTTGGAAACCGTGCTCTGTTCAAAGTTCGCCGTTTCCATAAAAAAATCCTTCATGTTTCCTCGCCGAGTGATAAGGAGAGGACCTCATCAGTTACCTCATCAGAGACCACGATCCCACCGGAAGCCTTGATTCTCCCTGTCGGAGGTCCAGTCGACCGCTTTCCCGCTCGCACTAACGCCAGGAACTTTCCGGAGTCGATGCAGGATCGATCGGCAGGAGAGGTAGCCATGGAAGCACAGGATTCGTGGCAGCGTGTTGCATTGGTTCTCCGCCTCGTGAGGTTGGTCTTGAGAAGTAACAGGAAATGAGGGAGAGCTTTGGACGAACGAGCTCCGTGCTTCGAGGGAATCCTGGAAAAATTCGATGATCAAACGTGGGAAGCGTCTCTCAGGGAACCCCGGATGTCTTCAGTAGCAGCTCTTGCGTTTTAAGCAGTTCTGGTGTCGAATCTGCATGCCTATTTGTTCCCCGCTCTCCGTTTGCAATTTGGACAAAGAGGCCCTTCTCTTCGCATGGTAGGAAAAAACACAACCACTGGCCAGGAAGAATCAGGAACTCTCCGCCATCTCCGCGATCGATCTGGAGCTTCTTCGTGAGCTCCTCCTGACGCGAATGTGGCTGCTAAAGGCAGTTTTAAGCTCGTGTTACCCCACCCCACCCCTTCCAATGGCCTATTTCTCTTTGGCCTTCCACTGGAGAATTCCGCGGGGGGAGAGCGTCTGGAAGGCAGCTTTGTTGGTCGCAGCCACCTCACGAGCTGCTGACTTGTCGACTTAGCTGTCGGAAGGAGCACGGCGCGGGGAGGAGACCCATCACGGAAAATCAGTCTCTCCTAATCTCTGACCAAGGAATACCAGCTTTGGCGCAGTCGACAGGGGGATCGCCAGAAAGCCAGGGACTTCAACAGCGACCAAGCGTTCAAACAACTCGGAAGGGAAGCAAAGGGTGGTGGCGTGCCTCAACATCCAACAAGGCTGAGAATCGCATCGGAAACCCCCCAAGATGGGCATGGAATCGGATCGCGAATCCCTAAACGAATTCGTCGTTCCCCGAGTCCCAAGAAGTCAGAGTCCTGCTCTGGAGATTCTTTCTTATAAGCAGGCACTTCACTGGAGGTGAAGTGTGTGAAGAGACTGTCTTCGTCACGTGTTTCCCTCCCGCTGTCCTGCCGTCCCTTCCGGCGAATCCTCACTTCGCTGGAACAAGCGTTATGGAGCACCAGATCTGGTGACAGCTTGAAATGCATCATGGGAATGGGCTGGTGAAATGTCGCAGCTTCCGACGTTTCCGGGCGACCAGTATAGAGTGACCATCGCTGATGCGATCCAAGCTGCTGACGCTCTGACTGAGTGTGCGTCTGAGAAACCCCTCCCACGCTGCACACCCCTCGCGACCAAGTTTGTCATCATTCCTTGTGAATGGGAGGGAAGGGAGGGAAGATGCTCGGTCTTAAAGCATCTACACAATCCGTGAATCCTGGTTCGCTGAGGCTGCAGCAACTGCTTGGCTCACTGAGTTGGAAGCAGTGGTGCATTTCGCTGTGGACCTCCAGCACCCGACGGACAGCTCCAGAGATGATCCCAAGCGCTACTACGTGAGGAGTGCAGTGCCCGCCTGCCGCTTCGAACGGGAAGAGATCGCAGCACTCGGCTGGACTCCGTAGCACATTTTTTAACTCGGTGACGTCATCAGTGGTCTGAGGGGGGGAAACTCCCTCTTTCAGGGATATTGGACGATGTTATTCACTTTCAGGGTTTCGGCATGCAATCTTTGAGGATACCAGGCGTCTGTCACTTCATCGTTGGGATCAAGAGGAACAAGAGGATGCTCCTGCAGCGTAGAAGGTGACCTGCCGTCATTCCGAGGTCCCACTGGTCCACTGAACCAATGGGACAGTGGGACAATAGAAAGCCTCTCGCCTAGAGAACGAGGCCACTCCCAAAGTCCTAGCTCAGCATCCTTGGGGATGCATGGAATCTTTGAAGAACCTCTGGGACAGAGTCAAGATCCCGTGCTTCCTGGTCGGTGCCTCAGCCCTCGTGCTCTTCGTTCTCCGCCATCTTGATCGACACTCCCCCGGAAGGGGGAACGCTCCTACGCCTCATCGTGGAGGGCGGCCAAGGAATACCCCCACTGCGGGACAGTAGAAATGCTTCTTTTGCACGTGCAGCCGGGAATGTGGGAGGCTGCTGGAGGGATGAGAGCGCACTGTATGGTCACTCCGGTCGCATGCTGCTGCCACCCTCTCCAAGACCTGCTTAGACGGAGGTCCACTTCCCCGTGCACGCCGGTCGCCTCGCCGCTAGCGGTCTTCTGTCACGAAGGCGACTCCAAACTGTGGGAAGAAGGGAGCGACCAACATCCTGGAAAGCCGTCTGCGATCGCTATCGCCTCTTTGGAAGTTGGACGCTCCCTGAAAGAGCGGCAGCGCAGCTTGGAAGTTGGCGAAACCACCGTAGGGGTGCGTTGCACCCTACGTGAAGATTGAAAGCAGCCACAGGGCTTCGGGACGTAATGCGTAGGGCCCAATCCGGAAAGTGGGGTACGAGGAGGGAACCTCTGAACGCTTAGGAATCTGTGAGAGCACCACCATCACCGCCGCCAATCCATTGCGTTCTTTCCCTACCCTTGGGAATCGAGTGCAATACGGCGCAGCCGGTCCATCTCATTCCCTGATTATTCATTTACTTATTCACTGTCCCCCCTCCTTCCTAGTTTCGCCTTCTGCGAGGGAAGTCCCTTTGGGTTCTGGCCGGCGCATGACAACCCTTCTCTGCCCATGACCGTGTAATTTTATTTATTTATTTCAAGTAGGTGGTCCGGTAATCCGGGACGCGAAGATCCCCAGAGCGTCTATTTATGGGACAAAACAAACAAATAAATTGGAAACGCAGCTCCCAGAAACAACAAAGAGAATCTCAGAGGGAAGGTTCGCTGTCATGCAGGTCGGTCACTAGATCAGTCTGGAGCAAGAGGGCAGAGAACAATAAATAAATAAATAATAGGGAGGGTATCCTGGGCATGAGCCAGCTCTCTCCTTCCTAAAACCGGGACTGAATGCTGGCGATCTCCTTGGAGGCTTTTTCTTTTCAGGTGACCTTCGCTGCTCCGGAGACTTCAGCAAATGATGGAGCCATGACGATGGTGCGGACGCGCCAAGCGTGTCGTTGCGATAACGTCACCTGTTGGGAGTCTGCCGCTCGTGAAGAATCATCGCAACAGGTCCTTCGCGGTATCCTTTGGTAGCAGGAGCTCTGAAACCAGTTTCCGCCTCAATCCCCGATGGACACCGCAGTGCAATAGGAAGGATTCGATCGTCCCGCACCTCAAACAGGTTAGGGACTCGTTTCCCGGGAAGGTGATGCCGATGCTGCTCGCTCTGGAAACCTCAGTGCAGAGGCAGCAGGTTTTTTTTGTAGATGTAAAGTAGTAGTGGTGAGTTATGGGATTAGAAGTAGCTATTATAGGGTTTTAATACCAAATTAATGTTGGTTTTTAACATCCTAATTTCATCGCAGCGGGAGCACCGTACTGTCAATACACAAGGAAGGGATACCAAGCAGTCGCTCTGCGGAAGCAGTCCCTTCGCCCAGATACGAGGAGTGCCAGCTCGCTCTCTGCGCAGCCGTCCAGGAGATTCGTAACTCCCGCAACGGTGCTCCCCTCGTGTAGCCTTTTGCCTTTGGAGTTGACCTTAGGGCAGGCAGAGTTCCTGCAAGGGGTGTTGCGTTTTGTCGAATCTTGGAGGGCATCTTTTGGAGAGCTGCGCAGGAGAGTTTGCGGAAGACGAAGTGCTTCTGGGGAAGCATTTCGTCAGCCCAGCTTTTCGTCGTCCGGTATCCCAGCTCGCGTGGTGGCAAGAGATTCAAAAATTGGCCAGTTGCCTCAATGAGAAGCCGAATCCTCGCATTGGGCGTGGCATCAACGAGAGAAGACCTTCGCTGCCAGTGCCACGCCGAAGAATGAATCGTCCCACTCCACCACAGGGTCCGCAGTTCGACGCGCGGCGCTACTTTTCAGGGCTGCAGCCGCAGCATTATCTCTTTCCCAGCATCAGGATGATCAAGCCAGCATCCTCCAGCGGCACAGTTCCGGTAGAAAGCTGAGCCGAGATGGGACAGAAAGACAAACCATTTCCACGGTGACCTCTTCCTTCAGGATCGCGACATGGCAGCCTCACTTCGGACGACAAACGGAGGAACTTGCAAGCTACCTTGACAGTGAAGAGGGGACGCAGCGAAGACACTTGTGAACACATATATCAACGACAATATATCTGTTTCTTTTCCTTTCCCCTCTCCACGCCGTTTTTCCGATTGTGGACCTGACCGGATAGCTTTCCTCCTTTTGCCTCTGGTTGTTTGGAACTCGTGGCACCGAGTCCTTTCTATTCTGCGTGTTCCTTGTGCGTTTCTATAAACGCCCCTGAGTCACCGGAAGGTCCGAATGTCGTCCATGGAGTGGAAAAAATCCGGTCGCGCGGTGATGTTTCGTGCGCGGGACTTGGCCTTCCGTCGGTCTGGGTGCCCTGGGGCGGAAGCCACGCTTCATCGAGCTGGAATTGTCCGCCGAATGGAGATAACTCTCCTCCTCGATCAACCTTGCTTGCTTTTTGCAGCAGTCTGTGTCTCCTTGGCACCGATCACGAGCCGCTCGCTGCTCGTTCCTCCGAACTTTCCTCCGGTGAATCCTCGACACGTGAACTTTCTAATTTTCATCCGCCGGAGTTGTCTTTTTTAACCTTTTCTTCGTTGCGGAACTCGCCACCCTCCTGGGTAAACTCTGCGGTTTCGAGCCAGAAGTTCGGAAGGGTTCAGAGGTTCAGAGATCAATGACGACTGTATATCTCGAGGCTGCCGGCCTCATCTGACAAACTGAGGGCCGACTGGTGGCCGGTCACCTCATTCGCGCTCACCAGCTGGAAGCATCATCCGTTCAGCTTCCCTCTGCTGTTAGTCACAAAAAGCAAGTCGTCCTCAAGGAAACTCTGCAAGAGTGCTTCACCCGTAGGTCCATTGTTGCGTTTGTGCAGCTTCCGTTACTCTTGGTAACGCGAAGGGATCGGTTGCAAAGAAGGGGCAGCAAGAAGCGCGCGCAACCATGAGAAAAGCCCCACTGAGACTGAAAGAACGGATGCCTTGTTCACGTGACTCTGAGGGCGAGAGCTACTGGGGTCAGGAGCCGCGCGCCGGCGGGGGTGGGGTTCCCAGCACCCAAAATAGAATTGGCGCGTTTCCCTTCTTGTTTTTTGGGGAATGGGGAGTCCATCTCCGTCGTCCAGGAAGGTGCTTAGTGAGGCTCTCACACCCTCAAGCATGAGCTTCAGTACGCGTCCTTGCTGGTCTTTCCTTTCGATCTCTTCTACCTTCCAATTTGTCCGTTCACCCCACTCACCAATGAAACTGCAGCCATGGAGTGAGGAAGGCGTCCTGGAACCGGTTGGAGAGGACAACAGGGGTCTCTCCTTTTATCTCGCAGAGTAGAAAAGCGGGGAGAACTAAGGGAGTTTCGTAGAATGGAGATACTTGACAGGGAGTTTTCTGGGATTGCGAGAACCCCTTCCTCTGGCACGGCAGTGGACACCACCGTCAGCGTTTCGCTCCCTCCCGCCGCTGCCATAGAGCAGTCAGCATTTTGGAGCGTCCCTCCGGGTGCGAAGGGAATGTTAGGAGAGCAAAGGAGGAAGGTCTGACCATCCCTCCCGAAGGAGCGCAGCCATGATCCTCACCATCGATTTTCAGATAAGGTGGGGAGAGAGAGAGAGAGCTGCGGATGCTGGAGACACTTTGACGAGAAATGAGCGCTAGAAGGAAATTAACCCCCCGAGATATCAGCAGCTGAGGCTTGCTTTTCCGCCAGACCGATTCTCTGCCCTTGTCCCAGGTGACCGCGTGCATGGCGGTCTGCCCTTCCTTCCATTCTTCTTCCCTGCGAGCGCATCTTCACCCGGCTGCGCCCCGGGGCGAGCTGAGTTCCTGGAAATCCCTCAGAAGGAAAAGTCCGAGAATTCCTTCCAGGAAGGGAACAAAAAACCAAAAGCAAAAAAAAAATTGGGGGGAGAGAAGGAATCCGGATGCGGGGCCTAAGTGCCAAGGAGTTCCTGAACCACACGTGGACTTTACTGCAGTCTCGTCTGCGGCAGCCCTGACAACGACTCAAGGCGGCCGCAGCAGGAGGTGTCGGTAAGATCCTCATTACCGAGGGAACCGTTCCATGCGTCTCTCGTCGCAGCCGCGCGTCCGGGATGCACGCGGACAAAGCAAGAGGACGCGATCACCACGGCCGTGCCTCCCGACTTTTCCTGCCCTTCTCTTCGCGAGAAAGGCCGGACCAGAAAAGTCCTCCGGAACTCCATGTGGAGGCATTGGCGCGTTTGCCAGACACCCCCTGCCCGTTCACCCACCACCTGGGGAGCGAGCAGACTTTGGGAGGTACGGCGGCAAGGATCGGATTCCTCCTCCTCCGCGCTTCCGTACGACCACAGTGGACACCTGATAATCGAATGTCCAGGCACTCCATATGTGGCTCCTCATGCTACAGCAGACCAGCTGGAATTTCCTTTCAGCTGATTTCACGCGTTGTCCTCGGACCACCACGAGCGCTCTTATCATCCAAAACACTTTCCGGAATCCTCCCCTGACTAACTTTTCATGCCCAAGTGGTTAACAGAGCGGAAACCGGAGCAAAGGACCCACGCGCCTACGTGGTCGCTCGTTCCGCACCTGCTCGAGGATTGCGAAGAATCTCGAAGCCATAGCCTCAGTCTGAGTTTTTCGACTTTTCCAGGTTTGGCTCTGTCTTCGGCTTTCCGTAAAGTATTTCCCGTCTTTTTCCCTTTTTCCCACTCAAGATGGGAAGGCCACTTCCCGAGGTCAACATTTGCAAGCCCACTTTTTCACGTCCGTGAGAATTCCACGTTCAGGTGCCGCGGAGGATGCGGAAGGCATGGAAACTTGTAGCCCCCGGAGCTGGTAGCCTTCAGACAAACCAACACTGGGATCCAACCTCGGAATCCTTGCCAGGCATGGCGCTGCTCGAGGTCGAGAATCACGTCATGGGAGTCTCGGCGCCGCCCTTGAGATGGCGCCGAGATGGTGCTGGGATAAGCGCGAGCAGACGGGAAATGTTCACATTGTACAAGTGCGCTCCAGCTCCGGGGAGATCGATAAAGATACCGCCCCTGAGAACCCAGGACTTGAGGAACGCATGAGGCACTGAGAGAATTCTCGATCTCCCGCGCAAAGCAGAGGATGGCACGGCGACGGCAATCGGTGTGTGAGGCCCACTCCGTGGAACACGAAGCCAGAAGGAGCGGCGTTCTCGGAGACCAGGGATGCAGCAGCGTCGCTCGGTCTGCTGGGTGGTCATGTGGTGGACATGATGGGGAATTCTCACGGTTGTACAATCCCGGCTCCACACAGCTCGTGCGCGATGCCTGAAGGATGCAAAAAGAGGGACGTGGAAGCGGATATCAACGGTCCCTGGGGTGGTCCCTTTGTTGCACTTTCATCTGGCTAGCAAAGGCAAGAAAAGATTGTCATCTTGTGACATTGGATGCTGCCTGTCCCTCTGAAAATGGGGAATTTGCACTCAGGATAGCTGGAGAAGAGGAGGAATCCAACTGCTTGCAAATAGGGCAGTGGCTTGCAGTAAGAGGACCTCAAGTGGAAATTTTCGCTCTCTTTAGGGTGTCCGGATCCTAGGAACTGACATAGCTCTCATGGAGTTGGGAGTTTCATCACGGTGTACGGAAAAGACTCAAATCTCCGATTCAGCCGTGATATATATACATATTGGACCCACTGGCTTGAGCATTCTCCGGAGGGTGCCATCTTCTCACTTCCGGGGCTGGAAGCTACGCAGCATGCTCAGCAGTCGGAGATGAAAGATGAGCTGCTGTTTGGAATGCTCAAATAAATAGATCTATGATGATCATTAAAACCATGACGAAAAGAGCAGAATATCATCCTGGGCCATTTTGTTTATCTGCTGAACTTTTTGTAGACCTTTTTACCAAATAAATCCCGGATGGAATCCTAAAGGTGCAGTTCTGTGGAGAAAAGACCAAGCGAGTATGGGGTTACTGAATTCTTTTACCGCCACCCCCTGCAGCCTGCAGGGGGTGGCGGTAAGACATTGGGTTATGGAATCGGTCTTCTGCTAGAGTGATGGAGTATACCAGTAATCGTATGAAGTGACGGAGGCCGATGACAGGGTTTATAGGATTAAGTGCAGTAGGTAAGTGCTCTTAAGGCCGGACTGAGCGCTGAAGAAAAGAAATCGGATAATGGTGCTGGACATCTGCTGCCCTTTCAAGAATGAAAAAGAGACATTTAGCGCAGCTAGGAGGAACAAGCAGGAAAAACATAAGTTTCCCTTCAGCTAGTCAGAGAGGAGAAACAGTGCAGAGTGCACACTCTCGTCGTTGGCTTATTAGGAGCCTGGGACCCAGGTGACGAAGAAGTGCTGCAGGATCTTGGAATTCCTAAGAAGCACTCGGAGATGTTTGAACCCAGTTGCGCCAGGTCGTTTATTATAAAACAGGAACAAAATAAACTACAAGGAAAAGGGGAAGAAGGGTATACCCTCAGAAACAGGAAACGACAAAAGAAAAGTTCATTCGGGATAACCACCGGCGCACAAGCCGGCTTCCAAAACTAGGGAACGGAGGGAGGAGACGATAAATAGATAAAAAAAAAAAAGGAGTGTGGGGACAAGGGTCTTTGATATGTAACATTCCTTAGTTCTCAGAAGCGACTGTGGATGGTGGTGATCTCCCTGGAGACTTCTGGCAGATGAGGCCACCTTGCTGCTGCCCTTATGAAGCTGCTGCCATGCTGGTGACTTCTCTTCTCCATGAACTTGATTCCAACACATGGCAGACTGTCACTATGGTGCGGATTCAAGCGACTGTTGCGGTCACAGTGCCATTTTTCAGTCTGCTTCCTGTGAAAAATCGCTGCAGCAAATCTGTTGCAGTGTCCTGCAGTCTACGGAGTGTGGCAGCAGTCTCCGCCACATGTCCAACAGGAGGTGCGGGAATGATTCCATTGTCCCGCACCTCAAACAGTTCGGGGAGGCAACTTCCTCCGAAGCCAGGTGTCTGCGATAATTGCACTGGAATCCCTAGTGCAGAAACAGCAGAGCATCTTGTTTCCACCAGAGCAGCAACATAAAGGTGAGTTGACCGGAGAGGATGAAGCACCGGATGGTGGCTTCGTGCGTCCGGCACTCCAGAGGCATCTTTGTAGTCTACATCACACGAGGGACCGAGAATCAGATACATCTAGAGAGCCCCAGCGGTCATCTCTCTTACGAGACGGAGAAGAAGAAGCTGAGGATTCAGCAGGCTGAGAGGCAACGAGCACAGATAAGGAATGGACAGATAAGGAATCCCGGAAGAATGTCAAGAGCCTCCCTCCTGTAACGCGATATAAAATTGTGAATTAAAGCAATAAAACTTCCCTAGCATGGATGGAATCAGAGAGTCACCAATAGGGAGCTTACGAGCCCCATCAGGGTAACCTTGCAATGCCATACAATGACTTGCAGCCATTCACACCGAAAGAGAAGATATTTTGCAGATATTTTGAAAAGCGTCACATTATAGACCGAAGACTCGGACAGTAAGGGAGCAGCAGCCGGATGATAGCTTGAACAGCAGTTTTCAACTGTTTCAACCTAGCTGTGAAACAAAAAGCGTTTCCTAGATGCGGTCCTCCGTCATCATTCGAGTAGCTTCCTGTGATTTCCCCATCGAACGCCATTTCGTTTTCCGGAGCTTTGATTGCCGCGAGGTCATTGTTGCCATGGTTTCTCGTGTCCAAATCTTTGCGGACCTTCGATGTTTTCCGCAGAGATCTGGTAAGCTGGGGTTCTTCGATATCTTGCCCTGGCTCTGCAATTTGACACACTCTCCAGCTTCCGCTTGAAACGATGCAATGTGCCGGCGTTCAAGGTAGCTCTGACGTAAGTCTTCACCGTGGAAGACCGGATAGTGGGTGATATGCCTCGGTCCAGAGATCTTAGCTGCATGCGAGACGATCCATCGTAGCCATAATTTTTCCCTGAGATGACCTTCGCTGTACATGAGAGCTCAGGACATTGGTCTTGAAGCGGTAAGAGTGCTCAGGAAGCATGGGAAAATCGCCGGTCGCACTCGCCATTTTATCAACCCATCTCACCATAGTGTCACTCCCAGGTGGCCTGCGGTATCAAAAGGATGTCAGAGAAATAGAACTGAATCTGAGTTTTCAAACCAGTGAAATCAGATGGGAACCAGTTTTTGCAGATTATCGCAGGCCAGCAGTGGTCCAGGCCTAGGGAAAGAACACCTCCATAGCTCATTCATCAAGGAAACCGATGAATCAGATAAACGAAAAAAGGCGACAGTGAGCAGATTTTCTGGAGCGACACGAGACGGCACGCTAATCTGAAGATGTGCATCAAGCTGCGTTTTGCATCTTGTGTCCAGGTACCGCAGCTGGGAGGGTGGATTTTGTTGTCACGCTAATTAGAAAAACAGAGAAAGCCCTCCGGCTTGTAGCCAAGGAAAAAAAGAAGCGCTTCTCCCCAGTAAGGCATTCGTACAGCCTAATTGTACATGAGAAAACCGTAGCTACAATGGATAACAGAGCGTGTATTACGGACCTGTTCCTTCAATCCTTATTTATGGTGAGAGGCGACTGTGATTATCGCAAGAATTCAGCTAAAAAAAAAGCAAATTCCTCATTGGTATTCAGCACTGAAAACCAGTTTTCTTTCAAAAAAAAAAGAAAAGAAAAGGCGTGTGAGGATGAAAAAGAAATCCTCTGATTTATTCGGACGCAGGGATCTTATGGAGCAAAAGTTTACCATTGGCTTAACAGCAAGGATACGCCTGATAAGGAATGATGTATGTGAGGAAGTTTTGATCCTGTTCTCTTACTGTTCGGGGATCCTCAGCAACCCTGAAGGAGGAGTGAGTCATCAGCATCATCTTAGGATGATTGCCTTGCTCGGGATGGATAGCATCAGTGGTTCGAAGTGGAGCTCGAGTCGGATGCTGGAGAGCGGCACATGCCCGGTAAAATGCCACATGCGAAGAGGCAGGCTCCTTCCGAAAGCTTCTCTGGAGACGGGAGCAGGAACCAGCAGTGGCTTTGCCGCAGTCGATCCCTCAAGCAAAACAGGAAGACAATTCCCGAGCTCGGCGCATTCCCCCGCCTAACGTCCAGAATTTTCACTCCGTGCGCACGCCTGGCTGTCCATCCGGTCCGTTCTTCCTCTAACTTTGAAAACATCCAAAGTCCACCCACCTTACGAAGACGTCGGGATGCCCTTCAGAAGGCAAGAGCAGGTGGGCGGGAAGCGGGAAAATACTGCCAGTCCCTGCCATGTGTGGATGACGGAGATCCTTTTACACTTTCCTGTTTCGCTGTTTTCCTTCCAGTTTTTTTTTCTTTGGTTCTCAAGGAGTTCGTCTCCAAAGCTCGCTGTAGCAACGGATCATTTCAGTTTTTTTGAAAGATCAGTAGCGACCTCAACGACAGATCGTTGCCAGTGGCCTGGGATGAGGGAAATCCTTTCGAGGTTCTTCTGTTTCTCAGCTTTCCCTCCAGTTTCTTTTTTTCTGTGGTTCGGTAAGTGCTTAAGAACCGTTCGTATCCTCAGAGGAGGTTCGCGGAGCTCTTTGACGCGTCCACGTTACTCGAGGGTGCGTGTAACTTTTCCAGTTAAGAATTCACCCCGAAGGGACTATCCTATGAATCCAGGAAGGCTTCGGAGGAAGGATTTCGTTTTTCTTACTCTTGGGAGCTAACTCCGAACGGAACCTCTTGCTTGTTCTCTCCGGAGGGCGACCACTCCTCATTTCTTCTCCGGTGGGAACCCGGAAAAGATCTGCTCATGGAATTCCTTCCCCAGAGGGCACCCGCAAGGGAACCTCTCCTTGTTTTCACTCCTCTGAGGAGAACCCCTTGGGATTCACGGGGTCCAGGACCAGAAGGAAGAACCGGCGGCTCGAGTTGAGGACAGCCAGGGAGAACATGAGGTCGGTCACGGGGAAGCTTGGAGGGGTGCTTCCAAGGGACACGAGACCACGCTTCCCGGTCAGGTTCCCTATTTTGCACTCACTCTGCAATGTCTGGTAGCAAACCTCGTTGCTGCAGTCGTCTGTATCGTAGGGGATTTGCAGTGCCTCTTAGTGCTTCCCGTCTGGTGGTCACAAAAAGATATCAGAGGAAGATGAGGAGGAATAGGAAAAGGCAAGGCAAAGCAGAGTCGACCCCCCTTCCTCTTCCTCCCTCCCATTCATAGCGAATCACTTCTAGGGAGAATGTCCGTGACGAGGATCTGCCATGGGCCGTACTCGGGAGCCGCCGCTGCGGAGGGGCGTAGCCGATGGCTGCGCAGCCGGCTGAGGATGCTGATGAGGAAGGAAGAGAACCCCTAAGGGAGCAGTGCAGTATAGCGAGTAGTAGGGTTGACCTGCACCGTGCTGTCGTATCAACACAGAAGTTTTCTCGTACAATGCCTCCTTCCTTTCTTTTGATGTAGTTTCAGTGTGAGCCTCAAGCATCTTTCTTGTACAGACTGGTTGAAAATTGCGGTCCCTTTGTTCTCAGTACGTCCAAACTCGGTTGGCAGTGGCACGCTGCCTGTTTGTCACGTGCAATTCCTTCGAACATTGGTGTCCCGATGGTCGGAGAAACCACCCATTGGTCAAGTTCTGCGAGATGAAACACGTACAGCCTGTGGACCGCCTGGGCATCTCTGGCAAATTCTCCTCGTCTTTCGAGCATGCGCTGCCTGGGAGCCAAGGATCACAACACCGCACTGTGAAAAGAACATTACGAACGCACGCAGGCGCTTAGACTCTGCACGCAGCGAACAGGGAGAGTCGGCGAGAAATCGGGAGCCACCATCGCCAGAGTCCGTTTGCAAAGGTCCAAAAAGCACTCCATTAGAAAAACCATTGGAGGAGAAGGCTCATCAGTTTAAGTCAGTCGTACCATCACTGTTCAAGGCTCTCCGCTCTGCCTCTCACGGACCATTTCGTTTCGAAATCAACATGAAAAACGCGCTGTCCTAATAATAGAAAGCACATAGACAGGAAAAAGCACATCAAGAGAAGCTGCTGAATTCCAAGACACAGTACTTCGTGGTTCCGTCTGACTGAAGGATGCACCCGTCGAGCACAGACCATTTGTCAAATAGGAGGCAATCGATTCCCCATATTCAAGTGTGAAGCGTGTCTCACGACGTACTAATGATCTCTGATTCGTGGTCAAATAAGTCTGGACCGGCAATTCGGATGCTTTGTTCTTTTGATCGAAAATATCCCCGTGCCCATGAAGCCTTCTCAGTTTACAGAGTGTCCCTGGATCACGAAACTGTGGCCCCATTTCCACTTTTGTCCGGTGGACTTTATTTATCTAAAAGACAAATATGAGGGTTCCGGATACATCTTTGTGTTCGAGCCCGTGCTAGCAGCCGTGTGGCTGCGGTCTCCGCTCGTAGTGCCAGGTGTCGCGGTTCGAATCCCTCCAGGGGAAGAGTGCACGCCAAGAACAGGGGGCGCTTCGTGAGTTTCGAGTCTCACCCACAGGATGAGGCTGGTTGGCCTTTTTAGGTGGGCATGGTAGAATCTGGAAACTGGATGCTCCCGTTGGCTGGCCGGGATCGGAAGTTGGCCCTCCGAAGTCCTTCCGGGAATCATGAAGCCACTTCTCTCCTCTTCGAGGTTGCTCCCTCCGGTTTTAAAAATGCGCACCCCCTCAAGGGGGCGAATATTCATCGCGTTTCATGGAGCTGGTTGATACGCACCTCAGGGTTGCCCCTCCAGAGTGCTACAGAAGCGCGCTGCTTCCTTCTGAGAGCGCCCTTCAAAGGAATTCGGAAGCTCCCTGCGGGGTCTTCTTCAGAAGAGTAATACAAGGAGAGACTCGCTCCAGGAGATCCTTCCGAAGGAACCTTCGGGGTTCCCTTCGCAGAAATCCGGGGTGAGGGTCCCTTCCGCGCTCTCTTCAAAGCGTAAGAGGAACGAACTCCTTCCTCCGGAGCCTTCCTGGATCCATAGGATCGTCCCTTCGGGATGACTTCTCAACTGGAACAGTTACGTGCGCCCTCGAGTGGCGTGGACGGTGCCAAAGAGCTTGTAGAGCCTCCGCTGAGGAGGCGAACGGTTCCTAAGCACTTGCTGAACCACAGAAAGGAAGAAAATGGAAGGAAAGCAGAGAAACAGAAGAACCTCGAAAGGATTTCCCTCATCCTAGACCAGTAGCAACGATCTCTTGTTGAGGTCGCTACTGATCTCTCGAAAAGGACTGGAATGACCCGGTGATACAGAGAGCTTTGGGCATCTTTTTTATTTGTCTGTAGTCCGTCAATGAGCTCTTGAATACCTCGGAAGGGAGAGTCTATCTCGAATCGCTGCTCTTCTCCCTGTTCTAGTCAACGCGTCCAGCCCATACCAATCATCAAAGAAAGGGAGGAAGAGGAAGATTGTAGAAGAATGCGTACTCTCCCGGCGTGATTCTCACGCCGAGAGAGCTCAAGGAAGCTCGAGGAAGAAGAGCAGCCCAAGAGTAACTCAGGCCACAGCTCGGATGCTGAGGAAATTTTTCTCGCTCCTCCATGGATTCGCGCTCATCGCTTGCAGTTCTTTTTCCGTTCGTCCTCTGAAACTGAAGTCTCCTTGTCATCTGCTCCTGCTGTGGACTCCTTCCTGCTTGCTCTTTGCCTTCGGTGGAGATCGTGGTGCTCTCACAAAGCGGTGGGAGATTTCTCCACTTTCCAAAGAACCTCTTGGTTCTCCGTGCTATTGAAAGTTGCGGTAATTACTTCTTTCGCTTGATTTCATATAGCCTCCTCCTACAACCAGTCTCGCCCCGTGGCTGCTGACTAAGCACTCTTCGGTGGCTTACTGACCAATGCTCCGGGAGAGAGAGAGCCAATGAACGAGCCACGCTCTTTTTTTGCGAAACCGAGGGTATTCGGATAACTGCGATCTTGCGCTGCGCTGCTGGTAATCATCAGCTAAAGGAACCCAGATGCACATCAGAAAGCGTCCGGTCCTGGAAAGAACATGCTTCCGTCGTGAGATGGACGGAAGCTTTCAAATTAAGAGGCGGATGACCGCTTTCCTGGAGCCGCTGTTTTGAGCGAGCTTGCACCGACTCTAAGAAGACACAAATCAAGTCTCGGGGTGCTATCCTCTCCAATCGGATGCTCCTTAAAATGATCTACTGCTCCACGGAAAACTCAAGACCCCAATAATTCATCTCCTCTGAGCGATTCTCCGTGATTTCCTGGTTGCCGGGGTTTCTCCTGCCAGCTCGCGTGCCAACCATTACTTCCGAGGGTAGGGAAATTCTGATGACTCGAATCACTTGGAGCGGTCCAGAAAATTATCTCTTTTGTGACCAATCGATGAGGATGGCACTTCAGCTCGAGACACGGTCGTAGTTTGGCACTTCTTTATTGCAGCTACTAATGAATACCTGACACCTTCAAATATCATTTCCGTTTCTGAAGTTTCATGCTAATCTTCTCCCGTGAGCAGTCGCATCCCTTTCGATCCCGGTCCCTGATTGCGCAAACTGGCAGTTCGTGCTGCTGTCGAAGTCTTCCTCACGTAGAGGTCATGGAAAATATTTTTGGCGACAGCTGTTAACCTGAGAGAGGTAGTGAACTGGATGCCCTCCTTGGTCTGCTTACGACCCCTTTCGGTCATCATTTCGTTGCAGATTACCTCTCCCATGCTTGATCTCCTCCCAGAGACGTTACTGTTATGTCGGCATCCTACACCAGGATGACATGATTCATTGAATGGCTTGATAACTAATTAATCAGACATGTTGCATGTGCATATTAATAGGTGCTTTTAATAGAGCGGAATCAACTATTTATATAATTCCTTATTGCTATACGTGAACATACAGCAATAAGGAAAATTTTTCTTATGTGCTGTATATTCATGTACGTAAATAATAATGTCTCGTTGATTTTATGTGCGAAAAATGCAAGATAAAATTTGGCATCCGTTTTCTAAATAAAATGGTCCCTTTCCCTGTTCTGTTTGCAGCCACGGAAGATTCCGTTTCAAATCCCCGTTTCGTTTTGTTTTGTGATGGCACGTCCAGCTGACGTGAGTCATCAGAGAGAAAAGAGAAAGCGAAAGACGGTAGAGGAGTGCTGGAAAAATTGCTCCCTCACTTGATGCTTAATGAAATTCCATCCCCTCAATTCTCCATCAAAATTTAGACATAAAAATTTTTAGAACGCTCGCTGCTGCTGCTGCACGTACCTCTGTGGGCGTTACGGCATTTGTAGAAAAGGAAAACAAAGAGAGCGACGGGCAAGGAAGGAAATCGAAGTACCACAGAAAAGGCGCTGGAACTCTAGGCAACCACTAGCCGGGTGGTTAAGAGAAAATCCTGCTTTTACTCTTCAGGCATCGTGGAGAGAGGCATGCACACGAGGATGTAGGTCCTCACCGAAGGAGTCGGTCGTGGCATTCAAGGCAGTGTAACGTCGGTTCTGATGCTTATCACCGAGTTATTCATGGGGCATTTATTACGTAGAGTAATAAAGATACATTGGTGTGGTAGAGCACGTGGTTCTACTACGTCCGTATAGGAGCGGTGCGCAGACCGGTGAGATTCGCTTCACCAGCCTGGCAAAGGGGAAACAAAAAAAAAATTAACGCTCAAAAACAGGGGAGGGGGAATTATATACAGGAAGGCAAGGGAGGGACCTAGGAAGAGATCACGAGGTACACTTCCAGGCGTCCTTTGCATCCTGCTCAGGATGCTGGCAAGTTCCTTCCGCATAGGACCCAGGTGGAGCCATCTCGAGGTCTTCAGGAAGATCCGTGCCCAAGGGATGGCGTCCCTGCCATTTCATCCCTCTTCTTCTGTACTTAGGTCCTGATGATGGAAATCCTTTTAGGTTTAAATTCTTCTGTTTTCGTTGCTTCCCGTTTAGCTTTTCTTTTTTTTTGGTTCGCCAAGTGCTGAAGAGCCGCTCGACTCCTTACAGGGAGCTCACGAGACTCTTGGACACTACCCAGGCCATCTGAGGGTGCATGCGACTCTTTAACTTATAAAAAGTAACCTCGGAGAGACCACTTCATAAACCCAAGAAGGTTCCAGAGGAAGGAGTCTGTTCCTCTTACGCTTAAGGGAGAACCAAAAAGTGAACCCCCACCCTGGTTGTCTCTTCCTTATTCTCTCCTGAGGGACCCCGGAAGTGGTCAGTCAATTATTCCTTCTCTGAAGGGATCTTGGAAAGGATCCATTCCTTTTTCACTTCTCTGAAGAGAACCTTGAAGGGACGCTCCCCAACTTCCCTGAAGAACGCTCCTCGAAGGAGCAGTGCGCTTCTGCAACACTCTAGAAGGAACCCCCCAAGACACATATCAACTAGCTCCAGGAGGTCTCTTGTCCCCCTCCAAGCAGGTAAAGGGCTCCTCTTTCACAATCGGAGAGAGAAACCTTGAATAAAACCGGTTCCACGGCTCCTGGAAGGACCCCGGGGGCTCAACTTCGAATCCCCACCAGTCATCGGAAGCATCCGTGGGTCTCTGGCTTGCACTGGTGCTGCATCCGAATTCCAGGACTCGCAGGAGTGTGGCGAATCTGGGGGGAATGGACAGCTTGTTGTTTGGCCGAAGATGAGGTGGTTCCAGCGCTCCTCGCCGTGTCTCTTCACAATGTGAGGAAACCCATTTGAGGCGTTGTTCTCACCTTCCCAGGTGGATCACGAGCAACTGGAGATGCAAGCTCGATCCATCCTCCATCCGGCAAAGAGAACTGATTTATCCAGGCAGGCAAAGATGCAGTCTCTCCAAAGGACTCCGTCAGTCCGATGAAGATACCGATAATGAAAAGAAGGAGTCTTCTTAGGACTCTTACTCGATCCCCAGTAATAACGAGGTGTTGCCTGGGACTCCATTGGATTCTAGTGTCTAGAAGGAACGTCCCGAATCATGAATAAAAAGACCTCAACTCCTCTCTCGCTTTAGTTAACGCATTCACAAACTCACTACGTGTTGGTGTCACAGGACGGAACATCCCAGTAACAGCATCCACAGGACTCACCTGCACCATGTCAGTTCCGGGCCTGCGATGGCGCAAAATCTTCGTCTCGGTGGCACGTGTTTTTGGAATGTGTCACGCTACAGCAGATCTGTATCTTTATCCCATGGGCATTACGATTCCCTAGAGACACTCCACGAGACATGACCGAAACCTTGTCTGCCTCCCTGGGTTTACCAGCTGCCTCCTCGCTGGACCTTTCGCCTTCTCGACAATTTCTCTGCATAGCAGCGAGAGGCGATCGGCATTTGGACCAGGCAGGCAGGCACGCCTAGAAGAACTTTGAGCCCTGAATACCCTCAGCAGAGGGTCTTTGGAGAGGATGATGGATGATTACAAGAAGCAGACGCTCTCTTCCTTTCCTCACCTACAACAGTATCTTACTTCTGGAAAATAAGTCAAAGTAGCCAACCCGATAGCCGGCAGGATAGCCGCGCATTTCAGGAGTAGATAAATTCCCGTCGAATGGACAGCAGTCCGTCTAGCAGACACAGGCACTTCGACGAGACGTGCAGACCCTCCTCAAGAGGGGTCGGTGGTCTCCCTCTTGCATCTGGACAACTCCGTTCTTCCGCTTGGGCTCACGGCCCTTCCTAGGGCCTCGTGTGCTGCTGTGCGACGTCATCACCTGACGGTGGAGAAAGCTTTTCCGAACCGTGCCAGGTGCGGTCTGCCCTTCTGGTCTCCAGCTTCTTCTTCACTGCCTCGTCTCTCCCTTGCAGTGGTTGCGACTAGGAGACCTCTTCCGCAAGAATGGCAACCTCACGGGCCTCGTGCATTCTTCCTGCACTGCAGATGAACTTCCGCATGACTCTGTAGCTACGATCTGATACTGCGTCCAGAGCATCGTGGCAACTCGACTCTATACGAGAGAGGCCATTGCCCTATGCATTTCTTTGTCCCGAAAAGCGGCAACGTGGTCTCACATGGCAATCATCAAAGGTCAAACGCAAGTCAGGCCTTGGACAGCTTGCTGGATGACCAGGATTGGGAACCCTTGGATCGAGAACAGCCTGAGGCTCATCGTGCGCAGTGTTCGCCGCCTGAAGACGTTCCTCTGATCGGAGAGGAGTCGCGTGACTACCTCAGCGAGCCGTTCACGATTAGGCAGACCATCTCCGCTAACAAAAATCTCGGAAGGAGGGTACTTTCAGGGGAGAATGTCTTCTCTTTGGAGTTGACTCTCCAGCAAAGCACTGATAAAACTCTTTTTGGAGTTTTATCAGTGATTTTTCAGGAGAGCTGACTCCACTGGTGCACCAGCTGTGCACACTGATTTGTGAAAGAGGCGAGTGTCCGTTGCTTTCCAATCAGCAAGAGCTTTTGCTCCTCCTTGTCTCTTCCTTACTGGAGGAGTCCCTAGCCGTTTAAGCAGTTGACATTTGATCTTCATCAGCATAAACTCCAAACTGCTGTGAATCTTTGGACTGAAGGACCTGGGCATCGAGCCGAAACCTCCATCAGTACGGAACAGGCGTATGCTGTTCTCGGACGCAGCGTATTCCTAGCCAGCTCCTGTCTTCAGCTGCAAAGGGTTGCGCCAGAATCCTAGATTTCTAGCAGGCCAGGAAACGGGAGGCCGGGTTGAAATGAAGGCACCTGGAGCCCTTGTAGTCACTGTCGAACTTACAAAAGGCATTCGATTGCATCCACTAAGAGCTCCAAAAAGACCTTCCGGAGCGCATGGAATTCCTCTCCATGTTGTTGCTCTATCTGCGATCCAACTGGCAAACATAAATTTTGTCTCAAGTGTCCGGCGGGTTTACAGCATTTTGGTTTGGCTGGACATACTGCAGGGAAACAGTCTGATTCCTTGTTCTTCAGAACCTACCTTGAGTTGCTGCTAGACCTGGAAGGATGGCTCTAACGACCTTGCCGAGCTCGTGTTCCGGTGGGTCGGTCGCGTTCTTTCTTCGTTACATATGGTGGTCTAGGCCTCCTGACGCTAGAACTCATGGGGCAGCAGCTACAATTTCGTTCCCCCTGGTGGTCAAGCACTGACTGGCAATCTAGTGAGTCGCTGCGTTCCTCCCTTCCAAGCAGGAAGCTGTTTCGAGAGATTGGCATTTTTCCCCATGCACAGCCACCGGAGCTTAGATCGATAGGCTTCTAATTTTGGCAGTCGCTTAATCCAAAGAGAACGCCTAAATCTCCTGGCCTGGCTGAAGCTCCTGAGTTTCAGGAACTGTAGTGCCTGGTCGCAACCTGCGCAACTCGTGCGCATCTCCTGTGAGGATCGATCGGAGGAGCAACCTCGGAAGTGCGTCAGGAACTGCATTCCACCTGGAGATTTTCTCCTGAGGGGGGTCTCAATCTCGCCGACCATCTGCACGCAGAATCTGTGCATTTCCTGCAGAAGAGCAAGGTCGGATCGTCCTCGGCGTTTCTGCAGTCGCTCACTTGTCTTCGACAGGGAGCTCGGCGTTCCGGACGGTCATGCGGGGAACCTACAAAGAGTGATTATGCTTCAGAGTGTCATCTTCTCCTGCTCTTTCATCCTTCGGGAAACAACACACCGTCCTTTGCGGGGGAAGCTTGCCGCTTTCCTTCCATGCTGTCGCGCGGAGCAGTCTCCCTTTCCTGTAAACTCAGCGTGTTCTTCCTCTTCCGATGGGTCTGGAACGTGATCCACGCGGGTTTGCTCCATAAATTCTTCGAAGGCACTCCTTACATTCCTCGCTGGCGGCGCAGTGAGCGTATTTCCATCCTCGGATCACGGATGGCCGGAGGGCAGCACATCCGCGTTGAGGCGCATTTCAGGAGCTGTCGCGCTCCATCCGGAATCTCGAGCCCACCGACATCATGCCAGAGGTGCTCGCGGTTGTCGGATTTCTCCTTCGGGAAGGACGGATCGACCAGGGAAGCGCTCACTGATTGGGATATGGATTTAACAGCCACAGCTGCATCGGCACTCCTCTCTTGCATTCTTCCCATACTCTCATGGAGGCGGTTTCCTCCCCAAGGAGAATGTCACAGAGCCATCGTCTCTACGAGCGCTGCAGAGGATTTACGGCTACGCTTCTGCCTTGTTCTTGCTTTCTTCTTTCGGTGGAGGTGAGTAAGTAGGAATGACGCTCATTCCATTCCCCGGGTAGGCCTCGCGTCTTAAGTCTCTCGGGCGTCGCTCGCTTGGGTCACGAAAGGTGCAAGGCGGCAGAGCACCTTGTGTTTGCGGACAGCCTCTTTCGCACTTGGGTTGGTTGGTGTGGAGAGACGGTTTCATTTGGTGAGAGATGAACCCTCTGCATGCAGCATCTGGATCAGGGTTAAGCGCATCGCCGGAGGACGGAATCGCTTCCAGTCGCTGATGTACTGCGGTGTTCTCTATGGAGCTTGGCGGTGGACAGCACCTTTGCATTCGGAAAGGAATGGAAGGATTGACGGTTGCGCTAGCATGCGGAAACTTTGCCGATGAGATCCTGAGGCTGTGGCACACCTGAGATATCAGAAGGATCTGCGTTTAGATGCAGCATCAGAACCATCCCAGCATCACCTTCAGAAAACGGTGACTGAGTCGAGGTGTCTCTTGATGGAGAGGAGTAGCAGGAAGCAGTTTGTCTGCACGTCGTACGTGCTTCACTCCACGACCTTCATCCTGAAGGCAGATTAGGGTTTGCGGGAAAGAGGACGAGGGACGAGACGCTCGCCCCGACGCCTGCGGTAGGCGACTGCCCAGGAGAGCGTCCCTCGGAAGGAAGGTCATTCAAACCGACCCGTACCGTGGTCGGATGAGTTCGAGATGCTGCGACCCAGGCAACCGGAGCACTCGCAGACGTGTGCGGCATGCGGAGCTGGCATGGCTCGGAGTACTTACGTAGAACGGAGAGGCGAATTCGTCGGAGCTGGAAGTGGGATGAAAGGACGGGATCACCAAAGCGCTTCGGAGCGGGGAGCAGGAAGACGCGCGCAGGAGAACAAATCGCTTTGCTTTTGCCCCGATAGCAAGCCGGAGGAGACGAGGCGACCTCTGGCCTCCGGGAACCAAAGATAACCATCACTCCATGCGTTGCCTTGGCAACACAACGGCCGTGCTTCCAAGGCGGGGACTCGCTCTGGGGTTTCAGAGAGGGCAAGCTGCTCACGAGGTAGCGGGAGATGGGGTTGTGTCCGAGGACCGAGAGATCTCGAACACCCCCAGAAAACACCAGCCTGGCTTAGGATGTGCCGAGTACTCTTTCTTGTCCTTCCGTCCCTCTCTCTAATTGAATCCTCCTTCTTTCCCTCTTTCACACGTGACTGGCCTCCGAGTCGGACAAACCTCCCCACCTGGCGCTTTCTTCCCAGCAGGAACTCCCCTGACTTTTATTTATTCATTTATTTATTTATTTTTGAGATGAACACCTCGCGGTAACGGGGCGAAGGCTGGAGCGCATGAAGCGTGGCTGCGCCAGGGACTGTCGCTACCCCTCACAAGAAATGGCCTGAGGATACCCACGCGGGCGACTCGACCTCCCCGTGCGCGGAGTTGCGCCCTCGCGAACTTTGCAGCTTTCTCAACCGTGCGCGTGACTCGCGTGCCACCCAACCGACGGCAGCAGTCCCTTTTCGCTTTCCCAAACGCTTGCCGAGGCGGCCCCGCCCTGACGGTGGGCAACCCCAAAGCATGTCAAAGAGCCACCTCTGAGCGCGCGACGTCATGCCGCCTGCAGTAATGACCGCAACTCTTTGGCTTCCTCCACGCCTTAGTAGCGTTGCGAAGAACAGCCGAGGGAGCACAGAGCAAACAGAAGCGGCCAGGATGAATCCCTTCATCAGGACATCTCTTGAGGGATGAACTGGACAAATGCCGCACAGAGAGCGCGGATGACCCAGAGGAACGCCTGCGGCCCTCCTTCCCTTCCTCCTCATCCCACATGAACAGTCACGTAATTTTTCTTTTCTTTATTTGGTTTCTCTGCGCTTCCATCCCCGAGGTGGACCTCAGTGGCCAATCAGCTGGCTCCTTGCCAGCTCGTCCAGAGTTCTTCGGACTTTGGAGTAGCCCATTGCCTAACACTTGCATCCTTTCATTTCTTTCCTGCACATGTTGCTGAAGTTCGCAGTGGACGTCCCTGCACGCCGACTATCAAAGAGTGTAGGGCTCGAAATTGGGTTCACCAGGGAGTCGCCGATCTTTGCGACTTCCTCGGCACTTCGATGTTCCTTGCCATGGACGTGGAGTAGCCCCCCTGCCAGCCGGCCGATCCGCACCGGAATCTCAACATCTAGGGCAGCGGCGCCTGCGTGGTGCCGGGCCAGCCGGAGTGACCCGAGAAGCTCGGAAAACGTATCCGCACGGCCCCAAGAGGCTGCGAGGCATGGGTTCTTGGGAACCCTTCTCGGGGAACCGCGGAGAGTCGTGCACCCACCATCCTCATCTATCAGACCATTGGTGAACCCGCCCGCACAAGTGACGCCTCCGCGAGATTCCAACCCTCCCTCTCTCTGGCCAGCTCGTGCCAGACTGTGCCAGATTGCATTCGGAAGAGGAGAGGCGAGCGGCTCGAAAAAGCTCCCTCTAGGAGGGATGGTGGGCATCATCGTAATCATCCGCCATCTTTTGGAGCACTCTCAGCACTGGTTCGCTGCCCTCCTCGGAGGATTTTGATGGTTTCCAGCCATCCTTCTCCCATCTCTGATTCTGCGAGCTCCTGCCCTCTTCAAGAAGGACGCCAGTGCACCAGTCCTGGATAAGAGGAAGCCTTCAGGTGCATTCGGCTCCGTTCGAAGTCCATCCTGGGTCTTTGCCTCGGGACGGATCTGCTCCTTCGAAGGCGGATATCCCATCCGAACCCGAAGCGCCAGGGTTGACGTTGCCCTGACCAGGATCCGCTCCTCAAAGGAATACCCATGCAGCAGATGGGAATCCCAAACGCGCTGCCAAGGATTTTGCATTCCAGACATCGAGACTCCCGACTGGCCAAATCAGAATGTCTTCGTACAGGACCTGCGAGGAGCAGTCACTTCGCAGCGCCACAGGGCGGAGGCGACGCTCTTGTTCTCCTCCTCCCCCGCCTCCTCGCAAATCATCCGACGCCTGGCACTAAGATGCGGTCTTGTAGGTCCAAGAGGAACATCCACCTAAACGCTACCCTTCCTATCTTTCGATCCAAGACCTAGGAGTGCACACCCGGTGGGGAGCCTACAGCGCTATCCGCATCCCATTAGTGTTCGCCTGCTGATCAGTTCCGTTTCCGCTTCCCTTCCACGGAAGTTCCGTCTGATCTACCGCCCCACCGAGGTCTATTTCAAGAACTTCCGAGCGGGCCTAAGGATCCAATGCACCTCCGAGTGACGGCCGCCCCAGTCGCTTACAGGGGCACGTTCGCGAGAGGTGCAGCGGCTGCGAATTTCAGAGAGCATCCGACGGTGCTTTCGTTCCCTTCCGCCAAGGCTGCAGACATCACCGCAGGCCAAATTCATTTCTGATACGCCCCTGACCTCTTCGACCGAGGAGGAACCGTCGAAGAGTTCGTGAGGGTTTCAGAGGGGGTCTACGTGATTCGGTGTGGGGTGAATCCAATTTTGGGTTGCGACGCTCGTCGGATCACACCGAAGCTGTCCGTTGTCATTGGCAGCGGAACGGTGGCCGTGGAAGCCGGAATCCTCTGAGGAGTGCGCAGCGACCACCTGCCTTAGCAACCGGCTATGCAGCCGAATGCCTGCGTCTCAGCGTCGAACCTGGAACCGACTGCCGGAACGGAGCCGTTGCCGACCTTCCGGCGCCGGAAGGCGGCACGCTGCAAGGCGACCAGGAGGATCGCGACGGTGAGAGCGTCTCCTACTCGCTCTGGGACCTCTGTCTGCGCGCATCTCGGCAAAAAAGCAGCAACTCCTCCATTGAGAGGGGCCACAGGTCCGATGCGGAGAAATATACCAGCCTCTGGGCATCATAATATCGATCCGAAGTCTCGGGAGAACCCCCCCTTAGAAAAAAAACCGAGCGAGCGGAGACGCCGTCGCCTGGCAGCACGTTCTCGGGTGATCCCATGCTTCCCAGATCGTCAGCACTCCCTCTCCTGCCTGCGCACAGCCGCCTCGAATCGGTGCGGGAATGCACATTCCGGAACACCTCGGTAGTCGGGGGGAATGGGCATCCGTGCGGCTCGCCTCGACGCGCGCCTCGGGGGCGGTGACTCTACACGATGCGCCGCGGCCTCGAGCGCAGCCTCATCCGCAGCTCGACGATAGGAAGCACAAGAGGATGCACCTGACGCTCCTGCTGCGTCGAAGGGCCGGACTTCCGAAAACCCGGGACCACTTCCCGGTTTGCCGGATGGCGAGTCGCGGGACGGCGCTCTGAATCGAGGAGGCTCGCAAGCCGCAACGAGGTCTGCGGGATGGAGCTCTGAGGACAGGGGATCGGCGCGTTTCCGAAATGCGGACGTTTGACTCGAGGAAGCGGGTCAGCATGGACCTCAGGTCCAAAGGGGCTGATTTCCTTGAAGCCCTCTGCCGAGCGATCGGATTCCGCATGGTCGCTCCGAAGTGTCGACTCGAGAGCGTAGGCACACGAGGTAGAGGAAGCCGGTTGCTACGCAGCATCCAGCGTTCAAGATGAACTGCCGCCGGCTGGCAGGCCGACCAAGTAGAAAGATCGGGATCGTCGGTGGAAGGAAGAAGCAAGGATAAATAATCCAATGAATAAGTAAGGGAAATCGGGAGGATGAGACATCCGTCAAGTGCTGTGCGTGTGATCTGCAGCTGTCGAGGGTTGCGGACCGTGTTCCCTGCTTCGAGAACGGAGCCACTCCCATCCCCATTACGGCGGAAGTGAGATGTGATGCCTCCTGCTGTGCCGGCGGAGTTTCGATACCGTTCGGGATGCCTACTGTCTTCCTGGAGCAACAGAGCAGCGACGACCGCGGCGTCAGGAGCGAGCGAGGGGAAGACGCATCTCACACCATTGCGGACCTCCGCAGCACAAGGAGGCGCCTATCGTGGAACTTTGGAAGCGAAAAAGACAAACAAAAAACAAAAAAAAGCAGCGCGAATTTCGTCGCTCGCCGCCGAGCGGCGCGTGAGGAAACTGCCGTGAATCTTGAGGATGCTGTCCAGAGGCGCGGCCCCTGGCACCCAAGGGTGAACCCAAGAGCATTGATAGCCAGCTTTCGGGAGATATCTTCCTGCATGAGGTGAAGTCCTCCGTGCTCGCTCCACATCTTTCTTCCTCAACGGCCTGACACCCCACCGGGATTGCAAGCAGCCCTTTCCCTTCCTTCATCCAAAATTCAAAGCAAGTGCGCAGGCGTGCGTGTGTGTCAGGGGACCAGGGAGGAGGCCAGCAGCATCCACTCTCTTCTTCCTTTTGCTGTCCGGAGGAACAAACACTGCTGCCACCTCTGAGCTGACTGCCGCTCAGGGAGAAGCCGTTCCTGCTTTTCGGATTCTCGTCGTTTCAATGTCTGCACGCATCTTCCGACGTCCTCAAAGCGATGCTTCATTCCCGACAAGGTTGCTGGCAGCTCTGTAGATGCGGAGTGTACTGTGCCGCGAGCCCACAGAATGAACTCGCTTCGTTCTTCTCGCGAAAACAGATCCACGAGGACGGCGGTTCGCCTCGGGGGGGAACACTTCCCTCTTTGTAGGTTGCGGTACCCTGGCTCTTTCCCTAAAGCACTTCTCGGAGCGCGCAATTCCTGAAGGTGACGCCCGGATTCGAGAAGCTGGCTGGGATTGAACCTTCGGAAGATGCCACAGCAAACTGATCAAGAGTTGCGGTGGTCCGATATAACCCGAAAGAAAAGGCTGGCGTTTTAAGAGGTGGTTTAAGGGATCCAGGATTTTCCCTCATAAGATCCAGGACTTTTTTTTTTCCTGCATTTCCCCAGATATTCCTTCCTCTTTTGTTCCTCTCTCTGTTTGCTTAATTCATCCTGTTCTTCCGAATGGTAATGGCTGTTGATATTCCACTTCCCTCTCAGCGTTTTCCCCTCTCATCTTCGTTTGCTCTCCCGCCGTACCATAAATTAGATCAAGGGATCCAGAGGTGGATCGGATTTCAAGAAGCACCGGAGGTCTCTGGAGTCCGGGAAGCATCCGGCAAGACTCCTTTCTCTGCACGCCTTCCCGCGTGCACGCAGGGAGGGAGGAGACGAGCGGGCGTAAGTGGTGAAGGGAGATAAATTCGTGTTCCCGGTAGCGGAGGGGGAGTGGGGGACCGCACGCCCATCAGGGCTGGAGCGCTTCCGGAGGATTCCAACAGGTAATCTGGAGATCCTCGAAGATTGATTTAAGGGGAAGGAAGGAACTTTTGTTTTCTGCGATCGAGGGGTGCCCTCGGGTTTTGCCGCTCGGGGACGTCCCTCGTGGGGATGATGAGTATTTAATGAAGTGTGATGCGCGGGACTCAGCGCCTACGATTCCCGTCCTGGAAGATTACGCCATCCGTAATCCCTCCACAGTAGGATGCGATGTTTATGGTCTGCAATTTTTCTGTTCTTCCCTTCCCCTGCAGATATCCCTCGGAGATGTGTCGGAGGCGGCGGCCTATCTGGGTAGTTCAGGAATGTCCCGCCTCCCACCTGAGGAGCCACCTTCCCTCTCTGCGCCCCTGCGTGGCTGGAGAGGAAGTCCCGGCGGGTAGAGAGGCGCGGGAAGACGAGGGGGGGTTGGGAGTAGTCGGCAACGGAGGACGCGCACTGGCCCCATCTGTGCTGACCATCGGACCTACAGCCCATGCGTCCTCGAGGCTGAGGGAACCGGGAAACTCCGCCCTCGTGAGTCCTGACGGCACTCCCAGTTTCTCTCAGGTGGCGCGCGCTGGCGGCGGTCGAGCAGCGTGGGGTAACCTGAGACCCCCTTCTTGCGCCCTGTTGCGAGAGATAGGTGCTAGCGAGACCAATCGGGACCAATGTATAGGCGCGGCGGGTGGGTTCTTGTCCTTTCCTATGAACCGTGCGAAATCCCCTAAATCGTGTACGCTCTGTACAAGTCTGTTATGGTGTACACAATTTTTCAAAACGGTTCTCTGAGTTCGCCAGGAGCATCAGTGCCCTCTCTTTATCGAGAATACCACATGGCGCAAAAAGAAAAAACTAAACAAAGAAATTGTGCATGTACGTCAACATACATGTATACACACATGAATTCCCATATGGGCAGAAATCTACTAATAAATATGCGTATTCACAGATGTGTATTTGCGTGGGTAATGGAATCTTCGTTCACGATGGCCGCTCGTTCCACGTATCTCGACTTCCATAGGTGATCCGTCCCAAGGTGCGTCACGATGGCAAGGATCATTGAATTATCTTCTTATCTGCAGGGGCAGCAGCGAGCTAACCGTCTAACCTGTTATCGTGTGTTCTCGAAAGATCTGCAAGCAACAAATAAAGAACGCCCTAAGAATGCTTCGTGACTCCACGTTTTCATCGGGCGGCGCTTCCAGATTTCTTCATGCCGAGCCGTGGCAGTAATGGAAGCGCTTGCTACCACCTTGGGAGAACCTTCAAGAGCAAAAGTTACGAAAGTGATGGCAGGAGAACTTTGAAAGCTTGCATCCCTATTGGTTGATGGGCGTGACGTAAGCCTGACGCACTTCGTAACTGCACCTGCCGTTAACACTCACGTAATCCTGGGTCCCTCAGCCACCTTTCGTCGTATCTTCAGTCCCTGGCGATAAGACGGTCTCCATCGCTCCTTTAAGGTCAGGAAACAGCTCTATGAAGGCCGAAGGAGAGGAGGAGGGTATAAGTGAAGAGAAGCACATCCGAACCTGCGAAAACAGACACCATCGAGGCGCAAGCATCGCGACAACACGTGTACTTAATGCACATGAAAGAAGATTCACAGTCTTCCCATGTTCGAGGAAAGGATGGCTCCAATAAGCTCCAACGGCGTAAATGCCAGCGGCTAAGGGGAAGGAGGTACGGATGCGGGTGTTTCAGGAGACAAACGTCGATTCTGCGCAATCCCGCTGGAACGAAAACTGATAGAAGCAGCGACAAAGTGGAGGAAGAGGGCACTGCTACGAGGCAGGAAAGCAAGTCCTCGCTTTCTTCTTCCTTCCATGCTATCCATCCGACAGAAGAGATGACGGGAAAGGCAGAGGAACGCTCTCTGAGTGGAGGGACTCGAAAACAATGGTTTCCGGACCCAAGTCATCTCGCATCCGCAGCTCCTAGTCACTCGGGAATTGGGAAGGAACGGGGAGGGGCTAATTTGTCCCAAAGGGAAGACGCTGCAGTCCAGTATCCGACGTGATTCCGCGACGACGCCTACCGCGCTGGAGTGCCTCCTCTGAAGGACTTCCAAGAGCATCGAAACGCCGGAGGTTCAGACGCAGTCGCCATCCTCCGCGCCGCCTCGGTTTCGGTGGAGCGGTCGTATTCGCGAATGTTCTGCGTGCCTGAGCTGCTGTCCCCCTCCTGTGCCAGGAAATCTCCGCATTCCATCCTGAGCTCGTCTTCCACGCAGGAGGGCTTGAGTGCTCCAGGAATAGAGCGAGACGCCGTGACGCCCTTCCCCAAAGCGACCATGCAGAGAGGTGCACCTCCGTGGTCCTCCTGCGGATTGGCTACGTGTGTGTCAGGGAATCGGGGAAAAGGCTAGCAGCATTACCTCTCTTCTTCCTTTTTCTGTCTTGAGAGGCAAACACTGCTGCCACCTCTGAGCTGACAGTTCGTCCCAACGCTCAGCTTCATCCTGTCCAGCATCCGGGCGGAGCATTTCGACAACACGTGGGCCTCAGCAGGGTTCTGGAAATTCTTTCTTCCCCCGTTTCCTTCTGGACCGCTTCCCGGAGCATCCAGTTGCTCCTTTCCTCTCCCTGGCCGAACCCTCCGGGCAAGACTGGACCGAGTTTGCGGAGTGCCTTGGCAACTCCTCCTCGCCTCTCGGGAGGGGAGGGGGTTTCCTTCCTCTCGGCCGGATCGAGGGCGGCTGGAAAGCCAAGCTCCGGGATCCTCGCCCGCCACAACCCTTCAAACGATGAAGGAAGCCCCATCATCCCATCGACGGGGGGATTTACTCGAGGGTCTTCGAGGGGCAGATACAACCACAAGAATTGAGCAGAAGCAAGATCGCCCGGAAGATCCCTTTCCCCACCCTCCCTCTCCCTACGATATTAGCTGTGCTCCCTCCCGGCCTCCCCGGGGATCACGCTGCGGGGCTCGCTGCTTGGCAACGCACCTTGGGAGAGCGGGAAGGAGGAGAGCGAGGGAGCCGATGGACTCCTGGGCTTTCGCGCGGGAACCGTGCGGTGCGTATCCAGGGACAGCACCGCTCCCTCTGCGATGTCCGCCTTCTGGGTCGCAGGCTCTTCAGCACATGGGCGAAGTGGGGGAGCGTCTGGCCTTTCCCGGCTCCCACCCGTCCGCCCCAGCAGAGCAAGGGGCGACGTTCCTTGGAACCGTATTGGTTTCGGAGGAGGTGGGGGGGCCAATTTCCTGCCGAGGGCAGGAGAGCGTGTCTCCTTCCGGAATATAGAGGCATCCATAAGCTCCCAACCCCTCTAATGTTTGCACTTCCACTCATCGAGAGGAATCGCCGCTGTGCGTTGCAGGAGGCTGCTGCTGCACGAGGGCGAGTAAGATGGCGGTGGCGATGGTGAGGAATTGAAGGAAGGGAGGAAGCTGGGAAGGTGAAGGGAGGGAGGAAGGGAGCAAAGGGGGGTGGGAGGAACAGGGGCTGATTGATCCCCCTCCCATTTCCACTCATCTATCCCGCCACTTCTCTGGACCACTCCGGACTTGAGCGCAGCAGTCCCCGACGCGGCTCTCGTCTCCTGGAAGAAAGGGGGAGCAGAAAAAGGCACCATCCGAGCGCGCTCATGGATCACTGGGGCTGTGACACCTGCTCTCGAGACGACGTCGAGGGATCGCTTCAGCCCCCATCCACGCCCCCCCATCTTTTACCTCCTGTCCAGTGAGAGCGGCGTAGGGAAGGAGACTCCAGGGATGGGGCTCAGGGCGGATGGCTGGTGGCTGGACCCGGGCATCCTCAGATCCGGCCTGAGCCCAGGCATCTTTGGAACAAGGGTAAGGGCAAAGGAGAGGTAAGAGAAGCGCATCGACGCCCGTCTGCGTGGATTCAAGCGACACCTCAGCATGCTCCTTGTCGCCGCGGAGGGGGGAGCGGAAGAGCCAGGCAGGGAGACTCTCGCTCGGCCCTTCGGAGCCGGTTGAATGGGACGCGCGCACCCGAAGGGAAGGCTCGAGGCCTTCCGCCCTCCTCTGAGCACTCGTTGCCGTGGAGACGAGGAGTTTCGGACGCCCTCTTCCAACTTGTTTCCTCCTCCTCCCCCCTACGAATCCCGGGAAATGGCTGTGCACTTCCGCTCTTCCCACTTCTCACCCTCGCTCTCATTCTCCAGCTCCCTCCCGGACGGGGAGGGTGGGGTGTCGCACCTGGCGACAGTAGTCCAGGGAGGAAAATCTTCCGGTCCGACCCCAGGAAACCCGTGGATTCCTGCCCGCCTCTCTTCCCGAGTTCCTTCCAGTTTCCCGCCTGGCGTCTGGGAGGGGCGCCGCGGTCCGCGACGTGAACTCTGTGCCAGGTGATGTCATGCCCAGCCTCAGAAGGCTGGACATGACATCACCTGGCACAGAGGCCCTCTCCTCCCCATAGTGGATAGAAATGGCAGCTGCTGAGGCCTTCGTCACCCCGTGGTTTGGGAGGAAAATCTTCGAAGTCGACGGAAACAGCCTGGTAGCTGAAGGCAGTCTCGAGCGTCAGCGCGAAAGGACGGTTAAAGCTGGAGAAACCATCAAGGATGTCCTTGGGAGCACCAGCGGTTCCCCTTCCATTTCCAGCTTGTGCATGGGCGTTCCGTGATAGGAGGATGGCAGCACACGCGGATCAGCTTCCTCGCCTAGATCCCCAGTGGGGCCAGCGTCGACTCCTGTGGAACAGCAAGAAGGCCTTGCCCCAGGATGTCATGCTCTCTCGGACCTAGAGATCGTTTCCGGATCTCCTGCTGCATGCTGGTGTTCCTGGAAACAGTTGCCTCGAGGCAACTCTGCTGCCTCAGGGCACTGCTGCAGAGTCTCTTACGTCAAAGACTAAACTTCTTCCCGCCGCAGTGACCAGAACATCTTGCTGCCTTCGCGACGGTGTGGTATCGGCTCGATGCCCCGTTGGAGGGGCGCCAGCAACACCAGAAAGCCAGCTGCTCACTGCCTCCGCGCTCAAAAAGAGCAGCCCTGAGATTTCCTTGGCTCTGAGTGAAGGAGGACTTCTCCAGAACGACATACAGCCTGTGGTGCGGCAATCCGTCGTCGTCCTTTCTTATTCTTATTTGCTCTAATGTACCGCTGTGGTCTTCGACGCAGGAGACCCGAAATCCAGCTGCTCTGCCCCGCACTATCCAATTGGGCTTCTCCCGCACCCTGATCGCAGGGGCGATGGAGACTCCCTAGAAGACGGTCGCCGAGTCCTCTGAATGACTGGAGCTTGCAAGCACGCGAGCACAAGGCCGGTTTCTTAGGGTGCCACTCCTCGGCCTTACCCTCAAGAGAGAGGACAACTCCTCCCTCCACCGTGTGTGGACAGCTCCGTGATCCTCCTCTAGTGGAAGCGGGCCACTGCGCTAATTGATAAGGGGAAGATGGTTCCCCCGGGTGGCTCCGGATGAGGCGGGATGGGATCATCCTTGCATCCGGCGCAGCTTCTGCATTTCCGTGCTCCTCTCCTCAGATGGGCGGACGCGAGTGATCTGAGGACTTTGAAACGTGAGCTGAGGGTCTCACTCGAAGAACTTGCTCCCCCCCATCCCCGATGCACCTCTTCGGCTCCAACCGCCGCCACCCTGTGGCCTGCGTTTCCAGCACTCGCTGCAGCCCGCAAGCACCGGGCAGGAAGGACACCATGCCATGGCGGCCCAGCATCCGCCTTGCTACGAGGATCGAGGAAACAGCTGGCCCGCCTGACACGGCGATCGCCTGCATCTCGCGCGAGCTCTCCAGAGAGCAGTCAGCAGCAGCCTGGTGGCACCCATCTCGTTCACGCCGATCATTTCTCCCACATTTATTCCTGGACCCTGCCCTTCTGTCTCGCCAATGTCCGATTGCGCCGCGAGCGGGAGGCGAGCAAGGAAGCCGGGGGAAAGCCGGTTTCCTTGCTCACGCGCGAAGCGCGTCTCCCTCGTAAACAAAGCGCCTTCGTTGCCAAGCAGCCTCCACACGGAAACAAATATAGATTTGTGCACAGGGACTCGTGCAGGCACGAAACATTTTGACGCGCGGAAGCTCTCGTGCGCTCACAGACACACATTGCACATTTCAGCAAACGAGCCGGAGCCAGCGCGAAGCGGTTCAAAAATCTTGCGAGATGTCACGGCGAACAGGCGACACGGCGTCGTGTGACCTCGTCCCGGCGCGAAGGGTGATCCCATTCGCCGTGGAAATAAACAAGGAGAATGACGAGGGGGTCGGGAACCCGACGTGGGAAGGAAGAGGTGCGGGCGCGGAGTCCGCTTTGCTGGCAGCAGTGGCGCCCTCGCACGGCCAACGTCTTCTGCAGAGGAACCCGGTCGCTCTGCAGCGGGCACGCCTTCAGAGCTCCATCCCCGGTGCGCTGCCAGATCTCACGCGACAGCACCTTAAGGAAATCAGCCCCTTTGGACCTGAGGTCCATGCTGACCCGCTTCCTCGAGTCAAACGTCCGCATTTCGGAAACGCGCCGATCCCCTGTCCTCAGAGCTCCATCCCGCAGACCTCGTTGCGGCTTGCGAGCCTCCTCGATTCAGAGCGCCGTCCCGCGACTCGCCATCCGGCAAACCGGGAAGTGGTCCCGGGTTTTCGGAAGTCCGGCCCTTCGACGCAGCAGGAGCGTCAGGTGCATCCTCTTGTGCTTCCTATCGTCGAGCTGCGGATGAGGCTGCGCTCGAGGCCGCGGCGCATCGTGTAGAGTCACCGCCCCCGAGGCGCGCGTCGAGGCGAGCCGCACGGATGCCCATTCCCCCCGACTACCGAGGTGTTCCGGAATGTGCATTCCCGCACCGATTCGAGGCGGCTGTGCGCAGGCAGGAGAGGGAGTGCTGACGATCTGGGAAGCATGGGATCACCCGAGAACGTGCTGCCAGGCGACGGCGTCTCCGCTCGCTCGGTTTTTTTTCTAAGGGGGGGTTCTCCCGAGACTTCGGATCGATATTATGATGCCCAGAGGCTGGTATATTTCTCCGCATCGGACCTGTGGCCCCTCTCAATGGAGGAGTTGCTGCTTTTTTGCCGAGATGCGCGCAGACAGAGGTCCCAGAGCGAGTAGGAGACGCTCTCACCGTCGCGATCCTCCTGGTCGCCTTGCAGCGTGCCGCCTTCCGGCGCCGGAAGGTCGGCAACGGCTCCGTTCCGGCAGTCGGTTTTAGGTTCGACGCTGAGACGCAGGCATTCGGCTGCATAGCCGGTTGCTAAGGCAGGTGGTCGCTGCGCAATCCTCAGAGGATTCCGGCTTCCACGGCCACCGTTCCGCTGCCAATGACAACGGACAGCTTCGGTGTGATCCGACGAGCGTCGCAACCCAAAATTGGATTCACCCCACACCGAATCACGTGGACCCCCTCTGAAACCCTCACGAACTCTTCGACGGTTCCTCCTCGGTCGAAGAGGTCAGGGGCGTATCAGAAATGAATTTGGCCTGCGGTGATGTCTGCGGCCTTGGCGGAAGGGAACGAAAGCACCGTCGGATGCTCTCTGAAATTCGCAGCCGCTGCACCTCTCGCGAACGTGCCCCTGTAAGCGACTGGGGCGGCCGTCACTCGGAGGTGCATTGGATCCTTAGGCCCGCTCGGAAGTTCTTGAAAGCGACCTTGATGCGGCGGCAGGTCAGATGGAATTCCTGTGGCAGCCAACATCTTTCTTGGGATCCGACGAGAATTCACAACGGATGGATCAAACGTGGAGAGAGTAGCCCGCATGAGAAGATTTCCCGGAGCATATCTTTGATCACCTCGCGATAAGTTCCCTCTCTGTTGTTCGTTGACATCGTCGCCTAGGTACCATCATCTGCAGAGGGAGCGCAAGGAAAAGTATAAGCTGGTGTCTCTACGGAAATCATTCCTTCGAGACGACTGAAAACTCCGATCGCATCTGGTGCCACAGGTCGATGGTCCAGTAGTCACGTTTGTTGTCGCCTTCCTGGATGAGAACGCAGCAATGACACTGGAAAGGGCACTGCTGAATGAAGAAAAAATGCAGGAATGGACTACTCCGTTCTGCCATTCAAGAGCCAGCATCGGGAAGAGGTTTGGCGACGAAAAATTTGGGACAAGAAAGTCGAGAAGGTGCTTGCAGTGCTCGGAATTCCCTGAGAAATGTCACCAAACGAAGAAGAGGATGGTGCCACCGCCCAATGCGGGAGGATGATCTGCAAGGGACGCGGACCATGATGAGCAGCCATCATTGTACTTTTCATAGGATAAGAAGCTGGTGAAGAATTCTGGGAAACTCAATCTTTGAGTTCGGAGAAGGTGGCCTTTCTAAGGAGGTTTCTTCTGTGTCGTCGCTCTGCATTTCTGAAGGAAGAAACGGAACCTTTTGGAGTCCCATCCTCCCAGAAACAGCCATCAAGTTGTCCTCCATAGCAGGACGGTGAGAATCGAGTTTCTCATTTAGTTCCCTTCCTGCAAGACCGCAGACGTCACCGCAGACCGAATTCATTTCTGATACGCCCCTGACTTCTCCGACCGAGGAGGAACCGACGAAGAATTCTCAGAGTACCGTGTGGTTTTCTTGCTTTGGTGGCACGGAGGTTGCAGCGACTCCATGTGGTGTCATTCCTGCGAAGTCTTCACAAAGGTTTTTGGATGTGTCCGCTGAGAGGAGGGACATCTCAAAAAGTGACCGCACTCCCGGTGGGCAACACAGTTTACCAAGAGGATCTCGAAAGATGAGATTTCTTTACATCTGGTGCAGTTTGAGGCTACCTACTTCGCCTTGCTCAATGATGCCGACAGTGTTCCGTGCGCCCGAAGCCGTGGACCGTGTGCCTAGGGCAGGTTGCGAGCTCTCTGCCTAGTCCGCAGCGGTCACATGCTGCTCCTAGGATGACCACGGAGAACAACCTGCGCAGACCTGACTTCAACTGCCGAAGTAGATAGCTGCTTAGTGTCACATGGTCATTAAGGTTAGAAGAGCACCCGGTCAACGGACTAGAAGGCGAAAGAAACGCCAGAAGCCTTGGAGGTCTAAAAAGCGTTTGAACAAGCAAGTCAGAAACCCCTCCTGGAGCTCCTGGAACGCACAGACCTCCTGCAAACTCTTCTCCTCCACGTACAAGACAGCACAAACGCTTCTTCCAGCGATCTCCAAGTGCACCTTGTGCCAGTGAGGAGGGCAGCTTGTTCTTTACTATGCTGATCAGCATCTTCTCCAAGGTGGTGCTGAACGCACACAGAAGAACAATGGGGAACCTCTATTCCAGCCATGTTAGCGAGCGACGATAACCTTTCCCTTGCCACCCATGTCAATCCTGGCGGCGTTGCTTCAGGCTACTTCGTCCTGGGACGGACACAAGCATCAACAGACGAGGCAGCAGGAGAGGATGGACTGCAGGACGATCACCTTGTGTTCTCAGATAGGCAGAAAAGACAGAGTAAAATCGACAAAGTGACCCTGTCAGACCCATTTTAGTATCGAGCTGGAGCTGCAATCTGTGGGCCTGCAACCACTTCAAAAGCTCGATACGATAGTCATGCGGCCAGGATGCACCCTACGGCCTCCTGCCCCAAGGATTCGGAGAAGGCACCGGGAACAAGCATGCTCTTTCAGAGGTGCCAAGCCACTGCTGGCTTCCAGATGTAACGAGGCTCATCTCGTGCAAGGCGGAGGTCGAACGACAGGTCAGACAATACAAGAGCCGCATGTCTGCTGAAGGAACATGGCAGGGAGCGTTCGGCTTCGTCCACGAGCGGGGAAATTCATTGGAGACTTCCACTCCTTGCTGTGCGCAAAGGCTCCTTGCGGGTGGGAGCTTGCAGAGCAGTTGCTTCCGGAGGACACTTAAGCGAGCACCCACGCTTGGGCATACCCTCTTCGATGGGGGAGATTGCCGCAGCTTTCGAAAAACTAAAAAAGCGTGAAGGGGAGGACGCACTACCAGCGCGATTTTTTCAAGTCTCCGCGGAAGAATTGTCCTCCTTGGTAGAAGAGCTCACGGTGCCGATCCGGGACAGGGAAGAGATGCTTTCCACCTTCCCTTCAGCTGAAGCCCGCCTCTTCCCTAAAGGGAGAGGGAACATACGCGGCTCGAGCAGCCGGTGTCCGATCGCTTTGGTGAACTCGCACATCAAGTTGAGACTGTGAGCAAGTGTCCAGCTCCCTGCTCATTCCGGAAGTGTCGCAGACTGTTCCCCGGCAGAGGCAAGGAGTTTCGTGAGAATCACACTCTATCAAAGATCCTGATGAAGTATGATTTCACGGAGAAAACAGTCTTCTCTTTGCGCGTATTGTGTCGTCTGCAGTAGAAGATCGCCCTGATCAGTACTGCAAGGCCAGGAGAGCACAGGAAAGCACAGACGGACACGTCAGAAAGCAGGGGAAACGCCGAAACTGTTGGCGGTAGTCGCCGATTTCGGAAAGGCTCTCGACTTGCATAAACCAGGAACTCCTTCCGAAGCTCCTGGAACGCCTGAACCTTTCACAAATCTCCTTAATCACAAATCTTCCACATCCCTCCTCCAGAGGTCACCTTAGGACGCTGCCGTCATGGATGTCGCTTTTGCGGTGACCAGACAACGAGACAACCCGAATCCCACGCTGTTCAGCATCTTTTTCAATTTAGTGCGGGACGCAGGAGAGTAAACTCTGGAGACCCAGCTATCCTTCTGTCCCTGTACGCCGGCCAATGTCTTCCTTCTTCTGCACCCTACGTCGATCCCGGGGTCGCCTCAAGCTGCTTCGTCCGAAGAGAGGCATCAGCGCGAGCAAGACAGAATCGAATGACATTCCTGTAGGTGCGGTGCGGGCAGGGCAGACAAGGTGGATCCGCTTGGGAATCTCCGCGAACAGATGGGTGACATACTTTGTCGTGCCCCTGGGAAAGTTTTGCCCTGATGCAGTCTGGTTCGGTTACGTCCAGAAGACAGAGATGGCACTGGCCCGATGGCGAGCTTTGATTGCCGGAGTGGGCTTCGATTCGGAACATCTTCGCTTCCATCCTCCTCCGGTCCCTGCTATTTGTTTGCTTCCCTCCATAAAAGGCGTGGCATCACACCGACAGCCTCGTGTCGATCGCACTGAGGAATGCCACAAGGACTAAGGCTCGCATCAGAGCACTCGTGGTCCCACGAAGAGATGCAGGACTCGTCGTCCTCACTCTGCAAAGGACGCAGCTGCAACGCCACTTCAGAATGCGGCCCGGATCGGAGGAAATTGGGTGCGGCGTTGGCACCTGCCTCTGCGAGAGATGCTGAGAGCGGTGTGCCTTCCATCTCTCAGTCGAGGTCCGTATAAGTCTCTTGGGCTGCCACTTCAGCAGAGCGTCCCTCGGTTGAGACGGAAGGCACCACTGGATCTCGTGCCTCCTCCCCATGCAAACTGCAACGCACGGCGACTGAAGGCAGCCAGCAGCTGGAACCGCATCAAGAGAACCGACGCTAGTCCTATCTGCAGCCTGGGAGCAGTCTCCCTGGAGAGAGTGGGAAAAAGTCCTAGAGGTTCCTTTCCGGGTTTCCTTCGAAGAAGATGAAATGGAGAGAACCACTTCCCCTCCCGGGGGGTGTCCCTTCGGAGAGAATGAGGACGGAGATTCCCTTTTAGGTTCCCCTTCGGAGACAACCAGGGTGGGAGGTGCGATCCCACCCCACTCCGTGGGATCCTTCCCTAAGAGTGAGAGGAACGGACTCCGAGCCCTTCCTGGATTCATAGGGAGGATCCATCCCCCTCCCAGTGTGCCTTCTATCCTTAAGAATTACACGCTGCCCTGCGGGTTGTCGCAAGGAAGTGGCGTGGAAACATAACTGTGTTTAAAGAGCCATGTGCGACCGCCTATTGAGGTACTTAGCGAAAAAAAAAGAAAATCCAAAAAAAAATGAAAGGAATGAACAGCGAAGACAGAAGAAAAAGAACCCAAGGATTTTTATCATCCTTGGATTTCCACATCCATTTTCCATCGCAATAGTCCCTTCGGTAGGGCACTTGGTGTCGAAGCGTTCGTGAGCTGGCCCGTGGTCCAACCACCTAATCCCTTCACTCTTCCACCGATCTCACATCGGAACTCCCATTTGATCGGCTGGTTGCTGCCCAGGTGCTCCCTGAGAGAGAACAGTGCCGCGGCTGGAGAAGCTCTTTGAGCCCACGCACACGTGACGGGCTGCACGATTACTTTCTCCAGCGATCAGTTGTTATAGAAGGACTGCAGTAGTCGCTGCCGCATCTTCGGGCTCGCTTCGTTGTTCTTGGCCCACGTGCGGAGGATTTCCTGAACCAGGCATTATGGTCCGCGGGCAACCGTTCGCGGAACGGATTGGTGGTGCTCTCACCGCGTTCTGAGTTCCTTCGTACTCCTCTTCCCAGGTTGTGCCCTTCTCATGTAGGCGATGGCGATCAGAGGCCGCCTTAGGAGATGCCAGCCGTTCCCTTCTTCCTACAGTTTGGCAGTCGCCTTCGTGGCAGAAGACCGCTAGCGGCGAGGCGACCGGCGTGCACAGGGAAGTGGACCTCCGTCTAAGCAGGTCTTGGAGAGGGCGGTAGCAGCATGCGACCGGAGTGACCTACAGTGCGCTTCCACCCTTCAGCAGCCTTCATAATGCCGGCTGTACGAGCGAGAGAGATTCCGCTGTCCTGAGGTGGAGGCATTCCTTGGCCATCCTCCATGCTGAGGTGTGAGAGAGGTCCTCCTTTCGGGGAAATCTCCAGCAAGATGGCGGGAGACGAAGAGCTCGAGGGTGGAGGCACTGACCAGGAAGCACGGGATTTCGACTCTGTCCCAGGGGTTCTTTAAAGATACCATCCATCTCCAGGATGCTGAGCTAGGACTCTGGGAGTGTCCTCGTTCTCTTGCCGTGGGGCTTTCTATTGGCCAGTGGGCCAGTGGGACCTCAGAGTGACGGCAAGTCACCTCCCACGCTGCAGGAGAATTCTGTTGTTCCTCCCAATCTTTACGACGAAGTTACGAACGCATGGTGTCCTCGACGGTCGCACGTCAAGACCCAAGAAGTGAGTGAACATCGTCCTGTATCCCTAAAAGGAGGAATTCCGTCCCACCCTTACCCCCCCAGACGACTGCTGGCGGTACCGGGTGAGTAGCGGTGCCGGCAAGAGTTGCCAGGTAGAAGCAACCGCAACAGTATCGCCATGGGTTGCTTCCACTTCTCAGGTGGAAGGAATGTATAGCTGACCAGCGGAAACCGCGGGAATGCTTACGTCTTGAAGGCCGTCTCCTAGAAGACTGGCACCTTGGAGACCGTCTGCTTCGTGCAGATCTCGAAATTTGTAGTGTCAAGCGGATTTTCTTTCCTGGATGTTTTCGATCCCATCCTAGCGACGAATAAGATTAATGGCGATCTGTTTTGTTGCTGCTGCATCCCGTTTTCCCAAGAATGAGATCCTGGACTCGCTAGGAGTTCGGCCGGAGGATCAGGGAAGATTCTCGGACGGAAAATTTGCAGAAATAGGGATCTAGGATCGGCGGATTTGTGCGGATCCGCCGATCCTAGATCCCTAAAATTGTGCGGATGAGAGTAACGATCCTGCGAATGGAAATATGGAAGAGTGCAAGAGCGGAGCCTGCGTTGCTTCACTCGGGCGAAGAAAAAGTCATCGGGCTCAAAGTGAAAGCAAAAGTTTTCTACATGGAAAGCAGACGGCAGGTGCGGCGTACGGATAGGAAAGAGGAGGGATGTTGCAGTAAAAACGCAAAAACGAAACTGGCAGTCGAATAGACAAGCCCTACTTTTAGGCAAAAGGATCACATGGAGATCGTGAGATAGAACCTGCAGCAGGAATTTCACAAAAATTCCGAAATCCGAGGAGGGGAAATTCCTTGCGGTGAAGCCGAAGAAATAAAATTCAGGTACAGCTGATCTGAATATCGTTCCGAAGCGCAGTCAGGAACTGCGATGACTTCTTCATGGGAAGCATCTTCTTATCCCACATTCCAAAAGGTTCCGGAAACCCAACAGAGACGGGATCTTGCATGAGTCGCTCGCAAGAAGCAGATTTCTCAGAGTCGCACCAGTCGCACCGCCTGAAGCATTCGTCCAACATTGGCACACTCATTCCTTCGAAATTCATCCGGTAATGATTGAGGCCGGCCTAGAAGCCACTCGTCTATTCCGCTGCAACAGAATGAGGAAGGGATCGCAAGAAATTCCATCCTACACGACGCCGGATAAAGTGCATCGCATTCCGCTCTTTACTGAAGATGCGGAACCTTCGATCCGGCAACACCATTCCCCACACATTCACACGCAGCCAAAAAGTGTCCTTCAGAACAGTCGGAGAGAAGGAGTAATTATTATCATCCGGTCATGCTGAGGCATTTATTACGTAAAATAAGAAAAATACATTGGTGTGGTAGAACCCTTGGTTCTGCTACTCTGCCGAAGAGCTGTACGCAGACCGGCGAGGTCCGCTTCGGCAGCATGGGAGAAGGGAAAACAGAACCAAAACAAGTAAACCCACAAAACAGGGGAAGGAAAATTATACGCGGGGAAGGGGAGGAGAGACCTGGGAAGGGATCACGGTACGCTGCCAGGTGTCCTCTGCATCCTGTTCAGGATGCTGGCAAGTTCCTGTTTCAAAACTCCCAGGTAGGGTCATCTTGAACCGGTCCTCAGGAAGATCCGTGCCCAGTACATGGCGTTCCTACCATTCTGGCACCTTCTTCCACATTCCAGGCTGCTACGATTCCGCGGACGCAGAAGAGAGCTTCTAGGGACGCGGCTGACGACATTGGGGCATCACGTGAGAAGAGGCGTTTGAAAATGTCCCTGGGGCCACCCACCGAGACTCCTAGGATCGTTGCGAGGCGATCCCAAAGGGGTCGGAGAGCAGCACAGTCCACAAGCAGGTGTGAGAGGGATTTTTGTTCCCCGAACCTGTGACAGTTCGGGATCGCCTTCCTCAGCGTCCAGTGATGTCGGTGAGGGTAACAGGGGAGACCCTAGCACAACAGCAGAAATGCCGACACCTGCCATTTCAGGAGGGGGGTGCTGCTGTTCTTGAGCACTAGGAGATCACTCCAGGTCTTCGCTATGAATGTCGAGCAGCTTGCTCCAGTGCCGTAGTCCTCGTGGAAGGGTATTCAGGGTCGCAACATTCGCCTCCTGTCCTATGGTCCACCCATTTATCAACTTCCTCCTGCCTGCGATCGCGCAGAATTCCCACCTCGGCGGCTGGCTGCTACGATTCGCCTCCCTCAGAGAGGGCAGAGCTGCGGCATGGGAGGGGTCCATGGTTGTCTCCGAAGGGGCCCTCCTCCTTATTCTCCCCGGAAAGATCCCTGTTTGTGGTATCACTCCTCATTTCTTCTCCAGAGCGAACCCGAAAAGGATCCGCTCCTTGTTTTTACTCCGAAGAACCCCGAAGGAGTGCTTCCCAGTTTCTCTGAGGGGTCGCTCCCCGAAGAGAGTTGCTGCGACACTCTGGAGAGGCAGCCCCCGAGAACGATATCAACCAACTTCGTGATACGGCTCTATTTTTACAACCGAAAGGAAACTCCGAAGTGAAGAGAACCAGCTTCTTAATTCCTGGAAGGATCCCGGAGGGTCAACTTTCAAATCACGGCCAGCCAACTGGGCATATAGCTCCTAGTAGGGAGCGCCAATGACAACTTGTAAGCCAACTGGCGTCTTCCTGCGGGAAGTACTCGAAACCAGCGACGCACCCCAGTCATTGCTTTTGCAGTTTTCTTCAGCAGCCAGCGGCTTTTGCAGCTAGAAAAACTGCACAGACCTCAGAAAGCCGAACGTCTGGTGAGATTGACTTCCGCCTTCCTTGAAGACTCTCCCTATCCCTTTGGGCTCATTCAACCCGTGAAGATTTTTTGCACTGTTGTTTCCCCGCAAAATTCACGAGCGAAAATTCTCGGAACAGTCCCACTGATCACAGAATCCTCAGAATGCAGCTTCCCAGGACGCAAGCTGAGGAATGGTTGCAACAGAGCAGCAACAGTTCAATACCATATATTACTGAACAGTCCGTCTGAGAACCACAAGTGACAATAAAACAACCAAGGCGTGTTGCTGTCATGTTGAACTTGGCAGCATAAGTTTCCCACAGCACGCTAGACACGCTTCTGGTTGGGTGGTCTCTGCCGATGTGATCCTACGCCTGTACTCTGCCGGAGGCGATCTCGAATTTCCATCACTTTGTGGATCGCTCGCATGCTCTGACGAAATACTTCTTCAGCTGCTTGCGACTGGAACCGCGAGTCGCGGTATACGCTGTCCACGGGACATGGCAATTGACGTTGCCGAAGCTCCAAGAGTATGATCTGTTCCAACAGCCACGCGTCTGTCGTTTATCGACAACGATTGCGCAGACAAAGCTTTGAAGCAATAGATCCTCCAGAAGTACCTCCCAAGGACGAGCTTCCCATATCCGCCAGCCTAAAGATAGCTCTGTGAGATCGATCCCTCTCTGAGTCTTCGAGCTCTTGCAGTCTTGGAGTTTGGAAACTCTCTGCTGCCAAGTTCAACATGGAAGCAGCACGACGTGGAAGGAAGCGTCCCTCGGTGTCTGACCGCAGGGAAGGACTCCCCAAGTAAGATGGTTTCCTTTTCGAACACGCAGCCACATCCCGAAATTACTGTTTGTGAATTCTGGAATTCCGAGGACTCTTCGCGAGAGAGCGGGCACCGCGACCATCGAAACAAGACGCCTCCGACGAACATTGCGACCATCTCTCCAAACGAACGGAAATGACTTGCCTCTGCTCTTGAACTTATAGACCTTCCTGAGGACCTTCCCTCTTTGGCACTAGACCACATGCCAACGATACTTCCTCCCTTTCTATCTGGACTCCCGATGCCGATGGTGACCTCAAGGTAATTGGGAAGCACCTCCTGTGCCACCCAAAAAAGAACACCTGCCTTCTGCAGAAGGATGACTTCGTGTGCGTGGATTGAAACACGTGACTGTGCTGAAGAATCACACTTGAAAGAACACCCGATAGCACCGGATCACGAGATTTCGAGAGTGTGTGAGCGGGTTGGCCGTTTCCAAGGCAGTCTGAAACCGCTGGGGTACATCTAGCTTTGCTTTGCAGCTCGCTAGGGCATGAGAGCGCTACAGTATGAGCTCGCTTGACCGAAAAAAGGCCCCACGACAAAGAACAGGCATCCCTGCTCCCTGGAAACGATGGGGCGGCAAATGAAATGATGCATAGCAGTCCGGCATAGGAAGCACCGGCTTAGGGATCCTGCCAGCGTTTTCGTTCCTGATGGGAGGGAGAAGGGGAAGAGGTCCTTCCTCCGATACGCTTTTCCAAGGTAAACTCGCGATCGACCGCATCCTCACGGAGAGGTGATCGCAGGACTGCTTTGGAACAAAGTTTTCAGCAGCGACTCTTCCCAATGGAAGGCGCGTTCCCTCATAAAACGGAACCGTCAGCCATTAAGGGTCTTTCCATCTTAGGCAAACATCATTTACTCCCCCCTAACCCCCCCCCCCTTTATGTCGCGAGTAAAACTTTGGCCCGTCGTCAACTCACAGAAATCAAAATGCCCTCCCTCAAAACGATGCCCACGTGCCTTTTTTTTTTTTTTTTTTTTTCCGGCTCGAAAATGTCGGATGCCGGGAAGCGTCCCTCGGAACGAAATGGGTTCTGTCCACTCATTCACAGGGAGCAAGAGTACCCGCCCTCTCCAATGCTTTATCTGGGAAGCAGCCATTCGTCTGTGCCGTAAACTTTTGAAACTTTGGAGGTTGCTTGAAGAATTGCTTTCACTGAGAGGGAAGCGCTCTCGTACACACGTGGCTCTGCCACCACCATCAATTACAGGATCGTCTTGCGTCGGAAATTGGCAACCCGAGGAAAAAGGATGCTGATCGATGCCTGAACAATTCGCTAAAAAGCGAATCTCCTCTCTTCGTTCTCTGAGTGCTGAAGAACCGTTCGCCCTCTTAGGGCGGAGGTCGCAAAGCTCTTCAGTGCTGTCCATTCCGCCCAAGGATACGTATAACTCCTCAAGTTAGGGGTAGCCATGGAGGGATCACCCAAAAAATCCAGGAAGGATTCCGAGAAAGGAGTCCATTCCTCTTAATCTTAGTAGGGAAGCCCTCCTCCTTATTCTCTCCGGAAGGACTCCTTGGAAAGGATCCGCTCCTTGTTGCTCCTCTGAAGAGAACCCCGGAGGGACGCCTCCAAATTTTCTGAAGGACGCTCCCCGAAGAAAGCAGCGCGCTCCTTACATTCTGGAGAAGTATCGATCCACCAGCTCCATGGTATGTTCCCTCCCCCCGAGGGGGTGGATGCTTCATTTTCACAACCGGAAGAGGGAACCCGGAGGGAATCGGCTGCTTGATTCTTGGAAAGACCTTGGTTGACTTACGATCCCGGCGTGTCAACGAGGGCATCCGGCTTCCACCATCGCCGCGCCCAAAACCTCCAGACCAACCAGTGTCACCCTGCATGGGGGACTCGAAACCCACGACGCACTCCCCCGTTCCTGGAGTCGATTCCATTTGAATTCGCTACGCCAGGTGCCGCGGGCGGAGGCCGTAGCCACACGGCCACGTTCATTCACCGGAGATTAAAAGAGATGGGAGCGTGACATCTGGGCAACGCACTCAAAGCTCCGGGTGTTTCCAAGTTTGCAAACACGCCGAACGTACAGCACCTGTGGTCGAAGAGTGCATTCTGGAGCATCAAAAGTCTCGAGGGCAGAGCTTTTGTTTTTGTTTGTTTTCTTGGATTAAAAAGAAAAGGAGGATTGTGAATGGAAGGACCCACGGGTCGCCACTGTCCTGCTGTCCATGGCAAGCAGCACCTTTTCATCCCGGGACCGATGAGAGCTGCTGCATCTGTCGCGGTTCGACTCCCGTTCTGCTTGCGCCAGTAGGGCGGTGGGCGTTCCTGGATCTGGCATTCCGAGCTACGGCGTTCCGGTCAGCTGGACCCTTCCCCAATTTGAAGTCCATTTGGGAAGTGGCTGGTTCATTTCGGTTCCCAGGGCCATTCCAATTCTCCTGCTTCCTTCTGAAGATGGTGCCGAATATCTTGGAAAGACAAATAATGGGCAATAATGGGTACAGACTGGAACTAAAAGTAGACCTCGGCGCAAGGCAATACAACCGCGATTTTGAATGCGATGAGCTGAGAGACGGAGAGGAAGAGGAGGAGGAGAAGAAGGAGCGAAGGGTGTGCATTTCTGAATTTGCAAATTCGAAGCATTCGGAAAACGAAGCATCTGCAGCTTCCTGGGGCTGGTTCAGGGTTGGAGTTGGCAAGAACCCTGATCTGAAAAAAATGAAGCCTGTGAAGGCTGAGGAATCGAGAGAAGTGGCTATCGCTTGCTAAAAAGGGCACGCCATAGATGGATGATGGTCTGTCGTGAAACCATCTTGTGAAACTCGTTCGACCACTGAGATCCTTCATGAACCAGGACTCCGGGAGCAGACCCCAGAGAGCCTCGCTGCAGTTTTCGGAGCATCCTGTTTCTCTTCCCGTTCTCTCGGCAACCACTGTCCTGACCTCTTGCAGATGGGGTCACAACAGCAATCGATTCTGGAGAGCTACCCTTGGTCCTCTCTTTCAGATGTCTCCTCCCTCTCCCCTCTCGCTGTGCTGGGGCATCCCAAATTGGGAATACACCTCTGTTTGAAAGACTGAAATGATGACACAAAGAACACAAAGGTCCGCTCTCGATGAACCTGCGTTGTCAGGGAATTTCACTCAATTGGAATTTATTTCACCCAGCGCCGGAGAGTTTATTATAAAAAAAAATATTTACAAAAAAAACAGCCATATAAAATATTAAAAAATATCTTTCTTCATAATGGCTTCTCATCACCACTGCGAAGGGAAACGCCTCGAAGCCTCTGCTGCCTCTCTTGAGCAGCTCTTCGATAAGGTCTGCACATGAGCGAGGGAAAGGGTTAACAAAAACAAAAAAAAGCACAAAAGTTCAGTTCAAAAAATATCGGGGAGAAAGAGGGAAGGGATCACAGATTTCTTCCTGACGTCCTCAGGATGTTGGCAACTTCCTCCTTTTTTTGGCAGAGATGTGGATCTCCCATCGGCTTCCTTATGAAGCAGCAGACGATCGGGATGACCTCACCGTTCGACTGGCCTCTTTCGGCGCGGCTTCTCGCCACCGCAATCCCCCGAAGGCAGCTAAGTGCCTCAAGAGCCGGCCGCGTGCCTCGCGGCGCACATGGGTCTCTAGCACTGTTCCACGCCACCTGCGGAGGGTGCGTGTAATTCTTCAGGATTGGGGGACCCCGGGAGGGAGGTCCGCCCTATGAATCCAGAAAGTGATTGGAGTCCGTTCCTCTCACACTTGGGAAGGGATCCCTCGGGAGGGGGGGATCGCACCTCTCACCCTGATTGTCTTCGAAGGGGAATCCAAGAAGGAATCTCCTTCCTCATTCTCTCCGGAGAGACACCCCCGAAAGGGGGTGGTCATCTCCATTCATCTCCTCCGAAGGGAATTCGGAAAGGATCCGCTAGTAGGAATTTCTTCTACGGAAGGAACCTGCAAGGGAACCGCTCCTGTTCACTCCTCTGAAGAGAACCCCGAAGGGGCGCTTCCGAAATTCAAAAGGGGCGCTGCAGCTTCCCGCAGAGGGGTCGCTCTCGCTTGCTTCCTTGCACTCTCGAAGAGACGTAGACTCGGAGGGCCCCCCTCGCAACAGGGGGAGGGGCGCTCCTTTAAACAACTGGAGAAGTGCTGTGTGAAGGCTCCTGCTCCATCTTGAAACCGGAGAGGTCCCCCCATTGAGGGAGGTCCGCTCTCCGTTGCACGATCGGAGGGGGAACTCCCCACTCCTTGATTCCTGGAAGAACCCGAAGGTCGACTCCCATTGTTCCGGCCTTCGTCGGGGACCTCCGGTTTTAACCGCTACTGGTGCCACGCCCGAATATTTCGGCCAGCCAGCGCCATTGCAGGAGAAAATCGGAACCTAAGGACGCAGCAACGTCAGTTTCTGCCGGAGTATTCGAACCCGTTTCCGACTCGGGCAAAAGAAGGCTGCAAGGGAAGCTGCCGGCGATTCAAGTCGCTAGTGAAAAGGCGCCGCAGGACCTCTCTGGCGTTGTCCATCGGGAGCGGGAGGGCCAAAGTGAAGAGCTCCCAGACACTCAGGAGAGCAACACAAGCCAACAACAGGTGCGGGAAGACTTCCCGTTCCCGAACCTGGCACTGTTTGGGGTTGCACTCCCTCTTGTCCAGCTGTGGACTCATGCGTTGCATGGTGATTCGCCCATTGCAAAAACTGCAATCCCGAGTCCTGCCAATTCAGGGGAAGAGTAGAGCTGCCCACGAATATCCACCCATCTTTCAGGTTCTCTGCGGAACAAGCCTTGTTCTTTAGGGTACTTCGATGAATTACCAGTGGTAGTTCGATTGCGTGTTGGTATGCAGCGAACGACCGGCCCGGTGCTGTTCATCCTGAAACTGAGTTGCAGAATTCCAAGAAACATGAAGCCCCGCAATCACATACTGCATCATTTTACGGGACCGAACTTTTGGATGATCCCACAGATCCTTTAACATCGTTCCGTGAATCAGCATCATTTGTGTGTATATGTGTGTGTCAATTTCATTCTCTGTGATACACTGAATACCAGAAATGCCATTTGTTACCTTCAGTGACGAACTCCAGATGTCAACATTGCGGACATAAGGACACCCATTCGCCCATCCCTTATTCGCCCATCTAGTGCTGCGATCTGCAAGAAGGATGGAAATAACATAGCCTGTCCCTTCCACACCTTGGCCAGGAAGACCCGTTCGACGGTCTCTCGAAGGCGGCTGCGACCCTGCTAGCGCTCTGCCCACGTGCTGTAGCGGTACCATGGCGCTTGAAAGACGATCAGGAGCGAAAGGTCGAAGCCCTCCAGGCATGCAAAGTACTGCTGCTTACGGCGCACAGGAGGCACATCTGGAGAGGAAGGAACACGAGGAACTGGAAAGATACACCAGCTGATTGCCACACGCCGAAATCCCAGTCACATCCCTCGCAAGGCTCCCATCCCTTTCCTTCTCCCTCATAGGATTCCCTGAACTGACTGAACTGACTGGCTGACTTTTCCTCCCACTGGAATAAGAAAACTATGTTTAGTTTTAGTTACATGTTTTCTTTTTAAGCGTAAGTAAACGTCCCTGCGCATCCGGGTATGAACACATGGAGTCTCTCAGGATTCGCAGTACCCTCTGGATAGACAGAGGCGGATTTTTCTAAAGGTCTTCGAATAATAGCACTTCTAGAGAGAAAGTAAGCATTATGTCCAGGACAGTACTATAAGCATGTTTAGATAGATGAACAAGTGCAGATATATATCGGTACTTGACGGTGTCGGAACTCGCCAAACGCAATGCTTGTCACATTTTGACGAGAAAAACAAATGTTTCGAGACTCGGCACTCTGCTCTCATGATGAAACCAGTAAACAGATTCCTTCTCATGGTAGCTCGAGAACAGTGCCAAACACTTCAATATAATGCCTCCCGAATCGTTCCTTCTTTTGTCCTTGCTGTGCTTTTGCTTAAAAAGTGGTTAAAAATGATACTACGAAGCCTAGAAAGAAATTCGTTCGGTACTCGTCGGTTTCGGCACTCATCACGAACAAATTATCGACGAGTACCGAGGTGCCAATGTATACGTGTGTGTGTGTGTGTGTGTGTGTGTGTGTGTGTGTGTGTGTGTGTGTACCTATTTTATATATACTTATAGATACATATACATACATGTATATATGTATTTATTCATCTATTCATCTGTATATTGATTTATATATCATTTATTTGTGTCTCTCCATACATAAAAATAGAAACAGATTTTTTAACTATTTTAATATTTAGGGGAATCTTATCTTGGCATTTGAATATTCGTTTAGATTCAAAGTGTCGAATGAAAAATACGAAGTCTCAATCTCTGTGCTCCAGTTCCTTGAAAAACCAACTGGTTTTCCGCATCACCCAGCCTTGAGTAGGATGAACAAGTGCTTCGTGTGATGAAGAATGCGGAAGACCATGCGAAGACCGTTCGGATCACCTGTCTCGGAGGCTGCAAAGCAGTAGAAAGCGGAAAGAATGGGGCCACTCTTCCTGTGCTCGGCTTTCTTCCTTCCGTTCTTTCGTGCTCCAGAACAAAAGTAAAACGGAAAAGAAAGGATTGCAGAATGAGGCAAGCGCATTCGTCTCTTGCATTCTTGCGATGCTGTGGCGTACTGATACGTCGCTGATCTCTCTCGATAAGTCAGGAGCCGTTAATCACAAAACGCAGTACTGTGAGCTTTAGCGCCTCCTCTGACTTCGCGGAGACCGAGTGATGCATCGTCCTTCGCGCTATGACATCGATCGCTTCCTGGCTGTCTTGAGCTGCCCCTTATCTTCCTCGCATCTGACTCCCTTTGATGGATGCTCAGAAGATACTAGCGCCAGAGGGAAGCTGAGCACCAATCGAGTTAAGGCGATCTTCTCTGACGAGATTCTCTGCTACCTGTTTGCGATTGTCGAAAGGTCATCCCCAGAGATCGACCAGGAACCCTGAACACACTCCGACAACTCCGTCAAGAAGAGCGCCAGCGAAGAAGCCAGTTTTTCTGGGAATGCCCGCATCTCGTTCCTGCCTTTCAAGCCCTTCTTGCAGACGGCGGCTTTCTCTTACGCATGAACCAATGAGAGACCTCCCTCGAACTGATCTGTTTGAATCGTCAAGCGAATCATCTCCTGGCGTTCCGGGAGACGAGTCTGCACGGGCAGCCGCCCGTGCAGACTCGGAAGACATGCTTGTGACCTTTGTCTTCACGGATCCTGGCTTCAATAAGCCTCTCTCGTGAGTGCGGAAACGAACTCGAGGTGCACTCGACAAGCATGCCGGAGCCCTTAGGCAAGAACTGATTGAAAGGCAGTTTCTGCAACCAGCACACTGGTTCGTTTTTATCGGTGGTCCCATCAGGTGTACATGAGAATGAAGCTCTTGCAGATTTGGCTGCGGAGGAAGCTCCTCCAAACTAATTCCTCATCGAGGTGGACACTTGGTCACCCTGAGAACTTTACAGTAGTTCCAGGGGCTTGGAAGGGTTCCTCGTCACCTCGAGGAGCAGACGCTGCCCACATGGATGTGAACCGAGGAAAGACAACCCTTTCCAGAACACTCCCTTTGCGATCTTGAGATGAGGGGTACAAATTGCGGAGGTCCAAAACATCATCTCGGCCGCATGCCTCGTAGATTCAAATCTGAGGGTCTCTTCTAGATTATAAATGATGGAGCCCTCCTCAGAATAACAGAATATGAAGTGTTTTCTCCTTCATTCCTCCTCACACGGCAAAATACCAAGGCAGAATGAGTTCTTCCATGTGGTATTTTCTGCCTACTTTCCGGAGGAACCAATAGCGAGGCACGTCGGTAGGCTCCAGCATCACCACTCGCCCTAGCTTTTCCCTTGATGATGAAAGCTTTCAAAAAACGTCCACGTGAAGGGATATTTATGAGGAATCTTTGAATTGTGTCGAATGAATGCAGAACTGGTGTGCAGTTGGGGAGGGAGGGGTTCTGCGGTCTACTTGTCACAACTCTTCAAGAACAAAAGGATGGTTGCCATAGCAAGAAGGAAAAGGAAGCTGGCTTTGCCAGTAGTGAAAAAGTGGTAATCGAGGATGGTGCTGAGACGCGTGGAACTCGGCAAGCCCAGAGAATCTTTCAAGTGATCAATGGCTACAGGACCCACGGGTCCCTTGCGACGCTGCCTGAGCTTGCTCACGTCGAAGGTCTCGCGAGTTCCGTGGGAGCACGGACAGGACCTGTCTTTCCCGTGATCGCGCGTTTGCGCGAAAGGGGCACCTGCGCGAGAGAGACAGGGGGAGGTGAAAGGGGCACCCTGCTTTCTTTGCTGCTGGACCGGGAGGATGCCCTCCGTCCGGAACGGACGCATCCAGCGGAGGACCTCCTACACTCGGGGAAGACTCGCTCCCGGAGATCTTGTGTCGTTCCGCCGTTAGCCGTGGAAGTCTCGCGTGGCGTCGGCGCGTTGCGAAGCGAGACAGGGATGCATCATCCCCGAAATCTTCGCCATTTTAATTCAGCAGGCCAGCGGGGTGGCTTCTCCTGGGAAGGCTGAAGGGCGATGAGCTCGTCTTCCTCCTTCAGAGGATTTCAGAGGAGGACCGAAGGTCACCATTGACTCTGTCCTTCCTCCCCCCTCGTAGTCTACCTCTGACAGTCTATTTAATCCAAATAAATGAGAGTTCTACAGTTGTGAAAGTGCCAGCAAGTGCCTAGTTGAAGTTGAAGTGACCATCCCCCTTGGGACATAGCCGGAGAGAAGTGTAGGGAGAAGGAGAGAGACAGGGAACAAACGAATGCATAGGGAATGGATAGAGAGACCTCAGGGCACTTAACACGCTTGCCAAGGACGGGGAAGGGATGGGAGGGGGGGTAACGAGAAGGCCTGACCGCAATCGTCCGGGGGTTGTCTTGAAGCTCGCGTCCCAGCATGCGTCACTGTGTTCCCCTTCGAACGTAGGCGAAGACGATTGGAAACCGCTCTCCGGGTAGGCGTCCACGCCCTCCAGTCTGACCGGTTGCTGGGGCTCGCAGGCGGCAGAGGATCGTCAGTGAGGAGGCTGCCGGCAAATCTGGAGGATAGCCGAACGTTTCCTAGGGCGCGTCCTTCAGAAAAGTGCCGGAGAAACGAATTCTTCCAGTTATTCGCTTCCGGTCCCCGAGGCGGCTTTTCGCATCCAAGGAGCGCGCGAGGCAGAGTTGCCACCATTCCGTAGTGGGGACACTCCTTAGGCAGTCCCCTCGATGAAGCGTGGCAGCGTTCCTCATTTTCGGGAGAAAAGCGAAGTTCACCGACAAGATGACGGTCTGCGGGCGGTGGAGAGGGAAGATTTGCACATCTTCCAGAAAGCCCGTGGTCATGAAGCTTCCACGTGTCTGAAGAGGTAGTCGAGAGCCTCAGGAAATGGGGTGTCCAAGGAAGAGGCTGGCTGGACGCAAGCCGCTTCCTAGCGCAGCGCGTGGACTTCTGGGTGGCACCTCGATGAACCTCGAATCTCAGAATGTAACCGCGGGATCATCTCAGGAAATTGGCTATTTTCCAAATGCCAAGATTTCAGAGGACGGCACCGGCGTCAATGCGACTGGCCACACCTTGCACTCCGCAGCCTCTGTCGTTTCACTGGGGTGACTGAAGAATCGCTTGCATGATACCGATCGATCCAAAGTACTAAGGAGTTATGGATGGTAACGTTCTGATAACAGTTGAGCCCCTTGTGGTGCTCCGTGACGTCACGTCAAGAATCAAAGAGTTCCCAAGGGTGTATGGGAACGAGCTCGAAGCTCTCCATCAACGCAACGACGCGCCAGAAGATAAGATTGGCTCGTAGGATGTAATGAAACGCCCCAAGCGGTGCTGGCGAGTGGACGTTGGATGAGTGCGTGGAGGCGCACCTCAGCAACCGTCGCAGCACCCACTGCATCCTCTTGGAAGAGAGATCTCTTTGGGGGAAAAGTCGTCGCTCTGTCCTCCCCGAATCTTTCTCATCCCGTTGACGCCAGTCCTGTGAATCCAGCATCTCTGCATCGGCGACGAAGCGCTAGCGCACTGACTTCCAGATCAAGAAGCAGAGTAACAGGGCTCTGGGCAGTCACGCGGACGCCAGAAGTGCTAAGAAGGTTTGCACCGTTGCCTTTCCTTTGCAGCAGCCAGTGGACCCGGATGTCCTGCTCGCGCCTCTCGGTGGCACAACGGCAGATGGTTCAATCTTGAAGGAAGAAGAAGAAACGGATTCTGGGGAGAGAGTGAGCGTTTGGATGGCCAGGGGAGGAAGACTATGGGAAAGTGCAAATGGGATACAAGAAGACGAGGAGTTTCGTGCATCATCCGTTTCGTTTGCCACGGCTCTTCTCGGGCGCGAAGGGAGGGAACATGAGACAAGTCCACGTTAGGGAAATGCAAACCAGTTGGAAGAATAAAAGGGAGGGGGAGGGCTCCAACTGCAGCTCCGTGTAGCAGCGCCACATTCGGCTTGCCGTGTCTGTGCTTTCCAGAAATCTCAGCCTACGGCACCGGAGAGTCTCGCGAAGCTGACTGACGCTGCAAGAAACTCTTCGACGAAGCCGCATGAACACTCAGAGTCTTCTCCGAGGAGGACGGGACCTCTGCCGGCGTGTTTACGTGGCGCTCGCGATGCATCAGGAGACGGTGGAAAGACGGTGAGAAGTTCCGGTCCTCATCCTGAGGACAGCCGCTGCTGCTCCCTGACCTCGTACGAAGAGCGAGCTGTTTCCGTGCTGCGCATGAGATAAACTCCTTCGAGTTCGCAGTGATGCAAAGTCCTATGGGCGAGGGTCTTCTTTCCAACAGCAGCGCCGTAGGAGACGCACGCAGAAGAAAAGAGAGAACGTGTTGCAACCACGAGATCTTGCTCCCACTCTCAGCAGCAGCAACCCGAGGTCCTATTTCTTACTCCTCTCGTCCGGGTCGTCGGGATCCTGGAATCGACCTCGTTTGTCGACGGCCAGATGGTCCTGTTTGGCCCAGCATCCTCCAGGGGCACAACTTCTCCCCTGTCAGAACGGCATTCATCTGACCGAGCGCGGAACTGCCTATTCGAGTTACCAGAAGAAAAACCACCGTCGACTTTTAGCCCTACGCCACTCCGAAGAGAAGGTTTAGGGCAGTGGCAAAAACACCTTGGCGCCGATCAGCAGCTGAGTGCGATCGGCTGTGGCCAGTGAGCCCGAACACACCTTGAGTCTTGACGACCCACTGGTGCCCCGCGCGTTCCGCCAGCATCAGTGGCGCTTGGCAGGCAGGGAATAAGGTAGAGAGGATCCGGAAAATCCGCTCTTCCTGAATCCTTTCTGTGGTTCCGCCCCTTTTCCGGGTGTTTCCGTATTTCTCTGGCACGTGTTGCTTTCTGTTGATTTTCGTGTGTCGAAGAGACCTCGTTCCAGACCTCTGGGAAGCCGAAGATGCATGGGACGAACAATCAGGAGCAATCAGTCCGCATCGGAGGGCAAGAGTGGGAGGGTTGAGGGGGAGAAGGACGCATGCAGATGCGGGAACCCAGAAAGCTCGAGCTATCAGTACGATGATGGGTTCTTCGATGAAAGTTGGATGCTCAAAGTTTAGTAGCGCACTGGTCTTCTCCGCTGCACAATCAGTTGGCCATGAAATTGGCGTTGAGCGCAGCCGTAGAGTCAAAGAGCCAGCGCGCGACTGGCCCGCGTCGGAGGCTATGTGTTCACGGTCTCCAAGGGTGTTACCAACAAGCGCTGCGATACCGGCTTGGTAGCCAGTCGGTCAAATGCGAGGTCCGATGTGAGATCGGTGGAAGAGTGAAGGGATCAGGCGGTTGGACCACGGGCCAGCTCACGAACGCTTCGACACCAAGTGCCCTACCGAAGGGACTATTGCACTGGGGTGAGCTGTTTTGAATCCCACAGGAAGACCTCGAGTGGCCCCCGGCGCTGAAGAACAACCGGGCCCTCCCCCTGAAGTAACAGCAGTTGGCGATCCTGCTGTTGCACTGGAGTCTCCTCTGAAGCGCCGCCGGCCTCACTGCACCTGGGGGCTGTGGACCCCAACTACTGCAGGTGCGGGGAACGGGAATCCCTCCTGCATCTCTCCATAGACTCTGTTGCCTTCCGTCCTCTGTGGTTGCGTTACGCAATGACCGTTGCATAACGCAACCACAGAGGTCGGACGGACATTGCGGGGCATCTAAGGACAATCCCAGAGACTTGTTGAAGCGTCTCTTCATGCGCGATGCCCTTTCGCCTGCCGCATCCCTAGCAGCTCTTTGCTGCTGCCTACGAGGGATTGTGGCGCTCTGGAGCTACGCGAGAGGAGAACGGCACGACAGGGACATCACCATCTGCTTCGACTTGAGCTTCCTGCGGAGGACAGCAAGATGGCCCCACCTGGGGCACATTCGGATGGAACTTGCTGGCATCCTGAAAAGGATGCAGAGGATGCCCTCCAGAGGACAGTGGTCCCTTCCCTAAACCTCCCAATTTTTTGTATATATTTTCTTGTTTGATTTTTATTTTTGTTTGCTCCCTCCCCTTACGCTGCCGAGGCGAACTTCGCCGGTTACTCAGCAGGTCCCGAGCGTTTTCGGACAATGTAGGGCCGATGACCCTACACATGTATGTTTATTTTTTATAATAAACTCTCGGGCGTGACCGGGTAATAAAACCAAGCATCGCGGATTCGGATAATCGGAAAGAATCAACATCGAGAGATGGGGGTGCGTCGTGAGTTTGAGTTCCTCTTGCAAGATGGCGCGGGCTGGCCCATCATCGGGTACGGAGCTGGTGGCAGTTGAAACCGGATGCCCCCGATGAGTAGCCTGGATTGGGAGTCGACCCTTCGGAATCCTTGCAGGAATCAAGGAACCCTTTGGGGTTTCCCTCTTGATGTGCAAAGGTTCAGACCCCTCCTTCAGGGGAGGAACCCTCCGTCTCGTATCATGGAGACGGTCGATTGATAACACCTCTCCAGAGTGCAAGGAAGTGCACCACTCCCTTCGAGGAGCACCCTTCTGAGAAAATTCGGAAGCATCCCTTCGGGGTTCTCATCAGAGGAGTAAACAGGAGCGATTTACCTTCGCGAATTCTAGTTTTACTTTCACAACGCCTCTACCAGTTATCAGGAGTTTTTTGGAGAGCCACTCAAAGCCTTTATTCAGAAGCCTTCACGTTTCTTCAGCTGTGACTCCCCATCATTCATGTGGTTTTCTATCCCAGCCCTTCTTGCCTTTCCTTGTCCTGATTAGGAGACGTTGGCTCTAGCAATTGCCTGATCAGCCTGATGCATAGAAAAGAAAAAGCTAAAGAACGGGGAGGTTTGAATCGCGATCTTTATTTCCATTTATACGGCGCGGTTGCCATCTGCGTTTTACCGTTATGAGGAGGTCGTAATGACAAAGTACTTGCCAATCCATTAAAGTGCGGTTGAGGATTGTGAATCGCTGCACGAAGGACGCGTACGCCTTGAGAGTATTCGCCGTCCCGGAAATTAGGATGCCCTTCCCGAGGAAGACAATAAAAAACGTCGTCAGTGTCTCTTCCTCGAGCCTCCATCCAGTCGTCAAATCTGGGGCCGATCTCGACATGTTGTTTGAGGTCAAGCTGATGGTCTCAAGCTGGGAAAAGTGGTTGGCGGTGCAAGCCATCCCGAAAAAAATGAAGGACCTACGACTCTCAGGCACCCTAGAAGCCAAGCTCATTGTGGGTGGGGTTAACCTCGTGCGAGTCAGCTACTACCTACAGGCGAATACGACCGCGGGTACGTTCCTCGGATCCTCGGGCGTCCGAGTGCCGCTCAAAATCATCAGCGATTCTGTGAACGTTCTGAATGCCAATCTGCCTCGGCGAGGGAAGCAAGATTCCATGGGCAGGAGAAGAGATTCATAGCTTTCGGGCAGAGAACCGCTTTGAAGCTCGCTGCGGCAACTCCGCCTTAATAGTCGAAGGACTGCGCCCCCTTCTGGCAAGTTCGGTTTTCCAGCTGCTGCCGAAAATGCAAAGCAGGCGGAAAGAAAGCAAGGACACCGCGCTTGAGTATCGGTTTGCAATAGAATACTATCCGGAGCATCGAAACTGCAACTGGCTGCAAAAATCACGACATTGAGGCCGTCCCGAAAGGAAGTCAAGGAAGAAAAACCACACGCCTTTCCGAAATGCGAACGGCTCAGGAAAGCATCTCATTGAACGAAGAAAGGGTTTCGAGCCCTATTCCCTCTTTAAAGTGATGTTTCTTAAACTCTCTGTGCTGGTGGGCATGCGTACCTTGCAACATTTTCCCGTTCTCTGCACACGCGCTAGCGAGCATGTGCTCCCATTTGCATGCTTAACTTAGTGCTGCGCCTCCATTCTCCTCAGCTCTACAAGGAAACTTCACAACGGAGTTAAGATGTGTGCCGTTTCTCGTATTGGATTTGGAGCCGTGAATGCATGCAATGTGTTCATGCCCACATCCGCCGTTCCCAAACTTGAAACTTGAATTCATCGGAGCATGGGGAGGACCATGACGTTCAAGTAAGGAATTCATCCTCTTCGGGCGCATGGTTTGGCAAAGAGCTTCGAAAAGTTATAGTCTGTCTCCCCCCCCCCCCTCTCTTCCAGTTCCTGGTGCGTCTTCCATTTGACGAAGTACGCATTTGCACCAGCAAAAAAGTGAGCACTCCTTTCAGCTGGTTGTAAGCTGCCATGTCTGCTCGTCTCAGTCGATCATGAACTCATTTCACTGTTCTTAGTACGAAGAAAGGCATCTCTTTGGAGAAAAATGAATTCAGTATATAAAGAACCTCCATGCAGACCCTTCTACAGCTTCTCTTTCATATTCGCCTGTCCATGGCACTCTTGCATTCTTCACTTTGCCTTATTCCCTCCTAAAACCGGATCTAATAATGGAAAAAGGAAACCGGGTATTAGGAATGGACGTGTGCTGCCAATGCGAAAATGGAAGAGAGGAGCTCAGCACAGCCACAAGAAGCAAAGAAGGAAAATAAAAGGAGGTAGCCTACAGCTGGGCAGAGAGGGAAAGCAATGCAAAATACATGCATTCGTCCTTGGCTCTCTGGGAGCCTGGGATACAGGAAATTAGGAACTACTGCAAGATGTTAGAATTCTGAAGAAGAAATTGGTGGAAATGAGGAACCAGATGGTGCATTTGGTACTCCAGCGATATTTATGCAGCCCAGGCCACTCGGAAAGACGACAACCATCCGGAGAACCCTAGCAGTCTGCTCTTACCATCGGAGGACAGGAAGCGGAAGAAGCAGCATGATGAAGGGTGCTGAGCGCCCCAGATGAACAGAGGAGGAACTGCGGAAGAATGCCCAGAGCCCTACCCTGTAACCTACTATGATAAATAGCTCGAACCGCTCTTCTGCTAGTAACATTCCTGATGCTTTTCGAAATGCAGCTTAGGCAACCTTCAGTATCCTCCTCTTCCAGTTCTCTTTCCAAACCTGATCTCTCTTCTCTCTCAAGATTTCCTGCATCTGATGGATGCATTTTATTCTGATTTTTCTTTTCCTTTTTTCTCTCGTGGGGTGGGGTGTGGGGGTAAATCAAAAGCACCTCCCTCCTTACCGACAGAACGCCTTCACCGAGGCAGATAATCACCGGAAGGAGCCTGTGCTGAATGGTCCGAAGGGGTGCAGATCTCGGGCTTCCACTCCTGTGCGTGGCTGATGGAGCGCTGGAACCGTTTGTCCCATTCAACAGTTCTGGAAAGCCCTAACGTTGCAAGGCGTCCTTGCCTCGGTGAAGACAGACGAAAACTTTGAGGAGTCCTGCTCTGGTCACTGAGGGTACCTGAGACTTGTGCGTCCATCTTGAAATCACGGACGAAATTTCGCAAGAGTTTGCTTCCCCCTTTTCCGATGTGCAGTCCAGTCCACGTACGGTCGGATGAGCAGGGGACAAAAAAACGCAGGAGATGCTTTTCCCGCAGTTTTAGTCATCTCTGTCTGCCCAGCTTTGCTCGCCGTTGAAGAATCGCCACACGACGTGCTGAGGGTGGAGTGGAGCTACGCCACCGTCGCTGGGAAAATTCATCCTCTGAGGTTCTTTACAGAGAATGAAGATCCTCTTGTGTTTTATTTGTTTTGTTTTTAAAGAAAACATTTTTTTTGATTATATTTTTTTCGTTTTTTGGGGGGAGGTTTCTCAAAGATTGCTGAAGAACCGTTGGCTTCCTTAAAGGAACTTACCAAGTTCTTTAACGCTGTCCACGGCATCCAAGGGTGCGTGTCAACTTTTCAAGTTATTGGAGATAGTCCTGGAGGGACCAACCTATGAATTCCAGGGTGCCTTCAGACGAAGGAGTCCATTCCTCGTACTCTTGGTAGGGAAGCCCCGAAGGGAATCTCTTCCCTGTTCTCTCCGGAAGGACTCTCCGGAAGGGGCCACACCTCGTTTCTTCTCCGAAGGGAACCTGAATTTCTTCCCCGGAAGGAACCCTAGAAAGAATCCGCTCTTCGTTTCCTCCTCTGAAGAGAACCTCGAAGGGAGCAGAGAGATTCTCACACTCTGGAGTGGCAACCCCCAAGAAGAGTATCAACCAGCTCCATGATATGCGATGGAGGATCGCCCCCCTGAAGAGAGGGAAGGATCCCTTTTCCCAACAGGAGGGAGGAACCCGAAGGGAACCGACTTCTTGATTCCTGGAAGGACTCCGGAGGGTCGATTTCCAAATCCCCACTGCTACTCAACGAAGGATCCGGTTTCCGCCATTGTCGCACCCGCGTATGTCCCGGCATGCCTGCCATCTCAGCATACGCGGACGACCTTCTGCTGCTGCTCCCCATGTCCATCCCGGCATGCGCACTCAACTGTTTCTTCGAGTTGCTCAGCCGCGGGACGGGCCTGCTGGTGAACAGGGCGAAGTCGTCCGTGGTTCCAGTTGTGCGGCGTGGGTAGGGCGGCCGGACTGGATCCGTCTGGGGATCTTCACTGGCCGATAATTAAAGTACCTGGTGAACTTCTGCCTAGCAGAAGCACTCTGATCCAGCCGCCTTCAGAAAGCACTGCAGTCTCTCCGTCCCTTCCAAAGATGTATGTTTTACCTGCCGGAAGGGCCGAGGTGTGGAACACGTTCGTGAGCTCCTCCTCCTCTCCTTGATTCTTGTTTGTCCCTTTCCATGCAGCATTAGAAAGCGGACAAAGGACCTCCTTCAGATCGTCCTTTGGGGCAAATGCAGGCCCCAAGCCCGCCTAAGGGACTTGTGTGATCCGCGCTGGGACAGCGGCCTAGGCTTCCTGATGCTGGAGCGAATGGAGCTGCAGCTCCAGTTTCGAACACTGGTCCTCGTGGTAAACCTCTGGAGCACCACCTTGTGCCAACCTGCACATCTTCTCGTCCAGCAAGCCACCGGCAGCGTGGAACTCGCGTCCTTCCTAGCGAGCCTTCTACGCAGTCTCATCCACGGCGGACTTCACCTTCGGCAGATGACCACGCTGGCGAGGAAAAACGTATGCATCTCGTGCCACTCCTCGTACGGTAGTGCCTAATTGCAGGAAACCGTGCGCACGCAGGCGGGGATCCAGGAGTCAAGCTCAGAACAGGGGCGACGTTCCCTACACGCGCGTAACAACAACTGCACTCTCCGGAGGATCCTGGAAGATCCCATGAAGAGTGAGTGGGCAAGCAGAATCTCCCGCGCCTCCGCACTTCCCTCTCTTAGGGAGCACATGGACAGCAGCCTTACAGCTAGATGGGAGGAGGTTACTGCGGAAACCTCCGGAAGGAGGAAAAGACTGGGCAAATGGACGGCGGGCCAGCTCACCGACGCTGCGACCCCGATTGCTCCACCTCGTGAACTGTTGCGCTGGGCTTGCTACTGGGTATTCCAGAGGAAGACCTGAAGTGAGCTCTGGTGCTCATAAACACCCACACCCTCCCCTTAAAGTGGCAGGAGTCAGAGACCCTGCTGTTGCACTGGGGTCTTCCATGCAACGCCCACCGGCATCATTAGACACGGGGGGGGGGGGGGGGTAAACCGTAACAGTGCCAGGTGAGGGGAGCGGGAATCGTCCCCGCACCTCCTAGTGGACTTTGTTTCCCTCCGGCCCCTTTAGGAACGCTTGGCCACGACCCTTGGATCCCCCGACGGCAACGCCAGAGACGTGATGCGGCTCCTCTTTGTGCGGGACGCCCTGCATCCAGCCGCATCCCTAGTAGCACTTTGCTGCTCACATGAAATCTGGCTGCATGGAGAAGCAACGCCAGAGGAGGCCAGGACGGCAGGGATGCCATCTATTTTGCTGTCCTCTTCATGAGGACAGCGTCAAGATGGCCCCATCTGGGAATCATAAAAGAGGAAACTTGCCGGCGTCCTTACAAGGATGCAGAAGACGCGCTCCATAACACAGTAATCCCTTCCCGAACCACCCCATTCTTTGAATGCATTTTTCTTTTTATTCTTTTGTTTTTGTTTGTCTTCCCTCCCTTTGTGCTGCCGAGGCGAACCTCGCTGGCCTGAGTGCCAGTTCCTGGCAGGTTCCTTCTCGTAGTTTAGGTGGCAGGAGCAAACGTCCTGCCACAGACATGTATTTTTATTTTATAAATAAACTCCCCGGCGTGACCGGTTGTCAACCAATGTCGTACCCGAAACCCGTGGGCTAACCAATGTCATCCCGAAGAGGGCGACTTGAAACCCACGGTGGGCTCCGTTCTTGGAGTTGGTCTTTCCCCGAGTGGGACCCGAACTTGCGACGATTGGTGCCACGGCGCAGAGACCGCAACCACAAGGCTGCCAATGCATACCAGTGGCTGTGGGTTTGACCCCGGTTCCGTGGTATCAAAAGCTGCTCTCTTTTGAGATCTGAGGTCTCTTCACTGTGAAAACAAAGGAAAACCCACAGCATCCACAGATTCCACTCGCGAGCACTCCCTGCAAGTCAGAAGCAAGAAACTCGAGCTTAGGTGCACCTTTGGGATGACGAGTGCCCCAACCTCACGGAATGAAGCCCACGATTCCACCGCGCAGCCAGTGTGCACAGGAGGCCAGCATCCCCCACGGGTCCACCAAACCCCAGCACATAAGCGCCTACATGGGGTGCGAGAAGTCGATGTGGTCTGAACCCGAGCATCCACGCCTTCTCGGACAGACAGCGGGTGAATGGAAGCCCGAAACCACCATCGATGCCACTCCACGGTTTCTTTTGCTGAGGTCCCAAACGAGTTGTAAATTAGTGAAACGTCGGGAAAAATGACCATCGGGCTGCCGAATTTTACGACGCTCGACCCTTCTTCGGTCACGGACGAATCTGGAGCAAGATGCGAAGAATCACAAAAATCCCATGCGCGGTTATTCCAGCATCCCTTATCGCCTCGTACTCCTTTCGTCTCTAAAGCGATGAGCAAACCCGATTTCTGGAATTCGGAAACTTGCATTCTGGTGAACTGGATTCCGTATCAGCCATTCTTTCGCTTCGCATAGCGAATCGCCTGCTCTTTCTCTAATGGTTCACCCAATGCAGTCCATTTGTCTCCAGCTGGTAAGATGTTTCCGCACTCCGTTGTTCCGGAACGAGGAAAAAAGATCTGTTGCTCCAGAACGGATTCTCGCGGATTCCTACCCTTCCACTGCTTTTTTTAAAAAATATATTTTTTTTTCCCTTCCCCTCGTTTCACAGTAGGGGTGTACGCAACAGTGGAAGGGGTGTCAACCCCGTGGATCCCTAGCTCCCATCAGCGGTTTCTAGTCTGTCGTATCATTCGATTAGAGAGCATTCCCCTTCGTCACACTTTGCATTTGCCTCAGATCAAAAACCAAGCAGCACAAATGACGACTTCCTTTTCTGTTTTTCCTATCAAGAGACGATGTTACTGCTCATGGAACGTTTTTGGAAGATTCAAAAACGAATTCTGCAATTCATGCCTCCTTGTAATCTTGCGTCCCCTCTGGCACCTTTTGGTCGGTCCTCTGGCAAGGAAACCACACACTAGTCGCCCTGGGGAGGAGGATGAGCATGTTAAGACAGAGTGCTAATTTTCCCCTCCGACTGCCCTTACTCTGTCACTTTCATGCTGCGAAGTAGCTTGTCGATAAAAAGACGCTCTCAAGTTCCGATTTCAAGCAGTAGCAACTTTTTGATCAGAACTTATCGATCCTCGAGCTCATCGGCCATTCAGACTTCTGTACAGCTCTTGGGACTTCAAGAAAACGTCCAATTTCTCTGCAAAAGGAAGAATATCTTAGTGAAACCTTTTCGAGATGAGAACTGTAACGGCAGAGCTGAGGAGCAAATGGTCCATGTGTTTGCAGTTTCTGGCATTACTCTCATCACTGGCGACAACTTTCAATACGCCGAATTGTGGCCATTCAACTCACCATCATCTTCAGGTTGCCGTAGAGATCAAATCAAGTGCTCTCAGTTCATGGGTGGCGAACGAACTGGATGGCGTTTTTGAAGAAATCGAAAAGCAAAAGCATTTTCATTTCGGAAAGTGGCTTGAAAAATCTGGAGGATGGAATGACGAAAAATTTTCCAGAAGTAAACCAGTTTAAATTTTGAGGAAAACTTTGTTCTGAACTGAAAGGAATGGCATCCATTTAACTCTGATATCGTGAGCATATAGACAGCTGACTAAAAATCGAAAAGCCAAATCTGATTCCGCCTCTCTATGTAATAACACGCTTCAACAATTCTAAGAGATGTTTGCAAACAAAAGCTAAACAGGCTCTTTTCACCAAAAAAGCAGCAATCCTTCAGAATGTATTTAATAGAAATGGTTCTCTCAATAAAGGTGTAAGTGGCAATGCTGCATTTTTTCTTCAGATGCTTGCCTTGCATTCTCGTTCTCCTAAATATACCATTATGATGCCATTAGAAGTAATGCTGGTATAGATGTAGCATTCTTTTCCTCAGAGTACGTAGGTAAGCAGCCAAGAAAACAAAGTCAAGACCCCCTTCACATTTGATTAAAACTTCTCTTAAAACTTAAAAACATCATTCAAAAAGTATGGAGACATAATGTTTCACTCCACAAAACACACACACACACACACACACACGATAACTTCTTAGACAAGTTTGTTTGTTTGCAAAAACATTTACTTGGTAGCACCTATTTGTATTACGTTGCACGTACGGACTGTCCAATTGAATTTTGCATTTTCAATATAAGAACTGAGTTCTGTAAAATAATTCTGCTTCATATCTTGTCCCATGCTGCTTACTTTTTATAAAGAGAAATAATTCATGTGCAACCAAGAAACCTACCCTCGGTTTGGTTCACTGAGATATCAGTGAACCAATTCAGCCACTGTTTTTAAAGGGCAAAAAATTTCACTTTGTCTGAATACTTCAACTCAAAGTACCTATCGTGGAAACCAAAGAAAAATCGATTTGCACTTTTTCCCATGCAACACTAATCATCCATTTAAAAAAGGAAAAAAAAAAACCTGAAGTAATTATAACCTTAAGAAATCCTTAATTCCATCCACTGATACTTTGATACACTATTTCACTCTTTCCTGACTTCAAATTTATAACGTATTCTAAACGGACTCTACGATTTAGAAGGCAACCCAGTACCAACCTCAAAGCAAACACAATCTGTGGCTAACCACGCCTTGCCTTTGTTCCCAAACGCTTGTGCATACCGTTCTTGCACCTAAGATGCTTCGAGGTTGCACGTGCTTCTTTTTAAAAACCTCTTTCAAACTTTCCTTGATATCGTCATCAAATTCAGAGAACAAAAATCATCAAAATTCATCAAACTTGAAAGGAAAAAGGCCTTTGACCATCGTTTGACCGGCACTGTCCGTGCAAAACGTGGCAGTCCGAACGACGTGCGCGCTACGTCAGCATGCATTTGAAGGAAGTTAAATTCTCAAACAGGAATTTAGAGGGTGGGAATTATTAGGATGATCATGCACAGCAGCCTACACAGGAGATGCTGGAGCCGTAGCATTTGTTTCTGTTTCTGTTTTTACAATGATCGACCGACAAGCAAGAAAGCTCATATAAAATGCTCTTCAGCATCAAAGCATTTTGCAGAATAAGCACCATTTGCGCCGTGCATTTTCACTCCTCAGATTTGAGTGAAAATGTTTTCCTGCAGACCAAAGAATGAGGAAGGATGCGAAGCGCCCTGTCCTTTCCGAGCGCGGGTCATTCGGATGATGGATCTACGAAGATGTGTCAACGCCAAGTCATCATCGGAAGAACGAACGTACACGGCATGACAGCAAGAGCACGCGGCAGTTTGGGCTGCCCTAAGCTTTGTCTAAGAAGGAGAACTCCGGCGAATCTTTGCTGTTTTCCTCCTCCGGACCTCTCCTGAATACAACAGCAGTTCGAGAAGCTGGATGGCTAAATCAGTGTGAAGTAGAGAGCTCCCAATGAATTGATTGCTTGATTTATGGCTCATTCTGAGCTTATGAGAAAGTTTGCAGTGAGGAAAATTTCCACAGCAGAATCACAATGGGGAATCAACCAGCCGCGAGAATGCTATGCAAGTACGCTGAAAACGGCATGCGTTGGGGCAGAAGAGAGAGGAACCGGACCAAAGCTCTTGGCACCGGCGCCAGCTTCACGAAGGGCGCGCTTCTGCCCCCCAAGTTTCGCTCACACGCACTTTTGCTTTTTTTTTTTTCTCTCAATGTATCGAATCGTGTATTCCAAAATTGCCTTTTACGAAATGTTCTTCCTTTCCATGGCTTCACCGTTGGCTGAATTTTCCGTGACCGCATGGTAATCGATTCCGCAAACCCCGGTCGCATCCGACAGGCGCTGGCAAAGACCTGACCTTCTTCCTACCCGACGGATGGCCTTTCCGACTGCTTCGAGTGGTAGTCGAAGCCCCTTCCTCAAAATGCTTTGGAATCGTCATGGCCATCCAAAATATACATAAAGCTGGTCATGACAATACGGTAATGAACCTTTGAATTTTGCAAACCGTTCTGGATGTAGGTTTCCGAGGGTTAGAAAGAACAACGCTTTATTTATAAAAAATGAAACCCCGAAACAACTAGCTAAAATATGCTACGCCTGTTTTCGAGTTAAGAGTGATCCTCTCGAAAGAACCGTTACAACGCCACTGCTTCGACTAAGAGTTGAGTCGTTTCACTTTTCACCGATTGAAATTTGCACCAGGAACCAAAAACGCGATTCCTTCCGGCTGGAAAGTTCTGGTGCACTCGTGTGGAAGTCCGTTCGTGCTCTCCCGGTCCTTTGCGTGCTGCGACACTTTGTGTATCTGTTTGGCTCTGCTGGGGAGCAAAGACACGTAATCAAAACAGCGGGCCGACGACCTTCACCCTTTGATCTCGTCTTCCGAATCTTCCCCGTTTCATAAACGCGGAGCCGTTCCCTCCGTCCTTCTGGATGCGTGTTCGGGACGTGCCCCGAAGCAGCTTCTATTTCATCCGTTTCCAACAGGAACACTAATCTGAGCGATCGTCCCACATCACACCACCCAAAACATGGTCCTACACGGCAATGTTTTCCCAAACGTGTTGTGTAAACCGTTAGAGTTTGCACCATCAACGATTCCGTTTGTTTGTTTGTCATCGGATGTGCTGCGTTGTTCGACATCAACCCGTTTGCTGTGCATGCAGCTCACAAAAAGAACGTTTCACCGACTCCCGGATCCGATGCTGAGGTTACCCGGCGCGTGACCAAATCTCCTGCAAAAAAAAGGAAAAACAAACGAAACACGGTGAAGCACTTAAAACGTCTACTTATTTTCGAAGAAATAGATGTAACAAAAACTGGCGTTTAACTTCTCCAAGACCCATTCTTGTGAACCACTGGCAAGAATTCATTGACCTTCCTACTTTACCCGGAGGGCATTCACGTGTTTACATTCATGCACAAACGACAACTCCCAAAACGCACAAAGTAAAAAACATTCACGGTAACGAAAATGAGTCTTTCACGCAGGAACCATCTCAGGCAAAAAGAAAGATTTTCGCCATCTATAAGATTAACGAATACTCAACACAACATATAATTAATGATTGTCAAAAAGATAATTACTAAAGGGCATGAAAATTTCCAGTTTTAATAAGTACATCGAAGCTGTACCGCAGGATTGGACCATCCGAAATTGTATCCACTATTACTTTAAAACATCTAAGCAAGCCTGAGGCAGAATTGGAAACTCAAGTCAGAGCAAATGGAAAATATGGGTTCAAAGAAAATTTATTCCAAAAACATAGGAGTATCTGGGGTGGTTGTAATAATAATAATTTGTTTATGCTCCTCCCACACTAGTAATTCAAGAAAGCATTGCATAGAATTCCATGAAAATTTTGGCATGTAAATTTCCAATACTCTCATAGAAAATTAGATAATGTTTTTCGTTATATCCAATACTAATTGGAATCCTGACTCATGATACAGAAATTCTACCACTGCATATACTTTCCTCAAATTACAAGTTTGGAACATGAATCCTGCTACCACTTTTACCATACCTGCCAAATGCAGCAATTAGTTGTACATGCATGCTGGAAATTATTTATTATAACTGAGAAACTCAGTATCTTTACATGAAGTCAATCCACACAGTTTATTTTCTTTCTGAGTTATCACTCTGTGGTCTCTTTAAATTAAATTTTCTTCAGATAAATAGCATAAACGGCCTACACTTTTTTATCTAATCTTCCACTGCTGGGTATGTGAACAAGCTTAAACTTCCAAGTCATAGCTACAGAATTATGGTGTTGTTCACATATTGTATGCATCCAAACATGTTTGCAAAAACTGCCTTTTTTTTTAATCAGAAAACGGAAGGTATTGACATGTATTGGATTTTCGTAAGTTTACTTGTTATTGTAATCATTGTCCTCCAGCTTACTGAAATGGAAAAGCTCTATGCCCTTACCAGCAACAGCAAGATACTGTAAAGAGCTACTGTAAAGAGCACCAATTAATGGGTGCTACATGGAGCAAAACTTAAACTTACTTCATGTTGATAAAATGTAAATCATGAACATCAGCTATTGCTGTGTAGCAACAACGCAGCAAATGAAACCTATCAGCATCCAATAGCCAGCACAATAATCGCTGGTCAACAGACACTGATATAATTGTGTCACGAGCTACAACACTCACACCTAAAGACTAATTCATTCAAGTAAGCAACTGTTTATGAATACCTGTAATTTGGGACCAATGAGCAGAAGCCCGACACATTGTTTGTATTGAATATAAAGATCCAACACTTTCAATAATGGTAGCACACAAGGCAGAATCATCTCCTCCGGTAACTACAAGTAATGCAGCAGCATCACAATATACATCAATACAAGCAATGCCTGATTGATGTTGCTTGAGATTAAGTACAGAGGTTTCCCAACTGTTAGAGTTCCACAGGGTAAGATAACCACGAGACCCACATGATAGCAACCATTGTTTGTTACACCAAGAAATCTGATGCAATTGCAAGGCACAACCAATTTGTGCTCTTAATATGTTTTTCAGGCTTAATTCATCGGAACGATTTAGATGGAAAAGATAGATTACACCAGTAGAGACACCCACTGCAACATTGCTATGGCTTTCTGAAAACCAGCAAACACAGCAAACACATCTCAGATCAAAATGCAAATGTTCTAGCTTCTTGCTTCCACACAAATCATTTGAAGAAAAAAAAAAATTGTGAACTAGTTGGCAACTGGCATTTGCTGAAAACAGACTTAAGGGAGAAACAGAAATGCAAATGTCTTACAAATAAAAAGTTTCCATATGCACAGCTGGCCACGTCCACCTCCCGTTACAACTAATAAATCACAAGTATCTTGCTTACAACAATCTAGACAGCGAATGCTGGATATATGCTCCTTCAAAACCAAAAGGGGTTGCCTTTCTTGACCATCCTTTTCCAACCTATGAATTTGTAGTATTCCATCTTCTCCCCCTGTAAGCAGAATAACTCCATACGATGATACTTGTAAACTGACAGCATTGATTTCTCTAGAATGAAGGAATGGCTATGTACACAATTAGAAAAAAAAAAACGTTTGGAGAATAGCACCTTAAGAGAATGAGGCAATAAATGCTTTAATGGCATGCCAAAGGCCATTATATGTCCTGCACAAATGAAAGCAAAAGCAGCCTCCTCTTCTTGCAAATAGAAACTACATGAACGATGACCACCCCCACAATGGACACGCAACAGTTCTCTTTGGTTAGTATGGCTCCAAATTACAAAGTATGCCTGGAGAATGCATCACTAATATAATCAATCAAAAAACAACCTACTGAATTAAAGGTCAGCAAGATGAGGTCTGACTTCACAGACCACACATCAACTACCCAATGAAAGGGAGAAGAAAACTTATGCAAAACATGCAAGGTGAGTTTTGTTTGATCAATTGTCAACAAGTAGATTTTTCCATCTCTGCCACAACTTAGAAACTGGTCTTGCCAGCGGCCAACATGCATGACACCATGATGATCGTGAATGTTTGCAAGCGTAGTTTTCAAAATAACATCATCATCTGCTAAACTATACAAATGCACAGAACCACTGCGGTCTCCACAAATTAGCAAACTGTTTTCCCAGTCTGCTACACAACAATTGATCCACGGAAACTTGCTATAAGGCAAATTCCAGGTAAACTGGAGATGTACAGATATCTGAATTCCCATTGTAGCTAGATGATAAAGCCACAAAGAACCATTGCCTGAAGATACAACCAATAGCAACGGACTGCATTCTAACAAATGCAAAGAATGGATCTTGGCTTTGCAATCAAGTTGGGAGACCAAATGAATATCTTTCTCCAATTCTAGAAAATTTTGAAGACATTTACATTAACCAAAAGGCATACCTAATAGAAATATAGAAACTATTCCTTGGACACTACCAGTAGCTATGATTCCGGTTTTACTGGAAGCAGCCAATGCTGCTTCATATGCCAAAAATTCATCTTTAATAAGCGCAGTACATTGGCTGGAACAAATACAGGCTATGCACAACCATCCTTTAGTAGTGACAACCATCACTTTCTGTGTATCCCAAAATATGACCTTATAAAATGATCCAATGTCCGAAGTAGCTAATAATCTGTTGATGGTAACTTTGTGCAAAAGCATATCTAAAAACCATACATTGACTGTGCAATCGTTGTTTCCAGTTACCTTTAGAAAATTTGCAACTGACATTTTAAGCTCTTCGGTAAACTTACCAGTACAGACATCAAAGAACAGCAATCTAGACTCCTTACCATGGAGCCAACATTACAATCATTCAAAAGATGACCATCAGAATCCCAAATGCAAATGCGAGCATCCTAACAACATAAAACATGCCACCCATTAATTATGGGCTCACCTCACCAGCACTCAGAAAACCATTCTTCCAGAATGCTGCTTTCCATATTCTGGCACTGTGGCCGTAGACACAGGATTCTAAGGTGACTTTTACTTGTAACCAATCTTTTAAGGATTGGAAATCACTACAACTAGCAGCAGAAACATGCCACACTCGAATACTTCGATCTTCTGATACTGTCAAAATGAGATTCTGGATTGAATTATAAACAATATCTAATACCATTCCCTATAAATGGGAAAGTAAGGCATCAATTGCTCATGTACTAACCTTATGACCTTTCAACTCACAAAATACAGAAGCAATGTTGGTATGATCTGATTCAAAACTTACACCCCACAATAATGCCTGACAAGCAGCGCCTGCCAAAACCAGCAAAGAGTTTGCATATGGCACTAGTAAACCACAATATCTGAACCAATAATAAGAAAATGTTGCATTCTGTATGACACCAGCTTTATACAAAACTAATACATTGTATTCTTAACTATCAAGAGGCAAATGGTCAAGCAAAAGCTACGATGCAAACTTTTGTTGAATTTATTGATTAACAGAGCTAGAATGCAAGGCAGAAAAGTTTAGCTTTTTGAAAAGTACGAAAATTTAAGCTGTTTCGATTATCCTATGTTTCACCAGATTCTAATAGTTTTCCTGTTACCATCGTCTCTTCATGGAATTATGAACACAGAAACAATGTTCTTTATTGTGCTATCTATAAAATCTTTTTAGGGATGCCTATTGCAGAGAACATGAACATTTTGATGATCTGTAAAATTCATGAAAATTCAATAGCCATACAGCTCCAGAGGTGCTGCCCAATATTTGAAATCAGAACTTCACACAAGAAGTCTAAGGACAAGATAATGAAGCAAACTTTCATTAAGATTTCAATAGCTTTCAAATGGACAGAAATTTGGCACACATCTGGCTCTCTTCTATACAAAATTGATATAAGTAACACTATGGAATCATATAATGTTATTAGAAAAACTGAAAAATTCTTCTATATATCAGATTCAAAACATAAAATAAAGTCTGCGGAAGCACTCGAAGTTTGATACTTGATATTCAAGCTGTCACATCCCTTAAATGATGAAAAATTTCAAAGTCAAGGCATGCTATAAGTCTACTAATTTTACTACTTTCAAACTCAAAAATTGTTGAGAATAACATGCACTGAAAACCAACCAAGCCATCATTAATCAGAAAAGCTATCAAGTTTGCAAAATCAAACATGAAAACCAGATGACAAATACTTCTGATTTCGAATATAAAGGCTTGAAATTTGCTTTCTATGATGAATTTCACAAGCTTAACACAAAGTATCAGAGATTCCTAATAGATTTCCTATTTCACATGTATTCTGCAAAGCTAAAGAAAACTTGAAACAGATCTAAATATAACCAAATTTCCATCCTTTGTGAGAACAACTTAGAGAACTACAATTTGGAAAGGCATTCTCGGGATAAATTCATAGTTACCATTTCTGAGATAACTATGAGCTCATTTCTAGAAACTGCACTGAATGATTCCATCTGTACTTCCATGCACTGAACATATATAGACTCTTACATGCACACTTACTGCCTTAATGATAGGAAAGATAAGAATACATGTTAAGATGAAGTCTGCTATTGAAAAAATGAAAATGTCCTCCCCAATTTTGAAACTCTTCTAAGAAGCTACTGATTATTACAAATGATTATATTACAAATTGATTCATATTATTGCATTACATTACTTATTACTTTTTTCTAATTATAAATTATTTGTTGGGACTGAAGTAATTTGACCTGTTACAAATCATTCGGCCGAGCTATTTAGCAATCACAAATAAATTTGCTCCAGACTGAAGTGCTGCAGTAATTGTGCATCATATTTTTTGAAACAAAACTGCCACATAATAATGAGTTTTTAGAATTGAATTCTGAAAAATTTATAAGAGACTGAGGTTTTTCAACAGAATATCTTCGAAAAAAAAAAAAAACGCTTGCAGGTAAAAGTCACCATGCTATATGGAAGTATGATTCCATATAGTTTGCTTAAATGTAAAAATTCCCATTCTCAAACATGAGCTAATTTTTTCGTCTTTTTACTACACTGCTAAAACAATTAGCTTATTAAAACAATTAACAAGCTCACAAAAAACATCTAAATGCACATTCAAAATGGTTTTATCAAAAAGGATACAAAACACTAGAAATTTCGCATATAAACTTTGAGACGATTTCTTTCCCTCTCCAGTTATAACATACGATAATATTATGGGCAAATAATAAGTAAACTTGGGAAGGATCTTCTAATGTGTTCATGTCATGTATCCAGTCATCTTGGATACTTTCATCACATAAAAATTTCACCATACTGTCTTGATTAAAAACAAAAATGTTTCTGATTAACGTTTTCTGATTAAATTTCTCTTTCTGAATTAATGTAATATTCCTGACTTCAAGAATTCTGAAACTTTTATTCCCAAATACAATAAAATGTTGCGATACTCCATCACTGCATTCAATGCATTCCTCTGTATTGTAATTCTTGAAAACTCTAATTCCGTGCACAACACTGCTTTCAAAAATGGGTTCCTCAGTCAACTTTGAGCCCTCAGTCCACTCATACAAGGCTACTCGATTGCCATAACCTAATTGACGTAGATATAAATGAACAGTTTTCAAGGATATTCAACAAATAAATTATGAGTATATGGAGCGATTGACACCATAGGATTAGGGCTACTGATAGCTTTTGATAATGGATAAAAACCATCAATTATGATAAAATGTACATCATATGCACAGTGGGAAACATTTGTGTACAAATGTAAGCATATCATGAACATTAATAAGTGAATACAACTATATTGGCCAATTACCCATCAGTTTTAGATCGTCAAATGTAATTCATAGTTACCTATGAGAAGGAAATTTTCAAATAGATGAACTGCTGTTACAGGATTTTCTAGGGCCACGCTAGATATGCTCATTGTTGACATGGCAAACTTGACATAGAAATATCTTTTTGGAAAAGCTCACGAATTGAACTTTTTTTGAAAAAAAATCTGCGACTACTTCATGTTTTGAATGTCAAAAACGGAATCTGTGATAAGCACCAAATCGGGCAGGTATTGCAAACCGTAACACGAAGTGGACTTCTGGATTTCAATCCCACTTTATTGAAAAGAAAACCAACGAAAATAAGAATGGCTTTATTTCTTTGTTTTTTGTTTTTCTAAAATCCACTTTTATGCACCAAACTGGAAAAAACTTCTATCATCCCTCTGCTCCACGCTCAATGGCAAACAAACTGCACTGCCAATGATCCAATTACGGAACACGTGCTTGATAGAGATTGAGCTCCAACTACTCGAACACGGTTCCCATCTCCAAGCACCAACTGAAATAAAACCAATTCATGGGTTCTATACGACCATTCTCTAAAGCAGACTACCAACCTAGTGCAAGACAAGATAGAGAGAAATATGCATTCAAAAATCCAGAATGAGAAAAGCGTGAAGATTTTTATTTTTATATCATAAAAATCCTGTATCTGCTTGATTCTCGCTAACTGATTGCTTGAAACGAATGAAGGAGAGATTATAATCTGAACCGTGTAAAAATTGTTAGCACAACTTTGGAAAAACTCTCATGCATTTGGCGCTTGGGGGAACAAATACATAGCAAAACAATGTTTTCCTTTTTCATGAGTCTGTTATCTCGCACTCTTCACAGTCCGAATTCCAAAATGGGTACAACGAATTCCAGCGGTTAGTTGGAAGATTCTTCATTATTTGCTTGCACTTAATAATTCTGCAGAAGACGAAACCAACTAGAGAATTTTCTCCTGATGGTGATTCGTTTATTTCCCAATAGCTAATGTTTATCGATTCTATACTAGTTTAGTGAATGGTTCCAGACTTATGGCTTTGATTACTTTACGGAATTTCTCAAAAATGCTCTGGTCTGTTGGGACAACTTTAGGAGTAAATGGAATCGGGCTTGACTTACGGGATACTGCAGTCGCTGGTATATTGGGAGAGCTAGAATAAATCTGATTTTTGAAGCATTTTTATAAGCTCTTTGAAATTACTTTGGGAATAATGAAAACTTAAGAAAACGAGATGCATAAATGAAATGACAAAAGAGTTTTCTATATTATTTTTTATTTGTATAGGTACATAATGGAGATCCTCGTTCTAATGAGAAATTGTATTCACTTTGCTCCCTAAGTATCAATAATTTATAGGTAAACCAGATAATTTTTAATTGTTTTGTCATAATTTGAGTGCATTATTCATTTTAGCTTTCCGCACTTTTCCCTAAAAACGAAAGACCTCTCCACTCCCGAATTCGAATTTCCAGTATTAATCACGCGATTTCTCTACTTGAGAGATTGAAGATCCTAAAAGGAAAAATGTGTGAACTTTAAAATACTTCTCATTTGTACGTTCACTTAGGATACTAACTGAGATTCCTATTTTAGAAAACTGATGATTATTCTAAATAACCAAATTTAAAATTAGATCGATTTCCCCTACTAGTAAATAATATAAATCTCCATTGTAAGATAAGAATTACCACCTTGAAAAATTTGCTCTGGTGCAGGTAATACCATGGAAAATCGTTTTGATCAGCATGAAAATGGCAAAGATATAAGGACTGAAGGCACGAGGGAAAAAATGCTGATACTGTAGCAATAAATTGTTGATCTTTGTATTCCCTTTACAAAACTCAAGTTTACTGTGTCCTCCTGAAAGTGAATGCTTCGTAATAATGGATGATTAGCCTTCATATACATTTGATAAGGAACTATTTTACATGAAAGCGTGCTTTAGGAAGATGAGATTTGATGTTCAGTCAATAGAGCTCTTTTCTATACATGTCATTTTTGTCGTTTGTCCTAATATATGTTTTTCCTTTTTTTTTTTTTAAATTCACTGCCTTATGGTAATGGCTTTCTTGAATAAATAATTTTTCTCGATTGGTGCCTCAAAGAACAAGGTCGGTAGCATTAATCAGCACGACTGTACTTGAGCAACATGGAATGTCCAGAAAAGCGTCTTCATCGCCCACGTTGTTCTAGCCTAAAGTTCTCCATATGACATGCTCTATCTATAAGTCTGTTATACGTAGTCTATCTACCATGTACCTATCAGTGGACTATCTACCGATTATGCTATTTTCAAACTGCTGCTCAGTAGCCCCGGAAAGCAGCTTGATCTCCGGACTATGCAGGATTGATGAAAGAGTGGATGGTATTATGGTGAACCGAGTCCCCTCTTAGTGGTGGTGGTGTGTACCATTCATCCAGAAGGTGTTGCGATCTAAGATCAGAAAAGGCATAATAATGCGACATCCGTTTCGAATTTTAAGCAGCGATGAAAAGAAACAATCACTGCTGTAGATGCACTTGCATTATGCCATCTCCTGACTTTCGATTAGCTCGAAACCTTCGCCTACCTTCTGAGAATGTGGATGATAGTTAATCGATGATTTTCTCAAGTCTTGCACTGACAAATGCACTAACTACATGAGCTTTAAGTATTAAAGCTAGTGTTCAAGGTTTACAAGAGTTCATTGGCTTTGGTTCTTCAGTGAGTTGTGGTGTTCTGTCATTGACTGAAAGGTAAGTGTTTAAACATTATCACTTAGTAAAAGCCGATGTTTTGTTGAAATGAATAAGACTACCAGTTTGTAATAGCTTGATAATACTTAAATGCCTCAAGTGCTAAGTTACCTTCTACTTGTAATTACTTCAAAAGAATGGAATAGAGTGTCAGCGTCTTTCTTTTCAAGGTATCTTAAGCAGTAAGAGTGAATGATCATAGTCATAGTCATCTTGTTTTTTTGAGCTCACGGTTCCTCCTGAAGAAGGAAGCGTCGCTTCCAAGAAGAGTCATTGTGCATATTTGACAGACCTTCATTTTATTTTTCATAAACCAGGGATTTTTTTTTTTTTAATAATGACTACTAATAAGGATCATGGCAAACGAATGTGTAAAAAAAAAAATAAATAAATAGTATTTTGGTTTGCACAAAATGCTGCACCTGAAATCGTGAAAGGTAGGATGGGTTCAGTCTGTGCTGTGCCGTCAAAAGAACTGATTTCCAGAAGGTAAGGTACTGAAACTGACTGGGGTTTACAATCCATTAGTGAAATATATTTCGCAAAGATCCTCGTTCTGTATATAATTGTTACAAACGTCCTCAGGGAATGTAGTTAAGTTTGTTTCCTTTACGTCAAAGGTAATTCTAGCTAATTTTATTGTCATTTGTTAATGTGTAGGTTGTCATTTCCACTAACTGAATTTACTTGAGAAAAGGAAGCAAAGTGATTGAGAATGTGTTTTCCTCAGATTCAGACTGACCATCTGAAGTCGCGCGCTTTTTCCAGAGCTTTGGCATGCAGCAGATTTTCGTTCAGAGTTCACGGAGATGCTTCCAGGATGCTGCAAGAGCCCTGCGCTGTTTCAGTGAATTTTTTGCATGCAAACGCACGATGATAACGTCAAGCTTCGATTTGCTGAGAACGCACTCATCTGAGAAACGTTAAGCATGCTCTTTTCCTCTTTTTTTTCTTTTCAAGTCTGGGTCTAGCTCTGCTTGAAATCTTGTCTTCCGAAGTGAGGTTCATTGATGGCACATTGACTCCCTTCTTACTCATGAAATACTGTATTGTACCGTGAAAATCGAAAAGCAATGGATTTCGTGTTCTTCATTGATACGAATCTCAAAATAATTTTAAAAAGAAATTCCAATATGGAAAACAATCGGAGGATGAATTTCAATGTATTTCTTCCTTTCTAAAAAAATGATATCTTTAGCTGAGCATTTTACAAAGGATTCATCCTTTGAAAAGCACTGTTAAGAAAAGCAATTACAGTAGCTGTAGGGTGCTGCAACTGCTTTGCTTCTCTTTCTTAACTCACTTTCTAATTCACACCCTGACCACTATTTTTTCGATACCAGAAACAAGGGTTTCTGGTACGGATAATGCAAAAAAAAAAAAGCAGCCTTACCACTACGAGTTTTTAATTTATTTGCTCTGCACGGAGTACTCAGATAAGACATTTCCAATCATCATTAACCGTTGGTCCGGAAGATTCTTTGACCCTTGTATCAGATATGTTCTCATCATGTCAAGTCATTCTTCGCTAGGTTGAAAACTGAAAAGCAGTCAATCGGCTGCTATCAACCCTTTTATTTTTTACTGTGGATATTTAACTGCTGAATTAAGTAATGGGTGAAATGGTAGTGCATGCTGCAAATCCGAAAAAAGGGTGAGGAAACGAAGGAAATTTAATGAAATATTAAATGAACGCTTTTTAAAACATATGTCAAGATTGTAGCCGCAATGCTCGAAGAAATTTGTCTGGATTTACTTTTATTGTAGCTCAGGCTTGTTTGAGTGTCTCAATTTTTAAAAGTGTCTTCAATGAAAGCTGAGGACCAAAAAGTTGCATGTAGGTTCACAATATATATATAATGCAAAGTGTTCGTGTGAAGATCTGTGCTGAGCACGCACGTGGGAAAAGAGGACCGGACAGTGGCTGCCATCCCTACAAAATGCAGGGACATATTTCTAAAAGCAGAGGTCCGGAGGAACTGCCGACACGAAAATTCGGAGCATTGAAGATAGACGGGGAAAAATGTGTTGGAATCTCAGCACTCACAGTTCGATTAGGAATTCACTGCTGGGGATTTTACACATACTGATGAACTCCAAAAAAAGCAATGTACCCTCAGATGAGCATGGAAACAGAAGAGTCCGGTAGTTTAAACAAAGAAGTCCGGTTATTATGTGTGTTTGAAGAAGGAAACGCGAGGATCAACGGTTTGAAAAGGTGTTGCTTTCGATTCGGTGAAAGGGCAAGCAGTGAAGATTTACCTTCTTATTATGAATATGGAAGGGAAAAAAAAGTCATTGAAAATATGGATGAAAGGTGCTCGTTATATTTCCATAACGTCAACAGAGTTGGCACTTTTGATCTACCTACGAGGGAACGAGCATCGTTTGACTAAATGTTAAAGAAACTGCCCTTCTTATTCTTACAGGATTACGAAACTCGATTCGTTGTCGATACCTAGGAGCAAGAAGAACACCTTACTACCGCTGGGAATGACAGGAACACACTTCGGGCGCGGTCGTTCCAGACAAAACAAGCTCCCTAAACGAAAAATGCACGCGTGAGACGCAGAAGAGCATCTCGCAGGAACGGCCGCGGAAGTTGCGGATCATTCGTGGAGGAGGATTCATCTTCCGCACCGCATGTGACCCAAAAAGTGGTCCGATTTCCAAATGCAGGCGATTTAGCTTTTCCTTCTTTCAATGCGAACTTTAGCAAGAACTTTCATTAACTCGGGTAGCGTGCATGACTATGGAAGTACTTTCCAATATAATCTTTGGCTTTGCATTCCTAACTATGAGCGAATCTGGTTTTTAGGACGAGCAAACTTTGCTGGCAATGCTTTTCTGGCTTCTGATTAGGGCAGTTCAGGATAATACCTTCTCTTGAATTATGATGCAGCGATGCATTCATTACGTCCTCTTGCCGAGGTTTCGAAACCCTGATTTTTGAGATGATTTCTCGAAGGCTATTAGTCATCTAACTCCTCAAAAGTCATTCGTTTATATTCGTAAGCTACTGATATTCTGATGCTAAAGAGGTCAAGTGCTGCTGCTTTAATTTCTCTCTGTACGAGGCTGTTGAGCTATATTCCAGTGAAGATTCCACGGTCTGTAGCCAGCAATGGTGTCGCTGATCTCCAGATGCGATGTTGGTTTACCACAACTTACATGCCGTGTTGCATCTTTGTTACATTCACAATCTTGAGCAGCCACTTACTCCAGGTCGGTTCCGTGTGGTGGAAAGACATTTATTGCAACTGCATTGCATCTTCAGCTTAGCAGCATCACCGATCGTTGTTCTCTCATCGTTGATTTTTTGGTTTTAGTTAACGATTATTTTCCTCCTGATGCAATTTTCAGCTCCCTAACCAAGTTTATATACCACCTGAACTGTGTTCAAACGCAATTTGAGGGTTTTCTTGAGCTACAGATTGGCTCCGATAATTGCAACCATAAAACACGTGTATTTCTTTCAGTTTTACATCCAAAGCACGCTCCCTTTCTATAATTCAAGAGTTCATCATTCCCAAACTGTGACACATAAAGTTTTTGATGGTAGAAACAGCATTTCCATCCATTTGAGAATTAACGGCTGCTCTATTTCCAAAATAAACTCAATACTGTTTGCTCCGAAAAGTCAATCTGGTCTCAACGTGGTTGTTAACGTTTCCTGCTCACGGTCGTATTGAGCCACTTTTCAGTTCACCGTCCATCACGACGGTGCGGAGGGTTCTTTTTTCTATTCAGTGATTTATAAATTTCTGCATTATCTTTCAAGATGGGCAAATTTATTTTAGGTAAACTGTGATAACGAATGCCATTTAGTTCTATTAAATGCCATTTCGTTCTACTATCATGCTTTATGTGTTTCTTCGCTTCCTCTGAAATCCACACTCCGGCTATTTTTCAAAGGAATGTGTTGCATGCCCAGAACATAAATCTCCAAGACCGCCCAATCCAAACATTAATATGTGCTGCAATCCTATCGAGGAAATCCTCCAGGTGTTTAGGTGTTTTTGGATTGCCACGTTTAGTTCCACAATCTTCATTTTTTCTAGCACAAGCTAACTTCCTTTTGTTAACAGCATCGCCAACCGAAAGTGACCATTCTGAGATGCTATCTGGGAGGCTGTTGCGTGATTGCGTGACCTAGCGTCAGCGTGAGATTTCCTTTATGATAACGAAGCAGTTCATCACCTTGCCGTGATCATCTCCCCTATTAAGTACAAAGGTGTAAAACCCTCAGGGTCCTAAGGATTAGCGTTGGATTTTCCTACCAGGAAAATGGATACCGACTGAAAGGAGCTCCTGTGAGGATGCTGGGTGCCGAAGTCCGAGCTAAGACTTGTTTGCATCACTCATGCTTTCTCATCAACTACTTCAGCACTGATCATACGATCAAAGTGATTCCATTACCATTAGGTCCGACCGTCACAGTCTTCATCACTTTAACCCTTTGCACCCCGCTGGGTCCGCTGAGGGGACATGCGTTCTGGCATAACTCTGGTCCCCACTCATTGTTGATGCGTTAGAATGGGGACCATAGTTATGCATTCTTTACATTGCAGACCAAAAATGTGCAACCCGTTCGTCGGCATGCAAAGTGAGTGCAGGCAAGCGCCGTTATCATTCACAGCTTCCTGTTACAGATCACTGCTCTGCACACAGTGTAAGGTTGCAACCACGACTTAAAGTTTGTTTTCGAACAGGACCTCGACTTTTCTATAAAAGTTGCTCTCCAATTGCCATCAGTCAGCTGCAAAGCACGGATGCTAAAGATGGATAAAGAGGAAAGGGATTATCATAATTGCGTGAAAGTGAAGAAGAATTTTAGTTATACCTATTTGATGACAATTTAACTGATGTTGCATCTGAAGATAGTGCAAGTGATGACGATTCCGGAATTCGTTCCACTGGCAGCGAAATTATTGTGAAGAGGCGACGAAGAATCGGAATTATCGACAGTGAAAACTCTTTAGGAGAAGAAAATGAAGCATAAGATGAAAATGAATGGGAGGTCGATAGCAAAATAACGGGTAGCAAAATAATTCCAAAAAGGATAATTTTGCAGTATCGCCCCGGGGTCACTGGGCCACAGATTGCATCTAACATTGTGGAACCAATAGAATGTTTCCAGTTCGTTTTCACACAGAAGAGCTTGTCAAGGGCATCCTCGAAGGAACCAACAGCTCTGCGAAAAGAAGAACCGCAGCGAAACACCTGACGAATGGATGTTTGTGATTTTTTCCTCATCCAAGCAAAGCCATTTCTTTTCAAATCTGCGGTTTCGAAAGTGTGCTGGAGTTGCTGGTCAACAAACTCTTGGAGTGCAAATGGACTTGCCAGAGTTTGCACCATTTTCTTTGCGATAGGGCCGTTTCCCACGCGTGAGCCATTCACCGGGACTCGGTTTTCCAGTGCTGGTTCTGGAACCAGAATCTGCTCCATTTAGCATACGTTTTTCTTCTTCTTCTTGAGTTTGTTTCCAAGAGTCTGTTGACCAGCAACTCCAGCACAGCGAAATGCAGAGGCGTGTTCCCCCTCGGCTCGCTGCCTGCCATCATGAACAATAACAATAATGACAACATTAATGGAGAGGGAGCAGAAGAAAAAGAAAGGGGACGACGAGACGCCCCGTTTCGCTGCGAGTGCGGTAAAATGCAGGGCAGCTCACTTCACGTGAAGCATGGAGGAGAGAGGAAAAAGGGCGTTTCGCGGGATGCGCCGGGAGTGGGGGGGTAAAATGCAGGGCAGCTCACTTCACGTGAAGCATGGAGGAGAGAGGAAAAAGGGCGTTTCGCGGGATGCGTCGGGAGTGGGGGGGTAAAATGCAGGGCAGCTCACTTCACGTGAAGCATGGAGGAGAGAGGAAAAAGGGCGTTTCGCGGGATGCGTCGGGAGTGGGGGGGTAAAATGCAGGGCAGCTCACTTCACGTGAAGCCACGCTACGGAGACGTCTATTTGGCAAGTTAAGGGACCAGTCGAACTTCCCCCCACGTTACGGATAGCTTAGAAGGAAAGCCGGCCAGATTTAACAACCCCTTTTACAAGCTGAAGTGACACTCCACCGTGCGGCTAGGCAACGGGAGCGTCGGGAAACTAGAGTTGTGTTGCTCGACTTACCTCTGAGCAGATCAGCCTTTCAAATAAAAGGGATCAATGCCCCGAAGTGTCACACACACACACATCTCCGCAATATGTACGAGCCGCTGCTCTTATGTGCGTGCGAGGACGGCGGGAGCACGGCGTGAAATGTGGTCGTTGGAAACGCGGAATCCAGGGAAACGGCGAGGTGATCCTCGATTCCCTGATGACAGTTATATTTGCTTAGGCGGGTTGGAACCATCCGTTCGTCGCCAGCTTTCCAACTTTCTCGTGCTTTCCAGGGAGATGGTCAAAACTTACATGTTCGTGGTACCTTACGACGGAAAGTTACGTGGCCGTAACTTACATTTGCTATATATATACACACACTTCGCATGGAATTGGGCGTGGGGGCTGTACAGGAGATTGCAGGGAGGCTTGTACTAAACATGAGCGTACGAGTAAAGTACTTTCGCTGAATTGACATGAATTGTGTGATCATTGCGTGTTATCCGAGTTCGTCCATGGCGTGCTCGGGAGGAGCGGATTGTTTCCGGACCGTCTTTCAAACGTTCAGAATTTGCCGTGTTTCTTGCCAGCATTACTCGAACGCCCCTTACTTGTCGGGAATGGGGAATGCAGCAGGATGATTTCCTGGATCCCGTGCGATTTCCTGGACTTTCGCGTCGCAAGGCAACCGATGCAAATCACAACTGGATGCGAGTGTGACGACGATCATTCGTGTTAGAGGCAGCCCCGAAATGAACGCAGTCGTCAAATGCCCTGTACGGTAAACATCGTGTGGAGCTGCAGACGAATCTCAGCAAAAATAACCGTTTTTTTTTTTTTCTCTTCCCCGTACCAAAACCTTACGAAATTTGTAAAAAAAAAAAAAAAAAAAAAAAAAAATGGAAAAAGTTGTCGTTCGTTTGCGGAGTGCCAATGGCCAACATTTTGACTTCTGTAAACATCTGCGAAAGTGTGATTCCAATTAGCAGTAGTTTCAATGGTGTGCCCAGCATTGCGGTTCGAGCTAATGCATGCTTAACGGGGATCATTTCTCTTACAGCCTTGGTGTTTCAGCTTCCTTTTACTCATAGTAGTGTTGCATCTCTCCTGCTTTCCTTGGGATTTCATTCTCATTCACCACCACCCTGTAACGAAAACCAATTTCGCATCCTTTGTTAATGCCTTTCTGAAACTGTCAGATGCTTTTGTTCATCAAATATTCGTTGGTGCCTTTTTGCTTCAAGTTTGTGGACGAATTTTGACGATTCGGTGTGAAGTTGCAACTTTTAAGGAAATATCTCGTTTTTCAGAGTAAGCGAAACTGTTGAAATGGTGTTCAGGAACAGAAATGCAGATTTGTAATCCAAACAGCAAACTTAAAATGAGTGAACATGATGATGTAGGTGATGCAACATTAAACAATAATTGCGATTTGAGCTCTTGTGAAGTTATTGAGACAAATAAAGTGAGTTATTCCCTTTTTTGAATGCTTTTTTCATTCATTATAAGCATGAACTTTTTTCAGTGTTCTCATTTTTTTGCAAATTTAAATGAGGATTTCTGCTAACAAACTAATGTTCAGCAGTAACAAATAGCCTTGAAGTAATATTTGTGTATTGAAAATTCCAAGTTCCCGGACTTTCTCTTGCAAAACTCAATCCATCACACGATTAATAAATTACTTTGCATAGTATTTCCCAAATCAGTTCTTTGGAAAAATGTCTAGAGCTTTGATTCCATAAACGGAACCCAGTTTTGTTGTAATTTTTTCCATGATTTGGAAGAGTACTTGAGAACGTTTGTGATAGAAAATTTGTGTAATAACTTTACTCATGTTCTCAAATAACTGGTTATTGAAATTACAAAAAAGATTGTTTGCAAAGATAGTTGTATCTTAATTGTCACATTTAAGTATTTGACAATAAACACACATGTATGCATTCATTGTTAAATATCTAAGTTATTTGATGACAAAATACCAAAAATAGGAGTTACCTTAATTTTAGATTTTGCATTTTATATCTTAGGTGAGATATGAAAGCTTATAAAAAATTTATATGCATTCCTGCCTCTCAATAGATGATTGTATCAAAGTAATTCGGTTTTCTTGGTAAATTTGAAAAGACAATTTAAAATGTTTGAAAATAAATATTTAAAATATTTATTTTTAAATATTGCGGAAAAAAGTCCTTGAACAAATTCAGTGAATTGCAAAAAAAAATGTTTTATAAACCCGAATGTTGAGAATATCGAATAATTCTTGTTCACAATTGTTTGTAGCCATTAATACAGAAGGAAAATAGGTTTTATGTTTTAAGTTTGCTAATTAGAATGTGGTTTCCCCCAACTCTATTATAAAGTATTGTAAGTTGTACATCCTGTTTTATTATGAGAAAATTTGAAAGTGCCCTTGCTATTTAAAGGAGGTGCATACTGTTTGTTCCTTAATTATTCAAATCAGTGAGCCGGTAGGGATATATGTAATTTTTTCACAACAAGAAAAGTTTGGCACATCCTCAGCTTTGCATTCCCTAAAAAAAAAAAGGGGAGAGGAACTATAGAAAGATCATGAAAAATTCAAAGTTAGAAAGGTCAACATAAAAACGTCGAAGCCTTAGAGCTGTGTAATTTTTAAGAGTACATTACATCAAAAAATGGTGAATTGAGTAATCATTGAAAATAAATTACAATTATTGCTTGGGAAAATTATTGCTTCTTTCTAAATCATTCTCAGATAACATGGTTTTTGAATGTTGAACTTTCTCATCATTGTGGCATTGCCAAACTGACATTACAAATGACTGCTTCACATTTGAAACATGTATAACCAGAAATTGTGCATTAGGGTTGTGGTTTATGTTAGTAGCATGTGGTTTTAGAATGCTGAATTTGGTATGAATAGTTCACTGATAAGAAGTACAGAATAATAAAGAAATTTGATATAATCATGTATATAGGAATGATGAAAACACTGATATAAATAACATTGTTGGTATTTGTGAAAATGAGTTTTCACCACAGTTACACTGCAGGTCACAAAAGATGCAAGAAATTGTGATTGTTTGGCTTTGATGAAAATTAAAAGTGCGAGAGTGCAAATATTCATGGAATCGTAGGAAAATTAGGTTAAAGAAAGAATATGGAATAAATGCAATTATAAAAACATAGGGAATTATAATTGATTTTATTGAGTAAACGTTGATTGTGGTTGTTTGGTAACAAGATGGTGGTACAAACCTTGTAATAGTTGAAACTGTTGCTGTAAATAACTGGAATTTGTGCTATTACATCCTGTTGATAAATTTACAGATTTAATTAAAGTAAATCAACTATAACTGAGAATATCAAAATTGTGAAATGTATGTATTTAGCAAGCTGTTACTGTTTCATTCTGAGTGAATTCGACATTTTTGCATTTAGTTGTGTATATAAAATAAATTTCAATTGTATCCTCACATTTTCCTAACTCTTGGTTAGAGGAATGTGAGTATACAATCAGAAGTTCAGAAGTTAGGAAATTGTTGTTTAATTAAAGAATTTCGCTGTTTAAATGTTGAAATTGGCCAACATAAAAATGCATTATTAGATTTTAGAAATTCATTTACCCATGTATTATTTCTGAAACTCTAAATAATGATCAATGGAATTGGTAGGACAAATGTTTGGTCCATTAGAATTCTGGAAAATTGTCAGCATTTGGAGTATTTTTTAGATTTTGTTAGCCATTCAGATTATTTCTTAATTTTGCATTGGTATTATTCATAATGCATAGGGTATGTGATTTCTTCATAATTATGCTCTCAGAATACATTTCACATATTTACATGTGGTAGGACATCACCTCATTAATACAACAATTAAATAGTATCTGTTTGCGAATTTGTGAATCCCATTTGTGTAGTTACCTTAAATACTGAATTATTCAGCATGTTACACTGCATGCGGAATTATATGCATTCATGATTTTAGATTTTGCATTAGGAACTTAGTGAATCATGATTACTGACCTGTTGTGGTTATTATTTAAATGCATGTCATCAGTAAATGTATGGTTACCAGTGTCCGCTTTTAATATGAAATATTTGTGACCAGTAAAATACAACAGTGGTTGTGCAAAACAAGCTTGTTTATTTTAAAATATTATTTTGTGAATTATCTTTAAAACAGTTTTAGTTTATTTTCTAAAAACCAAGTTTCCCTATATGCACAATCAAGTATTACTGCTGACAGATCTATTTTGTTCTACAGACTCTGTATGCAAAATGTTTCTGGATGATCTCCATGAGGTTGAATGCATTGTTTGGATTCAATTATCAAACTTATTGTTTCAGGAATTACATCAGGTGTATTTATGTAGCAAAACGTTCATGTTAAAATTTTCAAAGCCCACTCAATTTAAGTGTTAAGTACCCAATCTGTATTTGCTGTTTGCTTGCTCACTGTAATATTTGCAATGTGGCAGTAAACTGCTGTATGTAAACAATAGTATGTAACCATTTGGACACACAGAACATTTGCATCATTTTAAATGTATGTTATGAATTCGGATGCATATTTTTCCGATCTTAATTCAACAATGATGTCGCCTAATTTTTTCAACATAAAAACAAGCTTATATTTCTGTGATTATGTTTGTTATAAAATGAAGTGGAAATCAAAATTTCAATTCAATGGCTAAACTTTAAATTATAAAAATCAGTGATTGTTTATGATTTTTTGGTTTCCTTTTTCTTAGACAGATGAATACAAAGATTTGAATGAATCTGATTTCGAGAGTGCTGAAGAAGAAAGAGAATCATCAGAAGAAAATACTGCAGTAGTATTAGAAGAATTGGGAAATTATGAAGAAGAAAAACAGGAAGTTAATAAAGATGTAAGTTTTTGTTTCCCTTTGAAGTCTCCATTGATCACTATTTTAACTAATTATACATGTGTGAATATAATAGATATTCAATTTGATGATCTCACAGATCTCAGACTTTACTATTATGTGTACATTTAATGGTATATGGAAATGGTACATGTGATGACATAATTATATAATTGTGAAATTTTACATTGTAGATGGTGATAAAAGATATTGAACCATATTGATCTTATAAATGAGTATAAAATATAATTCATGCATTTTATGCTCATGTATGTAATGTTGATGTAATATATTTTATTAACATGATAATTTTTTCATTGATACATAATCTTTAAGGCCTGCATGTAATGTGTTGTTTAAACTACTATACTGATATGCGTTGTTCTGATTTTATCGTATATTCTTACTGCAACCATCCATATTACGGTAAGTATTTGATTTTCTAGTAAAAATTGATACCAGCAGACCATATTGGTAATATGCTTATAAACACACCACCAGTACTGATGGTTCTTTTATGTTGGCTTGTAATTACTGCTAATAAATCCGTTTTTGTGATACGTATTTAAGTATATCATATTTCAGGATGTCTCTCCAAATCAAGAAAAATGCTTAGATGATGATGAAGATCGAAGAAATCCACAGTATATTCCAAAGAAGGGTATATTTTATGAACATGATGATCGTACTTCCACAGATATTAAGTAAAAGTGCATTATTTACAACAGTTAATAAAATGAACATTTTTTCTTAGAGATGATCTACCAGAAAAAAAAGAAGAGAAAAAGAAAAAAGTATGGAAGGAGCAAGATAGATGGACACATGACAAGTTTATTGAAAAAGAGCAAACGCCAAAATCTCGAGAAGAACTTGTAGACATATATGGATATGATATTAGAAATGAAGATGTCCCACCACGAGCTCGCAGAAGGAGAAAATATGGGTACAAAGTTATAGTGTTTTTGAAGGGAAAACGTTCAGTGTTTTATTTTTTATTTGTTTCGATTAAAGCATGATTGCAAGATTTTCAAATTTTTTAAATAATTTGAAGGAACTGTAAATGCTGTCTATGAATGATGTGAATTTATTAAGAGCAAATTAACTAATTAGCGCGTATTTCTCAAGTACAAATGTTGAGTAGGTTTTTTCCTTGTTAAAGGCGAAATTAATTGAAATTGCACAAGGTTTTCTAGTCATGTGCCCAAGTATTTCATTTCATGAAACAGGCATTATCTGCACCTTCAAGTTGACCTATTAAATGAAGAAATACTTCTAAAGATTCTAAATGATGAATTTTGAGTTTGATTATGTAAAGGTGTATGCAATATTGAATTCCATTAATCTTAAACAACGTGTGTTTTATAAGTGTTCACAGCAGAAGATTTGTGTTTGCAGTAAGATCGACAGTCTTTTATCTGAAATTCTCTTCTTTGAAACCATTTCCAAACCGTTTTATTTTTTTTCTTATGGAAGGAAACATTATTGTGAGTTGCTCTGTTGCAAGTTTAATTAAATCAAATTGCGAACGAAGCCAGCCCGATTCTCAAAAAAATAGTTAATGTGTACCAATGTTATGCATCATCAGTTTAATTTCTGTATTAGTCGTTAAAAAAAATTCGAGTTGGAAATACTTATCAATCCGAGTTTATTCTCATATGTTTACCTCCATCATAACAAGAAATTCCTGCAATTTTTGTCCAATTTCCCAAGTTTTTTTCAGCATCTCGTTGTATTTTCATTATAGAACTGATGAGGTCATGTGAACCAAACTCATACAGAAGTACGGTGTAATAATTTAAAGCATACAAATTCCAAATGTTCCATCTTTAATATTTCAGTGGTTTTTACATTTGTTGGACTCATGATAAAAAATGTTTGTTCAAAGAACACACATTTTTTAGTAGTTTTATAATGTTTTTTTTTCTCATTGCATAATCCAAATGAAAGGTTCCACTCATATAATAATTGAAAGATTTAAAAATTGGTTTCCAGTCGCCAGAAAGATTCACAAGTAACTGGTAACAGTACAAATGCAGTTTTTGCTTTCTTATTAATTTTATTACAACATTATGGAATAAGATCAATGGATGGAAGGGTATTTAACGTTTTAATTATTAAGAATCATCTTGAAAGTGTAGATTTTGAAAATGAAATTTCCCATATGATCAGGAATTGTGAGGGTTTCATCATTGTTCTGCATTGTTTTTTTAGACGCATACCAAATAAATATAGCAGAAACTGGGAAGATGAAGTAGCATATCATAAACATCGATTTCGAGAAAATGAGAAAATAGAAAATCAGCTGAAACTGAAGCAGGGAAGACTAGAGCAGATACATAGACCAGATAAAATTCGTAGTACAGTTAACAAGCAAACTACCTCAAGTGTGATAATGAATACAAAGCTTAAATCAGGATTGCATCATGTACGAAAAAACGCTTATCATGTCCAAACAAATGATGCATCCTCCAATAATGCATCTTCACAAAACAATCTTCAAAATTCGAAATTTTGTAAATTTGATCATCTCGCAGATCATGTTGAACAGGAAACACAAACTGAACCTTTGTTTGCAAAACCTAAAAATCGTAGTTTTGGTAGGCAGTCATTTCCTGTATCAAGTCATGGACAGCTAAAGGATTCTCATAAAACAGATAAAGATATCAGAAAACCCAAAAATGGGATGGTTGCATCTCATAAAAAAATAATTTCAAGTAAGTTGAAAAATTCTTTTTATTTTTTAAAGTTATTTTCGAAATTTACAGGATCAACAGAAAGGCGTCAGTTAGCTATCCCACCTCGTTTACAAGATAGTGTCAATCGTCCTAAAAGATATTCATCACTTCGACAGAGAGCAGTTACTGAATCTGTTTCAACATTCCCATCTTATTATGATTGTGGTAAGGCTACCTCTTCATGCATGCTGCTTTAAAATATCAAATCACATCTAAAAAGTCAACTGGATTTTTTGTTTGATAAAAGCACGACAGAATTATGCTTTATCCAGATTCCATAAATAAAAATCAATGAGTTATATTAGTTACTATCTCATTTTGGGATTAAGCGATATATTTTCAAAAAAATTACAAAGATCTCTGTAGCATAACATATAGAATTGCGTTTTCCATAAGTTTCCTGATAGTTCAAGTGAATAATGTGAACTTATAATTAATGCAAACAGTACAGTATGCAGTATAGTATTATAAACTTTGAACTTCTGTATATTACCTTTGTAAATTTGATTATCTCTAGTAATTTGTGAAAATTGTTTGTATTTTACTTAAAACAATTTTTCCATGTAACAATTTTTACTTTCAGATCCAAATGCAGGAATTGGGAAAAGTACTGCCTCCCATATTGCTTTACCTGTTGCTGGTTCTATTTCTCCTACTTCAACTTACTCTGAAGGTTTTGTGTCCCACAATATACCTAACATACCAACTTCTCAGTCTTCTCATATTTTCCCCTCAGTCCCTAATCAATCATCACAACCTATAATGTCATCATCCTTTATTGCTGCCAATCGACCCATTTTAAATTACTCACCTAATCCAATTCCGTATCACCAATATGGTTTTAAAGGATATCCTTCTCCTGTACCAATGGTAAGTAGTTTATAAAAGCTTTTTAAAAATACAATTTACTACTACAGCCTCATCAACCACAAGAAATATTTAGTAATGGAGTAGCTTATTATGGGCCACAGCATCAACTTATAAATCGTATACCTACCAAAAGACCAACAGCTGCTATACCTATTTTGCAACCTCCTGAAAGTCAAGCGTATGAGATGCTGCCCGAAGAAACATTTTTGCAAAATCAAATCATCATAGATAATAACTCTATAAATGATCCTCTGATGGAGAATGCTCCATCATTCAGTTTGCCATATACCATAACTACAAGTAACACTTCCATTATAGATTTCAGGGAAAATCCTCTTGTTGAACAGACAGCTGAAGCAAGTGATGATTTGATAGTTGCTGAGGATGCTTCTGTTCATGTGATGGCTGATTGCCTTTCGGAATTACATTTTTGTGAGGATCCTGTAGTAATGGAAGAAAATATAGAAATTGCCCAGCTGAACAGACATTCAAATCTAGAAGATACTAAAATAAATGTTGCAAGTGCAGAACCAGAGCTTCCACCTAAAGTTGAAGAAAAGGACACACCAGTTGAACTGCATGAAGTGCAGTTGTCTCAGGTGGTAACAAATGATCAAGTGATAATGGCAAATGATGAAGAGCATCATAATAAGGTTAATACAGGAGAAGAAACACCAGTGTTAGTTAGACAGTTGCATGAAACTAGTGAGACAAATGTCGTAGTATGAAAATCAAGTATATATGGTACTTAAAAACCTATTAATTTATTTAGTAATGGAAATGCTATAAAACTCAAATCCATCCATATTAATGCATTATTCCTATCAGTGCTTATTCTACTTGTTTGTGCTTATCATTTCTGCCTTGTGTTGAATACATCAATCATATCATTTGTAGCATGGATGCAAACTTTTTTTCCAACACTTGTTAGCTGCACCTAAGATTTGAGTAAGTATTAAGTACAAATCAAGTTTCTCCCTTCCAAAAAAACTTATAAACAAAAATTCAAATGTAACTTTTCGAGCCACAAGTTGGAAAAATTTACTAACTTTGGAATGGAACTATGCCTCTAACACATCAGGTAAATAAAAAGTATTTCTTAAAGATCAAGGATTTAAGATTTTCAAGATGGAACAATTGCCATGAAAAGTTCACCTAACCTTTATAATTGTAGCATCTTGATGGAGGTATTCAAGTATCCTTCAATTCAAGTACTGTTACCTGCTTGACTATTTAGCTATCTTTATCAACATTGCACTCATGATTTGCAATCAATTACGCTATTTCTTGATGTGAAAAAATCATTGATCTGTCAAGTAATTTTATTTCTGTTTGTGTACGTTTACATGACTGTAAATCAGTTGCAAGATCCTTTATGCAAATCTATCTTTAATCACTCATATCACAGAGATGCTACTAATTGATTCGAAATTCTAAGCATTTCATTGTGAGGAAACTTGAAATTTCTGAAACTTCAAAGCAGTTTTTATGAATCAGAAGTTGGAATTGAAAATTTACAATGAAAAGAATTTTGAAATTCTTTCCATTGTAAACATATACGAGAGAAAGTGTCTAACAAATTTCGAACCTAATCTTCAAACTTATTCACACATTTTCTCCAATCGTCTTTAAAGTTATCGAAAATTATTGCTTCTAATTATCACTATATTATCACTTCAGCAGGATCATGAAACACACATGAACCAATTGAACGTGAAAACTTTCGTTTAATAACTTTTTAAGGTGCACAAAATTTTCGAGATGTGCCCTCAGGGTTTGCTGTGTTTAATGTATGACTGCATCGATCGCTTTTTCATGTTCATATACATTCAATACTTGAAAATGTTAAATGATTTCTGGCATCACTTGTGCATGAACCTCTCCTTAATAATACCCCTTTCGGGATTACTAGTAAAGCATTAAACTTAAGTGCTACTCAGTTCCGAAGCACGAAATAACTTGAAAAAACAAAAGAAAACATGTCTCAAGCAAAACATAGAATTCCTAACACATCGACAATAAAGAGATTTAGAAATGCGTGAAAAGATTCACGACTAGCATATCTGTACACAAACATATGGATACAATTTCAAGTCCATTCATATATATAATATTATGGCGTGAATAAACTTGAAATTTCAATTTGATCGAGGATTTTTTGTTCTCAAATTGCCACATAAGTAATTGGAACGTACGTAAAAAGTGAAACAAGTTAAACCGAATTAAAAGGATTTTTTTTTTTCTTTGATAAGCAAAATCTTACATCACAGACAACTGCGTGTCCACTTTTCTACGTCGTTGTGCCACAATCTCGAGTTTTCTGACTAAAAACTACTTTAATAACATTCGTCAGTTTAGCATCAAATCAGCAACCGTTACTTGGTCCTGAAATCCCGTGATCTTTAATTTCACTGCATTACATGTTGGAAATCAGTGATTTCTTTATTTTTTTCCAATGCAATCTGCATCTCTAAAGTTGTCCTTAAGCACCGAATGCTAAAGTTTAAGAAACCCCAAAATCGAAGTCTAGTAAGTTGAATTTTGAAATGCACATTTTCGTTAGAAGTTCTGATTTGATTTCCAAGCTTGATTTGATTGCCTATCAGCTAATAAAGGAGTAAGCACATTTGTAATTTACAAAAGTTCATTGTAAATTGTTTTTAGTAAGTGACTAATCTGCATCTTTGAATACTCGTGGCTATGTCGGTGATAATGGCCATTGCAAAAACTATCTAAAGTATTTCCTCTAATGGAAATAAATCACTTTCCAGTATTTTATTTAAAAAAACTATAACTTGGCTGAAGTATACAGACAAGCTAATTTAAAAACTAGTCAGCTGCAACTTTAGTTGTTAGTTGCTGTAATCAGTTTACAAACAGAAAACTTATGGTTGATATCATACGTTTTCCAAAGGTGTTTCTGTTTCTTCAAGAGAAGTGTTGTTGTTATACGTACTTTTGTTATGGATTCGTTACGTTTGTAATGCTCTGTAACATTCTCATTATTTTCAAAATCAAAATAGAACTTTTTTCTAGGAATCGATGCTTTTCCACTTTTATTCTCTCCCTTGTTCTCTAAGTGCATAAATTCTAGAACTAAAATTCTTCGAGATTTTTCATTATGAAAATAAAGTGGGAATTTGAAATAGTGAGTTTTGAGATTCTCACAATCAGGGAATCCTTTCGAGCATGCAAGAACGGCACCAGAAGTTTTTTGAGCATAGATAGCGATAAGGAAGTAAATTCAAGATTGTGGTATCGCAGTCGTAAATAAAAGTCAGTTAGCATTGCCAAGAAAACAGACATCCATAGATCTACAGACAATTTATGCATACGTATGTGGTTACGCGCAAGATGCCAATTATGTACGCCAAAATTTGTGTGCACTTAGTTTGCAAAGTACCAAACAGTTTTCTGGTCTTCGTATATATTACATTTTAATAAAAGTTTCTCCTCCCTCTATATATTGTAGAATTCTATATATTACGGTCTCGTTTGCGATCTTGCTTCGCAGTCGGCGATGAATAATTTCATTAATTTCTTGGTATAAGTATGCAAGATTTATTCTGTTTATGTTTTAAATGGAAATCGATTTTTTATTTTTTAGTTTGAGTAGAATTCAAAATATTCCACACCATATAAGTAACAAAAGTGTAACCTAAGTTTTTTCCATTTTCTAGAGAATTTCGGAATGAATCGTAAACTGCATTGGATTCTGGTACTTTTGAGTGCACTATGTCGAAGACAATAGCAAAAGTATGTTTTATGATAAACACCAACTTTGTAGATCCTTTGTACATGTGGTTTTGTTATGAGAGATCATATTATTAGGCATTTAAAGACAGTTAGCCAATAGGGAAATGAGAATTAACAGTTTTCTCATGTTGGAGCTGTTTCAACTATATCAGAAATGAAGTTTGTTGAAGTGTAGAACATAAACAAGAAAAATCTGTGGCTCTTTTCACAGATTTTCTCTAGTGAATAAATTAGTTGCCAATGTTATTCAATAGTGATTATTATAAGTTTTGTGTTTTTAAAGAATTATGACATGGAAGAAAAAGAGTTACATGAACATACCCATAATGTTGACTTGACTAAATTACCAGAATCGGTTAGAGAGAAGTTAGCCGAATTGGACTTGGAATTATCAGAAGGTAAAAGATAAAAGGCTTTTATAAATTTTGTTTCTTAAAGTTGTCATCCGTATAAGTTGTTTTCAAGGAACAAACTTCTCTTCAATTTACTCAAGTTTTAAAAAGTGTACCATGTAAATATTTCCTGCCTTCAATGAAATTTGGTAAACATTTCAAGGAAGTAGGTTCTCAGTGGACCAAAGTGCGTTTGAGTTTTGTCTCCATGATGCGGAAATGATTTAGTTCACGTAAACTTAGTGTGCTGATCTCCAAATATCAAATGACATTGACAGCTGTTGAAAAGTTTAGGCGATATTGTGTAACTATAAGTATAATAATAAAAAAATTTTTGTACATTAAGAGAAACTTAAGGATTTGCTTTACTGAATACTCTAGATCACATTTATTCTTAAAGCATGTTGTAGTTAAATTACTATTTTTTTTTGATTATGCATCAGAAGTATCAGGATCTTTGGAATTACAAGTTTCAAAACTTTACCGAACACAAACTTTCCTCGAAGTCAACTCTAGTAAAAGTTGAATTCCAAGTATTTATGTCAACAAAAGCACACAAAAGATGACATTATTTCAATCCAAAGTGTTTTGTTTTGTGGACAATAAAGCCATTTCTGGGAAGAAAAGGATAGTGAGGTTGACTGATAGCGACTATACAGCTGATAACTTGGCATGCTATCTTCATTAACAAATGTGCAACCTTTCTGAGATATGTGGAAAATATCTTCCATAGCTTTTCGTTTGTAAATCGAAAATCTTGGTATTTTACTGCTGTTGTTTGTTATGTGTTCTGTTATTCTTTGGTTGGATGCAAACTCAGTCATTAGTTAATATAAAGAAGTAGGATAGGTCTTAAAGAACGTCTTTCGAAGTTACTATCGCTAGTATTAAAAAAGAATCAAAGTGAACTTTTGTTTGTAACAGTCCTAGAGTCCCCTTTTTTTAATAAGCAGAAGTGCATTTAAATATGAGTGATGAATTCTTGAATGGCATTTACATGATGAATTTTTGTGTGCACCGTCTTCTATGCAATGGAAATGGAGAATCTTATGCTTTCATTTTTCTCCAATTTGCATGTGAAGCCTAATTGTTTCACAGTCCTGAGTTTTACAAAAGTAATCATGATATTAATGTGGATAAAATTAGGGAGTCAGATTATTTGGTCAAATTTGTTCATAAGCAATTAAGTTGAAATTCATGATGCATTCAAATTGACTTCGCTAGATATAGTAGGTTAATATATCCATTTATGAGATAATGATCTTAGTGGTAGCCTTCTAGAAATATTAATATTTCGCATTAGCAGAAATTAGCAAAAATAAGTATGTAATCTCAAGCGGTATGATACAAGTTGCAGCAAAATGTATTTTTGAAATTTTTTCAAGTATATGAAGGTAAATTTAAAAAAACTTATTGAAAAGAGGATATAAAAGAAATTTTTATTTCTGGTATCAGTGAGATTTGGAAATGAATTCTTTGGTTACAAAGAACATCAAAAAAAAAAAAATCTTTAAATTTATGTGAGAAAAATAAGCAGTTCTGTAATTCCTTGAGTGCCTTTTTTTAATAAGAAAACAGAAAACAGTTAATGAGCTATGTCACAAATAAGCATTATAATATTTGTATGTTCTCGAAATTTTTTGTCTTAAAAGGAAATTTATTTTCATCATTTAATGAATTTTGAGAACTGTTTTAGCTATTTATAATGAATGCTTTTCCATTAATTCTGATAATTTTTATGTTTATTTCAAGGTGATATTACACAAAAAGGATATGAAAAGAAAAAAGCCAAAATCCTTGCACCTTACATAACAGGTAAATAAAATTAAAAGTAATTTTATGTTGTTAAATAGGTGACTTCGAGTATTAGAGAAATTTTCAAGAAACATGGTAAAGGTTATGCGATGTTAAGAATCAGAAAAATGTAAAGTACATGCATATTTACTAAATTCAAGCAATTTACTGTTTTTAAAAGATTCGTTGATGGACTATTAAATTTACTAAAATGGAAGTTGGCTCAAAAAACGAAAAATTGAAAAAAGCAGGACGGTGATAATATATCAGTGGAATAAATTAAGAAATTTCATAATATAAACATTTTCATTATTGTATACACAACAAATTACCGTTAATACACCAACTTACAAATTGCAGATCTTGCATTCAACTTTATGTTTATGATACTTCTGTAGCAGTCACTTTTTCATGAATATTTTGCTAGTTACTCTTAAATTTTTTTTTTGGTTTTTTCGGTGATACAGGCATCAATAATAAATTCTGAGTATTAATACAATGCAAATTTTTATTAGAATGTAAAGAGGCTGATTACATAACTAATTGAAGAATCAAGTGAGTAATAATGATTAATAAGGACCAGTATTATAATTATTAATCAAACTGTACCTAATTATTAATAACCACAAAGGAAACAATTGCAGTATCTGTGGGAAAACATTTGAAAATCTCAAGTCTCTTTGTAATTTATCCAAATATGTTATATGATGTTTTCAAGCAGATTGATGTGAAGCAATTATTGTAAAATATAAATATGATAAGAAGCATGAAAGTAAGATTTTCATTTTTTGTTGTGTTTACTGTAGCTTCGTACTTTATTTGTATAGCTTTTATGCTGGGTCTTTAGATGGTTGATATGCATTTTATGCTTTGAATCACATTCAGAAACTGTACAAGTTTAGTTGTTTTTGATTTTAATTGAGGCCAGTGGACTGAAGCAGTATCAACAGTGTTATCATATACTTTTTCTTTCCTTTTTTTTTGTATAAAGTTGTGTATGTCAAAAGTACAGTATTTGTGATAACATACTTAAATGTATGGCATAACTGTATATTTTGCTGTATATGTACTCATAGGAATCTGAATAATCCAGAAGTTCTTTTTTTATCATTTCGCATGACTGTGTTCCTTCAACTCTCATTCCATAGGACATAACAACTGTTTCTCTTAAATAAAAAAAGAATAAGGAATTCTCCAAATTGTATGTGTGCATCTTTTTTAGATGTTTATAAGCTTTTCTTCACTTCACTTCATGGCTATTTAGTCCATATATGGTAATTTATTTTATTGCTTTCTTGAAGTTTCATGACACAGTCTAACATAAAGCTAATGACAATAAGTACTAATGGTGATCAAGCACTTTGTTCAGCCTTTCATGTATCTCATGTCAAGCATGTTATATTTTACTTTATTGTTGTTGGTTTTTTTTATTACACAAAAAGTGACACATGTATGTAGTATGTGTCATTTGGGGGGGGGGGTTGAGACCCTTTATTGACAATTTAGCAGATTTCATACAATTACTGCTTTGGTCTCCTTATAGCTTCTCGTTTTTTTTTGTGCTATTTGCAATATTTAATTGTTAATTGTGCATTAATTCTAATACACTTTTTTCTTATTTTCATGTTGATTTGATTAAAAGTATATATCGGTATTACTTCTGATGTTAACTTGATAGTTGAATGACAGAGGAACATCGATTATGATGTTAATTTCTCAAGGAGAATGCCCTGTGTTGATTTTTCATGTAGTTCAAATAGCCTTTTTGTATCCATGGAGTTGAAACATATATATTGGTTTTTATTTTCTGTAAAATGTCTTTAATATCCACATGAATTGTAAAAATCAGCACTTTTAAATTACTTAAAATTTGAAATATTATTTATGAATACTGATTTGGCTAAACACATTGGTGCACGAGTGAGTTTGATCTCTGCATCATATTTGTACTCAGGATGTTCTTGATTCTGTAAGGACTTTTGAATACGAGAATACTGGGGAATGAATGGTTTCTAAGCATGTGTTTGTTCTGATGATTCATGCTCCATGAATGGAAGAAAAAAAAAAATTGGTTGAGATCGTTTTTTTTTTTTTTTTTTTTTTTTTTCTTTTGTGTTGTAGCCATCAGTTTTGGAGTGTGACTATTACACAAAACAATGAAAGCGTAATGTTTTATTTTTTTTCCGCGGTATCTTGTTTTTTGTGCAACTTTTTCCTTAACAAAATAGTTCATTTTTATTTTTGAAATCTTTATCTTGTAGCTTCAGTTTGCAGTTGATACAAATATATCCAGTACTCTGGAATATTCATTTCAGTTGCATTTTTGATCACTACATAAAAATATTGGTTTATAAAGGATTTGCTGATCTGAAAGGTGTATGTAAAAGGGGACTTAATTAAATCCACTGTTTCTTCTTTAAGTATAGGTTTTTAATTGCCTAAGTTTAATTTTTCTCCACAGAATTCTACAAAAGACTGAAAAGCAGTTCAAAAAATGATATTGAATAAAATGTTGTGCCTGTATTTTTTAATTGGCTTAAACAAATGAAATTTAAAAACAAAGCAAAAATATTTATTCTTAGTACACATGTTTATATTTTCTCGTATTTCACCTTGCTTGGCAGAAAGTCCAAGTAGTGCAAAAGTCCACAGTTCAAAATTGAAGGCCATACATTTCAACATAGGCCTTTGTTACTTAGAAAACACTATGAATTGTAATTCTTAACTTCTGTTCTTCAAATCCTTGCCAAATTTACTAATTCAGTTCATCATTTGGTTGTATTGGCTTTACAAAAAATCGAGTTTAATGGGCTTTTCATGCAAGGTTTGAAAGAAAACAAAATGACTTAAGCATCTGAAAGCATGAAAATGTGGATGCTCAAGTTAATGGAAGATAAATCTATTTATGTTTTCTTATCTCTTGCTTTATATTAAATTCATTTTGAGAATTAAGAAATGTAGTTGTTGTGCTGGTTTTTTAAACAAGTGCACTTGCAGTATTATCATCAGCACCTGATACAACTAACTTTCATCATAAAACCAGAAATCGAACTCACAGGCATGTTACCCGAAATGAAAGCAGATATCATTCAGGTAAATCATACATTATTCTTTCATATGGCCATTATGTTTATATGATAAAGCTAAGTCCTTTCCTAATCAAATCAAGTGCTGTGCAGTTTTTCCAATGTGAAATTGGTATATTGCATAAATGCATTACATACTGAAATAAATATTTTGAAGCACAAGGTAAATTTATTGATGTATATTCCTAAAGGAAAGGATTGACAAAAATGTTATGAAATTCAGAGTGCTTCTCAGCAATTTTTGCAATGAGTGCAGAGTTTGCAGAGAGAGAAATATGCATAAATAGGAATGCAAGTGAGATTTTTGACAGAACATGCATTTTTTCATTGCAGAATTTTTGTTAGTGAATGTTGCACTTTTTTTTTCTTTTTGCTTTAGTAGTCTCACCTTCCCAACACCCCTCTGGGTGTTGGGAAGGTGTTGTTTCTACATTGTTTTAAAAGACTTTTAGTATTTTCCCAATTGATCAAGAAAGTATCTGTGGACTATGGAGCTTTTCATGTTTAGTTTGAAGTCTCTGTTGACATCTAATAATTTTGTATTTAAATTTAGAAGTTTTAATAATCATAAGGTATTATGATTTTTAATATCAGTGAAAAGGAGTTGTGAAGAAACAGGAATTAGGATGAATGTGTGAATTACACATTACTAATTACAGTGTGCAGAAAGTGTTCTTGGAAACTTGTGTAAAAGTTAGATCACAAAAAGTTTGGTTTAAGATGGTGCATATGGGTGTGCTTTGATTTCTGGATTATGTTTTGTCACTGCACAATTTTGATCTTTTTTAATTTGAAATATTTAAATGATCACTTCTGAACTATGCACCATTTGATAGTCGAATTTTGAAAATTCCTTGTCTTTCTATAGTTTTGAAATGCAGTTCATTTAGTTTTTTAAAAAAATTAGTTGATCTGAGAGTCATTAGTTGATTGCTTACTATGAATAGTGATTGCAATCTGTTGTAAGTTCATTTGAAATTCAGAGAACTATTATAAATCAGCTTTAAATCTTTTTGCACATAGTAATGCATAATTGCATAAGTACTTTAAAAATCCATGTATATGTTCTCATTTCATTGTTGAACAGAAATCCGTATTGAAGCTGTGCAGCAAGCATTAGCAGCTTTTCAGGAGAAACCTAAACCATCACTGCCTATGCCATCCAAACGAATTTCTGTTCTGAATAGAGACCATCTGAAAAACCAACAGGATGATGATTCAGGTTAAGTATTTTCTGCTAAGAAAGGGTTCGACACTTTAATTTTATGTAGATGTATTTAAATAACTTGAGATGAATAACAAAACCACATAGGATATCATTATTGGAATTGTCAGAAAATTGCGAAAAGAGATTTCGATAACATGTTTGATTAGCACATATAATTTTTTCCAATTTCATTTGCATCAAAATTACACAAAAAAATTAACTTAAAAATCATCTGCACTTTATCGTAAAGAGTACAATGTGATCTTGGTATTAAAATACAAACATTAAAATCAGTCAACTTAAAAAAATATATGCATTAACAGAAAGATCTTAAATATGGGAGCATGCAACCAAAAGGTATGGGAAGCTCTTATTCATTTACATGGTACACCAGCCAAATGCATATGCTAGATGCATACAATTTTCTAATTTATTGTCAGTTTGTAATTTATTTCGTAGAAGTGTTTAGCCTTTTAAAACATTGAATAATCTACAGTATCACATTTAGTTTACAAATCTGTAGCATCCTTTTTATTGGTGTGCGTGTGTGTGTTTTTCCCTCTACTTAAACTGTGTATCATGATGTAGTGATGTTATTGAAACACATTTGAATGATATCGACACATATTGATATTCTCTATCACATCAATTAGTATACAAATAATTTAAATAACTGTTAGCTTCATTTTGTAAATCAAGTCCATGCACAATTTATCCGTCACTTAAAAAATCTTTCAAAACAACCGAACTCGTAAGGTACACTAATTGTGTTTAAGGAAAGTATTACATAATTTCGATTTTTAAGTAGGATTAAAGATGCATGATCATTTCATTAAAAATTATTTGCACTTGTGGGGCTCCCTGTCCTTTTTACATTAGCATGCCAATAATGAAAGTATAGAATTAATAGGGAAATTATTGATTTTGAGTTTAGTTTTATGTTCAAATTTTTTATCCTAAGTATTTTGAGCACTGATTTTTCATAGAAATTTTTATTTGGAATATTTGCTTTAGATTCACGAAATAATATTTAGTTATTTGTCCACCCGTTTATCGTATTACTATTTTTTGTTGTAATAGACATTGGAATGAGTTCTGATGAGAGCAGTTTTATTAATGAAGATACAGCTTCACAATCTACTCCTGAACCAGAAAAACTGAAAGTTAGTTGCCATAATGACATAACTCATCAGGAAGCTGTTGATTCTAATGAAATAGCTTATAATATCCCCGAAAGTCACAGTGTTAGGTAATACTGTTCCATAATTTTAGTCTTTCACTTACATTTTAATTAATTATTTTCCTGGATATAATCTTGGCTTCTAATAGATTATCCAATGGTAGTTGTATGAATATGCATATGCATCCAAAATGGGAAAACGGTCATCATGTTCACATCACTAAAGAAACTATAAATGAAGGAAACTCGAAAGACAATTTTCCAATCTCATGTAAGATAGATGTTTTTTAATATCACAAAAATTTTGATCTACAGTTTGTAATTTTTGCATTGAAAAGTGTTAACTGAACAAAGCCCGTAAGCAACATGACATAGAATGAATCGCATTGAAAATATAAGCAGAATCTCTCAAATGTAATGGATAACTTTGAACAAAAATACTGATATTCGCATTATTGGTTTATTGGCTTGTGAAATTAATTCAATACTATCAGTCTGTCAGTTATGTTAATGATACTAGTATTTAATTGAAAAACTGTTTAAAGCTTATTTATAAAGACGTAACCACTAGCTAGTAAAAATTTTTCATGAGATGTTGAAATGATTGGTGAAAATGTGATTGTATTAGATTCTCGTCCAGATGTTACATACCACTCTCAAAGCTCAGAGAACAGTGTATTTATTGATGACCTTCAATCTGAACTGGAAAATACCAGCATTGCAGAGGACACCACAGGTACAAAGCTGTAAGGATATTTGTATTTATTGTAAGTTTTTGTATTAGGAACGTGCAAATGGAGGGTTTCTGCCAAAATTCAGCAGCTTCTAAATACACTCAAAAAACCAAAACGACGACCTTTGCCAGAATTCTATGTGGATGATGATACAGATATTGAAATAAAAGCTAGTCTTAAAGACCCAAATGCTCCCAAACCAGAAGGCAACTTATTAACGCCAGTTATTGGAGAAACTTTAATGGTAGTGCAAAACAAAGAGAGAATCCTGTGAATATGATTTCCATTAGGTTCCTAAAGGGCTACCACAGAATTTGGAGGCAGCCATTTTACGATATGGCTCTGCTTCTTATAAGGCTGTTTGCGCCACAGTTGTGGATCCACAGTATAAACTAAATTACACCTTAACATATGGTATGCTCACTGATGACATGCAGTTTTTTTGATAGTTTTTGTAGCAAAATTGCTTAGCAGAAGCTACAAAATAGCATATTTTCTCTTAAATCATAATAAACATGAATGCAACTTGAGAGCAGGTGATCGAGTGGCTTTGGTTTATCCAAACAATGATCCCATCAATTTTATTTGTTCCTTTTATGGGTGCTTATTCGCTGGTGTTATTCCTGTACCCATAGAGGTGCCCATTACCCGAAGAGTGAGTGAATTATTCTCCTGTAATCTTCAATTACTGCGAAATTTGCAGGACACAGGATCTCAACATATAGGTTTTTTACTTGGAAGTCTCAATGTATCAGTAGCATTGACTTCAGAGACGTGCTTCAAAGGGTTACCTAAATCTAGCACAGGAGAAGTTATTCATTTCAAAGGCTGGCCTAAAATCACTTGGAGTATCACAGAGCATTTAGTCAAAATTCCAAAAGATTGGGTACCTCCTGCACAGCTTTCAGATGATTCACCAGCGTACATTGAGGTGAAGAAATTAAGAATTTTACTAATTTTTCATTTGTTTCTAGTATGTTACAGATAAACACGGTGCGGTTAAAGGTGTTACTGTAAGTCGCCAAGCTATGCTCCAGCATTGCCAAATGCTAAGTCAGGCATCATGTTACACAGAAGGTGAAGTTGTGGTGTGTGTAGTTGATTTCAAACGAGAAGTTGGATTGTGGCACAGTGTATTATGTGTAAGTAAATTTCTCATTTTGTTCATGTGATTATTTACAGCTTTAGAATGTACTGAATGGTATGCATGCAATATATGTTCCATATTCTTTGATGAAAATGAACCCAGCATCATGGATGCAAATGATTACTCGATTTCGAGGTTGTATTTCAAGTTTCAGTAGCTTATTACATTGTCATTTGAATTTTAGCTAGTATAGCATTAGTTAAGTCCAGAGATTTACATTGGGGCTTGCTGGCCACTAAGGATCATAAAGATACAAACTTATCTTCTTTGCGTTTTCTGCTTGTTGCTGATGGTGCCAATCCCTGGTCTTTATCATCATGTGATCAGTTCCTCAACTTATTTCAAAGCAAAGGCTTGAGGGCAAATGTCATTTGTCCCAATGCAAGTTCAACAGAAGCACACACCATTTCACTGAGAAGGTACAAGTAATTGTTTCATTCAATGTCTTCAACATATATATTATAGACCAGGTTTTAATGCTGTTACTGCTACAAGTCGAGGTGCTTTATCTATGAGTGGTTTAAGTTTTGGAGTTGTAAGGCTAGATCAAGAAAATAGCTTAACATCTTTAACTTTACAAGATTGTGGTCAAGTTCTTCCTGGGTGTAAGGATGCTTCTACAAACTGCTGATAGTAATGCTTGCTGTGTCTAGCTATAATTATAGTGATCAAGTTAGAAGGAGCACCTCTTCTTTGCAAAACTGATGAAATTGGAGAGATATGCATTAGTGCTAACTCATGTGGATATCAATACTGGGGTCTTCAAGGTCGCAGCCATAGTGTCTTTAAAGTTATCGCTGAAGGAGTCACCAATCCATTATTAAACGGTGTTGAATTTGTTCGCTCAGGACTTCTTGGATTTTTGGGTCCTAGTGGATTGGTTTTTGTTTGTGGTTCCCGTGATGGTCTCATGGTGGTTTCTGGTCGTAAACACAATGCAGATGATTTGATTGCAACCGTGTTGGCTGTTGAACCTATGAAATTTGTATATAGAGGGCGAATTACTGTGTTTTCTATCAATGTGCTAAAGGATGAACGAATCTGTGTGATAGCTGAACAGCGACCAGATTGCACAGAAGAAGATGTATGTTGAACACATAAAATCACAAAAACCAGTATTTTTCAGAGTTTTCTTTGGATGTCTCGGGTTATGCACGCTGTTGATTCAATTCATCAGGTTGGCATATATTGTCTTGTCTTGGTTCCAGCTAATGCTTTGCCTAAAAGCGCACTTGGTAAGCATGTTTTTGCCATCTGTAGTAAAACATTGAAATTGCTGAACACTAGGAGGCATCCACATTTCTGAAACCAAACGACGTTTTTTGGAAGGCACCCTGCATCCTTCTAATGTACTTATGTGTCCTCATACATGTGTTACCAATCTACCAAAACCACGAGAAGTGCACCCAGATATTGGTCCTGCATCTGTTATGATAGGAAACATAGTACAAGGTTATTAGGAAGATGTGTAATGCACAGAGATAATTTTTTCATTGCAGGCAATAGATTGGCATCAGCACAAGGGCGTGATCTTACATGTTTGGATGATGATTCAAGGAAGGTATTCATTTTAGTAATTGACCTCAAATAATTATAATCAGTTTTCAGTATCAGTTTATCAGTGAAATTCTAAAATTGCGCGCCCAGACAACCCCTGACCATATTCTTTTTTCACTCTTGAGTGCTAAAGGATCTGTTGCCACCACATTAACATGTTCTCAGCTGCACAAACGAGCAGAGCGTATTATGTGCTTTCTTGTTGGCAAGAAGAGGTTGAATACAGGAGATCACGTAGCACTTATTTATCCACCTGGACTTGATCTCATTTGTTCCTTTTATGCTTGCCTGTATGCTGGCATGGTCCCAGTAACCATTCGTCCACCACATCCCTGTAACTTACAGACTACATTACCAACAGTTAGATTAATCGTAGATATATCAAGAGCATCAGTAATTTTGTGCAATCTGAGTATCGCCAAACTACTTAAGTGCCGTGAGGCTATGGGCGTCGTAGATTTGAAAAATTGGCCATTAATTTTGGAAACTGATGACTTACCACGTCGTAAGTCATATGAATGCTCTAAATTACCCACAGCAAACATGTTAGCTTATTTGGATTTCAGGTATAAATTTTGTAAAACTGTTGATTTGAAGTGCTCATTTGTATTTTTGTTAGTGTATCAACAACAGGAACTTTAGTGGGTATTAAAATGTCTCATGCAGCTTGTACATCTTTGTGCAGATCCATGAAACTTGCATGTGAATTATATCCTTCACGACATGTTGCCCTTTGTTTAGATCCGTATTGTGGTTTGGGTTTTGCTTTATGGTGTCTCAGCAGCGTTTATTCAGGGCATCATTCTCTATTGATTCCGCCATCGGAACTTGAACTTAATCCTTCCCTTTGGTTGTCAACTGTTTCTCAGCATCATGTTCGTGATACATTTTGTTCATATGGCGTTCTTGAGTTATGCACACGAGGTTTAGCATCTTCGTTAGAACTTTTACGACAACGAGGTCTCAATTTATCATGTGTGCGCACTTGCATTGTTATAGCTGAAGAACGTCCTCGTGTTTCTTTGACAAATAGTTTTACAAAGTTGTTTTCATGTTTGGGGTTAAGTTCTCGAGCTCTGTCAACCAGTTTTGGATGTCGTGTCAATGTAGCCATTTGTCTTCAAGGAGCATCCAGTCCTGACCCTGTAACTACCTACGTTGATCTGCGTGCCCTAAGAAATGATCGTATAGCCTTAGTAGAACGTGGTGCGCCACACAGTTTAGCTTTGGTGGAAAGTGGCAAGTTGTTGCCAGGAGTGAATGTAATTATTGCCAATCCGGAAACTAGAGGACAATGTGGTGAATCTAGTCTAGGAGAAATCTGGGTGCGATCAGCACACAACTCAAGTGGCTTCTTTACACCATATTTAGATGAAAATAATCATTCTAGTGTCTTCCAAGCACGTTTAGTTACAGGGTGTGTCAATGAAACCTATGCTCGCACAGGATACTTGGGATTTTTGATTCACAACAAATCAGATGGAGGTAATTGTTGTATTGGTTTACACTGATCCATAATTATGAGTTATGTGCTTACAGAAGATCATGACTCGCTTTTTGTGGTTGGATCGTTAGATGAAGCACTTGTGCTCCGTGGAATGCGCTATCATCCAATAGATATTGAACAATCAGTATCCCGATGTCATAAAAAAATAGCAGAATGGTAAGCAAATGAAAGAGGATTAGATTGATAACTTGATTTTAGTGCTGCCTTCACGTGGACCAATTTACTGGTCATAGTAGTTGAACTCGATGGTAAGGAAAGTGAAGCATTGGACTTGATTGCCCTGGTGACAAATATAGTCCTTGAGCACCATCAGTTGATTGTTGGTGTTGTAGTAGTCGTTGACCCAGGAGTTATACCAATTAATTCTCGTGGAGAAAAACAACGAATGCATTTACGTGATGGATTTCTTGCAGATCAATTGGATCCAGTATATGTAGCATATAATATGTGACATTTTTTATTAGAATCTTATATAATTGAACTTTCCCTGTGATCTAGCCATCGAAGACCGTAGCAAAGTAAAGCAAAAGTAACAAAAACAATGCCAATCACGAAACTTTTATTATATAAAAGACTATGATGTAAACTTTTATATCTTAAACGTAAGAACAATTACAATTATCTGATAAGTAAGAACCTACGAGAATTTACAGTACATATTAAGCTACCATTATCAAGTACAAACATAACTATCAACACAAGAGTTTTCAAGACTTTTCAAAAAGGGATAATTTCCTTTATCTTTTCCCTGGGGAACAGTGCAGTCACATATAGAAGAATTCTCAGTTGCAATTTCCATTTTCCCTGAAGCCTTACACCAAATAGGGCACCACCTCTTTATGATCCAGATGAAAATCAGTGGAAAAGGAGTCATTGTTGCAACAGCAATTGGCATCACTAAAACAAAAACACTTAACACTTCATAATGCAGGATCGTAAATCACCTGTAGCAATATCAGCATCAGGTTGCTCCAATGACACACGAAGCAAGAATATGCTGATACCTGTGTTCTGGATGCCTGTCTCTATAGATATTGCAATAGCATCTTCAGTCGCTAATTTTCCGCACCTTGTAACTACGTAACCCAATAAAAATCCTAACCAAGGTAAACTCAAACCACTGATTATAATCTGTTTTTGTTTGTTTTTTTCTTGAACACATGCTAAATCACTTAGGTACTCACCTGCCATGAAAATAGCTGAAACAAACTATAATTTGTGACGATTGCAAACAACACAATGTAGAGAATCAGGCAAACAGATAAAGGACGGAGCAGTTTCACCATAAACTTGCTGATTTTGGGAAGTTTCAGCTGTATCAGATAACCAATGCCCAACGGAATCACCAAGGAGAATATTCCAGTGGCTATATGCATGTACGGTACATGTAACTTGGCCTGATTGAATAAAACATCACCAAGAGTGAACAACCAAGCGGGCATAACTCCTGAAATGCAACCAAGCAAAGCATGCCTTCAGAGAGCATTCACCAAACTAATCATGCATTTAAGAATACAGTAGTGATAACATTTCTTTGAAGAAACCCCCTAAATACCGGTCCCTACATGTCAACTCTGCTTCAATTAACGAATCAATAACCGCTCCACGATTTGCCAGCTAACAAAAGCACTTGGCAACAGCTAGCATTCCAGTACCAGTTAACCAGTTTGGACATGCACAAAATCAAGGGTTAGCGATTTTCGGCATCCTCAATCGAATTCACAGGTGTTCGCGTGCCTGCTCCTTTATTCTTGTTTTCCTCCATTCCCTTAGTCCTTTCAGGACACAAATCCAAAGAAAAACTCAAAACCAAAACCCGTAAGGCCCTTTAAGGTGATGATCCGGCATCTTTCGGTGGCAACAACACTGAACCAAATGCTGCAGAGATGGGAAGCATAGCCACTGAAGAAAGCACCAAACACCCATTAATCAATGAGCTTCAAATTTCAAAAATCCCCCGTCAACTGCAATCATCGGATGTGTTGAAGGGCAGTCGGAATCCAAGCAAAGCAAACGCTCGAGTTCGCAACCCATCGAAACAATGAAAGCTAATAAAAGTGCGCGACAAGCATTCCACAGCATAAAACAGGATCATAGGAAGAGGCAGCTTTCCACACAGGGGAACAAACACAACAACTTTCCAAATGCCCTTCTGTTGACAGAAACAAAATCACCTGCCTGTACTTTGCACACATGTACGTTGACTTCTTACTGGAGAAGAAAAAGAGAGATCCGGCACCAGAAACAATGCCCCATGAGCACTAATGCCTCCAAACATGTGGCCATGTCGTGCTATCTGGGCACACACTCTATCGTTTGCAGGTAAACTTTGTCCTTGCTGCTGTCTTTTGAACATTTCAGAAGGAACAACAAACTGTCGAATCACAACCCTTGAGACTGCAACCCTGAGGAAGAAGCTGGATCTAAGAACCCCCAAGAGACGTCGCAATTGCAATTTGTAACTGCTTGCAATGTGTTCACACGAAAAAAACCACAACAACTAGGAAATGAAACACAGAAGCAACAAAAGCCACTAATCCAAAGGAAACTACATGGTTCTCTTATACATCCAGGACACAGCAAACACACCAGCTCACAGTTACCTACACAATCTCTACATACTTGAGAAAAATGTCAACAACAATTGCAGTTGCTTCAAACAGAATGCAGGGCCTCTGCTCCTCCAACTGCAAGGCTGGTGGAGGAATGCAGCAGCACTCAATCGTCTGTGTAATACTCAATACGCAAAGAATCTAGTTTTCTAGAGCAAAAAACAAAACACCGTGCTCAACTGTCATTTATACAAAACCAATCTTCCAATCTTTCACAGCATGTAATGCATGCAGCCCGTGGAAATCCACACACAAAACAGGTTAAACATTCTGCAATGACACACTTTCTGCATTTCTCCAAAACCAAAACCATCACGGGATTACTTGAATTCCTAAGTACAACTCGGGCATAATTTACAAAGTGCAAGCACATGATGACAGAAGCACTTTCAAGACATAAACACACAACATTGTTGAAAATCATCACAATACCTGCAGAATGCTCCTACAAGCATAACACAAGTTCACAAATATACTCACCAAATGCCAAAACAGTGCTGATGAAAGTCATGGTAAGACTCAAGTTCAGATTTCCATTCAGCACATATGTCCAGATATTCGAGGCACCACCTCCAGGGCTACATCCAGTAGCAAATAATCCCAACTTCAATCCGGGTGGAGCAAGGAAAGCATAAGCCAAACAAAATGAGATCTAAAATGGAAAATCAAGCTTGGAAAAACAACATCGAGATAATACAATATGTTGGGCAAGAAGAACATCAAGGAAACTGGGAAATACGTTAGTGAAGTCACCAAGTGTAAAAAGTCACCACGGAAAACAATCATTTTCCCAAACACCAAACTCCACATTTTTCCAAGAACCACAAACAACTTCCAGATACGAGCATGAACATTTCATATAACATGCTACCCCAGGAATGCTACAATCAGTATGTTCCATTGCTTTCAGACTGCTATTCTTCAAAAACCTATGCTTTCCCATTTCACATTCTCACTCTTTGTCTGTGCATGTGGTGCTGCATTCTCTTTCAGCATGTATTCAGAAATGAAACAAATGATACTTGCATGCTTCCAAATTTACTGCTATCAAATTTACGAGACTAATGAGAAAACCCTAGCAAACTGCACATGCAAACCTCTCCCTGCTCAAAATGACAACCAGCTTTGGCTTACGGGCACTTTGGTAAGCAGCAGCATCTATTGCATGCTTCCAGGAATTCGTTTCCAGAAATCAGCCCCCAAAGCATCGATTGCATTCTCACCTCACGGCATCCATTAACGACAGTGACGACTGCACCCAAGCTGCATTCAAGACACACTAACTCGTGATTACCAATTACCCACTGACAAGAAAAGTAACAACTACAGCAATGTTTCTCAGTCCAGTTTCATTCACGAAAACCATGCTTCCTAATGCATTCAGGATGCTGAGGAATATGCCATGGTACAAAGCACACATCGGCATACATCCAGAAATTCTGATCTACATTTGGCTCAAAGTTTTATCTGAAATCTTTGAAAAGCAACCACTCTTCCAAATTCGCAATTGTTCTCAGAGAGTTTCATGTTAGAAAACACTCTCATGTCCGTCTCTTTCTCAGCTTACCAGGGGCATCCCCACATACTGACACAGTAATCCAAGAAAAGGAGCTACGGGACGTTTGAAAACACTGGTTACTATGGTCATGTCAATTGTGCATCCCATGTTAATGTAAATCACTGCAACTAATGCTGCAACTGAATATACAAATATCTTATTCAACAACTGGGGCTTGCGAAGAACACTGATTTGGAGAGCATCTGACTGTTTCGTGACATTTGCAGCTTTCAAATTCACCTTCACATAGGTGTGACCTAAAAATTTTCCTGTCATGTTGAAGGAAAAATTTTGCTTCCAATTATATTCATCGTACAGGGAACAGTGAAAGAAATAAGTCTTATTTCCTTCTAGGCTTGCTACTTCGGGATGCTCATTCTCCAGGTCGACGGTAAAATCACCTAATTCACCACAATTCAAGTCATTCAGACCGCAAAAAAATTCTTGTGTTTCATGTTCGAATAATTTAGCCGTTGGTGGATAGAACGACACGTTCAATTTCTGCAGAGTTGGAATGGCATACACTTTGCAGATAGAATAAAACAAAGCAAATAGGGCAGCATACAATATGACAAAATGGAATGGCCACAGTGGGCACATGACTGTTTCAATGAATTTCTCAAAAACCCTATGAAGAAAAACACAAACATGAATGCGAATTTAACAAACTCAACATCACATCGGGAACATCACACAACACAATGGTACACATTCACATTCTACAAAGCTGTGTAATTCTCCATTCATGTTAGCACAGCGTTATCACCACTAAGTGACAACAATTCAGTAAATTTTCACATTCCCATGTAAAACATGTTTGGAGGTACTTGATGCACAAGACATAAAGGCTAGCACTGCCCAATTCCACTAAAAAGTAGCCTTCAAGGTGCTTGAATCGGATGTGGAACGTTAATGTGGCTTCTGGGGCATTACAATCTTTGAAAGTAACATTTGTTAATTATTATGCTTCTAAGAGATTTTGAAATGTTTCTTTCAAAATGCAGTTGCACAAGGTGAGGTTTTCATGCTGAAGTATAAGCAAACGCTGGAAGCCACGATTCCTGACTTGTTTCTTCGTATGCTTGTGGGAAAAGTAACGCATCCATATGGAGAAAAACGCACGTGCGTGGCTTGCTGATTTCACAAAATCGGGCAAGGAGAACAGCATGTCGGTTGAGACACATGAAATGGCAACCTCAAGAGATCACGGTTTTTGCCGACGCAGCGTTCTGAAGAAACCTTTTCTTGCAGGGAGCCATGGGCCACCCATCGGCAAGGCTATGCGTTCACGCTGCGTGACAGCGTTTCCCATGCACTACTTATTGGCGTGGAGAAATTGCTCGGCAAGCAACGAATGCTTACGAGTGAAGGCTGGTGAAAGTTAACGGGGCCTATTTTTCCACGTGACAGTTCGTGAATCCAAGGCTCGCAACTCACGTGTGCTGAAGAGGAAGTTTTTCTTTTCCTTTTCTTTTTGTTTCTTTTTTCTTTTTTTTTTCTTTTTTTTTTTTTTTACCCCTCGTTTCTTTGATTGAGGGGGGAGGGGAACGAAAGTGGGAATGATTTGTTCCGTGTGCAGCAGCAGAGTTCACTCGATATATCGAACAGTACTTTCTGCTTTATGGTAATGAAGAAGGTGTAGTTGCATAAGGAATGGGAAAATGCTATTTTGGTAATAGCTGCGATGTTTGCGCTTACGCAGTTTTCCTGATTTTTTTCTCGTGTTCTTTTTCTTTCTTTCCCCCCCCCCCTCTCTCTCTCTCTCTCTCCCAAGATGGTCGATTTTTTTCGTGATTTTCTTGCCTTTCCACGTTACGAAAGCAGGCATCTTATTAATTTATGAAGTTGGCGAGCGGGCAGTGCCTGGCTGGCAGCATGCACTCGGGGGAGAAAGAAAGGTCCATCTCTGAAACATTCTTCCCCGAATGCAGAGTTGGAAACGCCTATGATCCATTGGGAGCAAAGCCACTGCGTGTTGTGCAATGTTGCCTTAGGGTTTGCTGTCCACGGAATCGTATTTTCGGAGTCGACTTGCAAGTCGCCAGATAGCGGAACTTCAACTCCCGGAATTTAAGAGAGTTGGTGGGGCGGTTGGGGGGGGGGGGACATTCGAGCGTGGAAACGACTCTTCCTTTTTAGCGCTGGCAACGTGGAAACACACACGACAGGAACGTCACGTCATAGACCGAAGTCGCGAGCGAAAGTAATGAGCCTCGAAAGGAATGGAGTGAATCTTCCTGGCCGGTGATCCTGGCCGGCTGCATCCGCCGTTCAGGTTCACGAGATGGGTGGGCGCTTCCGGAGAATGGGGCGGAACGCGTCCGTGGACGCTGAAACGGCGACCCCGGTCGTTGGCAGTCTTGGGGGACTGTGGTGGTCACGGCTCTCGACCACAGAACCACGCATCCCCGCTGAGGAGGTGCAAAGATGTTTGCGAGAAGCATGCAGAAGAAAAGAAAAAAGTAGCGGAAGGGAAAGAATGAAAAAGATTGGCCGGCAAGCACCAGAATGGGCGTCGTTACGCAAGGGGCAAGAAATTGAGTTGGCCGGGTTTCGGATGCGAGGAAAAGGGGACGACGACCGGCGAAAGTGAACCCTGGAACTCGGTTTTTTTGGATCGCAACGTTTGCCCGACTGTCTCCTCGATGGAATCGCCAGAGCTGCTGCCTTTTTTGTGCATACTTTCGGACCGTTTCCTCAGACGGGCGAGCTTACGAGATGTGAAACATGAGACGGTCAAGGATTGGAATCTCCACGACACACAAATCGCCCCGAAAACGAACGGATTTGCAACGTACTCAGCTGACCCGACCCAGTGAAATTCGTGAAACTTATCGCATCGAACCGCAGGGGGACAGGTTGCATTTATCCACGGAAGACCTATTGCGAGGAAGGCACGTGAGGAATAGTCTCAAAAAGAAGCCATTTCGAAATTTCCACTCTTAAGAAACCGTTTCCTTACCTGGGATGAGTAAACCGTACAAAACCAGGCCCTGGAAGCCGAAACCACGCAATGGACACGGGGAATTACATGACTTTTCTTTTTTATTATTATTTGAAAGTTATGCGAAAATCCAGTCATGTGAATGAATGAACTTTTTCCCTAAGGATTACACAAAATACATCCCGTGCTTATGGCCGACGTAATACAGCGATATTGGGGTACTCCTACGAACAAGAGGGCTTAGACACGTGGCATCAACTACTTCAGCTTCAATGACTGTAAACCGAATAAACAAGGAGATCCCTGTGCCAATAGTTTCACCGCTCCTGGAATCACACTTCATGCCACCGATGTTTTTTTCTGCGCTGAAAATGTAAAGTTCGATGACGAAAATCACCTCATTGACAAAATTTGTTCAAAACTACCCTTTAAACGGTCCCTATTTCTTTGCCGAAGCAAAGCCAGGCTACTGAAATATTCCGAGTGAACTCCTTGACAAGAGTGCCGCTGAATATTTGGGAACTGACATAAGAGACGTTCAAACTGATTCTGAAAGAGGTGAAGAAGAAGAATCCATGCTGTTATAAAAAAAAAAAAAAAAACTCAAACATTATCATACATAGGTTAGGAGGAGCACCTGAAGCCGCAGGCGCAATATTACAGTCCATTCGTCTGACTCGGTTGATGATGTATCACACAGAGCATGAAAATATACAACTGACAATTATTCTTGGAACTCACATATCCTGATGTATCTGCATTTGAAAAGGTCAGCTGACCACACACTCGGAGTGCCGATCATTGACACAAACTCTGTCTTAGTGGAGACCGTAAGTTCTAAACTTCAGCGTGATTTCTATACAGGAGGAGTTTGTAAAAGCTCCCTGGATGGCTTCGCAATTGCTGCACATGCTCCAAATCAAATCTGGGAGAGAGCATGGTGTTCTTTTGCTTTTCACCATTTCGATTCTTACTCTAAAGCCATGGAAATGAATTTTCATGAATGATGCTGAGATGATTCGATATGATTATTTTTTGACCCAATGATTATCATGCAATTACTGACCGCAATGAACCAATTTCTCTGATACATTAGATTATGGAATAAGCCGTATTGAATACTTCTAGAATACTTGCAGAATAAACTATCTGATGCAAAAAAAAAAACAATTTATTTGGATCATAACTATCAGTGATTAGTTATTTTTCTCTCATCGTATGCACTTATATCCAATGTTTCTTTGTCTGTTGTTGAAACAAGGATAACCGAGTACAGATGAAATCAAACAAACCACATATTCCGAGGAAAACAGTAGAAGCAGCTTGCATGTTCGGACGTTTTAAAATACAACATGTACGAACAGAACAATTTAAACAAAACAAACTAAAAAAAAATCTTTCGGCTGTCACCAATAAACTGTTAACTGCTCACTGTTAAAATGAACTCTCGCACCGCGAGCAAAATTAATGAATTACCACAAATTCTTATATTCAGAATCGTGATTAAAGACAGCTTAATTCTGCATTCATGAGACTAAACCTTGGTGAAAACGAAAAACAAAGTACTACAGTGCCACAGAAATTCACTGCTTTGACGTTGAGTAAAACCTTGTAATTAATAAAGCAGTAAATAGCACTGCCTTTATGTTAGTTACGTGGCATTAATGATGTGGCACCCCTCTTGCATGGTGTTGACTCCCAATAGTACAGTGGCCCCACAAGTTTGCTTCAGCAAAAAAGTGGGACAGTTCAAAGGATTGATTCGAACAAATTTTATCAATATGATGCATTTCATTTCTTCGCTGACCTTTACTTTCCAACAATAAAAACTGTTTAAATTGGAATATAACATCTTATAATTTACAACAGTAAAATTCTTGTATTTCGTAATCAGGTTTTCAATTTAATTTGAGGCTCGTCTACCATATTTATCAATTCACTTATTAATTAGAATCATTGATTAGAATTACTAAAATCTCGTGACGAAATAGATAAAGTATCGTGAGTTCATTATTTCATTGCTAAATTAAACATTGTTTACAAATTATTGTTCATTATTGTTCTATTTAGGATTTTTGATAGACAAACTAATCGAATTCTGATACAAAAGACAAATTCAAATTTAAAGAAAGCATTCACATGAATACCCTAGGTTTCTGAAATTGCAATAAATCCCACATACTCCTTGGCTTATTGAATTGAAAACTAAAAACTAGGTGATTACTGAATACATGTCAATGCACATAACATGCTTTAAACCAATTCATTCTAAGACAGATTCTACACTACTGCATTCGGTTTACTTTTTATTTGTACCAATCACTATTTTGTTGCAATCAACAATTGCGAACTCTTACATATCTAGGGATGAATTAGTCTTAGTAGTATGTAATGTATATAATGGGGCACACTAATCAAGTAATTGAATACAGCTACCAGTTTTTCTTATTCAGCTCATAAAAAAATCATCAATTTCCAATAAACGATATGGAATCAAAACAGGATGTGGTGGGCAGTTTCCAAATCAGGACGCCTCCCCGTTTCGTGACTGTGACTTCGTTAGGAATTTGGTAACCTTCAATTCCCCCGAAATTCCCTGTGCATTTTGGTGCGCGCACACCGTTTTGACCTTGTCGTGATTTGAACATTTCGTTTTATAAACGCAAACGCGGGGGAAAACGTTCATAAGGGCTTCCACACCGCCGCGAGTATGCTGCATGTGCTCAGCCAACAATTATACTCTGTAAATGAAAGAGTAATGCCATTATTCATAAACTTGTTGTATTTTTGTTTCCCCTTCAATATCAGTTGGCCCTATCTTTGTAGTATTTTATGAGCAAGTTTTCTATATTTTGTTATTTGAAACGGACTGAAAAAATTTCACAGTTTTAAACTGCATTTTGTACAACATAATCTAATCATCTTATGCAATCTTTTTCCATGAATTGAGATACATGTATGCAATATTCATATCCATTCTCTACCAATGGCTATTCTAGATTTTCATGGCAGATACTCTTTCATATCCTATGCAATTTTATGAGAACCAATAATGGTTCTGAGGCCAAATCAACATAATTTTTAAAGGTAACTGTTGCTAAGACTGGATTGAGTTCACTTGTTATGGAATCAGTTTATATTTGTTATTGAGTTCATTTGTTATGGAGTTAGTTTATATTTGTTATTGAGTTTATTTGTTATGGAGTTAGTTTATATTTGTTATATTTCATTAATGATGATTGTGATGCAACTCCATCTTAAGACTTTCACACTAAAGTCTCCCAATATCACGTATCAAGCCTTCAAAATTGTTGCTGCAATACCAAACTTTAACATATATTCAGAAAACACTCTTACTTTAACAGCATGCTTCTCTTTGAACTTGATGCAATAAGCTATATCCTAAATTATTTGTCAAAGCTTCTTCCAAGCTTAATCCAATTTTATTTTTAACACAGTTCTTTATGATGATACCTAAATGATATTCATAATATTTTCTTTTTTTAAATCAAGGCGTTTTTTGCTTTCAGTTAATTAGAGAAGGCAGAGAACAACATTTCTCATTATTCTCAGTACGTCCGCTTTGATGGAAAACCTATTTTAACACAATGTAATTGTTCCCAATCTATGAGTAGATTTCAATATGTAGTATATAGTGAAGGCGTGCACCCTTATGGTTAGTATATTTCTAAGGCTAAAACGCTATAAAAAAAAGACTATAAAGACTTTTTGATGGCAAAGATAATCGAAGGCAAGTATCTCCCAATTGCTTCTAATTTTTAGTTTATCTGTCATTCCGTAAATAATTCTTCAGCTTGGAGATTATAACAACCATCTCAATCTCAATTGCTCAGAAAGTACACCTTCACCCCTATCTTTCGATCTCCAGGATCTTTTCTGAGAATCTTGTTTTCTTTGATTGTTTCCTAACCATTTACAAAAAATTAGTCTAGTGTAGGGCTTAAGGTTTTGCAAAGGATTATCCAATATTTCGATTACTACTTTTATGGTTATAAACAGTTATCTGATTGACCATAAACAAGAATTTCGAGTTCAATTTCAACACAAAAAATTGCAGAAAACTTATAATTTTGTAAGTCAAAAAATCTTTTCAGTTTTCAAATGTATTCAATTAATGCATGGGCACGCACACAACAAAGGAAAAGGATGCCTTTACCTTAACTTGGGATTCCAGTATTGATTCATCCCATTGCAGAACATCATTATTCGTTTTCCTCAAATAATACAGCGATCATGAAGGCAAATTTCAGTTGGAACGTCTAATTTGAAAATAAGGAAATGTGGGTAAAGGGTAATATAAAGCAAAGTATTTGATTATAAGTGAAAATAGGCATAGTTAGTCTGCACAGTCAAGAAATCTCGTGATAAAATAATAAATGTTACATGCTCTTCTTGATAAGCTTTCAAAGTTGAAATAATCCAAAATAAAATCCATTCCTCAACCTTTGCTTCTTACTCCTGGTACTAATAAACGTTTAGTGTAAATTTTCTCAAATCACAGCATGACATTAACAAAGTAGTGAGAAATTATGTAAACTTAATGTTTTTCCATATTTCATTTTCAGAATTTTGAAACTACTGAAGCTCTACATTACAAACCAATTCGCAGCAGTGAAACAGCTCCTTAGTCTCGAACTTTTCAAATGAAAGCCGGTTATGAGCGTATTGGTTTTCTTCTACGATTTTTGGTCTAATTCAAATACTTGCCATCTTTACTCAACTATCACGACAGTTATTTAATTCATGTAGTGCTACCCCTTCTTGAGTCCTTTCGCAATAATGCTAAAATAAATGAACTATACTTAATTTTTATCTAAAACTCTATGACTACGGCATATAACATGAAAAGTGCTGCTCTCGCTAAATTTATCATGTTCTCCCGAATAAGACATCTTGCAAAAAAGACATCAATCCAATGATGTCAGATCTCTGTATGCAAAATCCTATGACTAATATGTATCCTTATTGGAGACATACAGAATTCCCATAATAAGCTATTCTTGAAAGAGAAAACAGGTTCAGGTTCCCAGGAAGCAACAAAAAAACCACTTTTCCATAAATTCTTGCAAAAGTAAGGCCGAAGCATGAAATCTATCTTGGATTAAATTGTATTATACGCTTCCATTATCATGGATATTTGAAAATCAACTGTGATAATAAAATATCTGCCATCTTGCGTTGTGATCTCCGTATGTGTACCTACTTTGTTTTAAGAGAAAGTCTTTAGTTACATAAGTATATCCATAGTAATAAGGTGAGGCGAACTAATCGAATGACCTGAATGGATGTGACCAAATATAATATATCTCAAATGAAATTATGGAACCACTTCTCAATGGTTTTCCATCCCTCTTCTTGCAAGACTTGCTGAACAGACTTCATATGCTCACTGATGTCTTTTTTTCTGAGTGATACACATAGCGACTTCTTTCATATTGACACCCACGTTAACAGACTTCCATCTTCAAGAATATTGACTTTCAAAGATTGTCAGAATGCTTTCATTCGGGATGATCTTTACATTTATGGCCCTTTTAAACCATCACTAATAAGCTAAACAGCTTTTCGATCGGAATATTTTCTGCAGTGACACCTTCATTCTGTGACGATATCTTCTCTTATCTCAATCCCTGTTTGTTATCTCTATCTCACCTACTTCCTTTATCATTTTATGGTTTTATAATCTTAGAGTGTCTTCATTTTTTTCAATGAAACGATGAATCCAGGAAATAATAAATACTTGTTCCTAATTAAGACTCACCATGGGAATCAACACACTTAAATGTATATAAAAAAATATAGCGAGCCAAATCTATTCTTCAAAGCATCGTCTATTACATGTATATATGCATTCTTAGTAGCTGCACTTTAAAGTATCAAATTAAAATCCGCAAATATATCTATAGGTACTAACAGGACTTCTATTTGAATACGGTACTTCTCTTAACAACGAGGTCGGTAATCACTAAAATCATAGAAACCTCGACACTTTTCATAAGGTTTAGTCTTACAACTTGCGATAATCAAAGGAACTTAAAGCTGCTATTATTCATGTTAGCAGTAAAAAGAGATTATCAGAATATGCTTTTTACCCAAATATGTACAAGAGATCAAACATGTCTCTCATCAAAGCAAAACGACAAATACTAAATTTCATGCAACCGCTTCAGGAGCGTCTGACTCTGGGTATATTACCCTGACTTTAATTTCTTGTTTCTGCGTGCTAATTCGACTTGGAGCAGACTTTTCACCGTCTGTTTTCTTCTATAAATTTCTCCTATAAAGAAAGACATGTGAAGTTCATCATATATACATTCGCATATGAATCAAAGCATCTAAAAATACAGAGAAGTATGCATCCAATGCATTCAGAAAATAACACACTGCAGAAAACCAAAAACGTGATTTGACGAAAAATGGATTCTATCTGAAACTAGATGCAATCTACAAGTAGTCTCTACATTGCGTATTTGTTAAAACATGAACACGTATTCCAAGAGTGTGGTGGCCATTTAATTGAACAGGAACATAACACGAAAGGAGATGCAGCTCATCTAAGAAAAACTCTTGGACTCAATAATTATCCTGAAATGCTTAAACATCGCTCCCCATGAAATTCATTTCATTTAATGCAATTTGCATCATTAAATCCTTCAAGTTCCAAAAGCAAAGTGCCAGTACTCACGTGACTTCATAGCTATGCGCAGCTCCTGTTGCCAGGTGCATGTTCTGGGGAATGCAGTAGGAGATGGGGATGAAAGTTTGCTGCTGTACTTCGATATTCTTATGGCACCTATAATTCCGCCTTTGAGGAAACCAAAGTGCAACCACGAAACTGGATTCCATCCATACCTACACCAATGAAAACAACGGATCTTGAACACGAAACATCAACATGATACTATCAAGTATGTGATAAATGTTTCTTCATCCCAGCTATCGATAAGATCGCGGGAAGTAAATCCAGAATTACAGATATTTGTAGAATGTGACTGTGTAGCGTTGAGTTGTGTAATGTTCCCGATGTGATGTTGAATTTGTTAAATTCGCATTCATGTTTGTGTTTTTCTTCATAGGGTTTTTGAGAAATTCATTGAAAGTCATGTGCCCCCTGTGGCCATTCCATTTTGTCATATTGTATGCCGCCCTATTTGCTTTGTTTTATTCTATCTGCAAAGTGTATGCCATTCCAACTCTGCAGAAATTGAACGTGTCGTTCTATCCACCAACGGCTAAATTATTCGAACATGAAACACAAGAATTTTTTTGCGGTCTGAATGACTTGAATTGTGGTGAATTAGGTGATTTTACCGTCGACCTGGAGAATGAGCATCCCGAAGTAGCAAACCTAGAAGGAAATAAGACTTATTTCTTTCACTGTTCCCTGTACGATGAATATAATTGGAAGCAAAATTTTTCCTTCAACATGACAGGAAAATTTTTAGGTCACACCTATGTGAAGGTGAATTTGAAAGCTGCAAATGTCACGAAACAGTCAGATGCTCTCCAAATCAGTGTTCTTCGCAAGCCCCAGTTGTTGAATAAGATATTTGTATATTCAGTTGCAGCATTAGTTGCAGTGATTTACATTAACATGGGATGCACAATTGACATGACCATAGTAACCAGTGTTTTGAAACGTCCTGTAGCTCCTTTTCTTGGATTACTGTGTCAGTATGTGGGGATGCCCCTGGTAAGCTGAGAAAGAGACGGACATGAGAGTGTTTTCTAACATGAAACTCTCTGAGAACAATTGCGAATTTGGAAGAGTGGTTGCCTTTCAAAGATTTCAGATAAAACTTTGAGCCAAATGTAGATCAGAATTTCTGAATGTTTGCCAAAGTGTGCTTTGTACCATGGCATATTCCTCAGCATCCTGAATGCATTAGGAAGCATGGTTTTCGTGAATGAAACTGGACTGAGAAACATTGCTGTAGTTGTTACTTTTCTTGTCAGTGGGTAATTGGTAATCACGAGTTAGTGTGTCTTGAGTGCTGCTTGGGTGCAATCGTCACTGTCGTTAATGGATGCCATGAGGTGAGAATGCAATCGATGCTTTGGGGGCTGATTTCTGGAAACGAATTCCTGGAAGCATGCAATAGATGCTGCTGCTTACCAAAGTGCCCGTAAGCCAAAGCTGGTTGTCATTTTGAGCAGGGAGAGGTTTGCATGTGCAGTTTGCTAGGGTTTTCTCATTAGTCTCGTAAATTTGATAGCAGTAAATTTGGAAGCATGCAAGTATCATTTGTTTCATTTCTGAATACATGCTGAAAGAGAATGCAGCACCACATGCACAGACAAAAGAGTGAGAATGTGAAATGGGAGAGCATAGGTTTTTGAAGAATAGCAGTCTGAAAGCAATGGAACATACTGATTGTAGCATTCCTGGGGTAGCATGTTATATGAAATGTTCATGCTCGTATCTGGAAGTTGTTTGTGGTTCTTGGAAAAATGTGGAGTTTGGTGTTTGGGAAAATGATTGTTTTCCATGGTGACTTTTTACACTTGGTGACTTCACTAATGTATTTCCCAGTTTCCTTGATGTTCTTCTTGCCCAACATATTGTATTATCTCGATGTTGTTTTTCCAAGCTTGATTTTCCATTTTAGATCTCATTTTGTTTGGCTTATGCTTTCCTTGCTCCACCCGGATTGAAGTTGGGATTATTTGCTACTGGATGTAGCCCTGGAGGTGGTGCCTCGAATATCTGGACATATGTGCTGAATGGAAATCTGAACTTGAGTCTTACCATGACTTTCATCACTACCGTTTTGGCATTTGGTGAGTATATTTGTGAACTTGTGTTATGCTTGTAGGAGCATTCTGCAGGTATTGTGATGATTTTCAACAGTGTTGTGTGTTTGTGTCTTGAAAGTGCTTTTGTCATCATGTGCTTGCACTTTGTAAATTATGCCCGAGTTGTACTTAGGAATTCAAGTAATCCCGTGATGGTTTTGGTTTTGGAGAAATGCAGAAAGTGTGTCATTGCAGAATGTTTAACCTGTTTTGTGTGTGGATTTCCACGGGCTGCATGCATTACATGCTGTGAAAGATTGGAAGATTGGTTTTGTATAAATGACAGTTGAGCACGGTGTTTTGTTTTTTGCTCTAGAAAACTAGATTCTTTGCGTATTGAGTATTACACAGACGATTGAGTGCTGCTGCATTCCTCCACCAGCCTTGCAGTTGGAGGAGCAGAGGCCCTGCATTCTGTTTGAAGCAACTGCAATTGTTGTTGACATTTTTCTCAAGTATGTAGAGATTGTGTAGGTAACTGTGAGCTGGTGTGTTTGCTGTGTCCTGGATGTATAAGAGAACCATGTAGTTTCCTTTGGATTAGTGGCTTTTGTTGCTTCTGTGTTTCATTTCCTAGTTGTTGTGGTTTTTTTCGTGTGAACACATTGCAAGCAGTTACAAATTGCAATTGCGACGTCTCTTGGGGGTTCTTAGATCCAGCTTCTTCCTCAGGGTTGCAGCCTCAAGGGTTGTGATTCGACAGTTTGTTGTTCCTTCTGAAATGTTCAAAAGACAGCAGCAAGGACAAAGTTTACCTGCAAACAATAGAGTGTGTGCCCAGATAGCACGACATGGCCACATGTTTGGAGGCATTAGTGCTCATGGGGCATTGTTTCTGGTGCCGGATCTCTCTTTTTCTTCTCCAGTAAGAAGTCAACGTACATGTGTGCAAAGTACAGGCAGGTGATTTTGTTTCTGTCAACAGAAGGGCATTTGGAAAGTTGTTGTGTTTGTTCCCCTGTGTGGAAAGCTGCCTCTTCCTATGATCCTGTTTTATGCTGTGGAATGCTTGTCGCGCACTTTTATTAGCTTTCATTGTTTCGATGGGTTGCGAACTCGAGCGTTTGCTTTGCTTGGATTCCGACTGCCCTTCAACACATCCGATGATTGCAGTTGACGGGGGATTTTTGAAATTTGAAGCTCATTGATTAATGGGTGTTTGGTGCTTTCTTCAGTGGCTATGCTTCCCATCTCTGCAGCATTTGGTTCAGTGTTGTTGCCACCGAAAGATGCCGGATCATCACCTTAAAGGGCCTTACGGGTTTTGGTTTTGAGTTTTTCTTTGGATTTGTGTCCTGAAAGGACTAAGGGAATGGAGGAAAACAAGAATAAAGGAGCAGGCACGCGAACACCTGTGAATTCGATTGAGGATGCCGAAAATCGCTAACCCTTGATTTTGTGCATGTCCAAACTGGTTAACTGGTACTGGAATGCTAGCTGTTGCCAAGTGCTTTTGTTAGCTGGCAAATCGTGGAGCGGTTATTGATTCGTTAATTGAAGCAGAGTTGACATGTAGGGACCGGTATTTAGGGGGTTTCTTCAAAGAAATGTTATCACTACTGTATTCTTAAATGCATAATTACTTTTTTGAATGCTCCCTGAAGGTATGCTTTGCTTGGTTGCATTTCAGGACTAATGCCTGCTTGGTTGTTCACTCTTGGTGATGTTTTATTCAATGAGGCCAACTTACATGTACCGTACATGCAGATAGCCACTGGAATATTCTCCTTGGTGATTCCGTTGGGCATTGGTTATCTGATACAGCTGAAACTTCCCAAAATCAGCAAGTTTATGGTGAAACTGCTCCGTCCTTTGTCTGTTTGCCTGCTTGTCTACATTGTGTTGTTTGCAATCATCACAAATTATAGTTTGTTTCAGCTATTTTCATGGCAGGTGAGTACCTAAGTGATTTAGCATGTGTTCAAGAAAAAAACAAACAAAAACAGATTATACTCAGTGGTTTGAGTTTACCTTGGTTAGGTTTTTTATTGGGTTACGTAGTTACAAGATGTGCAAGATTAGCAACTGAAGATGTTATTGCAATATCTATAGAGACAGGAGTCCAGAACACCGGTATCAGCATTCTCTTGCTTCGTGTGTCATTGGAGCAACCTGATGCTGATATTGCTACAGGTGATTTATGGTGCTGAATTATGAAGTGTTAAGTGATTTTGTTTTAGTTGTGCCCATTGCAGTTGATATTATGACTTTCATTCCTCTAGTGTTTTGGTGGGTTCTAAAGAAATCTTGCCATTGTCGAAAAGAGGAAAGTTTGGAGAAATTCGATTTTTCTTATACTAACGAAGTTGCAATGGAAAAGTATAGTTCTGATAACCAGCAAAGTACTTAGAGCATGCTTTTTGTGTTGTCAAATTTTCAGTGTAGACAAAGGACAGTCCTATTCATCCCTAGGACTTTGTTCTATTGTAGTGCTTCTTATGCTTAATTGCAAGCGGTTTTTGCTTTTTGGAATGTTTTTTCACCTGCATGATTACCGTATTTTCATCCCTAATGTGAGTAGTTGGTCAAAATGATTTATTGTGTGCACTATGAGTTACAGTGTACTTTAACAAAAGTGTTTTTGTTTTTTTCCTCCCCTTCTGTTTCTTTTTCTTCAAAAATTTAAATTATTTTTGAGTTATTAACTTTGTATACTTTTTTATTTTGTTAACATTGCAGTATTTTCGTATTAAATGCTTTAATTTGGTTTTGAAGCTTTATTATAATTATTTTCCTTTTGAACAGTGAAAGATTCAGGTTATTGCCTGCAATATATTAAATATGTTTGCATGATAAAAGGTGGTTGCCCTATGTCTTTTTCAGTAGATAGTAGTGATGGATAGGTCGGTATAATCTTAATCCTGTGCACAGGAAAGACCATTTAGAGTAATGTTTGAACCCCAGACAGTGGAGGTAGGTATTTAGAAATATTGGTTCGTGTGGCATATGTGAAGTATTAGTCTTTGGAGCTTGCTTATTGTTGATAAAGCTTTGCACCTATGTTATAAAGCTTCAGCAGCAGTATTTATGTTCTTTGCAGCAAAGTACCTGTATTGTATGGCAATTTAGAAGTGATACTAGGTGTACTGGATCACAGAATGAAGGCAACAGGCAGGTTCAAGCATTGAGATCTGATAAAAGAATTCAATGCTCGAAACAGTGAAATTTTCGAATCCGCTTTTCGCTATGTTGGGAATGATTATCCAAAGCACAAGTGAAGCATATGCAAGTTTCTAGAAGTATGCAAATTAGACAGGTGATGAGATTTTAGACTTCTTTTTGCCAGAGGTGCATCTGCAGTTCCTCTGCTTTATGTAATTGACATGGAGTAACAGAAACATATCATGTATACTTTGTTGTTAGTTAAATGAAGCATTGATGAGAAGGTAAAAGCAGATTGGAGGAGATGAGCGCAATAATTTCTGGAATGCATGTAGCCGGTTTCAGGGGTCTATGGTCTAAAAAAACAAGAAGACCTGCAAACAAGAAAATGAACTGGCATGATTTTCTTATTTAAAGCTTCACTACACAAATTCAACTCTGTACCTTAATTCCATAACAGAAGCATTCAGACTCTCAAAATAAGAAAAATGAATGATGTTGACCTTTATAGGAAATCAAGGAAAAAACGGAAACGGAAGGCTTTCATCTTTCGTTTTTTAATGAGCATTATGGACGGTGTTTCCTTCTTTGGGAGGTTTGTAATGAGTAAGCTGATTTGCATTATGCTCTTGCATTTGAGCTACACTTTAAGTACTTCTAGACTTGAGCAAAAATATTTTTATTTTGCTTTGTGTATCACAACTGATGGGGAAAAAATAACTATTTCCTTAGGAAGCTTTGTTTGCTTCCCTAGAGCAAAATAAACATTGAGAAAATTACTGATCATTTTTCCTCTGTACCACATGAAATTTGAAATCATTCCTTAAGTATGGATTCTAATGTATCTAGCTGGAACATTTGCATCTATTATGGGATTTCAAACACAGCTCGAATATTATATGCGTATCGAAGTATGATTCTGAGTTTTCACATGAAAATTAAATTCATTTTTACTTGATTAACTCCATTGCATAAATTCTTGGGAGTGCCCACTTATTATCTTGAATGGGGTTGTTAAGATCTCAGTTCTTTTAGATACACTATAGTATCCCTACAGATATTGGTTATGTGTTCATTTAGGACATGGTTAGATTTGTATTTCAAGACTATTGGTTTCTTACATGGGGCAAACAAATAGGGTTTCTGTACGTTAATTTAATTGGGAAACTGATTTTGAATATTTTTTAAAATATTGGCTCACATATCTTTGTTGGCTGCTTCATAAGTCTCTGTTTTATGTGAACGGAGAGTTGCAACTTTAGTTTTCTAGGAACGTAACTTAATTGAAAATACAGAAAGCAACCTACCAACATGGACAAAGGGACATAACAGATGAGGTTAAGAATAGTTGCTTCTTCAGAACACTTATGTTAATATCACATCACTAGGATTTAACAAGTCACCTATATGTAAAATATTCCACTGACCATAGGGTATGACCTTTTGAAATTGTAGCTTGCAAATGCTCTTCATTGAAATGTTACCATTGAACTTGTGCATATCTGAAGTCAGTCACCAAGTTTCAAGGCAAGAACTAGACATTGGTCCTTATAAGTGCTTTTTTGTGGAAGTTATCCGGTGCAGCATTAATATTTATTTGTTAAATGGTAAATATTTGGAGCAGCAGCGTTGTTATAGACAGAAAGTTGCAGTTGCCTGAGTTGTCAGTCCCGTTGCTGCCGATAGTTCTTAGGAAACGTCTTCAAAGAATGTGTGCTGAGTGTCTTGTAATTAACGATCCCAGGAATCTAAGAAGTGTAATTTTAAAATGGTAAACGATGGAAATTTTAAAAAATGTGAGGGCAAGGGTGAGTTTTGAGAGAGTTCAGCAGTGAATCGATATCTGCGTGTCTGAAACTAATCGAGGAGCGTTGGCGTCAACTCAGTATATTCCATTTCACCTTCCGTCAAACTAAAAATGGCGATGCCAGAAAAATAAGTAACGAGTGAAAATTTGCCCCCGTACTCGGCTTCCTAGTGGTAGATGCTGATATGTGAACACATCACTGCGCCACCGTGCCTATCCTCAGAATTGGTCAACCCCGAGTTGTGGAATTCACGGTGGAAAAGAGTCGTGCAGGTCTCGGAAATGATTTCGGCGTGCAATCGTGTCGTGGACGTCTCCTTGTGACTTCGTGTCGTAACGTAGGAAGAGAATTGCCAGCGGTTCCCGAGCCCCGCGGCCGAAGAACAGCTTTGCCGAAAGAAAGTGCAAACATTTTCTCTGCCTCATGCAGTCAGTCATGTATTCACCGTGGGCTGGCTCCATGCATTCATAGTTTCAGCGTCCCTTCACCTTACAGAGAGGCTGTTTCGTACCGGGCCCCTCCCGGTTCCGACTGAGCATCGGGTCAGATACTCATCGGGCGCAATGATCCGAAGGGAAAACCGATTCCGAGGTCGCTGAAAATTGGACATGGGAGGGGTGAACCGTTCAGTGGCGGTTTGAAATGGAGGACTGAAGTCGCAGTTATTTGCCAACGTATCCGTCATCGATGGAGACGGAGGTGCCTCGACCCCACGACGTACTCACCTATGTATGGAACGGGAAAACCGGAAGTAAATAAAATCATCACCAGCGAGGGAGGAGAACCTTTGCGTCATTTACTGTTGTTGTTGTTGTCGCACGGTTGTGCCCCTATGGAGGCATTGTGGAAAAACGCTCATGAAACCAAGGATTTCATTAAATGAGGGGTAGATGGAAACCTTAATACCTGTATACTTTAGGTTAAGGGTTTGTTTTGTTAGTCTTACTCCTACAGGAGCACATGCAGCATACTCGCGGCGGTGTGGAAGCCCTTATGAACGTTTTCCCCCGCGTTTGCGTTTATAAAACGAAATGTTCAAATCACGACAAGGTCAAAACGGTGTGCGCGCACCAAAATGCACAGGGAATTTCGGGGGAATTGAAGGTTACCAAATTCCTAACGAAGTCACAGTCACGAAACGGGGAGGCGTCCTGATTTGGAAACTGCCCACCACATCCTGTTTGGAAGCCACCCATGACATCGATCGATCGTTGAAAGACAAAATGACACGGCGAAAACATAACTGTAGGAGGACGAGTCAGTCCCTGAGAGGTGTAATTCGAGACACTTAAATAGGTCACGAATGGAAGTTGTGAGATCATCGTCGAAGGCATTGATGGTGAACCACTGTTTGGAGCCATACTTTTCTTTTGCAGAAACAGCAGCGCAAAAAAAAAAAAACACGTGACCGTACCCAAGTTGGTTATGAGGGCAACCCGACCATCAAGGTCTTGAGGAGCTTGCTCACCAAAGACGAAGATAGATGTTGCTTGCATCCTTAGATCTGCATTTTGATTGAGGGATAACTCGCATTCGAAAACTTGATTTTCTATACTGCTCGCATTGCATTCTTTTATGAAAGTGACCAGTGCCTTGTGGGGCGAATTTCGAAGTGACCGTGTTTTTATCGGCTCTTTCGATTTCCTTCCTAGCACGAACTAGAGTCATGGTGAGATAAAGTTGTTTCCATTTTTTTTTTTTTCTTTTTCTTTTATTATTTCGTTCGTGAGCTCCCTCCCCCCCCCCATCTAGTTCAGGTTAGGTTATCTGGATAGGTCCCCGTTCATTAGACTTGCTTTCGTTAGCTTTACTTGTGAAGTCTGCATCTGCGAGCACATTTCTTACAGATAGGGTTGTTGGGATCGTTGTGACCTCTAAGGTTTGCCTCGAACCCGGTTTCCCCTCGGGCCGCAACGCACTTCCGAGCCCTCGAACAGCGAGCGGCCTTTCCTTATCCTCCCTTTTGGGGGGGGCATTTCGTGGATAGTGCTTTGAGATCTTCGCTGCCACGGGAAACGAAACCAAACGGGACCACAGCTCGGAACCGTCAAACCAGATTTCAAGACTCTTCCGGTCCGAAAAGAAGGACCCTCGAGATTGTCCGTCGGCGGTGATTCGAAAACGCACTGCGTTTCAGTTGTTTTTGTGAATTCCTAGGACGGATGCTCTTTGTGAGAAGATCGTTTTGTACATTTCAGAGGAAATTCGATTGCATTGAAATTTCAGCCGAGTGCCGAAGCACAAAAAATGCTGCTTTTTTTTGTGTGTGTCTGTTTGTTTCTTACACAGAGTTTCAAATGGCTGCTGTGCACAGTATGGGACCTCTAAACCAATTTTTGGAACTGCTGCATTACTTGAAAAGAATGGTAATCGTGCAAAAAAGAAGAACTGTGGCTTGAAATCGAGGCTGCCACATTGCCAGAAGATTTCTTGACCCAGCCCCAACTGCAGCGACTACAGGAGGGACCCACTCAGGATGCACGCGCGCAACTTTAAATCGCAGATGACACTGGCGTTTGCAGGGATCGGTTTTATTTCTTGTGATCTCATCTGTGTACCTTTCCGGAACAAACTAGAGTGAGGCACTCAGCAGACGAATAATAGGACCTTAGAAGCATGGGTAATCGTGACACATACCAGTTGGCCAGCCTGAGCGGGTTCAAGATCTCATCTTGTGAAGCAGCGATGCATTGGTGTTTGCTCGTCTTGAACAAGGGAAGCATTTTCTCCGTACCCGAAAGACATTTTGCTGTTCAAAGATGACGTATTAAAATTCTGCTTCCATGTATCAATGTAGAGATGCATCGGTGAAGGCATCTATTTGATGTGCACGTGCGCTGCAGTGTTGCAAGTGCATACTTGCGAGGTTGAGGGGTGCACAATTCACCTTGCAAAATTCGAAATAGCTGGGTCTTCCAGAAAGGAAAACTTCCCAAATTGCATACGCCTGCCAGAATGGAAGCGAATTTCCATTGCGAACGCGAGTAGCCACGTGTAATCGAGTTATTATTCTTAACGCGGGACGACTGGGAACCATTCAGTGGGCACGAAGACTCTCGAACACAAGATGGCGACCATTAAGGAAAGTGCAGCCAGAAGAAGTCTCCTGCCAAAATATCGTTATCATCATTTCGAAGAATCGTAACGGAAATGCAGGCTCTTGGCATGAGGAATAACCGTGTGAATTTTGTGAAAATCCTGGGTGGGTCGAACACGTGGAAAGCAGTAATCCATCAAGCATCAGAGCATTGTGAAATTACTACGATTAGTTTTTTCAAGCAGCAAGCTGTTGGCTGGAAGAAGGAGCTCGCATCTTTCTTTGTACACGCAGTTGAAGAATATCTTCATGTGAATTTGCAGCCTTCTATTTATTTAGGGACGGGAGCGAGGGAGGGTTAGTAGCTGCGTCGAATGGTAATCTGCTAATACCTGGACCTCCTCATTCCAGTTCAGGAGAATGCCCAGGAGCATGCAATTTAAAAAATGTATATGAGATTTGTTGTTCAGAGATTCTGGATTGATTTTGTTTCTTTTTTTTCCTGCTGCTGCTTTTATTATCTTGCATTTTTGAAAGGCGGAATTGTTCCTAAATTTTATTACTTCTCAAGTTTTGCGTTCGTTTCCGTTTCGAAGACTGCCATTTTTCTTTCTTTCACTGTTTATCTCAGCTATTTTTGAAGGAATTCAAAATTCAACTCGCGAACCTTCCCGGTTCTCGGTGTAATCCTTCTTCATTTCTTTTAAAGAGATTTCTGCTTCAGCCGTCATTTTCCAAATCAAAGAAAACGATATATCAGAGGACTCATCCAGTCTGTGACTACTTCGTTTTTTGTTCTTCCTCTTCCTCTTCCATACAATAGTTTCAATTTGTGAAATATTAATAAAAAAAGAAAAAGTCTGCTAAATCATTTAATGGAAAACCAGTTTGGCGAATCCTTTGTTTGGTGCTTGTTGCCAGAATTTTTTCCTTTTTTTCCTTTTTCTCATTTCAAATTTTTTTTTCGATACGGAATCGGAAGATTGCACGCACAGATTCATCTTTTCCAAGAAGTGAACTGCTCTCTGCAGAGGAGTCTTCTTCGACGGCGGACGCAAGCATCCTGTTTCAGTACCACTGCCCGAGTTTCAGAGTTGGAGTGTGCCGTTTCGTCGTGGAGCCTCTTCTACGCAAGAAGTGCCCGCATATCAAGGCAACGACGTCAGCATCTCTGTTACGAGTGAGGCGTTTTTTTAATGAGTTATTGTTCGTTGTTCTGAGAAATACGAGGAAGATCAGACCTTTTTTCGAAACTTCACCATCGGCAGACTTTTGCTTTCGGTTCCTTTTGTTTAGAACTTCATGGAATGCGCAGAGAAATTTCACGGCGGTCCTTCGCCGCACACTGATTTTTCCTGTGTGACTTTTCAGGCCCGGACTGTGCGGCCATCGATTTGGTGCAGCGAATTCCAAGACCTTTCCGTTCCTTTGCCAATCGCCTCCTTCTGTAGAATCAACTTCATGAGGCGAAGTTGGATTTTGGATCGTTCCCTGTCGATAATTCGGAGTGGTTGCATTTTTTAACCATCCTCGTCATAATTTACTCGTTGCGGTTTCCCTTCAGCAAGGTCTTTTCATAAATGACGGTCCGATTCAAGCGACAGATGCCCTGATTTCGGGCTATTGGATCATCACGGGATGCACATGGGGAGCTTTTGATTAGCACCTAACGAAGCCATACCACACCATTTTGCGTACGCCACACGGTTGCTGCCAGAATCTTTAGTCAAGATCGAGGAAGCATCGATCAAAAAGGCTATCGGCTTTCGACGATTTTGAGAGCAATTGACAGCGTCCACACATCCGTGGGTTTTAAGAACGGCGCGTCGGAGGCCGTGTGGTTACGGTGGGCTCCGCGCGTGGCACCACCAAGCGTCGTGGGTTCGAATACTACGAAGGAATCGACGCAGTGCGTCGTGGGTTCCGAGTTCACCCCACAAGATGACGCTGGTTGGCCTACATTCATCCGGGTGCGGCACTGGTAGCGGTTGAAACCGGATGCTCCCGATGAGTGGCCGGGACAAATGGGAGTCGACTTCCGAGTCCTTCAAGGAATCACGGAGTGGGAGCTCCCCTCCGGTTGTGAAGGGGCAGACCTCCGCGTCGCCACCACCTCTCCAGAGAGAGCAGAGACGCGAGCCGATCCCTTCGGGGAGGCTACGTCCTTCTGAATTTGGGAAGCGTCCCTTCTGGGTTCTCTTCAGAGAAGAAAAAAGTGGAGCGGATCCCTTGCGGGGGATCCCTCCGGAGAAGAAATTCCAGGATCGGATCCTTTCCGGGTTCCCTTCAGAGAAGAAAGAATGGAACGGACCCCCCGGGGGTCTTCCGAAGAGAATAAGGAAGGAAATTCCCTTCAGAGTTCCCCTTAGTAGACAACCAGGGTGGAGGTGATCTCCATTTCGAGGGATCCCTCCCCAGGCGTGAGAGGAACGGACTCCGAGTCCTTCCTGGATTCATAGGGCGGTCTCTTCCCGGGATACCCCCTATCTTGAAGAATTGCCCACCCTCGGGTGGCGTGGAACCGTGTCGAAGAACTGCGAAGACAGAAAAGAACGGCAACTTTCATTTTTGACTCAAGTGCCGCTCAGAGTGCGTCTAAGAATCGAACCAAGAGTTCGTGTCATCTCTGCAGATTCCCAACCCGAGGGAAGGGCGGGATCGCGGCCCTCAAGTGAAGATGTAAACCGAGCTGTCCCTTGCAATTGTGGCTCACTGAGCGGTAAAAGTGGCACCTGAAAGTTTTCGCTGGACCAATTCCCGAGAGGGACTGCATGCTTCTTTCAGCACGTGCCGGTTCCACGCGCCGATCCTTCCTGTTGCCCGTCTGTTCCCGAAGTGGTCGAACCTGCACACGCTGGCAAGATGCACTGGAAGGCTGTTACACACAAGTGGCTAATCGTCGTTGCCCCTCCCTGCATAACCGGACCGAGCCATGTGGTCCGAATTCAATCACAGACAAAGAAAATACATAATAATAAATAAAGGCCCGCCTTTCCGTTTCGCTTCCAGCTCTACGTATGGAGTGCTGCTACTCCTGGTTTTGTGTGCTTCTTTCAAGCCACGCGTGAATCGGACACACACTGTGCAAAAGGTGTGTTGTCATCATATTACATTGCTTTTACGGCAGTGCTATCAGCATACACGTTTAAAAAGTGAAAGAACTAACATCACTGGAAAGGAAGAGGAGGGGGAGAGAAGGGGAAAAACACACACACACACACACACACAAAAAAAAAAAAACTTCTTACATTCATTAATTGAAAATTATAGTACATCTCGACTCACGGCAAAGAGAACCATGAAGTATTTCAATTTCCTTTGGAGAATTTGTGATGGAGATTTTTTTTCGTATTCGTCTTCGTACTTTATCCAGGGTGAGAAAACGAATACACTTGACCTTCCAAGCACATGGCTGTGTAATTTTCTTGTCGAGAAAAATGGCTTCGACGAGAGAACCACAAAGAGAATGCTTTCAGGAAATGAGGCTGAGGCTCAGAATCACACCAGCCTTAAGAAGTATAAACTATTTCAGATTTTACGACACCTCGGCGTGTTTGTTCCTAGGGGATTAGCATAATGTGAACACAAATATTCCGCAAACATTTATTGGTGTAATGAGAGAGCTTTCTACGGTGGATCTCCCCGCTATTAACGGACTTCCCTTTGAGTGATGTCTCGGAAGTGATGGATTCTCAATTGTGTTGTTTATTGGTGAGAAATTGGTGCTCAGTTCGTTTTACGAACAAACGAGGCTGTGGATTTCGTTGCTAAAGTGTGACATTCCGTGGACGAAATTTTTTTTTTTTTTTTGTTGTTTGTTTCCTTCTCCTCTGGAGAGCCACCTCGTCCGAGTTTCACTAAGGCACCTGAACTTTGAAGGCGTCATCTTAGGTTTACATGAATCCCCCGTGCAGCCGAGAGGAACACGGTGCAGACACCAGGGATTCCTTCGGAAGGTATTTGCAATTCAAAGTTCGTAACATGTTGAAGGAATGAGTGATGCGCGTGGGTCTCCTGGAATGGAACGGTTTGGGGAAACCAGAAGGGTGAGCAAAAGGCATCGTTTTTTTTTTTTCTTCTTCTTCTTTTCCTTTCTGCAGCAACAGAGTTTAGAAAAAGGATGAAATTACTAGAGAGTGGTGGTGCGTTTTCTGAAGAGGGACAAAAAGTTGATATTCGATAACTGACAATGTTTTTCGGGGGGAGAGGGGAGGCGAGGGGGGGGGGCATGAACTTGCCGAAAACACCACTCCTACGGCGATGAGGTTCCTACGCAGAACGCTGTTGATAGTTGGTGTTGGCGTTTGTCGGCCGCTGGCTTGAAAGGAAATCGCCCCAAAATGCGTAGGGCCTCCTTTTCCTAGAAAATGATTCCAGCGCCCCTTTTGCCTTGGTTTTGGCGCGCGCGCGCGCGTGTTTTTATCGGTGTGAATAGGAAATATACTACTGCCGGATGCTGGGAGGTGCCCTGTTACCAGCCTCTCTTGAAGGGGGAGGGCGCGTTAAATTGCCGCGGGCTGAGCGAGCGTTCGAACGCACGCCGTGAGCATAGAGAAAGCGTGCGCTTACGAGAAACCAAAGCTCTGGAAACATGATCTGGAAGTTTCTGCCGGCCACCAAGAAAAAAAGGAAAAAAGGAAGAGAGCAAAAAAAAAAAAAAAAAAGGTGCGGAGGAGAGCAAACCATGCAATGCCACGGACAAGTGCAGAGCGACGTGACGAAGATCCCCATGGCGTCTTAGCTCGTTAAGAATAACCAGAATGTTCGGCTCAAACCTTGGCGAAGTCGAGGTTCGGTTCGTCTTCTCTCGAATTCCAGTACCACAATGCACACGCACAACACACGCACAGACACACCAACAAAAAAAAAAGAAGGAAAAGGGGGGGGGGGGAATGCGGCTCTGCGATCCATAAAGAATAGCTTTCATCGCCACCTTTTCATTAGGAATGGGTAAGATTCCTCTATCCAGTTTTGCCCTTTCTCGTGTGCGATGTAAGCGAAGAAGGAAGGAAAGGTCTCGTTAGCTTTTGGATGGGATTGTTAAGTGATGGGCTGTCGAGAGGAGGAAGAGGAGAACATTTCCATAATTTTTTGTTGTTGTTGTTCCTCTGATTGCTGATTTCATCCGAAACAGTTCGAGAGGATCGTTGATTCCTTCGAATTCCCGATAGACGCTCTGCAAGAAACAGATGACAAGATGCAAGAGTTCCGTCGCGAGGGAAAGGACTGCAGCTCTCCCGAGGCAACGTGAGTAGCCACTACACCACCATCACCACCACGAAGCGATTTGCTCGGAGTGTGGTAGAAGCACGCGCGTTGCTCTCCTACCACACACGCGAAGAGGGGAGACAGAAGGCTCCGTTCTTGGAGAACGCACGGGTCCAAGTCGCGGAAGGGGGGGCGAAGAGGGGGGAACCTCTGTCTTCGAGGACGTCGTCGCGGGCAGCCATCTTCGCGGGGGAGGGAGAGAATGAGGTTGCGGTCCTCGGACTTGGACTGGTGGGGCGAGCAGAAGATCGGGAGAGCGATGGCGGGCGGTCACCAGCGTATCTCTTGGAGCTGATCCCTCTGGTCGTCTCTCCGAGAGATGCGAGGGAACTTTTGGCGCAGCGCTTTTCAATGGTCGACGGGGGGGGGGGAGATCCCGGCCCCAGTCAGCTCTTTGGTTCGCTCCCCACCCTCCTCGCAGGTTGGCATTGCGCTAGAATCTCCGTTCGACCCGGGGCGCCCTCTGGCTCGAGGAACGGCAGCGAAAAGGCCAGCGGAACTGCAGCTCGTTGACTGGGGACGTTCCTCTCCCCCCCGCCCTCCCGCATTTCCTTCTCCTTCAGCGTTTTCACCAGCCGCATGTTTCCTCCTCCGCGGTCCCTTGCGGTCTTTCAAGGCGGCCGCTTCTTCTGCGGACCCGGCCCGCATGCGACACCACGTCAGGCAGGGTGGCGGCGATGGTGCTCTCAGGGAGTCACGAGCGTGCGTAGTCCAGCGCGGTCGCTCCGCTCCCGGTGGCGCAAACGGCACGGAGGGGTAGCTTTCCGGCTACGTGTGACGTCACGATCCGTTACGACCTTTCGAGCTCTCCCTCTTCTTCCCGGTAAGGGAAGGGATGAGCGAGCTGTGGACCCCGAAACGGACGGGAGGGCAGCCCGAACCGTTGATGAAGAGAGGCCTCCGGGTGTCGGGGGGAACGGGACGCGAAGGGTCTCGGCCCGAGAGGGAGGCTCCGCCGCCTTGTTCCCGTCGCCTTGGACAACAAGGTCACAGCTCCATCGCCCCGTCGCGGTGCGGGACTCGGAGCTTCCGGGAATTCTTCCCCCCCTTTCCTATCCCGGGCGATGCGCCCCGGGAGTCTCCCGAAGACGATCGGCAGGGCGTTGCCACCTGCCGCTTGCTTCGCGGAAAGGGAGTGCCCCTCCACGGCGGCTACAGGAAGAGGACGGGGAGAGGGGGAAGGAGGTGGGCAGGCGATCTCAACGCCGTTGCCTTGGAGACCGCCGCCGCCGCCCGCCTCACAATTCCTCTCTCGCGTCCACACACACCATCAGCATCGGGAAAGACCGCCACCATGCTCTCTGTTCCGTCGCCGTCGCCATCCCGCGTCCTTCCGCTTCAGCACCGCCTCTTCTTCGCCGTCACGGAAAGGACCCTTCCCCGCCGCCCTCCGTCCGGGCCTCCGATACCCGGGATACCGAAGACAGTGGACGCGGCTCCGCCGCCGCCTCTGCACCTCGGACGTGTCGCGCGCACGCCAGCGTCCCTCCTCTCCAGGACTTCGCCCCGCCGTAGGCTTTTTTCCCGCCAGCTGCCAGCGCCGCGTTCAGCTCGCCCTTCCTCTCCCTTCCTCCTCCCCCCCTTGGCCGACCCCGGGACGGTGCGCCGCCCGGGGGAGGTGGAAGAAGGGAACGGCGCGCCTCAGGCAGTGCCCCGCGTTCCCGGAGAGAAGTCGCCGCTGGCGCCCGTCACACCTCTCTCCTCCGTGCAGCGCGCCTGGAAGGGGGCGACCCGCCGAGCTCTGGAAAACAGGCAGAACTCGTCCCAGATCCCTAGGTGAGCAGGGCGAGCAGAGCACGGGGGGAAGGGAAGTTGCGTTCGGGGCCCGTAGGATGCGTCGGAGAGCACACGATGCGCCCGGAGAGCGGCGCGCGGGACAGACGGTGCCTCTCGACGAAGGTCAGTCTGCATCCCTCCCCTTCCTTCTGCTCCTCCTTTCCTCTCCTTTTGTTGTCGCGGGATTTTCTTCCTATCTTTTTTTTTTTTTTTCTGCCTGGAGGGCATTTACCAGGCCTTGAACGGTATTAGGAGGCCGTCCGCAGCCATGCGTTCCTGTCAACTCCCCTCTCCGAAAAGGGAAGGAGAGACACGCAGCGCTCACGGCTCGGCTGCCTGGCCATCCGCGCGAGCCTTGGGCGGCGCGTTTCACCATTCCTCCCCCTCCCCCCATTGTCTCTTTTTCCCTTTCTCTTCCTCCTACTTCCCTTCCTTCTCCTCTTCCTTCCTTTCTCCTCCTCCCTCCCTTCCTCTTCTTCCTCCTCCCTGCCTCTTGTTGTTCCTGAACCCTGAAAAGTCTCTGTTCCGTCCAAGAGAGAAGCCACCCCGCTCTCCTTCTCCGCAGCTTCTCTCCCCTCACCCAGGAGCCCTTTGCAGGACGCGGGCGAAGCGGCAGAGTGGAAAAAAGGGAATTCAGAGGCCGTGGCAGAGGATCAAGTGTGAGAAGGTCAGCTGATGAGGGATCTCCATCCCTCATCAGCTGACGGGCAGAGGAGGGAGTGATAGGGGAGGGGAGCTGACGCGACCTCCTTCCCTTCTGCCTCCCCTCCCTTCCCGGTCCTCCCTCCTCTGCCCGTCAGGAAACTTTCCGCGGGCTTCCGAAGGAGGCGCTGCCGTTGCTGCTGAGGAACCTTCGCCTCCGGGTGGTAAGGGTCTAGGACGGGGGGAGGCTTTTCTTCGGCTTGCGTTCCCTGACCCACCGGCTCATCCAGCTGACCAGTGGTTCATGCTCCGTAGATCTTCATTCTTCGGCGATCGCTTCCGGCGTTCGACAGCCGGAGCGGAGGGGCGAGGAAGCGATCCGCCGGCGGTCTCCTGCACGGTGGACCGCCTGGAGGAGGAAGCCGCCCGCTCCCAGGGCACGCCGCTGCTCCGTCGGGACGCAGGCGGTGGGATCGACCGCAAGGTGCGTCTCGTCACTTCACTTCGTCTCCACCCCTCACCCTACCCACCCCTGCAGCTGTACGTGGAGCTGCACGAGCTGGACATCGGCGGCGGCGATCTGAAGGAAGACGTTCTGGAGTGGCACGCGGTCTCCCGGTGGATCAAGTATGAGGAGCGGGTGGAAATGGGAGAGAGGTGGGGCAGGCCCACGATGGCCTTCCTGAGCTTTCAGTCGTTGGCGGCCCTCCGGGGCCTCGTGCAGGGCGGTAAGCACCGGAGGGGGGGGTCCCGCCCTGCGCGCTCACCTTTCCGCTTCCCTCTGCGAGCAGCGTTTACCCTCTTCGAGGCACGCGCCGAGGACGTGGATGACCTGGCCGAGAGAATCGCTGCAGGTCTGCAGGCCGCCTCGATGATCGCCCCGGCCCAAGTCTCGCCCATGACGAAGGTCCTCACGCTGAACCGGCGCTTCGTCGGCGACGCCGTCGGCACCGTCGACGGTCTCCTCTTTGGGTCCTTCCGCTCCGACAGCGTCGTCGAGGCGGACCAGGATGACGAGGTGGGTGGGAGACCGTGCCCCCCGTGGCGGGAAGAAGAGGAGTCGGTATCATCCGGTCGCCGCAGATCTACCGGCAGAGGTACCGGATGGCGGCCAGGAACTCCCTATTCTTCACGGAGGCGGACTTCGGGGTCGCGAGGTCGCGGCTGGAACCCCGCGCTCTCTCCTACAGACCAGGAAAGCGCCGCGCCTCCGCATGGACCAGGAGGTCCCCCAGCATCCCGGTCAGTACGGCCCGTCCCCCTCCCGCCCGCACCGCGCGCGCGCGCTCGCGCCGAACCGTCCTCTTCCTTACCCGCTTTCCGGAGAGGAAGGGGCGCTCGGATCGCACGCGCTTCCCCTCCCCTCCCCCCTCACGCACGCACGCAAAGCGAGAGGACAGAACGGAGGGCTGAAGGCCGTCGGCAACCTGAGGAAAATCAAGAGGCACAAGGGCATCCGGCAGCTGCTGCAGAGGATCCCGGCAGGCTGCGAGGCCGCGGTCGTCATGGCCGGCGTTCTGGACTTCCTCGACAACCCCGTATGCGTCTTCGTGAGGCTTGAGAGAGGATCGGATGACCTAAAACTCATCGAGGTCGGTAGAGCAAGGGAGAACGAGGTCTCTCCTCCGCCCCCAGCTGCCCATCCCCATCAGGTTCGTGTGCCTCGCGCTGAAGCCCATGGATAGCGCTCTGGACCACCACGAAATTGGCAGGTCGATCGGCACCCTCCTGTCCAATCAGGTACGTGATCGCCGACCTCCGTTTCCCTTACAGTTCCTTCCTTGGCCAATCTGTATTCACCCGCTGCTTCCCGCTGCTGCCTCTCCTTTTGTGACAGTCCTTTGCTCCTCTTCCGTCCTGGTCTTTCTTCTCCTTAAAAAAAGAAAGAAGAAAATTTTCCTGTCCTCCCTCTTCCTCCCCTCCCCTCAGTTATTCTGTGCTCTCTCCCGCCCACCCCGAAACGGATCCATTTACTCTTCGTGGAGCCCTGATGCCTGTCGTTCTCTCCTGTCAAGGACCAGAAGCGAGCGAGTGCGAACGTGAGAGAGAGAGAGAAACGCTCCCGCGATGCACTTCAGTCAGATACAGGGCAAGGTCTCTCGGACCTTCCCGAGGCGACTTGAAAGCCCGCCCGCGTCTCCCTGCGTGGGAGGTTTGCTCTGCCCCGCGAGATGGTTCTGTTCCCTCGTGCGAGACAGCCACACTCGTTCGGCACGCGCGGAAGCCCTGTCGACAAGCAGGCCTGCAAGTGGGCGGCGACCAGGCAGCACTTCGAACTTATCGGCGTCCACCTTCCAGCCGCTCGAAAATCCCAAGCTCGCTCGTTCCTTTCAGAACTACTTCCGTCAGAAGAAGAGCACCCCACCCTTGCGTCCGCTCGTGCGAGTGCATTGTTGAAAAAACGCGCGCAGACTTCATTGTTGAAAAAACGCGCGCAGACTTCATTGTCGAAAAAACGCGCGCAGACTTCATTGTCGAAAAAACGCGCGCAGACTTCATTGTTGCGGCGTTTCTCCGCAAGTCCGCTTTCACGCTTTCGTCCACGAGCGCAACACGCCGAGCCGATGTGTTCGCTCCGCAGAAAAACGAGGGCTTTCATCGCCGTCCGCAGTTTCTCGGGAAGTGACCCTTACCAGTGTGACCGCCATTCGTTTCGTCTCCACGAAAAAAAAAAAAGAAAATACCCTTTACCTGTCCCATATAAGAAGGACATGAGAAATTGTGCAAGGCAGAGGTGGCCCTCGTGAGTGTGTAACTCAAGCGAATTAGAAAAAGGAGAAAATTTAGATCCTCTTTGAACGATTTTTGCCACTGCGTCGCAACATTTCAGCAGTCACCAGCATGAATGCTCAGCAGCATCATCTTCAAAGTGCATCTGGTGATAGGACTCGATCCAGTGCTTTGGTGCCGCTGGGGACAAGGATATCCACCACTAACGTCACGGATCGTTGCGTTGCTCAAGCGTAAAACATCTCTGAGAAGAGTTCGTTTTGGGTTCCAATTACGCGTGAACGCAGACTTTCCATTTCTCGGGCATCTTTCCTCACTCCATCACTACACGTCTGTGACCGAATCATTGGAGTTTAAATCGGTTCTCTCTACCTGCCAACGTTGAGTCTCATCGTTGATTTGAATATCCACCTCTCGGACAAACAAGGACATCTCGATAACCAGAGGTCCAAGTTTGCTGATTTCAGTCGACAGAGTCCCTCTCTTCATTCTTGAATACTCCACTCTTGTTAATATTTGATTGTAAATATGCTTCTCAGAAAAGTGACCTCTGCCGATGTAATTCTGTACATTAAACTTAGTGGTGGCCCAAGCACTTGGAACACGCACAAAAAAAAAGCAGATACCCTAGGCCAGAGTGCGACTATCCTACTGGCCGGTGAACCCCTCAGCTTCTCTTTTGCTTCTCTTTCACAGTCCAGTGCTTGTAATGCTTCTACAGGTATCTGCTCTAAGAGTGGCGTTAGATCGTTTGTTTCTGCTTTTCATCCAGAAATGCCATCTATGAAAAAACAGTTCAGGGACTACAAGAGTGTACAAGCACATGGACGCGTACGCGAACAATTTTGATGGTTTTCCTTGAAACTTCCTCAGGAAATCGTGACTTTAAAAAAAATACACACACACACATCATCAGCATTAGATTTCATCCCTAGATAAGCTATCCATCTATCTATCTTTCATATACAGGATGAAACACCACTTGTAGGAAAGCTTTTTGACTCACTTGACCAACGCGTTTTCTTAAATCCTACATGTGTTTTCAAGTGAACCCCACACATTTGCAAAATGTATGGGGGGTTTGCGGCATGCAAGACATGGATTGTTCCCAAGCTTGGAGAGCAAATCGCCACCATTTGATGACCCTTTTGAAAGTGCTTTCCCTTTGTGCAGCCATTCCCATTTGCTTGTGTGCTTGTTTCAATTTCCGCTCGTCTTGATTTTTTCGTTTTAGATTTTTATTTCGAGTTTCCATTTCTGAAGATTGATGGTCTTTCCGCAGGCCAGGGATTAATCTTACATCACTAAACTCTCAATGCTTAGAAGGCCGCAAATGGGAGCCAATAGAGGATTCTGTTCTCTTTGCCACAAAAAGCACGTTTCTCTCTTTTTCTTTACATTTTCATTTCAATTTATGCTTCTTTCCTTTGTTTCTCTTTTCTTTCAAATGTTTCTCTCTCTCTTTTTACTTTGTTCATCACGGAATTTCGAATTATTGAATTGGTATTTTTTCTTGTGTTAATCATCCAAATACTTGACTAGAAGTCAGTTTCCTCGAGTGTTTCAGAAGAGGTTGGCTCTTGGACAGAAACAGGAAGTATATCCACGGAATTATTTATGATTTAAATAGATAATTCTATGAGTTTAGTGATCCATTTTATTGAGACTACTCATTCCTTTGTAAAGATAATCGCAATGCCGTGTCAAAGTCTAAGAAACCGAAGCATAGGTTCACGAACACGAACTTTTATGACTGTGTTCTTTGTCTTCTAGGAGTTTCGCATGGCTATTTACGCAGCCAAAGACGCAAACCACATTCTGGAAGCTTTGGACGAATTTCTGGATAGCAGTATTGTCATCCCTCCTGGCGAACTGGAGAATGCCGAATTATTACCGATAGAAACAATAAACTCCAAAACTCTTGAAATAAAAAGAAGGAAATCGATGGCACCGTTCGGTATCAGTGAAAGTAGTAGACAAGATGGAGTACACTATGACTTAAAAGATTCTTGTAAGCAAGTCAAAATCCTATTTGAAGTTGCCTTAATGAAAATGTTGCCTTTGTTCCCAAACATTCTGATTCTCGTAAGCTCTTCTTGTGTCTTCTCAAAAGTGCGCTCACATTTTCTCCTTCGTCGATTCGTTGCGGAAGCAACTAGCACAGTAACCAAATCAGTGAAGAGACACTGCACTCAGCCTCTTGAGAATCGAACCTTTTGAAAATCAGGAAGTCAATCGTGGAAACTCAGTAATGCTTCCCTAAGATCTCCGCCATTTTGGGTAATCCTCCGCGTTGCTGCCGGTGCACGAAGGTTGATTTTCAAATAGCCCAGGAACGCTTTTCCATTGAAAAATTCAAACTGACACGCCCTAACGGATGCTTTCGAATTCGGATTTAGACTCGCAAAATTTTCAAAATTCAGTTCTGACATCTCAACGAGGCACGGAGCTCCTGCTTGCCGCTGACCACTAAAATCACTCGATGGACATCGGTTTTTCATGTTCTGAAATCAAAATAGATACAGATTCTCGTTTCAGAGATGAGATTCTCGAAAGACGAATCACGTTTAAGAAATGCCGGAATTTCAGATGTCCTGTGTTTTCATTCAGATGTGTAATGCGTGATGAAATTGCTGATTTCCTTTTCCCCGGACAATCGGTTTTCCTCTCACTCCTACAAAGTCAGACAAGAACCCCATCGAGCGATCCGATCCGAGGTCTGACTCCACCAGTGGTTGTAGCACTTCCTGGTGTACACTTTTCAGATAAGTCACTATTTTAATTTTCACTCGCCTGATTCGCTTCAGTCTTCAGAACGTGAATTCCATTCCGGAGTATCTCCAATGGCTCTGTTTAACCTTTCTCTAAACTTACCAGTATTTTCCTGTCCTTGCTTAACATGACGGAGCACAGGGTAGGTAGAGAGAGGCACACTTCTCGTGTGTGCATGTACGTGTATGCATGTGTAAAACAGTTCCAAACTGTTCAAATAATCTTTTTCAATCCCAGTCAGATTCGCTTTTCATTTCCGATCGTCCTTTAAGTTCATCTCCCGCATTTCAATTCAGCTCGAAATCTTTAACGCACGAATCTAAAGATAAAAATTCATCGACCATCCTTGCTGTTCGGGAATGAACGTTTCTGTTCCAAACGGGGCCGTCCCTTCCAAAAGCTCGAGCAGAGCAAGTTCTGAAATAAATAATCTTGTAAGAACTGAATCATTGCATTTACCCCCTTTTTTTTTTTTTTTTTCCCAAACTATTACAGGATTACAAATTGCAAATCTGGACGACAGTTTCCGTTTTCTGTAGGAAGTCAGCTGGGTATTGAGGGTTGCCATCACGCAATGTTTTATTCGTGTTTGAATCCAGTTTTACTCGCCGTTTTAGTTTCTATTCCGTAATTATCTGAATTTGTAATTGTCCATTTTTAAAAATGAAAAAAAAAAAAAAAAAAAACACTGTAGAAAGGCAGTTTTGACAAATGCATTTTGCAGAAAGGCATTTACTTTTGGGAACACGTCCGTCACACGGGCAGTTCAGACTTGGCGATGAACGGTATCGTCCAGACCAAAAATTTCTTACACAAGCGAAACTCAAATGAACCCTTTTATTGCTCTATAACTGTCCTCGTGTCTCAAAAGCATTTTGCCATCTATTAATGGAATCTCTATCGAATTTAATTCAGCCTTAAGCATCTGTTTAACCATATTGAAATTCCAAAAACGAAATCTGTAGAATAGCCTTGTGTTCGGCCTATGTAATTTTCACATGATTTCAGCATTAAAACTGGAAGCCCAAACTTCGGCTTCTCTCAGAAGGACGCATCATTTCTTTGGAGGAGTCATCAAGGAACTGAAGGAACGTTATGCGTATTATTGGTCAGACATTTTGGATGCGTTAAATCCTGTTGTGATCGCGACCATATTCTACATTTATTTCGTTTCCTTAGCTGGAGTTATCACGTTTGGAGGATTAAACAGTAAAATTTCAATCAATTCAGTGATTCGAAAATTTTGAAAATGACCCACAGATGACAAAACACATAGTCTGATTGGAGTTGCAGAAACTTTTATGGCATCGTCACTGAGCGGGATCCTGTATTCACTAGTAGCTGCTCAACCGCTCATCATCCCCAGTAATACAGCCTCGTTGCTGTTATTCGATGAAAGCTTGTTCATCGTAAGAAGTAACAACTGTCCTGAGGGAAACTAATCGATCTTTTCAGTTCTGCAGCATGTGGAAAGTAGATTTCCTTCTCATAAGAGTATGGATAGGTTGCTGGCTGGTGTTACTAGGTCACGTTGTCGCTTGTTTTGAAGGCAGCGTGATTGTTCGGTTGTTTTCAAGATTCACGGAAGAAACCTTTTCCTTCTTCATTTCGTTAATCTTCATCTTCGAGAGCATTCATAAGCTATATTCGGTACTCTTTTCTTTTACAATTTCAAAAAAGGAAAAACGGTATTCTCTCTAAGATTCGATAGAAAGAAAGAAAGAAAAAAAAATACTGGAATCTGAAGATGCTACTGTTCAAATTCTAAGAAATTATGTTCCGTGATCTTGTTCCATAGTGTCTTTAAAATTGTGACCATCCTTCACATTCATTTCTCACGTTGAAATTCCAGAATACTTTCCTATTCAAGTCACATTTTGCCCGCTTCCTTGTTTTTTGATGTCATGGGTTTGTGTTTATTTCAGATTTACGTCGACCATCCACTAATAACAGATTACTGCAGCACGAGTACGGTTTCTTATTCAGATTTCGTCGAAGAAAATGACCACAACGAGAGCTTCCCTCTTGATTTCTTACTTTCTAGCAACCAAGCGTCGGAAATTGTCCAAAATTCTACATCCGGAAGGTAAATAAATTGGAATTTTTATCGATCGCTTTACATGCGACGAAGCCGTTCTTTTATTTTGAAGTTCTTTGAAGTTTTGCTGTTTCCGGTCTGAACCGAAGGCTGTAGGCACTCGGAGCGAACTCGAGTTTTTGGAGTGCGCTTTCATCATCCAAGATGATGGTGAATCACTAGAGGAAGAAAAAAAAATCCTCTTCCAAAGAATATAGTCTTCATATCATAAAAGGCTTAGAGGACACACGCCTTATGAAATCATTTCTTGTTATTGCCTTGACACGCAATGCTTCGGATCTGGCAGTCCGCTTGGGCCATGTGCTCCACTCGCCATTTCAACTTAAACGCATTCTTCCAATATCCAATTAACTTGAATTGTTTTACAGTTTCCTTTATGATCTCAAATCGAAGGTATGCCATGGTTTTATTCTATATGTACGATACTAAGAAATACGGAAGTTTCTTATAGACAAAAACTACGTAGATAGGTTGTTGTAAGCATGAAGATGTTTTTTTTTTTCTCTCCCTCCCTTTTGGCTTTGATGATTGATCTGTTGGTCGTGGGCAAAGCATTTCTTCTGGAAACCCAAATGCCTTGCAAACCAATCGGCTCAGAGTGGAGGTGATTTTTGGTTGAAGAAACGTGCGAGTACTTTCCACGCAAAGGATTTTCGCTCCACGCAAAGCTGCCGCGTGCCCGGCGAAGAACAACCCATCTTCACGCTGGCGCACAGCAGCTGGACCATCCTTTCGAGGGTTTTCTGTTTTTTCAATTTCCTACTGACGACTTCATGGCGTTTTTAGTGGTAGTGGTCCATTCCACAACTCGATATTTGCAAGTGGTCTTTCGTAAAGATAGGTTCGTGGTCAGGGCTTCGACTGTTCGGTGACAACGTTATGGGACAGTTGCGTGTCTGCAGATGAGAGGATACATATTCTCTAGATATTCGGGAAAAAACGGCAGCAGGGTACTTTTGGAAGATCCGTGGCATTTGGATATAAGTGCAAATTTACAAACTGCGCGATATGAAAGATCTGTACACGCTTTAAAGACTGGTTGGCCTACAGAAAGTTGTATACGGGAAATGGACAGCGAGTTTTTCGAAAAAGTTAGGAGTTTGAAAATCAGTTCCCCCTTCCCCCTCTCCCCTCATTAATTAATCAAGCAAAAATTTTCCACGTAATAGCAGTTTGAAATTCAATTTCCCAGTGGCAGTTCGAAAGGTCTGACAAGGAAATCGGTGGTAGGAATTGCTTTCCAGAGATTTGGTTTTTCTAGAATGACTTCCCATCACTGCCGTACTTTGGCTCACGGTTTACACAACTTCCAATATTTTAGACCAACAACCATCAGGAATCAGCCCCACACGGCCCTATTGTCAACCTGTCTCATGTTGGGCACTTTTTACATAGCCCTCTCCTTGCGAAGATTAAAAGAAAGTAAATTTCTCGGGAAAAAGGTAATGTTTTGAAAGTCTTTAGCGCATCGGAATTCTATTGTCTGAAAAGTATACATATGTATGTATGTATGTGTAGTATAGAACTTTCCAGACAAAGGATTCGTCTATTGAACGAAAGGGAAAATCGAATGCTTTGTGAGAAGTTGAAAAGTTCAATTCAGATTGTACTGTTTAAAGTTCAAGTGCTGTATTTGCACTCATAATGCAGATGCATTATGCAATGCCCTTTTACAAGCAACGTTAATGTTTTTTGTTCTCTTTCCTCTCCAAGATACGTAATTTATTGGGGGATTTCGGAATACCTATAGCTATCGGAGTGGCAGTTTCCGTAGATTATTTCATAGTCGACATCTACACGCAAAAACTTTCCGTTCCCGAAGGACTTCGGCCAACCGCATCAGAAGTCAGAGGGTGGTTCATCAGTCCCTCCATGAACCGCTACGATTTTCCACCCTGGTTGTGCATTGCCACAATCGTCCCAGCACTGCTTCTGTACATATTAATATTTCTCGAAACGCAGATCACCGAGTACGTTCTACCCTTTTGTTTTTTGTGTCGTCCCTTGATGTGGGGGTGGTGGTACATTCCAAATGTGTTTCAAGGTTGCTACTTAGCAAGAAAGACAGGAAAATTAAGAAGGGAACAGGCTTCCACTGGGACATCTTTTTGTTCTGCTTCCTAAACTGTGGATGCGGATTTTTCGGTCTTCCTTGGATTTCAGCTGCCCCTTTACGTTCTCTGACTCATTTGGTGGCGCTGACCATCTACTCGACGAATCATGCCCCAGGAGAAAAGCCGTACATTGTAGAAGTCAAAGGTTGGATTGCAACTGCTTTTGGGATCAAGTCCCGAGAACTTCCCCAGAGCAGCGAATAAGCGGTGTCTGCATCGGAGTGCTTCTGGGACTGTCTGTGTTGTTGGCTTCCACTCTGAAGCGGATCCCCGTAGCCGTTATCTTTGGTGTCTTCCTTTACATGGGTACCTCTTCGCTGGACGGGTTGGAGTTGTACCAAAGGGTTAAGCTCTTGTTTGTTCCGAGAAAACACCATCCTCCAGTGATTTATGTAAAAAAAGTAAGTTCTGTAAATATCCTGTATTCGTCGCTTGTTATTTTTGGGATTTTCTCAAGGTGAGGACCTGGAAAATGCATCTGTTTACCGTAATTCAACTCGCGTGCGTGGGTAGTTTGTGGATAATCAAATCCTCGGTAATAGCCCTTTCTCTTCCTTTCGCTCTGCTGCTACTTCTGGTAATCAGGAAGTATTTGACCTGTGTTTTCACATCGGGAGAACTACAAGCGGTAAGTGCGTTAAAGTCAGCAACGTCCAATTCCTGTATCGCATCAGCTGGATGACGAAGCCCACCGCGAGTGATTCGCGCGTGCACCATCTGGTGTGCTGCAGAGGAGCATCTCCCCATCCGTCCCGTCCTTCCGCTTTCGATGATTTGAACTGCTTCCCTTCCCCCTCCCCTCCCCTCCCCCCCATTCCCTTCCGTTGTTCTGATCCTTCAGCCAGTTTTTACTTTGGGTTTTTCGAATTTCTTCACGAGATCCCGTAGCAGACGTATTTCACATGGTCACTACGCGATGATCAAAGCTGAATTCGTTGCTAACAAGCAGAGCCATACTTCTTAAAGTGGTGGTCGGGTCGGGTTTCCTTCTTTTTTGTGTGTGTGTTTTTTAGCGCGTGTGTGTGTTCTAGAAAAAAGCTCTTGTTGTGGTTCGAATTCGGAGGGGGATCAAAACTGCGAGGCTGGAACCTGAACGAATCTTTTGCTACAAAGTCTTTTCAAGTGAAACCTCTTGTCGAACCAGGCAGGCTTCAGTGTCCGAACCACACGATCCGACCATGGTTATGGTGCGAAAAGAAGAATCTACACACCAGCAAGGTTTGCGAAGGAAGGAAAAGATCCGCCAGCTTCCCTTCACTTTCCGATGAAATCATCTTCCATTAAGTAGAAAAGGAAAAAACTCTTTCCTTCTTTCTCATGTTCTACCTGAGAAACAAGGGGGGTGGAAAAAATCAGCGGGAAAGGAGGCACGGTTTGTACCGTTCGAACGGAAGTTGAGAGCTCATGCGTAAACCACATGAGCTTTCTTTATGAGCAGCTAGCGATGGGATGATCCAGCATCCACGGTTCGAACTTCCCAAAACTGCTGGCACGTGCGTAACGAAAAAGCGTGCGTTGTGTGTATGGCGCCTCTCTCTAAACGCAGAGAGGGGACAGAATTGCCTCGCACATGGCCGTTCTGAGTCACACAAATTCTACGGAACGAATCGTAAAGTCTCAGCGGCAAAGCGTGGAGCCGCTTCCGTGTGGATTTAAGGGTTTGGGCCGAAGCTCGTGAGAAATTCCCGAAAACGAGCGGCCGGCGGAAGCTCAAGCCTGTGTTTCCCACTACACCGACGAAGAAACATCGAATTCAACAAAATTATGGATGCTTCTGGTATTGCACGTGTTTGCGATGGCTTGCAGATTCGAATACCCCCTACACGCTTTACTGAGATCATTTTCTCCGTAAAGTGTCCATAAATGAAAGGCATAGTTCGATTTCCTGGCTTCTTCATGCTGTTTCTGTGAAACTTGCCTACTTCGCTCTTCATTCTAGTTTCAGAAAGTCCCAATAAGTCATCTTCCGAAAATCAACAGTTTCACTTCAGATAGGTTCGTGCCATTTTGAAATGCATCGAACGAATTTACGTATAATTTCTAAACTTTTGGAGAAACGTGAAAACTTCGGAGGAGATCCACCAAAAGAAATGCTCTTAATGCCTTTAACCCAAGGGAAAACATCAGTTGGTGTTCATAAATTATAAGTAATAAACCAGAAAGTTCAATATTATTATTGTTTTGATGTTCTTCGGCAACCCTGATCTTAGGGCTTTCTTTTCCAAATAACACTGGTATTAATTCGGACACTATTCTATGGGTACTTAACATTAATAACAGCATTGATTCTATAGGATGATTGCATTGCTAATTATAAAAAAGATAACCACGATAAAATATTTGTAAAAAAATGCATTTTATCTGCGATTAACAACATATTCTGAGTAGATAAATAGAGGCATTTATGGGTGTGCATGATCAGAAATTCCGACTCAATAGAAAAAAAAAAAACTGTGCTGCTTATCAAAATACGTTGAATTTCGTCAGGTTGTCCCCATTTGTGCTTCCAAAATAACATCAGGTCATCCTTGTTCATGTCGGATTATAAAATAGGAACTAATGTTGGTTTATCCGTTCAGTTTTATATACTTCAATAGAAGAGTACCGCGAAGCTGCTGTTGTTGAAATTTCGACTTTAGTCTAAAATTGGATAAATTTAAACATAAATGTGATGCCAACTGATTCTGAGGAATCGGAATCTCGATACTTCTTTACCTTTGGGCTGTTTACCGACGGTGGTCACGAATGCTGCTGAAGGCCCTGCATCTTGCGAAGAGAGGCGGTTCGAAGGCGCTTAGGAGGTCCCTGGAAATTACCGAGCGCAGAGAAACAAAATGGAGTTTTGCGAATAGTTTTAGAAGCAAGTAGAGTAACGAATGTGTTTCCGTCTTGTAGAATTCACCTGCATGCTATTGCAATCTGATTTGGAAGGGACGATACTGTGCGATGACGGAGTGGGGTGGGACAACGAATAATCGTATTCATTTCACAATAGCCAAAGTCTGCATGAATGAAGACCAATAAACTTGGAACACTACATAGGGAGTGCATTCAGAAGACTGGATCCTCGGAAGCTGAGGTTTCCCAACTGGCTTAAATCCACCAGCTTAAATGGGATCGTTTACCTTCCGCTTTCCGACATCTTGTAGCCTTTTAATATCCAGGCACACTGACAAGTCGAAGGAACTTCCTTTTCCACTTGAACACTTCTGAGAAGATGTTTCTACAAATTCACATAACCTCCGCTCTGCATGGAGTAATTTTTCAAGTAAATCAAATCCAGGTGTAACAGCTGCACAATTTATGTGCAGCTGTTACATTAAATTGAAGTGCGTAGATTACAGAAACTCTAGAAAACGAATTGCGTGCCACATCCAAGAATGTTTTTCGAGGTCATCAATTTTTTTTTTTTTTTTGGCGAAAATGAGAGGCTTCTTTTGCGAAGTGCACTAAACAAAGGAACACCTTGCCTATGAAAATTAGTTTCCACTCAAACTTTGGTGCTCTTGAAACTGAAGCGCGCATTTGTGCATGTTGCCAGAAGCAAACCAGCTCTTAATCGTTAAATGTAATATATATATATACATATATACACGTAACTTTGCACTTCAAGAGCAGGAACTTTATAACTTTTTATCTAACGGTTAGGGAGGGTGAATAGTTGTTATCTAGGAGGTAAAGGATGTGTAGGGAAAACTTTTTCCAGATCGTATTACGGCTCATGTTCTCTTGGGGATGTACGGTTTCATTTTTTCTTTTTTTGCTTTCACAATTTGCCTCGGAACTCCCACGCTGCATGTGCATTTTGCAATTGCTTTATTTGTAGCGAAAATGGAAATGGAGAGCACACGTAGTGGGAATCTTAGGAAATACAAGGAATACTTTTTAAAAGTTTCCATTTGTTTCCACATGGCTTTCAACTTTCGAGCAGGCGGTTTTGTGGGTTTTATGTTTTTTTTTTGTTTTTTTTGTTTTTTTTTGGGGGGGGGGGGGGATCTTGCGAAGACTTGAATATTTTCCCAAGATGAAGCGAAGAAATGGAAAATGAGAGCATTCGAATATTGCACTTGGATTCGGTTTGAGACCTTGCTTCTTTGGTTGGGTCAAATTATTCCTTGCACTTTCCACTTGATAAGCACTCTTTGGGGCATCGGCAGTTGGCCGTATTTTTGCATTTTGCAATCCACGCCGTTTGGCTTTAAGTAGGTGCAAGAGGGGACCTCGGAAAAGATTCCATTTCAGCTCCCATGTGAACGATTACCCTTTTTTGCGAGTTTGAAAATTTCCGTATTACGAGCATGATAACCAAGATGGAAGACACCGAGTATGTGAATAAACTGTTGAGATAAATCACACTGGAAGAGCATTTATGGACCGACCTTGCTGTCTACTTAGTTGTTAGCTGACTAGCATTAATGTCTTTCTCTGCAATATAAAAGATGTTAGCCTCTTAGCGCCTTCTCCCCCCCCCCCCTCTCACTGGGAAAAATTCTGCACTCAAGTGTCAACATGCAATACGCCTTTTTTTTTAAATGTACTTTTTCGAGATGCCATAATTCGAAACTGTATACATGTTGGAGTTTTTGTAGATGGTGATGGCAGAAGAGTGCGTGATTGGGAAACCGAGTGATAGATGGCGGCACACCGTAAAAACCATAACCTATGTAACTTTTTTCTTACAAAAAAAAAATCATGCTGAATTACGTTACAAAGAAAGTACATCCTGGGTTCGTAGTAACAAACTTCAAATGATTTTTAACGATACACATAAAGATCGAAAACAGCAAGACCATAAATGGCGGCCTCGCGTTATGTGCATATCAGACCAAGGAAGATTTGCTTTTCCGAAAGTGATTCGCTGGTTGTTTTCCAAAATGGAAAAGCCAGTATGCTGGAAACAAGAAACATCATGAGATTCAATGAAAACGTATCCACAAGGCTGTCGATAAAGCATCTATTTTTGAGAAAATAAATGCAAACACATTTGTAATATAAGCTGAAAATAGCTCTTGACAAGACTTTTAATTACATTTCATTGGAAAAGTAGGATACATACAAAACACTAAATATGCTATTAAGAAATATCTGGATTCGATGGTGGAACCAATTCATATTTTAGAGAAGTTCCACTGTTTTCCCTAAGTTCTTCCAGAACTTTTGAAACAAAAAATTTTCTGGATACCACAAGATAACGTTGTCCATTTCTGTTATGGCTATGACTTTTGAGATCAGTGTATTTCCGGACAACACTAGAAGAAATGAAAATTACGTGCATTCACCCATGTTTTTGTGACATTTACTTATGAATAAGTTGGCGTTCCTCTTGTGAAAAATTTGGGGAAAAGCATAACTGATCTTGCTCTGGTTGGCAATTATATTTCTGGATAAGTAATTCAACCCGCTTAGTAAATTCTGTTTTATTTTCTTTTGTCGCCATTCCTAGTCCATTTCTTCCATGTCTCTGGCCAAGACTAAATTTAAAATACAATTTTTTAATTTCAAACTCCATGTGTATTACGTTATGGGTTCAATAATGCCTGATTCTTCCTTTCCCAAACCTCCTCCTTTCCACCCCATCAATGCCATCATATGTTTCACAATGTTATTGTTCTCAAACTGTGATTGATGAGAAGGTATGTCTGTCAAATTATCATGGCATACATCAGGAACAAGATTCTGAACACTGTTCTCTTTTACCTAAATCCAAAGATTTTGTAGTGAATACAGACTGTTTTCAAAACAATAATCTTGCATGTACTTTGAATACATAACGCTTGCCAATTAGAAACTTTATTACCTTAATGGTATAGTATTTGTTACGCAGAACAGCAAGAGCATTTTTAGCTGCTTCCCTTTTTGCTGTTTTCTTTGATAAACCAGTTCCAGTTGAGACCAGTCTATCATCAAGGAATACATCACACCTGAGGATAAACTGATTTAAAGTGGCACATGTAATGATGAAAACAGAAGGGTTCTGGTGCTGTATGGCACATTTATTTTTAACTGTAAAAACAAACCTCATTCCATTTGCATCCAGAAGAAATTGAAACCTGAGTATGACTTTACACAACATGGTTGATAAATGTAGTGTGTTGATGGGCAAAAAATCATTTTTTTCAATCAACACGAAGTTATTCAAATGTGAATGTGCAGCATGATCAAGCTTCTCAAACCCAGTACTGTGTTCTGGCTGTGTCTCATTTTTTTTAATGCTACTGCAAGGTTGTGTATCTGAAAGTGTAGTATACTAAATGTAACTGCAAACCATTTGTTAATTTGATTAAATACATTTGTGATGATTATTTACTTATGAAAAAAAGTCCATGCTCAATTACACTATAAAGAAAACACAGCTTGTGTTGATGGTAACAAACTCTAAATAATTTTTAATTTCTGGTGATACATATAATAATTAAAAACATCAAGATCATGAAATCAAGAAAAATTTCTGTTCAGAAAATGAATAAAGATTTGCTCCTTGTTTTGTAAAACAGAACAGCCAGTATGCTGGGAACAAGAAACACATCACGAGATTCAAAGAAAATTTATTCAAAAAGCTGTCAGTAAAAGCAAATTATTTACTTGGAAGTTTTACTATTAACCAGCACAAAGTGACAAAACGGAAATAATCTTTCAAACACAAGGTTGTTTGACAAAACTGCATAGGAATGAAGCAGTTAAACCAAACACTCACTTGCACAATTATTTGTGTTCATAGAAAGACAAAAATGTTTGAAAACTGATGCTTTTCTCTCACACACTAACAGTTAAACTGGTCACAATTCACTGCATTGCTATTTCCATTCCATCTTATCAGAATAGCAAATACTATAGCTACCATATAATAGATGGCAAAAGTATCTATATACACAGTAATCACAAAGATCTTATCATGAGTCTTCATAATTCCTTTACTGTTGCTTTTTTCCTAAAGGAACACAGTAAAGGAACTGCTCTATTTCTTTTTTTTTATAAGCATTTTATCTGTGTGAAAAAGTAATAGACTCTCTTCTTAAGTGAAATTCTTCAACACTCTAAATACTACCTGCAATTTTATATCATATTCACTGACATTCCTGCAAATAGTACTTTTATCAGATTTTACTGAAATCACTTAAAGTTTCTGCTTTATTAAGACTGATTTCAACAAATATTTCTGGCCTTTGTCACAACATTTTGCACATTAAAACCACACAATAAACCATTTGAAAAATTTCTACCAAAAGAGGAATTGCTATTTGGAAATTATGCTACTTTAGTCCCAATTTCTGTAGTTGGGAAGACCAGTTCTTTCATTTATGAGATTATAATGATTTCTGTTCATACACAATTATGGCAGTGTAAACAGAAACAGTGATTACCAGAGGATTACTTCTTTACACTTTCAAATGTTTGTCAAAGTGCAACTAGGAAATTACTTAGCAAAAATTTTTTCCTATATTGATACAAGAAGATTAATGAATAAAGGGTGTCAAGATGGAGAATTCGAGAAATGCACATCTAATGTACTGAATCTACGATCCATTCGATTTGCATTATGATTTCAAGTACAATGCTGGTTATTAACAGTCAAATAAGCACAAATGTTTACAGAACAAATGAAATACATTTTAAAATTCGGTAAAAAAATTGGTTCCAATATAAAGATGCGAACTAATCATTCGTGTATTTAAATTCTTTCAGTTTTTTTACCATTTACAAAATTTTACTAGAATACTTGATTTGACTGCATAAAGATATTGTACTAAAAAGCAAATTGGTTTTTGATATTTTTTGAAAATTTGAACTTTCTCATTTATGCATAATTCTTATATTCATCCTCAAGTAATAAATTAGATGGAAATAATTTTGGGGGCCCTTATTGTATAACAGATATTTATGACTTAGCGTTGTGATAAAAAATTAACATGCCCAAACATTTGCTCATTCATACACTAGTTGATTGACTGTTCTATTTAGAATCAGAGAGTTACCTTGGTGTCCCTAGCTACAATGTACCAAATGATAACTGTTTTCAAAACTATGGTCAAGAATTACCTGAATATTTATCGATTGCTAAATAATGAAAATTAACTGAACATTTACTACTATCTATATTGACCCAGTATTCTCTGCTGATTGTGCAAACCAAAGACACAACTACAATAAAATAACAATGAATACTTTCGGCACAAACTTACAAATACAATGCAATAATCGAATCAAAAACAAACAATACCATAACTGAATCACAATTCATAACTTTAACTTTGAGCTTCCATCCTGACATCCATACGCATGCTACATGCTAAGATTGAACCTTTGTATTTTCTATTACAACATGTGCTTTACAATTGATTTACTGTCCAGAATTCTGAATTGATGTGACTGGTCTCTTTACATACTTTTTAAAATAATAGTTGAATGAAGTTACGTGGAATAATTGTTGTCGAGATGTTCACTTACATAACGAAATGGAATGCATGGACTAATCAAAAACATATTGTACCTTTCAATGAACATGGAGAATGTTTTTCAGGAACATTCTGTTTGGTACAGAAATCTGCCTGAATTTCGCCTCTGTATTTTTCCATCAATTTCATTATGGGTTCTGAGTATCTAGGTTAGTTCCAAAAGTTTTCTTGGATCAAGGATATCCTACTTTACAAACCTGCATCCTAACAGCTGAACGTTACAGAAAGTTTGGCACATACATAGGAGTTTCTCTTCTGACAGCATGTGCTTGTATTTAAAGAGAAATGTTTTTTTCAAATGCCATTGTTTTTCACTATCATGGGGCATTTTGTATTTGTTCACATCAAACATCATCTTCATAGGGTTGCTTTATTTATGTCTTCATATTTATTCTATATGTATGAAAGATTCTTTTCCCAATTCAAGTTTTGTTATGCCAATGGGCACACAAATGTTCCCATGTGCACAAACCGGTCCCCTTGGAACTATTGATGAAGAACTGTGTGATCCCAGCTGTGGAAACTGCGTCCATGGGGAAAAAGTGCTGCGAATCGATGATGATGATGACTTCTTAGCTCCCCAGCACGCACACCACCATCGTTTCGGATGTTCGAGTGCAGTGATTTCGTTCGAATCATGAACGGAAAGTGGTTCCTAACTACCCCTTACCGAAATAAACTACTAATTACATAAAACTCGTAAGCAGGCATTAATGTTCTGGCAGAAGCAATGAAAGTTGGTTTTGAACTAAATCATAAACACAAAATTCATGGAAACGCCTCCGTGAGAACCTTCCTAAAAGTTTTTAGAAAGAGGTTATGACGATGATTACGATAATGGATTTGTGACTTGGCTGATTGCCTAACTTTACGTTAATTTCACGAAGTAATCGTGATCTAAAGATGCATTTTTAGAAAATTAAAAATGACACGAGCACTCCTGTGCTTTCGCGATATCCGCAAGCGCGGTTGCGCGCAGTGATACCCGTTCGTTCCAGTTTTTTCACCAAAAAAGTTGCAACACGGGAAACTGAATACTATCCATTCCATAGACTTTATGTGGGTCCGTTACACGGATGAGAATCTCCCTGTTCGGAAACGTGGAAAATAGAGTATCGGCTCTAGCGAGAGTGGTGTAGAAAAGAAAAGCATTTTCAGCTATTCGTCAACGGCGCAAAAATGGAGTAGAATAGGTTCGGTAGACATGCAAAGTGTAGGAAAGCATCTCAATAAGCTTCAGCCCTTTTGTGTGCATACACCCGCACAGAGTGCAAATTCCACATGATAGATCTTTTGCATCACAACTGGAATGTCCTGCCATGCAGCAAATACATGGAATTAACTACTACTATTACTACTACACTGAAAAATACCCTCTGAACCAAGTATCGCACAAGGAGAAACTGGTAGTTAATGGATGGAAAAGTGAAGGCATGAATCAATGTATGAGTTGCGTGGTACTTTCATTCTGTAAAGATCAGTGACGAAAGCCAATGAATTCAAGTCGAAAAAGGATTGTAGCAAGCTTTCAGACAAAATGGAAACGCAAAATGAAAGGTGATCGGTGGCACTGTAACCAACTACTAAGAAGAAGAATCAGGTCTATAAGGCAATTTCTATAAGCCAGGAAACACTTCCGTTCCTTCATAGTCCTGAAGATCTAATATCAAAAGGGACACCTCAGGAAAGAATACAATTAGACTCCATGCATTCTTTCTCAATGAATGCCCAAGGCAAATTGATTTTCTGGTTATCCATTTGTTTCTGAAGTGTTTCTCAAGTCCGAAAACACTTGCGAACTCTTTGTTTTTCCTACACTTTATCTGATTCCTGACCGATGCTGGCTGCAGATCAATCGTAATAAATAAGCGGTCCAGAAGTCATCAGAAACCACAAAAGATATGGCGAACAGGCCCTCTGAGCAAGTCGTCAAATCCACTTCTTTACCAGCATCAGCTGACCGGTCGCGTACCCCAGAATGCAAATCAGCGCTCATGTCTTAGAATTCATTCCGTGGATCATATGGACCACCACTGGACTCTCCTTTTAGCACCCATGAGCGTGTTCAGCATTCTCTGAGTCTTTTACTCTCGATGGAAAAGAACTATCGGAATCTTCGAACAGCACATCTCAGAAGACAAACCTCAGTTGTCCATTCTTCTATGCTTTACGGCTTCCTCTATTTTCCTTAGGTCCGACAAGCGGTTGGGTGAATTTGTTATACACAAGCCATACACGAACACAATATTTACACATTCGCATCCGTATCGAAACATCATCATTCTCAGCACCCATGTAACACCTTTCCAGAGTCTTGTCGGTAGGCTTTGTTGGGCCACATCTTCAATCCTTTTCAAGATTTAGCAGCGCGTCCAGTCTGGGACTCGGCCGCAGCTCCTGATTCCGCTCTCCCTCTGAACGAGTCACTCTCAGGATGTCCATGGAAGGCGCTGCTTTCCTTGCATTCCTCATTTTTGGCCTTCTTATCACAGTGCTCATGGTAAAGGGAGCAATGTCCGTCCTCACCATGGGATAGTATCGGGAAAGCTGTTGTTCCTTTGAAACATTCCTTCCGTCCTTGTGCTGTCCTGCAATCTTGTCAGCGCCTTCAGTGCTGTCCGCTCTTGGGCGCAGCGCTCGGAGGTGAGCACGTAAAGCTGGGTTTCTTCGGACCCACACGCCGTGCAGAGCTCGTCTGGTATGCTACTAGTCCAGTTTGTTTTGTTATTTTTGCCTGAATATGGATTCATTGTTTGTGTTGAGCTTCTATCCACAGTCAGGATTCCTGCGTGGCAAAGCATGAGGATGTCGTCCTGAGCGGATCCAGCGGCAAGCCACTCCTCCAGACTGTGTTTCCAGTCGCTTGCGGGCCTGCTTTCCTGATCCCACAACGGCTGGTAACTGTGGCGAGGACGTCGTGGCTTCCGTCTGTTGGGAGGAATGAGTTTCCCAGAGATCCTTCTCTGCAATTTTTCATTTTTCCTCAGTTCGCGTGTCCTGCAGGTAAATCATCCAATGATTTTTACACAGTACTGGAAAGGTCGCATCTCGAGCTAGTTGCCACTGGAAGCGAACTGTTCGCATTGCCAAATAAAACCTCTGGTTTATCCCTTTCAATGTATTCATGCGACGGAAAGGCAGCAAGGAGTCTCCAAGATCAGTTCTTCATTCCAAATTTCCTTCATTTTCTGCATTTTCTTCTTCACTCCGTATGATGGGAATCATTTGGGTTCTTTCTCTGTCTTCGCTGTTTTCTTTCCAACTTTTGTTGTTTTTTTTCGTTTTTTTTTTTTTTTGGTTCGCTGAGTACGTCAGGAACCGTCGCGCCCCTGGCGGCGGCTCACGCAGCTCTTTGACATTGTTCCACGCCACCTGAGGGTGCGCGTAATTCTACAGGATGGGGGGTACCTCTGGAGTGGACCGCCCTATGAATCCAGGAAGGCCTCATGGTCCGTTCCTCTCACGCCTGGGGAGGGATCCCCCGGAATGGAGACCACCTCCACCCTGGTTGTCACCGAAGGGGAACCCCGAAGGGAAGCTCCTTCCTTATTGTCTCTGGAGGGACTCCTGGAGGGGGTCCGCTTCAGGTTTTCTTCTCCGAAGGGAACCCGGAAAGGATCCCCTATCGGGAGTTCCTTCTCCGGAGGGACCTCTCCGGGAAGGGAACCTCTCCTGTTTACTCCTTTGAAGAGAACCTCGAAGGGACGCTTCCCGATTTCTCTCTGAAGGGCAGCTCCCCGAAAGGAGCAGAGCGCTTCCCTGCACTCTCTGGACAGGTGGGACACACCTACTCCGTCCGAAAGACGCGGAGGGGTCCCCCACACTGGAAAGTCCGCTTTCCTTTGCACAACCGGAGGGGGAACTCCCCACTCCTTCATCTCTGGAAGGACCCGCAGGCAGACTCCGCATTGTTCCGGTCCTCATGGGGGGTACATCCGGTTTTGAACGCTACCGGCGTCGCACCCGAATGAATGGAGGCCAACCAGCATCATCTCGCGGGTGGAACCCGAACCCACGACGCACCCCGATCTCTCGGCGCCGATTCATTTCGGAGTATTCGAACTCGCGACGCTTGGTGGTGCCACGCGCGGAGATCGTGACCACGTGACCTCCGACGCGGGCTGTAGGTGCTATTTTTAGTTGGTGGATCTTCACCTGTGCCCGCTCCCTCTTCCAGGTAGGGTTGATGTCCATCCACTGTTCCCGTTTGCCAATTCTTTTGCTTTTATTAGTGGCACAGCACTTTCTGGCTTCCTGCGCTTCCTTTCCCCTTCCCTTCCTCCCGAATCCCGAGAACTCGTCTCCCTGTTGCGGCGGCAGCTTTCCTTCCCAGCACTTTTCCCTTCTTGGTTATATCCAGCTGCGTCGTCTCGGGCATGGAGGGAAAGCCCTACGTCTCGTTCTCGCCTGCTGGTATACCTCCTGCTGTTGCCTCTTCTCGTGGCCTCGAGGGTCTGCCGAAGCAACAAAGCTGCAGCTTCGTGCACGAAATGGCCGAAGTGCCCTCGCTGATCGGACCGGTGACCATAGCTCCCTAGGGCAGGCGCCGAGTCGTTGGCTGCCTTCGGCATCTTGTCAGCAGATCCTCGGGGAGCGTCGATGTTCTCCATCCCCGGGATTAGTCGTCCATCTTTATTCGGGAGATGTCTGTCCCCAGGGAAGACCTTGCCCGTGTGCTTTCCAGATGCCACACATGCTCTTTTTTGTTTGGTCCTCCAAGTGCTGAAGAACCGTCTTTCACCTGGCGGGTAATGCAGCTTTTTGACTCTGACCACGCCACCCGAGGTTGCGTGCTGACTCTTCAAGTTAGGGGAGCACCTTGGGAGGAGATCGCCCGGTGAATCCAGTAAGAGTTCCGGAGGAAGGGTCCTTCCCTCTCGCGCTTGGAAGGGACCTCGAAGGGAACCCTCGTCCTGGTTATCTCTGGAGGTGATCCCGAAGGGAACCAACCACCTCTCTCTCATTCTCTCCGGAGACCCCCGGAATCTAGGGATCCGCCCCTAGATTCCTCCTCCTCCTAAGAGAACCCCTAAGAGACGCTTCCCGATTTCTCTGAAAGGCGCTCCCCGAAGGCAGCGGCCCGCTTCAGAGAAAAGAACCTAGAGGATTCCTATCATCCTGGGCCACCAGACGTGCTGTTTGTTCGCTCCCAGCTAGTCGGTATCTGTGTGTGTGATGTTTCATTAGAGTTTCCATTGCAGTCAGTGCGCGAACTAGTTTCAGGAGTTGCCTTCCCGAACTGCAGAAGGAGCGGAACGGTGCAATCGCTCCCGCACCTGCTCATCGACTGCGGGGTACTCAATGCATTGTGGCGGACACTCGCTGTGTGTACTCAGCGAGTGAAGCGTTGTGGAGAACTCGGTGGTGGCAAAGGCAGCAATGCCTGAAACCATTACCTCGAATCAACAGGGGAGATGTCCACCTCTCCCGGACCAACGGAGGTGAGGGGCGGCGACCGCCCCCACGGAGCTGCTTCCCGCTCAAGGAAGCAATGGAGCGCCGTGGCTGCCGCCCCTTCAGCGGCATCCATAGCCGGATAGTGAGCCTATCTGGAAGAGGGGTGTTTCTCCACACTTCCATGCAAGATCTTATTCTCCGGAGAGCACGCGCTCCTTTGCGAAGGAGATTCTCGGCCTCAACGTGGAAAATGATCTCCAGAGACTCCATTCAGAGCGGGAGGCAGTTCGTGGAGCTGACCTGCAAGGAGGAAGGTCTTGCTCAGTGGCTGCTGAAGATCCTTATCCCAATTATGGTTTGCAAGCTCCTTCCTTTTAGGGTGGACCGCTCTTTGCTCGTCCACCTAACTGGTATAACGCTCCGAATGAAGGAAGACGCCGTTCGGACCGAGTTGAGTAAATACGGTACTGTCCACTCGATGTGGGCTAAGCCCACCCTCTTCGAAAGCTTCGAGGGGGTCTTTAGTGGCGTAGATGCAGCGCACGTCACGGACCGCGCGGACAGTGGGCTTCCCCACAGACTGCAGGTCGGCAACGAGGTCATAGACCTATGGTATGTGGGGAAACCCAAATACTGCGGGCACTGCTGCACCTCGGGTGTTTGCAGTGTCGACACAAGGGACATACCCATAGGGTTTTATCACCCGGTCACGCCGGGACGTTTATTATAAAAAATAAACATACATGTGTAGGGCGATCGGCCCTACATTGTCCAAAAATGCTCGGAACCTGCCGAGTAACCGGCACGCAGGCCGGCGAAGTTCTCCTCAGCAGCGGAGGGGGAGGGAGGCAAACAAAAAGTAGAAAAAAAGTGTATACAAAAATTGATGAGGTTAGGAAAGGGATCGCCGGGTACTGGAGGGCGCCCTCTGCATCCCTTCCGGGATGACGGCAACTTCCTTGTAAGTATGTCCCACCCGGGGCATCTAGCTGCCGTCCTCAGGAAGTGCAGGGAGAAGAAGATGGCGTCCCTCTCGTGCCGTCTTCCTCTCGCGTAGCTGCAGGCCGCCACAATCCCACGTAGGCAGCAAAGAGTTGCTAGGGAGCGGCGGGCCTTAAAGGGTATCGAGCACGAAGAGGCGCTTCGTCACGTCCCTGGGACTGTGCGTCGGTGCACCAAGGGCCGTTGCGTAACGCGACCCCAGGGGACAGAGGGCAGCAAAGTCTACAAGGAGTTGAGAGAGAGATTCCCGTTGCCTGCACCTGCCACCGTCGTGGCCCACAGTCCCCCGGGTCCAGTGCAACCGGTGGGCGTTGCACGGGATACCCCGGTGCAACAGCAGAAGTGCCGACTCCTGCCACTTCAGGGGAGGGTCCGATTGCTCTTCAGCGCTGGGATCCACTCGAGGTCTTCCTGTGGGATTCCCAGCAGCTCAACCCCATGTGCCCTCCAGTTTGGGTGGAGCACTTGGGGTACTGCTACTTGGGGTAGCAGTGTACGTGAGCTGCCCCGTGGTCACCTAGTTTCCTCGTCTTCCGACTGATTTCCCAACTGACCTCCCATTTGGCCGGCTGGTTGCTGCGCAAGTGCTCCCAGAGATAGGACAGTGCCGCAGCTAGGGAGGTTCCTTGCGCCCACGCACACGTGGTGGGCTGCACGGCCACATCCTGCAGCGAGCGGTTGTTGTAGAAGGAGTGCAGCAGTCGCTGCTGCATCTCTGGACTCTCTTCGTTGTTCTTGGCCCAGTGAGAACAGTTCTCTGCAACCAGGCACTACCGTTCGCGGGCCAGCAAAAGATTCAGTAGTTGGTCCTAATGAGCTTTGCCACTCGTAGGAGCTCCAGTCCGCAGCTGGACACATTGCATCTGCGCCGCCGCTCCAGGAACGAAGAACACTCAGTCCCGCGTAGCCGGTGGCTCGCTTGACCAGGCTGGCACCAGTTTGTGCCCCAAAACTTCGCCACTAGGTCAAGCGTCCTCCACTGGAGCTGCCGCTCCAGGCACTGCAGCGTCAGAAAGCCGAGGCCTCCGTCGCGACGCGGAGCGCACAAGTCCTTCACGTGGACTCGGGGCTTCCATATAGGTGTACCCCGAAGAGAACCCTCGCGACATTGCCTCCGGAAAGCAGGGAAAACGTACGGTCACTGGGAAAAAAGTCGAGAAAACCGGAACGACAACCTTTGCTGCTACCGCGCAGCCGTCCACGCAGGCTACGCAGGTCTCGGGCTCGGAACCGTTTGAGCATACCGAGGAGACATGCGATGAGCCTGGCTGGACGCTTATGGGCAAGAAGGGCAAGTCAAAGAAAAACAAAAAGCCGCGAAACGCAGCAACGAGGAACTCTCGCGTAGCTATCTGAAGAAGTGCACGGGGAGCATCGAACGCTTTCCGCAATCGAACTCTGCACCGTCCGTGAACTCGCTGTTTCCGAGTCCGCCTCAGGGGTGCAAACAGTGACCGAGGAGCACCTCTCCGGCCTGCGTGCCGGTTCTCGGCCGGCTCCCTCCGTGAAATGGCATGGCCAAGCGTCCTGCCACTGACTCGTATGTTTACCTTTTCAAAATAAATGCCTTGGCGCAACCAGGCGACGAGTTAAGGCCGGAAAGGCCTTAAGGCGGCCGCCCACAAGGCAGGGATTCGAAATCTGCCCTCCTAAGCATCCACTGTAGTTGTTTTGTACTTTTCGTTATACCGCTTGATCTTGAATCTCTTAGATTGTACACATGGAAATGCTAGCAAATGTAAATTTCGCACGTTATTTATTGAACCTAAAATGAAAAAAAAAAATGTTTGAATAGAACAAAATTCATTGTTCATTGTATGTTTTCAAAGTTTTGGAATTCCAGCAAGTGGGAGTGCCGTTTTGACCACAAATCTTAAGCACGGTTACTCCATCTCTGTTCGCATTAATGAATTTCTGTGGAGTGTCATTTGCATCGGTTCTTCTGAACAAATGATGATTCCGTAAACCATTTGGTGCTCTTTAGTGCAGGTTCCTAGAGGATTTATGGCTGATCAATTTCTCCTTGACCTGATATGGAACTCTGCTTATTGCGTCTCTGTCTAGCAGGAGGCACTGGAGTTTTGTTATTGAAAGTGCAAGTACCTGAGCTTCTTTGGTTTTGCAGCTGGTACTGCCTCTTTCTAAGTCTCCAGTCAGATGCCCAAAGCAAATCCTGAGCAGACGGATAGGTTTGCCATCGGAAGATAAGAGAGAAAATTGAACAGATTACAATTAGAATGTCCCGCTACGCCCACTGAATAGAGGTGAAAGAGGCGGAGAGTTTCCCATTGGCTCGGAGACTGTCTCAGACTATTCATAAAAAAGGTATCGGAATTTCCCTTGCATTAGCTCAGGAGAAGTAGTGGCGTAGTAGATGTCGGCCTGGAATTTTAGAGGAAAATGAACTTTAAGTTCACAACGGCACACACATGCACGGAAATGAAATCCTGAAGTTTGCAGGTTTCCGAAGGGTACAGCGGATGGAGCCTTGACAAGAAAGGATTTTCTATCCTTTGCTTGATAATCGACTCTGCGGCACAAAATCAAGGAAGGAGAAGAGCGATCTACAGATGGGAGTGCTACTGATGGAGTGCAACAAAGTGTCGAAAGCACTCATAGAGTGTCCACAATTCTCAGCAGAAAGCCGTTCCATCGTGACGCAAACCATCGCGGACGGCTGACCGAAGCGGGCGTGCGGAGAGCGCACCTGATAGCTGGGGACTTCAACGTCCACGTCGGGATGCTCGTTTGGGAATCCTGACGCTGGAGCAAATCGGGATGCAAGTGCAGTTCCGAATGCTGGCACTGGCCAAGCTATGGACATTCCCGTTGTGTGCGCCTGCGCGCATCTCCCTGCGGAGATGCGCCGGCAGCGAAGGACTGCTCTCGCTGGTGCCGGGCACTCGATACAGGATGCGAGGTTTCGGCTTCCCAGTGAGGCAACTCGGCTCACTTCTGAAAGCCCACTCATAGATCTCCTGCCACTCAATAAACTCTATCGCTTGGCAGGAGGCTGTTGAGTCCTGGGCAGCGTTCCAAGGGATGCACCCTGAAGATCTTTGCCCCCTGCGACATCTGCTACCACGATTTCTGGAAGAGGTGCTGCAGGACCAGGTGAAGTTTCCCACCCTGGCCACCACGACCCTCGCCGCAGCGGTGTCTTCCCTAAGGAAAAGAGACGACAGCTGCCTACCGGCGAGGTGGGAGGTTTCCTGCGCCATCGCGGGAAGAGGAAAACTCCTCGGCGAGTGGAAGACGAGCGAGTTGGCGGATGCTGCCACTCGTGCTATGGCGAGGGGACTCCATCGGTGGGGAGAAGATCTTGTGCTACTTCCGAGGAACTAGTGGTCCCTCCCTGATGTGTGGATGGTTCGCTGTTCCCCCTTGCTTGGAAAAAGCCGTACTGCTCTTCATTCACTGGGGATTCCAGTGTAACGAGCGATGGCATCGTGTTTCCAGAGGGGTTACGTCCGCGAACTGTGCAAGATGCGGGGCGACAAAGTCGATCTCGCACCTACTTTTGGACTGCGGTATCCTCCGAAGACTCTGGCGAAGGCTGGCAACAGCACATTCGCATCGGAAGAATACCGCAGGAGACTTGCTGGGCGGGTTCTTCGCACCGAGCGGGCTTGGCACAGTAATTGCAACCATGGGTTGCATCCGCGCCCTCGTTTCAGCCCGACAGACGCTGGTGATCAACGGGCAGCGGCAGGAGGTCATCATGGAGACTGCCACCTCCATTGGGGCGGCCGCCAGGTGGCCTCATCTGACAGAAGAGGCAAAAGAAGAGATCACCGACATTCATCGCGTCGGAGGTTTTGTGGTTAAGGCTTCCGCGTGTGGCACCGTGCGTCGCGAGTTCGAATACTCCGGCAGAAACTGACGCCACAGCGTCGTCGGGTGCCGAGTTTCTCCTGCAAGATGGCGCTGGTTGGCCGAGACATCCGGGCTTGGCACCGGTGGTCGTTTAAGCCGGAGGCCCCTGACGAAGGCAGGAACAATGGGAGTAGACCTTCGGGTTTTTCCAGGAATCCAGGAGTGGGAAGTTCCCCCTCCGGTCGTACAATGGAGAGCGGACCCCTCTCGGCGAGGGTACCCTTCTGGTTTCAAGATGGAGCAGGAGCCCTCACGGGCACTCTCCTAGTTGTTCGATGGAGCCGACCTCCCCCTGTTGCGGAGGTCCCTCCGAGTCGTCGCCTCTTCACAGAGTGTGCACAAGGAAGCAAGCGAGAGAGATTCCTTGCGGGAAGCTGCAGCGCCCCTTCTGAGTTTCGGAAGCGTCCCTTCGGGGTTCTTTTCAGAGGAGTGAACAGGAGCGGTTCCCTTGCGGGTTCCCTTCGGAGAAGTTAAAATGGAGAGGACCCACCCCCATTAGGGGGTTTCCCTCTGAAGAGAATGAGGAAGGAGGTTCCCTTCGGGGTTCCCCTTCGGAGACAACCAGGGTGGGAGGTGTGATCCCCGCCGGATGGGGGGAATCCTTCCCGAAGCGTGAGAGGAACGGACTCCGAGTCCTTCCTGGATTCATAGGGTGGACCCCCTCCTTCCCGAAACCCGACATTCATCGCCGGCTTATAGACGGTTTGCAGCGGCGAACTCGGTGACTCTTGTCCCCTCCCTCTCTTAATTTATTTAATAATTTGTTATTCTGAACCTTCGTTCCCTTAGACTCCGTAACTTTCTTGGTGCTTTTTGTTTTTACCTCGGTGCAAAAGGAACTTCACCAAAGAACCGTTCCCCTCCTCTCTCGTTTTGTTTCGCTCTTTGTTGTTGTCCCCCTGTTCCTCCCCCGTTACGAACTGTCCGTTTTTCCGACCTGCGTGTCGGTGGACCCTCTCTTCTGTTGTTGTTTTGGTTGCGGACTTTGTCATCGACTGGTTTATGTAATAAACGCTCGGCGTGACCGAATGAGAAACTCTGGTCCCCATTTTAACGCATAATTCTTTCGCCTTTTACTAAAGAATTGCGTGGACGGGGACGTCTAAATGAGAAATATTCAACGTCCATCTGCTGTCAGGCGCGCCGAACGGAAGCGCCAATCTGGTCTACGAGATGTGCGCGGCAATGCATGCGCGCAACTTGACCGGACAAGTCGGATGGAGGGAAGCATAAACCACGTGTTCCTCGACAATCCGAGACGAAGGCGATGTACCCGCCTAGTTTCGGTCAGCCAGGGTGAGGCTTATTCCAAAGGGAGGTGACCTCAGAAAGTTAAGCAACTGGCGTCCGATCACGATCGTGAACGCGGACGCCAAGCTGATTGCCGGACTGTGGGCTGCACGTTTGGGACAAGTGGCCGACTCCATAATTAGCCCGAAGCAGACGTACGCTATTCCCGGGCGAAGTATGGAGGCCAACCTGTTCCTCGCGAGCACATGGTTACACGTGCAGCGGAGTCAAAAGAAAGGAACGGGAAAATTTGCAACCCCACTTTGGGCGCGCCAGCAGGTCAGGGAAGGGACGCCCGGGTGGGAAAGGGAGCCCTAGCGATCGCAGTCGATCTCCATAAGGCGTTCGACTGCGTGGACCAGGAACTCCTCCTGGAGCTCCTGGATCGCATGGGCTTCCCACCCTCCCTACTGACCTACCTGCGCTCTTGCTGGCGCAGTGCGATAATAAACGTTTTTTTCAGCAGTCAGAATGTGTACGGCGTGCCGGTGCGCCGCGGGATAAGGCAGGGCGATAGCCTGAGTCCTCTGCTCTTTAGCACCTACTTCGAGTTGGTGCTGAGAGCGTAACTTTGGCTACCTTGCCGAGCTCGTGTCCCGGCACGCCCGCAGTAGCTGCGCACGCCGACGATCTTCTGCTGATGTTGCCCATGTCCGCCCCGGCAGCCGCAGTCGAGGATTTCTTCGATCTGCTAAGCCGTGGGACTGGATTGCAGGTTAACAAGGCGAAGTCGTCGGTGGTGGCGGTTGGTGCGGCGTGGGTTGGACGGCCTGACTGGATCCGCTTGGGGATCCCCACGGCCAGGTACCTGAAGTACCTTGGTGTTCCGTTGAGGGACTTCTGCCCGTCAGAAGCCTGGTCCGACCGTATCCAAAAGGTGGAGATGGGATCAGCCCGTTCCGGAACGGCAAGTTCTGCTTGCCGGTTCCTCTCTCTCTTCTGGCAAGTTCTGCTTTCCGGAACGGGCCACGGTCTGGAACTCATTTACGGCTCCTCTCCTCTGCCCTCTTCTTTTTGTTTGCCCCTCCCCACTCGACATTAGGAAAGAACCGAGGATCTCCTAAGGGAAGCCCTTCGGGGCACAGGGAGGTTCCGAGTTCGTTTAAAAGACTTGCGTGCTCCGCGTAAGGATGGTGGATTGGGCCTCCTCACGCTGGAGAGGATGGAGTGGCAGCTCCAATTCAGAAGACTCGCTCTCACAGCCAGATGATGGACGACGATCTGGTGCGTACTAGCACGCCTCCTCGCCAGTAGAGAGACCGGCTGCGAAGGATTGTCTTCGATCTTCCTGGCCTACGACCGCAACCTGAGGCATTGTGATCATCAGCTGCACCAGATGATTGCCCTGGTGCAGGAAAACACGTGGATCTCCTGCCCCACCACGAACTGCACTGCCTGGATTCTCCTGGAGAAAAAAATCTCCGGCGCAAATGAGACGGGGTATGCCTGCCAGCAGCGCGCCATCCAAACACTCGCAAGCCGCTGGAGGAGATCGTTCACAACCCGCAGAAGATGCAGTGGGTCTCGTCTACCCCCCTCTTCCCAGTGTTATCCTTCCTAAGGGACGCAAGACAGCACCGTCCCAGCGAGGTGGGAAGTAACGAGCTGCATAGCAGCAAAAAAGAAAGTATTGGAGGCGTGGACAATTCGGGAAGTGACGGACGCTGCGACCCCGAGTGTCCCACCCTACGGACTTGTATGCTGGGAGAGCTGCTCGGCATCCCTCCGGAGGAGGTGAATTGGCTCCCAGAATGCTGGAACAGTGCAACCGTCCCCCTCAAGTGGCAGGAGTCGACGTTGCTGGTATTGCATGGGGGAATCATATGCAAAGTACGCCTTCATCACTGGAGACGGGATGAGCGTGGGCGCTGAATGCGACTGGTGGAGGAAGAAGGAGACCCTCCCGCACCTGCTGTTGGACTGTGCTGCCCTCCGACCACTTTGGGATCGCCCCGCGGCAATCCTAGGAATCCCGGTTGGAAGCCACGGGGACAGTTTTAAAGGGCCTCTTCGTGCGTGCCGCTCTGCCATCAGCCGAGTCCCTCGCAGTCCCCTGCTGCGTCTGTGGAATCGTAGCAGCCTGGAACGTGGGAAGAAGAGGCCAGAATGGCAGGGACGGCATTTACTCGCCATGTACTTCCTGAAGACTTCTTCGAGATGGTCCCACCTGGACACTATCCGAACATAACTTGCTAGCATCCTGAACGGGATGCCGAGGACGCCTGGCAGCTTACCGTGATCCCTTCATCTATTCCTCCTTTCCGCATGTATAAATTACCCTCTTCCGTTTTGTTATCTTTTTTGTTTTTGTTTTCCTTTCCCCCAAGCTTCCGAAGCAGACCTTGCTGGTCTGCATACCGGCCCTCTGCAGGTTCTTTGCGCGTGCAATCTGCATTTTTATTACCCAAGTAATAAATGTCGGACAACCGGGTGATTATCATCCTCGTGGGGTTGCTGAGATCCAAGCGTTGAGAGTCTCGGGTACATGAGCTCCCTGCTTCCCCGCATCGACGTCGCCGTCCTCCGTGACGGTCCACGTGCTCCCTCCCGTGCTTCGACTGGACGGGCGAGCAGCACGACCTACAGGGAGAAGGGGGGTGGGAATGCCCGAGATGCCTGTGCCTCCTGTTCCCGAGCTGAGTCGCCGTCCCTTCCCTCCTGACTTCCCCGCAACGCGCGAGGATTTCCTGCGTGCTCACGGGACGCGCAACTCCCCCCTCCCCCTCACGCGAGATGCAGCTCTCGTCTTGATCACGGAGACGACCGTCGCTCCCCTCCACCACCTGCAGCTCCCCTGCGACCCGTGACCTCTACTCACCCTCCCTCCGCTCTAGGGGAAGTTGTCAAGAAACCGTGTCAGCCCTCCTCGCCTGGAGACGAGTCTCGTCAGATGCAGCACCACGCGATCACGGCACTCACCGGTAGGGTCCTGCTCACTCAGCCATCTCTCTGGTTCCCTTCCCGAAATCTTCCATCCTTGCGGAGTGCCACGTCGGCATGGCAGCGCCCCCCCTTCCCCCCGCAGATAGGTGCGCGCTCTCGCGACGGGGGAGCGGCTGCAAGAGACCCGGGCGAGCCATCCGCCACCACCCTCGCAGACCCACAGAGCGAAGACCCACCACTGTGGTCCCTGTTGGCGGCTACGTGACTGCGGACTCCAAGCGTCCCGGGTTCCCATCCCACACCCCAGGGAAAAATCGATCTCGAGAAATGGGGAAGAGGGGAGTGAGCCGTGGATTTCGCGTTCCTCTGCAAGATGACGCCAGCTAGTCTATTCGGGAGGCGGTAGCGACACGGGGGGAGTTTGGCTGTCCCCGTCGAGTGGCCGGGATTGAGTCGACCCTCCGGGGTCCCTCCAGGAATCAGGGAGCGCATCGGTTCCTTTCGGGGTTCCCCTACGGTGGCGAAAAGGGAGCTCGTCCTATGGAGCTGGTTGACACCTCCCTCGGAAGGTTACCTCTCCAGAGTGTCCAAGAAGCGCGCTGCTTTCTTCGGGGGTCCCCCTTCAGAAAAATCCGGAAGCATCTCTGCGGAGTTCTCTCCAGAGGAGCACCAAGAAGGAGCGGCCCCCTCAGGGGGTCCCTCCGGAGAGAACGAGGAAGAGATTCCTTCCGGGGTTCCCCTACAGTTGTGCAAATGGGGAGTCCCTCCCTTCCCGGAGGGAAACCCTTTATCGAGTACCATGGAGCTGGTGGATGGATGACCCCTCTCCAGTGTCCAAGAAGCGCGCTGCTCCCGTCGGAAAGCGTTCTTCAGAGAAATTGGGGAGCGCCCCTCCGGGGCTCTCTTCGGAGGAGGAAACGAGGGGAGGATCCTTTCCGGGGGGGTCCCTCCAGAGAAAATGAAGGAGAGGTGGTCCCCTTCAAGGTTTTCCTCCAGAGACACCGGATGGCGAAAGTTGCCTCCGGTGTTCCCCTCCCAAGTGTGAGATGGAAGGACACCTTCCTCCGGGATCCTTCCTGGATTCATGTGGGGTTAAACCCTCCGGGGTTTACCCCTCTGACTTGAGGAGTTACTGTGAGCACTCTCGGGCGGCGTGCGCAGCGATGAAGAGCTGCGCGACCCACCAGGTGGACGACGGTTCTTCAGTACTCAGCGCTGCGGGTTTCCCATCGCTCGCCGATGCCAGGAGCGTTTCTTTGCCTTGGACTTGTTTTCAGTCGAACCTCGCGCAGACCCTGGAAGTGCTCGGCGACCTCCAGCCGCGAGGTGACCCGCTCCTGGGGTCGACTGAGATGGGAGAGTTTTGCGGTTTATTCTTTATTGTGAACATTTCATTGCTTGTTGCCCTTTTGTCTCTAGACTCCCAGTGCCACGCAGGGCGGGGAACCAGCGAAGGAGGCAGGGACGCTCTCCGGGAGTTAGAAAATTCCAAACCAACGACGCTTTCTTGTCGTGGGTTCTGGTGTCGAAGGGGGTTCCGTGGTCGCTTTTGTATGCGATCCCTTCCCGTAGCATTTCTCGGAGATCTGTCCCGAGTTTTCGACTGCCACGCCGTCATCCGACTCGAGGTCACTTGGTCCGGACAGGAGGCTGCTGGTTCCACCTGGATTTGTCGTCTTGTTCGTAGACCCTCACCTCGTCCCCCTACCTCCTCTCGTCCAGAGCAGCTCGCTCCTCGTCGCTCACCGGCGCTCCCACCACTTGTCTGCCTCCCTCTTGGTGCACTTTGGAAAGGCAAAAGAGAAAAAAAAGGAAAGCAAATGAATCGCAGGCCACTTATTTCGGGAGGAGCGGCACAGGGGAAGCAGATGCGGAGCCTGCGTCCCAGGCAACCCAGCGAACCAGATCGGGTCGTTCCCAGACAATCCCAAGAACTCTGAGCGGCCAAGCAGCCAAAAGACTCACGACCGAGAGCGACCCCGACTGACCAGCGTAACCTTTCCCGCCCAGGGAACGCATCGCTTCTCGCCGGCTTCCCAGACTGCCCCCCGGATGAGCAAGAACAGGAGGAAGAATCGTACTCACCCTGGAAGAGGGCCACGAGGGCAAATACGAGGAAGCACCTCAACATCGTTCTCAGCCTTGCTCTCTGCTTATCCACAGAACTCCACCGCTCGAAGAGTGCCGAGTCTGGATGCTCGTGTAAGCCAACGGGGAATCCGCGAAATTTAGACAGGGACGGCCTTTTAGAATGACTCTCGCGTGCAAGCGTTTGTCTCGTTTGCTGACGTCACGTGAAAATTGCGCGCGTGGAATGCAGTTTTATGTAGCTGTGGACCGCATTCTCGTTTCGAGGACTTCCACGAGGATTTGTGAAGCTTCGAAGGCGAGCGCTCCCTGAGCTTTGGCGTCTGTCGAACTCAGGTAGGCGCTCTTCCTCACATTCGGCCCGCTGGAGTGGATGCTGACGCTTCGTAGAGAAACGGAGGAACTCCAGGGAGGAGTCTGGGTACACTGCAATCCATGAAGCTCGTCGACTCACTTTGCACCCGTTGCCCACTGCCCGCTCTTGGGAAAATGCGGCTCCTCCAGACTTCGGCTGCACGCTTTCGCCAAGTTCGACAGGAGTCGCTTGCTATCCAGCACTGCCCGGCACGATGGGTTGTTTCCCAGCCAGGTGCGCCGGGGAGTTTATTACTAAACTATCCAGGAACAGGGTTCCCGGACAAAGGACACAGAAAAACAAAGGGGGGGGATCCCCGATACGCAGGTCGGTAAACTGAAAGTCCAGAACGGGAGGGAGGGGACCACAAATACACATATAAAAAAATATAAATGAAGATATGGGTAGGGGAGGGGACAGGGATCTTTGGTTTCGGCCGTTCCTTTCCTTGAGAACCGGCGGTGGATGCCGGAGATCTCGCTCCTCACGGCCTCTGGAAGATGGACCCACTCGCAGCCGACGTCATGTTCTCGACGGCTATTCCGGTGGCTTGTCGTCGAATCGCCTGCTCCTCCAGCTCTCGGTGGACCTTGTCGATGGCGTGGGTGCAACAGACCGTTGCGATGACAGCACCTAAGGACAGGCCGCCTGGAGCGAAGAAGCGGCGCATGAATTCCCTTGCGGTGTCCTGGTGCAGGAGAGCTGAGGCCAGCCTCTGCCACAGTCCTTGGAGGACACCGCAGTCCAGGAGCAGATGCGGGAACGTTTCCACGTCCCCGCACCGTTTACAGTTCGGGGAGGCAACTCCCCCAGAAACACGGTTCGTCCGCTGGTTGGAGTGAAAACCCCGATGCGCCAGCATGATGACATCCTGCTTCCAAGAAAGGGGGAACACAGAAGTGTTCCAACAGGAAGGAGGGACCACAAGTTCTTCGGGGGGCACACTCAAATGTTCGCTCCACCGAAGGAGTCCCTTCGGGATGATGCGAGGCGTGGCGGCCAGGCGAGTCCAGTTCTCCTGGTTATTCCAGAACTCCTCCACGGTACAGTATGGAGAGAGGTTGGCGCAACGGAGTTCCAAAAGAGAAACATCCTGTTGCCTTGCCCAGGCATGCAACGGTTCCTGCCGACAGTCGCTAAAGTTCATTGGGCGGCAGGAGATCCATGCGTGAGCTACCAGGAGCCGGTAAAGCGGTTTCAAGAGAAAGCGTTTCAATGGGTTGTCGTGGCAGATGTGAGGACAGTCCCGGCGACTCGGTGACGACGGAGACGAACGGCGTTAGGGTGCGCTCACCAGCGTTCGAACGCCGAGGTGGATTTCGAGATGGAGCTCCCAGAAGACATGCGCCGCGAGAATTCGTTCCAGAGAGCAAGAAGAGACGCGACAACGCTCGAGTGGAGATTCTGTCCTGCTTTCACGGTCGATTTTTCGACAAGAAGATCCTACGAAGAATGCAGTTCGACCTCCATTCCACGCATCTCGTTCAATATACTTGCGTGCTCCTTGCATCGGGGACGGGGGGGGGGTTGACACCTCACCTCTTGGGAGCATACCGATAAGAACCTGGCACCCCTGCTCCAATTTGTGTACATTCCCGCGTTTGGGAACCTGTAAGCTTCGTCTGAATCGCTTTTATTCATTCTTTCATTCTTTGATGCACATGAAAGTGACTGACGGGAAACGTGCTTCTCTCTTCATCCATTCCCTAGCTCCAGAAACAATGTTCTTCCCGAAATGAGGAGGATGAGCTGCAAGTTTCCGTCCATGAAGATGCACCTGGACGAGAAACAACGACACCAAGACACGCGAGCAACGACGCCTTCCATTCGTGTCGTGTGCTCTCCGAGACAGATAAGAGCTAGAAACAGTTCCTCGACATTCTGTGAAAATTTGATAGATCAGCTATGTTTTCTGAGTCCCCCTGCCGCAATTTGTCATCCTTTTCTCTCTCTCTCTCCCCACAGATGCGTTGGTGCAAACCACGAAGATTGCAGAATTCGGGTTGCACGCGCTCAGTTTCCCGTCTCCTGAGAGAAAGCCGTGAATGACCTGACAGACGGCTTCGTATTTGCGAACGCATCGTAGTGATGCATGTAGATAAAAAAATGGATTCAATTTTTGCATGGCAATCTCAGAAAGGGGAAGCCAGAGAGACGAATTGCAGGGAAAAGAAAGCACGTGCAATTATGAAGGCAGTTCAAATGACGAATCTCAATGTAAAGTAAACATACCACGGGGAAGAACCGGGTACACATACAACGTGCGGATTGTACAATGAAACCACGACTCGATACTAAAAAAAAAAAATGATGACCCCAAATCGTGCTTGCATTGAGGTCAGACCGATCAAGAAGCCTCTCGCGCCATCAGACGAGGATCCTAGGGGAATCAGTGTGGGTCAGGACCAACTGAAGGGAAATGAACTTCGACCTGGAAGCGATGGAATAAGCATTCGGGTGGCAGGAAGACAATTGTCCTTAAGAGTGAAAGCCATGCAGAAATGCCAGGTCAAAGATCACGCTATTCCACCATCTACGAACATACGAGGAAGGTCACCTGGAGCTTGCGCGTGGTGTCACGCAAAGATCTCCAATCACCAAGAGTTCCAGATCAAGGAATGACAACGTTCTGCAAGGGATAGCATCGTTCGTTGGGCCATTTTTCTTACTATTTGCGTCCAGTGTCCTATTCACTGTGATGTTCACTTTACACTGAGACTGGTCATTTGAACTGAGTCCGCAATAGTTCATGGTTTTCCTGAAATTAGCTCATTGGCTTCCCCTTTTAAGATTGCTATGCTTTAATTGATTTCCTTTATGTACGTGCATCACTGCGATGCATCCGCAAAAACCAAGCCGTGGGTCAGTCAGTAAAGTCTTCCTCTCAGGAATACGAGGAAAATAAGAATCGCATAAGAAAATTCGCTTCACGCATAAGTTTGAATTTGTGCAGACTTTTTGGCGATTCCAGCCCCCGTTTCGACTCGACACTTCCAAAAGGCCTTCAACCTATTCAGCTCAACCAAGAAAAAGTACGAGAACCAGGCCGTATTCGGTGGCAGGACACGGCACATGTTTCATTGCCTCCCCTGTCGTGACAGGTGGCAGAAACTATCGAAGAACTTTTTTTGGAAACTCCATGAACTCTGGCTCTCTCTCCTGTGTTTCCTCCGACAATCTGCAGCACTGCATGGCACCGCGTGGGAACCAGGTGGGAACCGAGCCTGAGCGACGTGCTAGCGGCGAATGATGGCTGCCTCGACACGGTTATTTGCCAGCGCTAGGTGATCTCAGGGGCATGTAGATTGCAGCGAAAACTTCGTGCAATCCGCACCCGAACCCTAGTTTTTCGTTTACAGGAGCCGCTGCGCCGATTTTCTACCATCGGAGTTCCTTTTATTGGAGCATGTTTACGGAAACAAGAAGCAGGAAAATCTGAAAGTCGTCATCAGGATGCCAACAGTTTAGATTTGTAGGGATTGCGATCTGCTGTAACGAGCAGCAGGTGTTTCGTGAGACATAGAGATGCTCACTTCATATGTGTTGCACATTTTCAAGATCATTTTCCTCAATAACAGTGCCAAAACCCTAAAAGGATGTGTGGTGGATCTTGTGTTCTCATGCGCACTCTTCTGCAAGGAGGGATTGCAAACCACTGCGGCAGAAGTCCACACGACTTTGGCGCGGTACTTTTGAGACGTTGCCATCAACCAGACGTGGCTGGAGGACACCTGAGTGGAAAGATGGCTCCGGAACATCGAGATCTACCTTCCTGTACTCGATGGTGGTCAGACCTATGGTGATCACATCCAGAACGGTATGGATGACCGTCATGAAAGTGCAACGTGAGAGCAGAGTAACTGCTCCACGAAAGAGAATGCTCTCTCTCTATGAGAGTGGGAAGGAGAGACAATGCAAACGATGAAGACCAACAAAGCTGTTGCATCTCCTCCCTCTCCTCGGTACGTGCCCGCCAATCAGATTAGAAAGGTTTTGGTTTCCCATAGTCACACAGGGATCTGTAGGGGACGGCCACACAGCTTTCCATTTCGAGAAAATAGGAATGCCAAGGATCTGGCCACGGTCATCCCTCTTACCGCAAGCCAAAGAAACATGGATTCAGAGAAGAAAAACGCCAACCATCGGAGACTGCGAGAACTTCGCGACCGATGAGAACCCCTCATGAAATGCGGGTTATACGGTATAAGCGCCAGTTGCAAGGATGGGCGACGTACAAGTCCCGCGAATTCCGGCAGGACCTGGGGTCGCAGTGGATCAGAGCCAACCTCCGAGCTTTGGATGACCACATCGAGAAGATCACCGCCGCAGAAGTCCTGGAACGATGTGTGCCAGGATTGCGCAACCAGCCTTGAACCCACACGTCATTGGGACAGTCCTCTGAAATGCCTCCAGAGAACCAGGACTGTCCCCTGATGCTCTACTACGGAGGGATCCTGTGCGGCACAAGGATCCAGCATCGGACAGAGAACCCGGGCAACGGAGACTGCCCTGCATGCGGGGATCTGGAAAACGGCTTACATCTCTACACCTATAACCCCCCTTCCCCCTGCCACCCAGAATGGAGAGTGGTTAAGCAGGCGGTGAGATTACAAGTTCAGTCCGGAGTAGAGATTCTTCGAGTAGTCTTCCGAGGTCGGGGAATCGTCCCCCTATATAATTCCATTGGCCTTCTTCATAAGAAGCATCCTCATCGGGAGGACAAGGGTTCGAAGGGGTGCGCAGGATCTTCTCAAGAACGAGATAGACGTACGAGACTGCGGCAGGGTGCCAGCCGAACCATATGTGACACCCTGCAAAAGACCCAACAAGCCGAACAAGTAACACCTAGACCCAGAGACCAGGGCAAAGTGCCATGCTAGCCGATTCACCCCTTCCTCTCCCCCTGCATACAGAAAGACAGATCTTTGCCTGGTGGAAAGGATACGGAAAGACCAAAGGACTATATCGTGAAACATGTGTTGGTGTTCACGAGATGAGTCTACACTTTTGCTGTCTGTTTGTAAACGTTAAAAGAAAAAATGAAATTTGTTCCACTGCAAGACAGACTGGAGAAAAGCCTTACGCTGGAGTTTGTTTCGGGTCATGGTGGATAAAACTGCAGAATGGGGAAATTCTACTGCCTGTTACAACGGTGAAATGGAGTGATCTTAAACCTGCAAACCTCCCTATGCCTGAAGTATGGTCGATTCTATCGCCGACATCAGATGCATGATGTTTTTGGAAAGCAATATTCAAAATATGAAAATCCAAATAAGAGCTTTCAATACCTTGGATATTAAAAACTTATCCAAAAGCTTAATCCAAAAATGAAAATGCAGAACTAGAAATGAGAATACACCTCGCGTTATTTCGTACTCGTGTATGGCGTTAGTTAGCTCAATTCTCTAGTTGCTCCTGGTTCCGAAAAACGCAAAAGCCACTGTAATCAACCAGAATAATGAAACACACGTATGGTGCTTAGAAGCAGTCATAAGAGGTCATCGACAACCTCGTGCCACAAAACGTGGATGATCATAATAGCCCTGGGGTATGCAGAAAGCACTGAATGGTGAGTGTGCACTAAGCACCACATAAAAATGATAAATAGAGGGAATTTATCAGAAAAATCATCCTAGCAAGCAGTTTCATGGGCTACTTTCGCGAAGGCTGCTTCTCCACACTTCCGGCATCTTTGTTTACAGGAAAGCACTGCATGTTTACGCTCACCGGGTCATCTGAGGAGGAAGCGTCTCACGGTTGGGATGTTTCGAGTGGTAGGGCACATTCTGTTTCCTGAGGAATTCCAAGTAGTTTTTGCTGATCCCTTTTCGTGAATCGAGATAATTGGATGCGAATCGAATCGCCCTGAGTAGGGGCTCATCGACCATTGTGGAGAAACACTTTTGACGTGAATACGTAATTTCGTTTTCATGCTCACGAACGCTGTTGGTGGCGTTTCGGCACAAAAAGTTTCATTATGAATAGAATCGGGCAAACAGAAAACATGAATTTTGGCCATAGGTCCAAACACGATGGAAGAATGTTCTTCTTCCTCCCTGTCCATCCCGTAAAATGTTAAGGGGTTATGCACTGCTAATCAATAATTACGATACGTGGCGCCCTTTCGGTTGCATTGAAGAAGCAACTGCAATTGGTCTCCTTTCAACAGACTGAAAGCCATTGTGCACACGCAGAGAACTGCTCACTTATGTTTGAGGATCAGTATTTTGATATAATTGGTTTTAACAGTTGTGTCTGGAATAAGTGAGTATAGTTTGATTTTCAAATTCCTTCTTTTTCTTCTCTCCACTGCAGTGAAAAATCCAATCCCGACAAAAGTGTACAAACTGAAGAAATCATTGTTGCAAACACTTTCACTCAGACCAGACCAGAGGAAACTATTTCTGTAAGTTCGGACATGGACAGTTAACATGCGTTTTCTAAGATGCAAACCATGATCCCCAGGTACGCAAACAAAGTGGACTATTCCAGTTTGCATACGTTCTTACAAAAAGTGTATCCAACAGTATCCAAAACACTTAAATCCACTGATGCATTCCATTTCAACACAACTCCCCTTTTCAAAAAGACAGGACTGGAATTGGTACATGAGCTATCTGCAGATATACCAGAAGGTTTTCCTGTGAGTTTCTGTTCTGAGTTGCTTGAAATTTATGCGTTTATGAGTCAGTTGGTGATTTCCTGTATGTCTTGGAGCCACTGTGGCAATTTTTTGGTAGCAGGATACAGTGCATGCAAGCATGAACCATGGTGTAGCCACCAAGGAATGTTTGTTTGCTGGAATCTGCCTAGGTATAAAAATCAATATGCTTGTACACGTGATATAAGGTTTATCTCAGTTCTGAAAAGTCTTGCAGAACAATCGATTTATCTTCATGTGTTTCCCAACTTGCATTTCATCCACTTCAACATGAGCTTCTAGCAATTGGCCATGTTTCAGGAGAAGTAAAAGCAAAGTATTTGCGCTCATATATTCCAGAAAAAATAAAGGTGGCTGTGTGGCTTGTTAACCATGAAGAAATAAAAAAACTACACCTTATCTGGGGTCATGAAGAAAGTGTCACCAGCTTACAGTGGACTGTGAGGCAGGAAAAGACTTTACTGCTATCAGCAGCATTAGATGGCAACATACTGATTTGGAAATTGCAGGAGAATCAATTGAACAAACATCAAAAGTAAGACATATTATGTAAAAATAATATGATGTAAGGATGATCAGACTGCAAGTGAGCTGGCAAGGAATAGACATGGGCGTACAATTCCTTAGTTTGCATCCTCTTGGAGGTGATTATTGTGCAGTTGGGACAGATACTGGACGTGTCTTGCTGGGCCTCTTGCTTCTGGATACCTGTACCGTGACCCAAGAATTGGATTCTCAGTTTTCAGAAATTCTGCTTGCAAATTTTGATGAGCATGAATGCATAATCACTGTTAGCTGTGATGGAAAACTACAAATGCACAATTCACAAAGACACTGCATCATCTTAAGACATTTGTTATCATGTGCAACTTCAGTACCACAGAAACCACATCTCCTGCTTACTGGAAATAGCTCTGGAATTATACAATTACATGATCTAGATCATCAGCAATCTACAGATCTCTTTGTGTGTCCATCTTCAATTACTAGTCTTACATACAGTTCAAAGGAGTGAGTAGCAATACCAAATAGTTGTCTCACAAAGATTGTTAGTTCTCAAATTTTAGCTGTTAGCCAGAAAACTGGCAAGGTGTTAATTTGCAGACTTCATCACCATGGTTTTTGACAACCAACAGTGATAGACTTTGCTCTACTGATCTTAAGTGATCTTCCAACCTTTCTAATTTTTGTATGCACTGCTGCTGTTTTTCTTCCAATTCTTGGATGCGCTTATTCAGGCGCAACTCAAATCCCAGCAGTAAGCCAGCAAAATTTCTATCAAAGTTATTTTGCATAGTCACATCCTTCTGGTTTGAAGATATCACTCCAATCCTCAGTTTATAGATCCAAAAGGCATCCATAGATTTGCAGCCCTTCAACTTTAGAAAGTTTGTAAACATTCTATGAAAAAGCTCACCTGAATGCTACATTTGGATAATGGTTGTGGCAGCAAGACAACTGCAAGATAAACTGTCATTCCTTCAAATTCATCAAAGAATTCTGCATGTGAAGTAAACAAATATTCATGTTCTACACCAAAAACCTCTACAAATCTGGCCTAATAAATAAACAACACTGGAGCACAGACACAAGGCAGTCTTAAAAACTGTAAACATTATTAGAGGAAACACACTAGTATGAAAAGCATGAAAAAAATATTTAGGAAATCACATGACTTCATATTTATGGATATTTTCCTGGTCAAATGTATGCACATGCACATTTATATACATAATTTTACTGCCACACAATGCTGAAAACTACATTCATAACCTTTTCATTGAAACAGCACAGCTTTTTCATAGAAGCTGCAATAACATGAAAGCACTCATGCTTTATATTGTTAAAAACAAGCACAAGCTAAACTTACTTCTGAAGCAATACAAATAAACCGTACATATGCCGACTCTTTTGACTGGATGTTCAGCTGGAATGATCCATGCTGTAGAAGAGTGGTAGAGACATACATGCAATTCGTTGAATTCACATCATTCATCAATTTCTTTTTCTCCGACTCTGCAGAAATGGGTAAATCCCCAACGCAAACGACGTCGTACATGTTATTTACGTCGGCATTATTTACTTTCCACATAGGATCCATTGAGATGGTCACATTTTCGGTGTGTTTTGCTTCATGTGTCATTTTAACTAAACTTTGATTCATTTAATACTGCAAAAAGTGTGCTATGAAATTCTGGCGACTTATTGATTATTCTTTTTTTTCCCGTATGTTATATATTTCCGTAAATTATAAGCCAAATATGGTACATCTTTTATTCCAATCTAACAGTAAAGCTTTTTTTTTTTTTTTGAATCTACGGGAAAAAAATACATATTTACACGCAAAAGTGTTTTCTAAAACTCCTAGATTAATCGTGTTCATCAACTTTTTCAACTTTGTGATCTGGCATGGCTGATACGAAAATGTTGCATTTTTAGTGAAAACTGGGGCACATTTTATGGTATAATCAGTGGCATCGACAAACTTATTCAATCAATTTCCCGATTATCTTATTTCATGATATCAGGTAACACTTCACTCAACATTCTGGTTTGTGGTAAACACGCAAACATAACGTGCAACCGAAAATCTGGCATTAGGCTTCCACTGGTTCTACTGAGTACTGCAGAGAACTTTTCAAAAAGGTTGCCATACTAATCAGAGTAAAAATAATGATACGAAAAGCTAAAAACTTTCGAATGGTAAACAGTTGAAATACAGCTCAGTGTAGTGAATTGTGCAAGAGAAGATGAGAAAAAACGGGGATTCCTTTGAGCTTAGCAGAGTTGAAAAATGAAGAAAAATAATAAAACTTTTTCGAATTTTCCTAACATTTCAGTCATTTTCAGATGACTTCTTGGTTGCCATGTGAATAAGTATGAATAAATTTAAACGCTGAACATTAGAAATCAAGAAGTCCATGATGCATGTAGAACAATTAGAATAACATAAAGTGCATCGTGAAGGGCAATGTCGTGTTATGCCAAATCTTGCAAACAGTGTAATCTGATATTCCAAACAAACTGCATACATTGTATAACTATCTAATGCATGATTTTATTAGTCATTACTGTTTATTTTCAGCAGGGATATTTCAATCATAGCTGTAAGTTTCACTGCTCCATTAGTTTTGAAAACAGTGACTTGAATCAAGATCTCGAGTATCATTTGCAAGGTTAGCAGAAAAGTATTCGATTCTCCTTGGATCCAAGAAATAGAAAATATTTTATACTGGAAGAAATTATTGCGTCTAAAAATATTCCGGAAGATGTAAAATGTCAAAGATAGCAAAAATGGTAATTTGACAAATATTATGGAATACAATGTACATACAATTGCATATATATTTCTTTTTCAGAAAGATACATGTCGAAAGCAGTTCTTAATAAAAAAAAAAATGAAGTCCTAGGAGTTTGAAGAAGCAATCTTATACTGCTGGAATCGTAAGAATTATGCAAGTTTACCAATGCCTTGCAAACCACATAAGAAACAGCGCCCTGTGCTGACCACAAGAGGCGTTACTTCTATGAAGTAGTTACTATGAAGTTTTCACCCGGTCACGCCGGAGAGTTTATTTTAGAAAAATAAGCCCGAAGACAAAGGAAGCTCAAGAAGGGGGAGGGGAGGGGGAAGGTCAACAGACATACAGCTCTGGATATCCAAAAGTTCGGAACGGGGGAAGGGAAGGGGAACAACAAAAAAAAAGAAGATCCAGTTGGGGCAGGGATCCTTGAATTCTCTCCGCATGCACGGGACGAAAACAAAAAAACCGGGGAAGTTGCGAAGAGAAGCGAGTGGGAAATGAGAGGAAAATAAAATGAAAAATAAAATAAAATAAAATAGAAGGAGGTTAGAGACAAGGGTCATCGGTATCCGCCGTTCCTTCATTTTAAAACCGGCGCTGGATGCCGGCTATTTCCTTTTTTCTGACCCGCATCTGGCACAGTTCGGGGATGCAACCACTGCGGAAACAAGGGTGCCGGCGCTCATTGCACCGGAATTCCCAGTGGAATTAACAGCACGGCCTGCTTCCAGGAGAGGGGGAACACTGAAGTCTCCAGACAATGGGGAAGGACTACAGATTCTTCGGAGGCAACACTCAAAAGTTCGCTCCATCGAAGGAGTCCCTTCGCTACGGGACGCAGAGTGGTGGCATCCACCTACTCGCGCGTATTCCAGTCGCCAAGGAGTTTGTCCTTCCCTCGATGGTCCGGGAAAACTCCCACCTTGCCGGTAGGCTATTGTTGTCGCGGTTGCTCTGAGGGAAAACAGCGCTGCGGCAAGGGGTGTGGCGTCCAGGATCGACCACTTCACCACGCCCTGCATCACCACTTCCAGAGCCGAGGCAGCAGATGTCGTAGGGAGCGAAGATCTCGAGGGCATTTCCTGGGATGCAGCCCGGGACTCAACAGCCTCCTGCCTCCAGGCATTGTAGTTCATTGGGCGGCGGGAGATCCACTTTGGGGCTCCTACTAGGGAAGGCGAGTTGCCTCAGGGGGAAGGCGAGTCCCCTCATCCTGTAACGATTGCTCGGCAGCAACGGGAGCAGTCCTTCGCTGCCAGCACATCTCCGCAGGATGATGCGTCTGGTGCACACAACGGAAAAGTCCACAGTTTGGCACAGAGCACCGTCATTCGGAACTGAACCTGTAGCCCGATCTCTCCAACGTCCGAATGCCTAAGGCAGCATCTCGATGCAGACTGCCAATTCTTTCAGGCGGATCCTTAGCCTCGCAGGTCCGCCCTATACGCGAGAGCAACACAGAGGGGGACTTTGCGCAGCGTTTGCTGCCAGAGGGCGCTCCCGCATTAAGGGAGGAGGACAGATTGAACCTGAAGCAGCCTTTCTCGATGGCAAGGATACCTCTGCCATCGGAAAGCTGAAAAAGCGCAAGGCACCAGGGGAAGAAGGTCTGCCCGCGGAGTGCTGCACTTTGCTAATTGCTCCTAGTTTTGTTCTTCATCCTCACCAAATGCTTTGTTTAGCCTTCTGAAGTGCCATCATGCACGTGTTAATTTTACTGCTTTGTGTGACTGTCTAATAGACAGTCACTTCATGATAAAAAAGTCACAAAATCTAAATGTATTAATTTCATGTTGTCGGAGTGCTCTAAACTGGCTAGAATCGCCTAACCTTTAAAAAAGATAGGCAAAGCTCTGTGCTGAAATCGGAATTTTTTTTAAATGCCTACCCTCCATTCCTCAAAAGCTGAAAGTGCTGTTTACGTGCTGTTGAATACTGACAGTCTTCCTCTCTGGAGAAAATTGATCCACCCTTCTTCGAAGCACGAGAATGAGCAAGAAAGCACATCGTAATTTGGTATTCGACGATTGCGGATATTGCTTTCCATAACAGTTTTTCTTCGAATATTTTATTTAAGGATATTATATGTAAGATATCAGTATTGCATGTATGCATGATGCCATAGTGGGTCTTTCTAATGGTAAGTTATTATGATTTATACATTGCAAAATAGGTACTTTTTATAGTAAGTGTAAGAAACATTCTGTGAGGAGCCAAGTACACAATCCGAATATTTGTATTCAAAGTGGTGTTGAATATTTATCTTTGTTTCCTTCATTAGAGAGGGGGACCAGTCAATCAAATAAAGTCCATTTAGAAACTGTTGGATTTATGCGGTCCTTTGAAGATTTTAGAATTTAGATTCATGAGTTCTGAAATGAAGGATGGGGTCTCTGGTATTAGTTCGAGTATATGTATTCACATAAAATGTGCTTCATTAAAATGAAATTTGGTAGTGCATTGCAACTAGCGGAAACAATTGCTTGTATTCTAGGTGATTCAATCTCGATGAAAGGAACAGGGGTAGGAGAACGTTAGCTTTTTAGACATCAGTGATATTTAGTTGCACTTTGCACCTGAAAGCATTTCTTGATTGTAATAAATTGTTGAATCTAACGAGGGTCAGGAGCGAAAACCTAATTTAATCAATGATGACTCAAGAAATGAAAAATTAGCAAAATGTTGATAAATTTCCAGAAGCCTCGATCGTAAATTCAGTGTCTGAATATCCAGTAATGCGATTCTGAGCTATTCCGAACAAGATAATTTGATAATGCATTATGAAATTTGAAAATAGCTTCGTACAAGACCATAATATAATGAGCCAACATTAACCATAAATATCCTTTGTTCCTTTTGCATTGTTTGCATGGATTTGACGGTTCTAGTTATTTATCCCTAATAGAGATTAGGTTTAGGAAAATGAAGGGTGTTAGGAATATACAAATGCTCATAAACATTTACCTATTGCAACGGAACAAGATGTTTTATTTACTAAATTTTTTGCATCTCTGCCTATGAGGAATGAATCTGTTATGTTGACTGAAGACTCCAAGTAATTTAGTTTTATTTTATCATGCCATTGTAGAGCTCTACAGTATAATTTTGACTGCCCTGCTGTGGCATATTTGCTACCACAGCATGAGAATCCAATTTATTTGATAGCTCTAACGCGAGGAGTTTTATTTTATTTCGTGTCTTGGTAAACATGAGAAATGTTGCTTGCGGTATTGTCTGTTGTGATGTGTTTGAATGTGTACATTTACTTAAAAATGGAAACTGAAAGGAAAACTCCTTTTTTTTTGTTTTCAGTTGTAGAACTTTGCCCAGAAGAGCGAGAAATATGCCTTATGCAACACGGGTTACAATGAAATATTCAAGTCATGGTTTGATTTCTTTTACAATAATTTTGGAAAAATGTTTATAATTGCCCTTTTTGATGCCATGTTATGCATATCAGTCATTTGCAAACATTTTGATGATCCTGCTGTTGAAAGCAGTTGTATATTAATGAACAGTACGATTGTGTTTTAAGTTCATGCTTCATCAGATTATTAATTGGTGTATTAATTTTGATTTTTTTACAAAGAAACAGATTCATTGATTGAGGTAACTTAAGGTATCATTTTTCTTGCAAATAGTGCCAGACAAAAAAGTTTCTCTACATCCGTGATTTTTTCTTCTTCTAAATGGTTATGCTGGAAAGCATAACCATTTGCATGATTCTTTGTGAAGCCACGTGCTGTAGATATGCTAATGCTAGATATTAAAGGTTTTAAATGTAGTTTCTGTCAGTGTAGTTAGTAATGTTCATCTTTAAAGTTGTTTCCCATGTTGTTTTTTATTTCACCCATCCTGCTAATTGCTGTTTTGTATTTAATAGAATAAAGAAAATCTTCATGCATTTGTGCAATACTATGAGCATTCTCTGTGAAGGTTGGCTTATCAAATCACCACCCTTGAAAGGCAGGTGGCGACCCGTAAGTTCAGTATTCATTGATAATTCTTCAATAAATAGAGATTTAATTTCTGACCAGTCAAATCGTTTATTTGACAATATCATATGAAGATTTTCGCTTTCTAGTTTTTGTTTTGTTTTGTTTTCCTTTCTAGCATGTAGGTATGGCACAAATGTTTGTCACACAAAAGGAATGTATGTTATTGCAATCAAATGTAGCGATGGTAAATTCTTTCAATTTTTTCGGCAGTAATTAACTACAACACACATTGTAATAAATACTACAAAACCATACCTAAGAGTTTGCAATCAGCGAATAGAGTAATGTGGTTTTGGGATGATACATATTTTAAATGCATTGTGTGAGGAAAAAATGCTTCGAAAAACATTTTAAATTCCAAAATAAACCAGTTAGGAGAACCCTTAATGATTGTGACCATGGTCTGTTGGCATTATCCAAAGTGATGAATGAATGTACAGTCTTAACTCAGAAACAGTAGAAACATTGACAGTTCAGTGCGCAAATGAATTTCAGGGTGAAACCATTAGAAAGTAAAGATATTTGGGGTATGTGTTGATCTACAGAACTAAAGAACTATTTTTTGTTTGACAGTAATTTCAGCTGCTTCTTTATGGCAATTATTCACGAAGTGAAGAAGTTTCTTTTTTTTGTTTGTTTGTTTGTTTGTGCATTACATGCATCGTGTGTGCACAGTCTTTCAAGCTTTATCAACTTAGATCTGGTTGAATTGAATTTTCTTCAAAAAGCTGTTTAACTTTGTAATTGGAAAGTGCAAAAACATTCCCATGCACAAATGACAAATACTTGCTTTGTTCCTTTGAGTTTTGAATTAACATAAAAAAATTATAATATGATATCCGTGTCATTGTATTTTTTCATGATTTACTGCATTTTAAATATGGAGACAACTAAATTACTTGCTTGTTACAACTAAATACCAATGATTCCATTTGAAAATCTCTAAAATCCAAGTTTAAAAAATGCAAGTTTAAGTGCCAGTTTTTCCTATGGTTTAGATGAAGTTTTTCTCATGGTTTCAGATTTTGTTTGTGTTAAATTTCATAAGAAGTTATCTTTCATTTATAATATCTTAACAGTATAAAATGAAGTGAAATGAAGAGTGATAAGCTGTCATCTCTACTTCATTGAGAGTTGTTTGTAATAAAAAACAATCATAATAGATGATCATGAAAGGAAATATCATTAACATAGTTTTTCTTTAATGCTTTTCTTAGAAGTGGAGACGGCGCTGGTTTATTTTACGTCAGTCATCAGATTCACATTGTCTTGAATATTACACTGATGAAACGTGTAAAAAACAGAAAGGTGTTATCAGATTGGAGCATTGTGACCAGGTGCTTTTTTTTTTCTTCTTCTCCCAAAAACTAAATCTAGGAATGTCATTGTGTATTGTTGTAAACCTTAACTTTCAAAAATAGGTGGATGCTGGACTGACTTTTGGTGAAAGTAATAGAAAATCAAAATACAGATTTGTTTTTGATTTACGTACTCCACAACGTATTTACTTTTTGGCAGCAGACACTGCTGAGGAAATGAGCAGATGGGTTACTCTTGTTTGCCAAGTATGTGGCCTCATGAAGGAAGAAAATGGTAAATAGGTAACTTAGTTCTTATTTGATTCCTTGTTAGGTTTCAGTGAAAATGTAGTAAGCATCACCCCTTTTCCTGAACATGCCAGAAGAACGGGTTCTGAGTTATCAACTAATTTAAGTTCAAACCCATATATTTTGCTCAGTGAATGTTACAGTGGCCCGAGTCCAATTCTTTTAAATGATATAGATGATAATCAGTCTGAACCTGCTGAATTGCCGCCATCTACTCCCAGCAGTGCAGATATTGATGATGAATGGTCTGCTAGTCAAATACTTCTTAGTGCAAACATTCAGCCATTCTCCCCAATAGAATCTTCACCAGTTTCTACTTACCCACCTCGTCCACCCAAATCCTTGTTCAGGCATAAGTTTCAGACTATTTGTTCCACAGGTGGTCTGTCCAAAATTGGTCACGAAAGTTTAGAACCTTTACTAACACACTCTCCTCTTCCAAATTTTACGCAGATTAGTGATGATTTTTATGATTTTCCAAGATCTCATGTAATTGAAAAGCATTATTCCAATGCAGCAGCAATAAGTGGTGACTACTGTAATGTATCATTGACTGGACCCAAAAAAATAGTGGATGATCAAGCCATAACACTACCTCCTGTAGTTAACCGCAACCTGAAGCCAACGAGAAAAGAAACAGGCCCATCCATGACACTTCCTAGTCATAAGAAACGCTTAGCACCTAGACCTACACCTCATTTTATGAGTTCTATTCATCGTAGACATTCAGCAGGTGATGAACAAGTGAGTACACCATGTGTTTGGAAGTGTAGAAGTTTAAATCTCATTTCAGATTTATTATTCTTTACAAGGATTGAGTACTGCTTTGGAAAAAATTCAGTATTTAGACCTTGATTTGGACATGAGAGCTTATGCAACAGAATCAAATGGTAGTCTTTGTGAACGTGATTCACGTACTGTGTACAAGAAGGTAGACTTTATTAAGACAGTAGCCTTTAATATGACCAGACAGATTGTAGAAGAATCTTATCGCAGCATAGAAAAATGATGTTTGTTGTCATAGTTTTTGACTATGTTATTTTATGTATACTTATTTCATAAATTGTGATAGAGAAAACTGATCACAACTGTGATGCAAAAATATTAAATGGAATGTATTATTATACAGCTGTTGGTAGACTTTTATTTGAGAAACAGTCATGAAGAAATCCTCCACCATGTAGCATCAGAATCTTTATTCTCTACGTTTCTTTATTCTTCAAAAGCTTGTCCAGCATAATAGCTACCATGGGATAAAAACATCATGCCTCAAAAGCAGATGTATATGTATATATTTTTACTTCGATTTGGTGAATCCATAATGCGAAATTTGAAGCACACATGATGGATGCAATGCATTACTTTGCTGATCGTACGGGTTCAGTAGAAGGGCTACTGTTCGTAAAGCGTTGTTTTCACTTATGTTCTTATGGTCCAAGGAGCACAATGAAATCGGAGTTTATCTAATCGCATGTACATGCCTAGTGGACCGTGCCTGCAGCTATTCTTAACTTTTATAGGAATCAGACATTCCTGATTCCTTATTTGCGCTCCAAAACTGTGTGAATGATTGATCAGGGATTCCTTACTTGGTACTCTTCATTTTTTTTTTTTTTTTTATTGGCTTCTTGGGCCTGTGATTTCTTCCTTAATTGCAAATAGTTTTCGGTCTCTAATCCACGGTGAATCCTGCCGTATGTCTCCCCAACCTTCCTAATACTAGTCCTCTTTTGAAAGCGCTTCCACTTTCCTATTTGAAAGGTAGTTTTCCGAAGATAATAACAAGTTGCCGGTCATTATTCAGTTAAAATCTAATTAGTTAGTCAAAGTTGCCTCGACCTTTTCGGCTGGAGGTTGGCCATTACAAGTACCACTGGCGTATTCATCGGATATTACTGATAGGCAAGAAGGGACAGTTGCCAAAGCGATTCGCCGGCTTCCTGTGCAAGTTTTCGAAGCTCGGCCCATGTCTAAGACTCGGGCAGGCCTTTACCGTCATGCAGGTTCCGCGTGCTTTCCCGAGAACCTGGCCGGACCGAATTCGTTCCCGTTAGGTCGCCCGTGGTCGAAGGAGGAGTAGGAGTCGGAACGATCAACAGGGTGCCGCAAAGTCGCGAGGGTGGGAGCGTGCAAGCCGAACGTCACGTCACGAGCACGCGTCGCGTGGGATCTGAACGAAGTGGTCGGATGACACGCCGTGATCCTTGCGACCGTAGTCACAGAGTTCCGAGACCTCAGGGTGCCGTCATCATCGGCTTGACCCACAGAGGCTTCTTTCTGAACCGGGAACGGCTTCCACACAGGAACCATGAACGAAAATAAATACATGAAGGGAATGCCCCGGAGTGACAAGGAGTAGAGGGAAGAGTCGGGACTATGAGGATGTGTTTACACCTTACGTTTACTGCGAAGAAAGTTATGCTGATGAAAGGAAAAAAGGGAAAAAAGGGGGAAGAAAAAAAAAGCAGCGCGACGGTACGCATCCGAAATGAAGATTTCGGGGGGTGAATGCAGTTTCCCGCGAGCGAGGATGCTTTTCGTCTTTTCCGGTTCAAGGGATGTGAGACCGCTCCTGTCGGATTTCGTTCGTCCGTTGTACGGCAGGATCTACGTCTTTATTCCGTGGACCACTTTCGTTCAGGATGGCGAGGAGAAAGATCTGCCTCCTGCAAGTTCGGTAAACAAACTCAAAGAGGAAAAGTAATGTCCCTAGTGCGTTTCGATCGAACGGAAAAAAGCAGAGAGAGAGAGAGAAAATGGTAAATAGGTAACTTAGTTCCAAGTAAAGATAACTCGAGAATTTTTGCTGGGTACGTTCCATTTTCTTTCTTTCCTTTGTTTACCGCTTCTTCCGTTAGGTTAGCTATCAATTTGTCGCCAGAGTATTCCATTACGTGTTGGATAGTCTTGGCTACTTGAAAAACAAGAAGGAAAAAAAAAAAAGAGGAAAGGGAAGGGGGGGGGGGGAAGGCGCAAAAAGTTCTAAAATGAAAGATAAAAAATCGTTTTCCACAATTCTTATCCAAAGTCGGCAAAGTCCGCTCGCCTTCCCAGCGGTCCGCTTCCCCCTCCATTTACCTACGCGCTTCCCATGCGGGCGCTGCCCGCGGCGAGTTTTCTACTTGATCGTCTCACGGCAACAGCCAAAAAAAAAATTTTCTTCATCAGCCATGGATACCATTCGAAATTCTTCTTTCTCTACCTCGGAGTCCGCCCCCGTCAGCAGCTCGCTGGAACGTTCACCAACTAAGCCTCCAAGGTGAAATAGTCGTTGCCCCTCCTCCTCGTTCCCCGCCCGGCTCTTCCCTCCCCCCGTTTTGAGGAGAAGCGGGCACCTCCCGCCACACAGTCCCGCACGTTCGCCACGCAAGCCCGAGGGGGTGGTACTCGACGTCCCGCCGAAAGGTTATACCGGCTGGTGATCTCTCAAAGGCGAAGCGAAGCGAAGAGGAAGGAACCGCCAGTTCGCGATCGAGGACATCTCACGCCACCTCCGACGGGAATCCAGAACACCTCCTGCCCTGCAGGTCCGGGAAGCGCGCAGCCACTCGATCCTCCTTCCCCGTCTGTGTTTTCTCTTCATCTTCCAGAACACAAGACGATCCAGGGGGAAGAAAAACTCTGAAGTCTCCATGAGCATCGAGCCTTCCGGTCACCACCCGGTCCCGCCACCGTTGCCCGCAGAGATTGCCCAGCCATCTCTTCCACCGCCAGAAACCCCGATGCCCCCAGCGATTGCTAAGCCATCTCTTCCACCAAAACCACACCCGGTGTCCCCAGCGATTGCTCAGCCATCTCTTCCACCGCCACAAACCCCGACGCCCCCAGCGATTGCTAAGCCATCCCTGCCACCAAAACCACCCCCGATGTCCCCAGCGATTGCTAAGCCATCCCTGCCACCAAAACCACCCCCGATGTCCCCAGCGATTGCTCAGCCATCTCTTCCACCGCCACAAACCCCGACGCCCCCAGCGATTGCTAAGCCATCCCTTCCACCAAAACCACCCCTGATGCCCCCAGCGATTGCTAAGCCATCCCTTCCACCGCCACCACCCTCGATGCCCCCAGCGATTGCTAAGCCATCCCTTCCACCAAAACCACCCTCGATGCCCCCAGCGATTGCTAAGCCATTCCTTCCACCAAAACCACCCCTGATGCCCCCAGCGATTGCTAAGCCATCCCCTCCACCGCCACCACCCTCGATGCCCCCAGCGATTGCTAAGCCATCCCTTCCTCCGCCACCACCATCCCCGTTTTTGCTTACCGGCAGCAGGGATAAAGAGAGCACAAGTAAGAATGGAAGCTCCAGGTTTTCACCTCCTCATCCCGGAGATACGCGCGAGTCCCTGTAGGAGGGGGAGGAGGATGGCTTCTTCCTCCCATTCCTTTGCCCGCATCTCGAAAGACCTGAAAAGGGACCCTTAAGGCAAAAGTTGCCTCCTTCCCCTCGAAACTCTTAAGCGTCAGTTCCCTGTTCTTCCGGCTGCTCCCGGACTACTTTTCGGACTCGCCGCAGGGAGTAGCAAAATTCTGACGCCCCCTTCGCGGGAGAACCGGGGTTAAATTTTCTTCCGCGTTTCCCCGGACGCGTGGCCGACCGGCGGCAAGCGGAGGAGCGAATTTGCGGGGCGGAGGCGCCGCTCGCCCGAGGTCTCGGCTCGGTCTCTGAGCTTTTACCTGCCGCGTGGAGGAGGAGGAGGAAACCTGGCAGAAAGGGAGGAAGAATCCCTTCCTCCTCCTCCCCTTTTCCTCCCTCCTCCTCCTTTCCGCTGTTCCTGCTCCGTCCCCACTGCGCGGTGTCTCGTGAACTCAGCCTCTCACTGCGGGGCGTTTCGCCAGCGGGCCAATGCAAACCCCCTGGGACGACTCCCGCCCATGGACACGCCGTGCCGCTCCACGAGCGCCTCCCTCCCGATCCCTGCTTCCGAGCCCGGTTCGCGGTGCCGCCAGCACACCCCCAACGCGGGAGGCTCGCGGGCACTCCCGGTCTGCGAGCTGGCTTGTAGGGAGCTGCCACCCGGAGGGAGAATCCGACCTGGCACGCAACGTGTACGCGCAGTCTCTTGCCACCGGATCCCTCTCGCTTACCTTGCTCCGCCGCTGTATCCCAGGGTTGGCGTCATCGGCATCCCTCTGGACGCCACTTATTGGGCAGCGGTGATCCCCTTTCCCACAGCGGCATCTCAACGGTGTGCGCTCCTCTTCGGGTTGCCGCCGTCACAGGCGGAGCGCTGGCTACGCCTCGGAACTCTCGGGACGGCATTCCATTCGAGTGCGGGGCTGCGTCTCCCCAGAAAGCTCGATGGCGGTCTCAGTGGCATGTTCTTCTTTGATACATCAGAGACACATGTGTGTCTTCCCCCTTCGTTCCTTCCCCACCCCTTCTTTCTCATCTTCGTCCCTTTCTCCTCCTCCTCCTCTCCCACGTGTGCTTTCCCGCTCTGTACGCTCTTCCTCGCGTCTCCCGGAGACCGCTCATAGAGGCGCGTGCTTGTCCTCGGGTCGCTCCCACCTCTCGTCCCATGGTGCTCCCGCCGTGCCGATCGTTCAGGGCCAGAATCAGAGCCGTTGTCGGGGCTGCTGCGCTTCGCGGGCCCCCTGTCCACAGTCGAGGTCGGCGCGGCGGTTTCACGGCAGCCGTATTGAGGCCGCAATTCGTGCCGTTCCTCCCACTCCCCACCACCAGCCGCGAGGTCTCCATCGGTGACCCGACCTTTTCCTCTGCCTTTCCCTTCCTTCTCCGTCTCAGCTGCCCAGGGGGATTCCTACCCTCGGCCCGAGGACCGCCGTCCGGTCCAGCCCGATTATGCTATTCACAAGCAAAAGCGGAACTTACAAGAAGCTTCTTGAAGGTGAGCCACGCCGTTTCAGGCAACCAGAAACCTGCTCATCCGGATCGCGTCCCTATGAAGCCGCTCTTCTGGGACCGCATCCGAGTGCCGAGGGACCGGTGAGTCGGGTTGCGGTTCCGAGCGGATGCCCTCCGGCCTCAGGGGAGAGTAGAGCAGAGTAGGGACGCGTTCCAGCGGCTTTCTTCGTTCCTCCCCTAAGACCGCCGACTATTCCGAGAGCCCAGGGATTCCGGGATGCTGGAGGCCACCAGCGGCTTTCCTCTGACAGCCTCTAGCGGTCCCCTACGGGATCTCGAGCTCGGCGCCTCTCATTCGGGAGTTCGCCTGGGATCCTACGCGGAGTTTGCGCTTCTGGTGTGTTGTCGGGAGCGCTGGGCAAGCGGTACTCTTTGCTGGGACTCTTGGAAAGCTGGGGAGGGCATTCCTCCGCCGGGCGCCGTCGTAGGGGAGCCGGAGGCTTCTCGGAGTGAACGCAGCGGCGCCCCCCTCTTCCTCTGCTCGCGTGCAGGTCGACTGCTCGGGAGGGGTCCCTTGCGTTTCCGGCCGGGAGGCGCTGGCCGACTGAGCGCGCGCGCGTCGGAAAGTGCGAAGTTCCAGCCGCCCTGGCGAGCGGCGGCCAAGGAAGCGACGGGGGCGTCTCGAGCGCGCACGTCTGGCCGCAGGCGGCGGGACGGGATCTCCTGTGCCCCCCTTCCTTCACTCCGGCGGACGCAGAGGTCTTCCTGCGCGGTGAGTGTGCGCGTGCGGGGGAGCAGCCCGGGAAGCCACGAGAGATTTGCGACGAGCGCGGCTCCGGAGCTGTTCTGCGGCCCTCGGGAGTCTCCACTGGGGTCGGGAGGGGAGAAGGACCGGGAAGAGGCACTGTGGCCGAGGCCCACCCAACCAGAGCTCCCGCCGTGGCTGTGGGTATGGGTCCCATTTCCTCTCGTGCCCCGCAGAAGCTCGAGCGCGGTGGAGACGGTGTGGGAGACCATAAAGCCAGTGAGGCTGCAGGATGACGAGTGGTCCGAGTTCGAGAGGATGTTCTCCCGGTTCGTCACAAAGCCCCAAAAGGTGAATGGTCCGCAGTCTCCAGTACTCCGGATGAAGGCAAAGGTGGGCGCGCGCGCGCGCAGCTGCAGAGGCGGGGGGCCCTTGGACGGCCGCTGGGTCTCATCCGATCGACCCACCACCTCCCAGGGGTGCTAGTTGTCGGCGCCCAGCTCCTCCTCCCCCTCCCTCCCCCGAGCATCCGAGTTGCCACTCCTCCCCCTCCCATACCCAGAGGCACGCCCTCCTTTCCAACCTTCCTCATCAGCATCACCCGGATCGATCCCGTCTCTGGCCGATTCTCCCTGCAGCCTCGCCTGCATCCCTCGAGTTCTCCTCAGGTCTCTGGAGACGACCGAAAGTGCCCAAGGAGAGGCCCTACGTCGGCAGAAAGTCCTTCATGGGGTAAAGGCGGCTGGGGAAAGGAAACAACAATGAGTCAGGAGGCGAAAGAAGGGAGCAGGAGAGGAAAAGAACGAGAGAAAAGAAAGGAAGGAGGAAGAAGGGAAGGTGATGAGCAAGAGAGAGGAGGAAGGAAGGAAAAGGAAGAAGGTGGAAAAATAGGAGACAAGGCGAGGAAAGGGAGACAAGGAGGAAGAAGGGAAGACGAGGAGGAAGAGGAAGGGAGGAGGTGGGAGATAGGGATCCTTCTGCTGCCTTGGGGTGCATTGCCGCGGGAGGTGGTGATGGAGAGGAAAATGCATTGTCTCTTGAGTGAAAGGAGGAGGAAGGAGAGACTCCCTTGGTCCCCTCCTCTTGCAGGTCATCAAGGTGCTCGACAGCAAGCGCTCTCAGGCCGTGGGGATCCTCGTCAACAGCCTGCGACTGAAAGCCTCGGACGTGGAGATGGGTGAGGTTCCTCCTCGGAGGTCGCTTATGTCGTCCCCGGAGGGATAGACTGGTCTTTCAGCCATAAGCGGCATGGACGTTCCCCTCGCCCTGGACCTGGAAGCTCTGAAGAAGATCTACGAAATTGTAAGGAGCTCTTGGTCGCCTTCCGCCTACCTCGCACTTCCTTTGCCCAGAGGGGGACCGAGGAGGAGCTGGAGGCCATCCGGGAAGCCATCAAGCAGTACGGGGACACAGCCGTTCTGGATAGACCCGAGCAGTGAGTCGTACCGAGGTTCCGCGTCAGTTGGTGGGATGCCGCGGGTGGAGGAGGTTCTCTCCCGACCCGGAGCCAGGAATGGCGCGGCGGCTCCCGCGAATGTCCGCGGTCGGGGTCGCACACGAGGGAGGGAGTGGGAAGGAAGGAGGAGCCGGAACGGCATGTGGGGCTTCCCCTTCCTTCCGCCCACCCGCGCTGCCCCCTCCCTTCGGTCCTGTTCGCGTTAGCCTTCTCCACCGGAGGGAGATGCAACAGACCCGGGGAGGGGGAGCGGATGGTATCTGACTCCTTGTCCTGGAAGTAGCAGAGCAAAGGGAGGAATGTGGGTGGATGCCAGGGGTCGTGGGGCTGCGGATGCCTTTTCCGATCTTCCAAGATGGAACCGGGTGAGATGGGGCCGGGTTGAGCCTGAGGGAGATGCGCCCCACGTTCCCTTGCGCCCACGATGGGCGTCGCGCTCCGTGCGAGTTGAGGGGGTGCCGAAGAACGCAACCTGCAGGGTTCCAGTGTCCCGTCGCCTTTCCGGGGCTCTCAGTGGCCTTACAGGGGCTCTCACGGACCGACCCGCCTCTGGGCAGGAAGGGGCGACGGAGCTCGCGATGCAGGGAGCGAGAGACTGCCCCTCCCTCCCACTCCCCCGTGGGCGCGCGCGCGACTCGCAAGGGGGAGCGGACCAACACGTCCCTCCCCGTCTTTTGCAGGTTCCTCTGCGACCTCAGCTCCATCCCCAACTTCGCCGAGCGGGTATTCTGCCTGACCTTCCAGTCGACCTTCCTTGAGTCCGCGCAGCTGCTAGGCGGCAGCATCCGCAATGTGGAGGCGCTGATGGATCTGCTGAGGAGCAGCTCCGAGTTGCACTGGTTGCTATCGCTGATCCGGACCCTGGGCAACCGGATGAATGAGGGCAGCGCCAGCAGAGGACAGGCGGACGGGTTTGACCTGCAGATCCTCTCCCGGCTGCAGGATGTGAAGAGCAATAACAGGTCCTCCACGCTCCTGCACTACGTGGTCCGGAGCTACATCAAGGTGGGAGGGGCCGGCCCTCCAGGGCACCTGGGATCGCTTCCCTCCTTCCTCTCCCAGGAGAGGCGGGAGGGCGCCAGCGACACCGCGATGCCCGTGCCTGACCCCAGCGACGTCGAGGAGGCAATGCACTTGAAGTTCGACAACCTGGAGGAGGAGATGAGGAAGCTGAGGAATAATCTGCAAGGTCTCCGGGGGGTCCTTCCCTTAGCGCGCGACTTGCCCCTCCCCGCTCCGGCCAACCTCGTCGCCCCTTGGAAGCATCAAGGCTCGGAGCGGGGAAGGGGCAAGCGCGAGCAGGAACCCAGGGAGTCACCCACCGGCTCCCCTCCCGACGCCGCGTCCATTCCAGAATGCGAGGAAAAGGTCCGGGAGATCGTTCAGGATAACATGGCCACTTTCGTGGGCAAGATGGAGGAGTTCCTGCTCTCGGGCGAGTGAAGCGCACGGCCCCGGGGGGTCACGGCGAACGCAGCGGCCGGCGCCCATCTCCAAGGATGGGTCGGTGGTGGAAGGCTCGCCTTGCGCGCGCAGAGGAAGGGCCGCTGGCCATCACCTTCCCCCTCCCCCCGATGTTCCCCTCAGACCGGTCGGAAAATTCAGGGGGGTCCCCGGAGAATGCCACGGAGAGCCGGGCCGGCGCGGGAGGGGTTGGGAAGGAGAAGGGGGGAGGAGCAAGTCTTCCTCTCGCAGGCGTCCCCTAGATCGGTCGCCGGGGTGCCCGGAGGCGGAGGAGAGACCCGCCCGGAGACCGCAGCACAACTTCTCAGCTGTGCTGCGGTCTCCGGCGACCGACCTTGAGGACGCCTCCGGGCAGAAGGTTCACTCCTCCGCCTCTGGGCACCCCGGAGACCGACCCGGGGGACGCCTCCAGGAGGAGAGGGTCGCTGCACACGGAAGTGGCAGTGCTCCTGGGGCGCCTCGCTGCGGGAAGGAGGGTGAGAGCAGGGGTTGCTCAGCGCAGTGGTGGTCTCGTGAACCGGGATGCTGCGTTCCAGCCGCGGGAACCATGGACGACCTGGAGCAGAGCATGCTCCGCTGCAAAGCCCGGTAAGCCCCTCCGAGACCTCCTTTCCCTCCCTTACAGCATGCAGGTTCCAGGAGCTGCTGCGGTTCTACGTGTTCAGCTGCCGCGCCTCCAGGGACGCGCCGTACGAGTTTTTTTCGCTGTGGCTGCCCTTCTGCGTGAGCTTCAAGGACATCTGGAAGAGGGAGCTGTCCGGAGAGAAGAGGGAGGGGGTGCCCCGACGCTCGATCGCGAGGAGGTGATAGAGGGAAGGAGCGAGAGGACCGGTGAGTCAGCCTCACTCCCCCCTTTCGCGAGATCGGCACGCACTCGCTGGGTGCGGGCTCCGGAGCGTGCGGTCCGGGAAGACGCTCGTTCCAGTCGTCGCCGAGGACTCGCTCGTGAACCGGGATGCTGCGTTCCAGCCCGGGGCGAAAACCCTTTAGAGGGTCAGGGAGGGGGGGGGGAGGGCATACAATGCCTCCCCCTTCCCTCTGCCTCTCCCTGTCTCTCGTCCCTCGAAATGGGAACGATGAGCTCCCTTGCTGACGGGCGTGGCTTCCGCTTCCAGGCGACTCCCACCTCTTCCTCCTCCTCCTCCTCTTGACCGGGCGTCCCGTGCTACGACCCAGCTCGGGAGACCGCAACCCCCGGAGTTGCGCGTGCCGCCTTCCCCGAATTCCGCAGCCGGGCCCGACCCTGGGTGGGAACATCCCCTGAGGGGCTCATCTGCTCACCTGGATGTGACTGCTGTTGACTTCCGCGCGCGACTGCGCGCGCATCCCTCGCTTCGGATTCGAACGGGGGCGAGCCCGGAGAGGGCACTGAACTCCCCATGCGCAACGTGGGGTGCGAGGGGGGGGGAGGAAGCGGAGAGCTGTCCCCGCTTCCTCCTCCTCCAAGTGAAAACTCAGTGACGGGTGGTCATCCGAGAAGGAGCGTTCGGGGATGGGGCCTTTGGTGCACTCGCCGTCCCATTGACCGCCGAGAAGAATTCCTACCGACCCCACTGTCGCTAACTCGTGTCAAGGGCGGTGGGGAGCCGCTCGTCTTGCGACCGTCTCTTCCTCTCGACCTTCCGTTTAAGGTCAGGGTTTTGGGAAGCGCGGGTCGGCCGAAGACCCTCGGCCTGCCCCCGGAGCAGGACCGGGCTTGACCCCGTGCTCCGAAGGTGGCAGAGCAAAGGGAGGAATGTGGGTGGATGCCAGGAATCGTGGGGCTGCGGATGACTCCTCCCGTCTTCCAAGATGGAGCCGGGTGGGGTGGGGCCGGGCCGAGCCTCAGGGAGGTGCTCCCGCGACGGGCAGCGCGCCCCATGCGAGTTGAAGGAGCTCGAGAAACGCAACCAGCAGGGCTCCAGAGTCCTGTCATCTTTCAGGGACCCTCAGCGCCCCCTTGCAGGGTCTCGAGGGTATCACCCCTCTTCGGGGCAGGAAGCGCTCCTCGACCTTTGCTCGGCGGCTCTGCTGAAGGCGGCGCGGTGACCTGCTGCTTTTTCAGAAGACTCTCTTCAAATGATGCCTCGACGCTGCTGCTGCTGCCGGGTTCGCCGAGAGGTTTCTCTATTTAAAAAAAATAAAAGACATGAAATACATAAAATAGTGCAAAGTCTTCGCATTGGCCGATGGACCTATCGACGGACCTAACCTACCGGACCTACCACTATTTCAAACTTGCCGGGAATGCGGTGCTCAGACCGGGAACGGTGGTCTCGACAGCAGAGGGAAGGGGAAGGAACAAAACAGAATAAAAGCAACAGACCGAGAGGGAAGGCACAGGAAGGAGGGCGGGGGGACCCACAGCCATCTGGGACCCTTTCTACTGCATCTTCTCGATGATGCCGTCAAGCTTTCTTGCATGCTCGTCAGGTGGCTCCATCTCGTCGCCCCTCCGCAAAAAAAAAAGGTAGGGAGAAGTTGATGACGTCCCCGGTGCGGCCTCCTCGTCTGGCGTAGTTCGAGTTCGTCGCAGTCCGCGTAGGCAGCAAAGGGCTGCTGGAGATGCGGGCCGCGACAATGAGTCGCGCACGCTAAGAGGGGTTTCCGTACGTCCCTGGAATCGCCACGTGGGGTATGGAGGGTCGCCGCCTCAGGCCGTTTCCTCAACGGTCGCGCAGAGCGAAGCAGTCCACCAGCAGGTGCGGGAGGGATTTGAGTTTCCACGCAACCGCTGCAGTTTGGGAAGACACTCGGGTTAGATGATGTCGGCGGATGATGATGATGCTCCCAGGGCAACAGCAGAAGCGCCAGCTCCCCACCTTCCTTGAGATGGAGGACGTGGTTGTTCGGGAGCGCTAGGGGTCGCCATTCGACATCTTCACGGAGGAATTCTCGGCAGCTCACCCCGGAGCAAGAGTCCTTTAGCTGGGAGACGCGGGGTTGCAGCGTCTTTCGCATTCTTTCACACTGCTGCGGGGGAGGAGTCGACTGCCGCTGCCTTCCGTGGGCACCCCGAAACGGCGAATCCCGGAAGCCGCGTTCCCTCTCCGAATCGTGGAGCGCGAGCGAGGGTTCCTTATCCCACCTGCGACCCTCCTCCCCCTCCTCCTTCCTTCCTCCTTCTCCTCCCGCGCGTGTGGACCTGTGTGTCCGCTCCAGCTTCCATCCGGTCCTGACCTTCCAGGTCACAGCAGCCGGTCAGCGAGTCAGTCGGCTCGCACCGCCTGTGTCGGGGTCCTCAGGGATCCAGAAAATCCGGAGCGGAAGCACAACGGGGCCGAACGCCCCTACGGGCATGTGGGCGTTCACCAAACCTGCACGTTTTGCAGGTGCTGCTGAGGATGCGGAGAGAAATCGGCTTCCCTCCCTTCCGGCATGAAGGTGCCCTGGTTCTCCCTGCAAAAATGGTGAAGCTGCACGCGAACAGCCCCGCACCTCAGCTGGAAGATTCCCTGTTTGTTCCCCCCACATCACCACGCTGCATGCGACTCGGGGATAAAAGTATCTGTGGGAATGGCCGCGTCCTGGAACACAACCTGGAGAAATGGAAATGCCTTTGGGAATTGCTGTGGCGCTCCTGCTGCCTGCTGCATGTAAGTCCTGCGCCGAGAGCTCCCCGGCTGTTCCAGACTCGAAGTCCTGCTGCCGGGGACCGCATCCCAAGAAGATGCGGCAAGCATCCCTTCCGCGTGGTTTCACTGGCACGCGCCCGTTCACCCGATGCTGCTGCACGCTTAGTAGGGACCTCCGCGCATGGGAAAGTCCTCGATGTTGCTGCGGATGCGATGGGGAACACCTCCGTGATGTCGCCTTGAATGTGATGTTTCATCAGGTGTAGCTGCTGCCTCTGGTACCGAAGAGTTCCTCCGTCCGAGCTTTCCTGGAGAAGTGCTGGAGATTCGAGAAAAGTTCAAGTGAGGGGAAACTGGAACCGTGCGCAGCATCACTAACTCTGGCTGCATCCCTGCCCTCCAGCTCTGTCCGTGATGCTTTCAACCAGACCGTCGATATCCTGGATGCGATACAACCTCATTGCGAGCTTGCGCTGAATGCACAGGAAATTTCCCAGGCGTTCCTCGAGCTGGGTCCACTCTTCTTTGGGATGCTGCGGGATTTTTTCCTTCTGAGGATGGCGGTTGTACGTGAGGCCTTGATTACCATCACCTGGTAAGTTCTGTCCCTGCGTCTTTATCCGAAGAGCTGTGAGATTAGCAGCTTCGCCCAATTGCGGAAAAACAGTGGTGGTTGAAACTCTTCCGCGGTTGAGGAAATTGGCGGATGGTGTGTTCTTCGCTCTCCTTTCGGTGCGCCGCTCGTGAGCGAAGAGTTCGGAAATTGTGGTGCGGTCGAATGAGCGCCAAAGTGGAAGGCCAAAGTCCCTTCCCGGAAAGGGGCCATGTGATGGGACGATGGAATTCCTTCGGGGATTCTTTTCTGTCTTCGCTGTTTCCCTTTCAGCCTTTTTTTTGGTCACGCCCCTGGCAGTGGCTCACGGAGCTCTTTGACATTCTTCCACGCCACCTGAGGGTGCGCGCAGTTCTACAGGATGGGGGGTACCTCTGGAGTGGACCGCCCTATGAATCCAGGAAGGCCTCATGGTCCGTTCCTCTCACGCCTGGGGAGGGATCCCCCGGAATGGAGACCACCTCCACCCTGGTTGTCACCGAAGGGGAACCCCGAAGGGAAGCTCCTTCCTTATTGTCTCTGGAGGGACTCCTGGAGGGGGTCCGCTTCAGGTTTTCTTCTCCGAAGGGAACCCGGAAAGGATCCCCTATCGGGAGTTCCTTCTCCGGAGGGACCTCTCCGGGAAGGGAACCTCTCCTGTTTACTCCTTTGAAGAGAACCTCGAAGGGACGCTTCCCGATTTCTCTCTGAAGGGCAGCTCCCCGAAAGGAGCAGAGCGCTTCCCTGCACTCTCTGGACAGGTGGGACACACCTACTCCGTCCGAAAGACGCGGAGGGGTCCCCCACACTGGGAAGTCCGCTTTCCTTTGCACAACCGGAGGGGGAACTCCCCACTCCTTCATCTCTGGAAGGACCCGCAGGCAGACTCCGCATTGTTCCGGTCCTCATGGGGGGTACATCCGGTTTTGAACGCTACCGGCGTCGCACCCGAATGAATGGAGGCCAACCAGCATCATCTCGCGGGTGGAACCCGAACCCACGACGCACCCCGATCTCTCGGCGCCGATTCATTTCGGAGTATTCGAACTCGCGACGCTTGGTGGTGCCACGCGCGGAGACCGTGACCACGTGGCCTCCGACGCTCGCAGTATTCTAAGAAGTTCCCCGTCAGCTTCGGTTATCGTCAACTTGCTACCAGAAGAGGTCGGAACTGCGTGCTTCGAGACTGAGGGACTCGCTGCTCCTCCCGATGCGAAGGCCGTGCTGACTCATCCATCTGTTTCCCTCCCGGCGGTGCTGTGCGATGCGTCATACGCAGTTGCGCGGACTGGGTTGTCGTCAGCGACGACTGGGAACCGGGCGGAGAGATGAATCCCTGAGATGAGTGCTTTTTCCAGCATGAGTAGGTGGGAAGACTGTTTCGCTCGAGCGAAACACGGGGAAGGAAGGAGCCCCTGGAAGCTGCATTCGGCTTCTTCGCACCGTTCGTGTTGTCGGGAGAACGTCCAGATGACCGCCCAGAATGCTCTGAGATGCGCGACACGACACTCGCGAGCCACAGGAACCACGCATTCCGCATCTTCTCGACAAATCGCGATCTTTTTTCTATTCCAGCGGCGCATTACGTGTTTTTATCTTACTGTTCGTGTTATTCGTCGAGTTTCTGCTGTGCCTAATGCGCCACCTGTTGAAAAATCCGGTCGATTGCCTCAAGCTGATTCCGATACTGATCTATCTTGTCTACGGCTGGAGAAGATACCTCGAGAAATTAGGGGAAAAGTAAAGATGTCCTCCGAAGAACGTGGGTTACGTCGCCATTCTAGATTCCAATACGGCTGACCGTCGGAACTGTTACCAAACAAGCAGGGGAAAAAAAAAAAAACTCTTTTCATTGTGCCAACTTGGGCTTGTTGCGGGTGAAGAGCGCCATCGAAGTGAGTGCTCTCGTAACGGAACGTCAGGGCCGCCATGCTGACGAGGAGACAAGCCGGAAGTGCGAGTGCAGTTGAGGTTGACCCTTGCCTTACCTTGCGGACCTCCCTGCGGCGTTTCGTCCTGTGCCCCGTCGTTCAAAAGTGGTCCATCCAAGGAAGATCGCCATGGGTGTGCTAGATGGAAAGGTGGTCGCCGAGCTGCCGAAAGTGAGAGCGGCGTCCACGCGAGCATGCCCCACGGAGCCTTTTCGAATGTCCAGTGAGCTGGCTGGAGAGTGGGTGACCGCGAACCTGCAGGTCAGTCGTCCCGTGAAAGCTATGCGTCGCCGATGTGTGATGCGTCGACATGCCCGAAATTTCGTGGGGCTCATCCTTTGGGGTTCTTCTGCTTCCGCTGCTTCCCTTCTAGCTCTTTTTTTCTTTTTTTTCCGGGTTCACTGAGCACTCATGAACCGTCCTCCCCGGGGCTCACGAAACTCTTCGACTATGCTCTACTCCACTCGAGGGTGCATATTGACTCTTCGAATGTAAGGGGGGGGGGGTGCTCCGGGATAGGGACTATCCTATGAATTCAGAAAGGAATCCGAATCCGCCCCTTGCGATTGGGAGGGACCTCCGATTTCGGTCCGGGCACTTGTCTCCGGACACTTGTCCTTCCGGAAGGAGCACAAGAGGTGGGAGGCAAGTCCTACCTCTTATGATCGAAAGGTGAGAAGATGAGGTCTCCTCCTCGGATACGTATGACCACCTTGGCGATGGAGAACGGCTGGATACCCCGCCAACTCGAGAGCCTGGCTGGAGGATGCAGTTGGCACGTGGGCGAAGATGAACGAGCCGAACTCCGAAGAATGGCATCCACGCCCGCTGCCCAATGAGGAAGATCCTGGAGAGTCTCAGCATGAGCGCGTGGGGGGAGCGCGCCCTCCTCGCGGCAACGATGCCCTTCCTAAGGAGGGCACTTGGCAGCAGCCAACCGCCGAGGTGGGGAGTCTGCAGCTAGATCGCAGGCAGGAGGAAGCTCATGAGTGGATGGACCATGGGACAGCTGGCGGATGCTGCGACCCCGAGTGCCCTTACGCGAGGACTACAGCTCTGGGGAGAGCTGCTCGATAAGACCTGGAAAGGCTCAAGAACGGCAGCGCTCTCCTCCTGAAGTGGCAGGGGTTGGCACTTCTGCTGTTGCACTGGAGTCTTCCCTACAACTCCCACCGACACCACTGGACGCTGGGGAGGACGAGCCCGGTCTGTCGCAGTGTGAGTAGGCAAGGAGATCCCTCCCGCACTTGCTCGCGGACCGTGTTGCCCCTCTGACGCTTATGGGAATGTTTTGGAACGACCCTACGGACCGTGGCTTATCACCCGGATTTGCCGAGACATTCATTATGAAAAAATTGTAATAAAAGTCCTGACGTGGTACAAAATCGTGGTAGAACAACTCGTTGGTTTTCTACCACGTGCGAAGGACTTTCTAAAACCTGCACGCACACCGGTGAAGTCCGCTCCAGCAGAGAAGGGGGAGGGAAAAACAAACAAAAACAAACAAGAAGAAAAAAAAAGGGGGGGGGGGATGGGAAAGTCTTTCGGGGAAAGGGGGGCTGGGAAGGGATCACCATTCGCCTGGAGACGTCCTCTGCATCCTGTTCAGGATGCTGACAAGTTCTGCATTCTTTGGTTGCAGTTGGGGCCATCGAGGAGCGGTCTTAGGGAAGATTTTTGTCCAGGGGATGGTATCCCTGCTATGGTAGCCCATTATTCTGGCGTTCCAGCTCGCCGCAATTACGCGGGCACAGCAGAGAACTGCTGGAGATGCGGCCAGCGTCAGGGCGTCACGCAGGAAGAGGCGCCGGAAAATATTCTTCGGGTCGTCTACCGGGATTTTAAGGATCCACGAGAGTCGATCCCAAAGGGCTCAGAGGCCGACACAGTCTATTAATAGGTGAAGAGAAGGAGACATTCTCTCCGCAACTTCGCAATCGGCATCCGTACTCCCCCGCGTCTAATGATGGAGGCCTGGAACTGACTCCCCGATGTAACACGAGCAACGACCCCTCTTGCCACTTGGTAGCGGCAAGAGGCACTACAAGTGTTCCCTCCGGAGGGACATCCCCGGAAGAGGACCGCTCCTTGTTGGTGCTCTTTTGGAGAGAACCCCGAAGGGACGTTTCTGGATTTTTTCGAAGGGGCTCCCCCCCCCTAAGGGAAGCAGCGCTTCTTGGACACTCTGGAGAGGCAACCCCCGAGGGGGTTGTCAACCGGCTCCATGGTAATGGCTCCTCCCTTTTCTCCACCGTGGGGTAGCCGCGAAGGGGGCCGGTGAGCTCCTTGGTTCCTGGGAGACACGCCGGAGGGTCGACTCCCAATCCCGGCCACTCGACGGAGACAGCCGAATTCCACCCGCATCGCTGCCGCCACCCGAACAGACCAGCTGGCGTCATCTTGCGGGGGAACGAGAAACCAGAGGTGCTCCTCCCGCTCTCGCGGCTGCGCACTGGAAGAATTCCTGCCGCTCCAGCCCCAAGAATGCCGCCCGACTTTTCTCCCTTCTGGCAGCGTCGAGTGCATTTTTCCCGTTACCCAACGGGCACGCTGCATGCAACACTACCATTCTGCTGTCCTTTCGGAGCACTACATCCGGTCTCAATGAAGGTTCCACTCCTGGGAATGAAGGATGGGGGAGGGGGACGAGGCGACCTCTTTCTGTCTGCTTTTCCCCTGTCTGCCCAGCGAAAATCACCCCGAATTCGCGCCGGAGGCGTTTGGAAGCTGCGCGTCGTCTAGCCGTCTATCGTTCCCCGGGCGAGATTCGAACCCGCGACGCCCAGTGCAAGCACGCGCGCGCGCGGAGGTCTCCGGAATGTTCGGTCGGCAGTTCCGTTCTGGCGCTTCCTCAGTGAGGGAGGCCCTCTTTCGCTTTGTTGCAGAGCCGTTTATCCCCGCAAGGGATGCAGTTCGTTGGGGAGAGAGCTCGGGCCTCAGCTTCCCCTTTTTCCGACACGCAGAGTTTTCATCCTCATCGGGACAGAAGCACCTCCGCTTCACTGGAGCCATCGCTCCGGCGAGCAGGAGTGGACCGGTCTCACCCTGCATCCTTCGAGGAGCGTCTTCATCCTTCTCGAAGAGTCGGCGCGAGGAGGACCAGGAACTCCGGCGGGCCCGCCACGTCTCCCAGTGCGCGCGGGGCGAAGGGAGAAGTGGAAACGGGAACCCCTGCACTCTGGTGGGCGTCGCAGAGGCAGCCGCGGGTTCGGTGGCATCTTCCAAAGAGCGGTTTCACTATCTGCCGCGAAAGAGCTGGTCCGAAGAGGAGGGCGCCGCCACGCGCCAACGAAGCGGGCGTGGCTGCCGGAGCGGGAGGTGCAACCTCTACGCAGGGGGTTCCGTCTCTTCGCCAAGAGCACCTTCGAGACGCTGAAGAATCTCCATCCCTTAGGGAGCCTCCTGATGCCGGATGAACGACTCGAGGGTGCGGTTTCCAATGGGACGATTAGCGCCAGCGAGCGCGCACTTCCCGCTGTACTGCTGTTACGCCCGCGATAATCCACGGGGACGCACCTTCGGCGACGACATTGCGAGCACCCTGAGTGCACGTGAGGAAGACGCATGTTGCCAGGGGGGTGGGTCGTTTATTGTAGGGAGATTGCTTGAGAGGGGAGAGGCACCTCTTAGACAGATGCCCAGTTCTTCCCGGCAGCTCCCTGAACGTTTTGATTCCTGATGCTGACGGCCGACTGGATGAGGTGGACGAAGCTCTTCAGCAGGGACGCGCACTCGGCTTCCCTACTACTAGAACTCCCACTCTCCGGGCCAGGAGTCCTGCTCTTGAGGAAGACTTGGCACTCGCGCAGCGTCTCCGCCATCAGCGACTGCTCCGTTCTCCGCTCGTCGTCGCAGCCGTCCGCCCCTGAGGCCGCCGCGGCGCTGCGATCGCCAGCGAGGAAGGGCGGGGCGGCGGAGGCTTCGCTCGCGGCTTCGGCTGGCAGGATCGATCCCGGCAACGACGCCAGCAGCGCCGCAATCGGGAGGAGCGTCAGGATCTGCATGGTTCCCCTCTCCTCCGCAGGTCCGGCGTGCGCCTGCAAAACCCGAAACGTGAGCGCTGGAGGGGGGGGAGGGAGAAAGGCGTGAGGGCGGCGGGGATTCCTGCGCGCCCCGAGGCCTCTCGGTGCTGGCCGGACGGACGGCGTGGAGCGTCCCGGGCAGCGGGCTCCCACTGAATGAGAAGGGAGGCGAGCATCAGGCTGCAGACGGAAAAGGTCTCTCTCCCTGCTCTGTCCCATGCTGGCGGTCCTATGGGACTGCCGCACTTCCGGCTTGCCTCAGGCCGTCCCTGGACCCAGAGGGCTTCCTCTCGTTCGCAGGAACCGCCGCAACCGCGGTGCCCTCGGAATGGGGTCAAAGAAGAGGGGAGAGCTGCAGCATGGAAGGGAGCGGTAGGGAAGTGGCAGTGGGGAAGGGAGGGGCTGGGTCGAACTGGGCTTGAGGGAACGTCGAATCGACGCGCCGTCGAGACCTCCTTGAGGGAAGCACCGTGACGTCAACCGCGCCTGCGCATCTCCCAGAGAGAAGGCCTTCTGGGGAGCGGAGCTGGAAGGGCCTTGGACCGGCGTGGCTGGACGTCTCCGGAGCGCGGCGGCGCGGGGGACAGAGCAGGAGATGAAGATGCCGGATACAGCTGCTGCATTGCGGAACCAAGTGGCTGCGCCTTGTCGCCGAGGACCACGCGGGACTCGCGCCGCAGGGAGCGGACGAAAGGCCGCGTGCGTTCTGGATTTATTCCTTTCCTCGTCCGCGCAGGCCGGCCCTCTTCTTCTCCCCTCACCCTTCCCGTCGTCTTTCGCCATCCTCGATGCGCGAACCGTGAGGCAAAGATCGAACCAGAGCACGGTTGAAGCGGGAACTTACTCGGATCGGTGGCGGAAGGTTGCAGAGTCTTCAGAGACGCAGGCGACAGTTTTCCGTGCGTCGGGTTTTTCCGTGGTGGTGGATCGGTTTCCATGGTAACGCCGCCTTGTTGCCTCCCAGCAAGAGACTATCTGTAGGCGGGCATGGAGCCACTCGTCTCCCTGCGATCCACCCGCCTTCGTTTGTCGATCCACTTTCGTAGTTCCCTGTATCATCAGACCGACACCGGGGACGTACCTTGCGAAAGAACTTCCCTCTTCGGGCGAGGAGGTAAACGAAGGAGTTCGCGGACTCGCCTGCGGGGCGGTGCCTCTACCGCGCGCATCCCACTAAGGGTGCGGTCCGCTCCAGGACGGAAGGAAGGATTTGGGAAGGGTGACGAGACGACCGCTTTCTGTCTGCTTTTCACCTGTCTGCCCTGAAGGCCTCTTCCGCGGAGTCGTGCCGTTCCGAGGCGTTCAGAAGCTGTGAGTCGCTTGGCCCTGGGGCCGTTTCCTTGGCACTTGGGCCGCCGCCAACTGCAGGAATCCCAGGACTAGGTTGCTAGGCCCCTCTGGGTTGCCCGCCTTCCGCGCAACCGTCCCGTCTGTCGGTGACCTCCCACCTCGTCGCGCATAGGCTTCCCGGACTCCCGTCACTTGGCTGCAGTCAAGGGAAAGAGAGGCGGGATGATACACGGGTCGGCGACCTTCGTCAGACGGCAGTTTCCGAAGGACAGCGCGAGTGACGTCGTGCATCCGTGGCAGCGATTCGAATCTCGGGGGCTGCTTCCGTGGGGGACACAGATCATAGGGTTCCCCCCCTCGGACGTTTGCACGTCCCGATCCCTTCTTCGGACAGTTCCGTGCTTCTCCGGAAGGCGGCAGCAGGAAGCTCCTCAGCTGCCACTTTCCCGCATGCCCCCGCGCGGACAGCGGGAGCGCCAAACGAGACACCGCACCTTCCCCGAACTGCAGGCAGATGATGGGAAGGGGAAGGAAATCGTCGAGCACCCGCTTCCGGGATGCGGTGACCTATCGAGCGCGCGCCAACTTTGGCCGCGTTACGACATCCGCCTGTGCTCTGGAGCGCCATCCCTCGGCGTGCCTAAGGACCTTAGGAGGCTTGCGGCTTCCCGGAGCACGCAACAGAGGGCTCTCGCCAGGAAAACAAGACCGGGGAAGGAGATGAGCGCACGTGACCACTCACCCTCTCCCTCTCCCCCGTTCTTCTTCCTCTCTCGATTGACTCCCCTCAGTGTTCCCGTACAACCTGATGAAGCACCACCACTGGCTTTTCCTTCTTTCTGTTAGGAGAAGATGAGCGCTCCAGCATCAGGGAACGACGAGCTTAATGGGAGGGTCTGGGTGTCCAAGAGCATTGACGGTTGGGTCACTGCAGGTCTTCCTCCGGAATACTCAGTAGCTCGTCCCAGCGCAACGGCCCACGAGGTGGGGCACTTGGGGTCTCAGCGTCCGTTAGCTTGCCCGTCATCCACTCTCTGAGTCTTTTAGTCTTTGTGGAGACCTTCACGGACGTAGACCTCCCACCTAGCCTCAAGGCTGCTGCCCATGTGTTCCCTCAGGAAGGGCAGCGCCGCGGCAAAGGGAGACTGCCAATCCTGCCCACGCACTCTTGAATGGGTGTTCCAGGATCTCCCGGAGCAAGCAGTTGTTATAGGATCAGCTTGGCAAACGGTGTGTGTGTTCCAGGAATCGCTCGCTGGTCTTCACCCACGCGCGGGCGGTTTCCTGCAACCAGGCAGCACACTATTCGCGCGGTGGCACGAAATCCAGCTGTTGGTCCTGTTGAGCGCGGCCATTCGCCGGAGCTGCAGTCCGCATTGGGAAAGGCAAGGAAGGACGCGAGGATCCGCTGAGGTTTCAGTCAAAATGCCAGCTCACCTCTCGCACTGCCTTGGCATATGCCGCCAGCGGACTCGCTCGACGCGCACTCTCCGTGCCTGGAAGCTCGGAACTTTTCTCGGGTTCCGCACGGAGCACTGCTGGCGCTTTGGTCAACAAGGCTCAAACTGCCCTCCATGCTTCGAAGAACCGGAACTCGGCTTGTGGCTCGAGACTTCTTTCTAGCTAAACCGAAGAGTCCATGTGTGCAGGCCGCCCTCCTTCTGCCTTTCTCCCTTTCTTCAGCTGACCTTCAACGCGGACCCCGGTTCCCCATTGAGGTCAGCATGTCTTTGGGGCATCGCTTTCCTGCAGCTGCTGGCAGTCGGCGCTTTTCATTGGAGCACCAGGAGAGGGGTGCCCAAGCCCCGGAAAAACTACGAGAGAACAAGGAGTTACCCGTCCCGGAATTTCGCTCGAGCGTCTGATCGAACTCGCATCTCCCGGGAGTGCGCCACATTCGCTCCCTGGCGCAGGCCGTTAACCCGGAGCGGCGCTAGGAGAGGAAACCCCGGGTGAGAGGCCAGCACCGCGCTCGCCGCCTGCACCCGCAAAAGGGACGCCCGGACTTCCAGGAACACATCCACGAGCCGAGGGACGGAACCGAACTTTTCAACGAGGGCGCAACTTCCGGGAGCACAGCGCCCCAGCAGCGCCGCGGGACGACCGTACGGAGCACCGTTGTTCTTCGTTCGAGTTCTTCGTGGTGTAACTTGGGCGACGCTTTCGTAGGCTTTGCACGATTGTCCAGGAGTCGAGTCAGGGGAGCGGGCTGACCCCTCGGGTACTGCGGACACAGAGATGGAAAATTCCGCTGTCTTTCAGGTGCGTTTCCGCGCTTTGTATCACGGTGTCCGCTGCAGCGCCCGCAGTCGCTTGCGCAGGCGCCGTCTATTCAGGAGCTTTCACTTCGTTAGCAAGTGGACGAATTATCCCGCTAATCCCGCCGGACCTCAGCCTCGGAATCACAGGGCTGATCTCAGCCCGAAGGAACTTTCCTGCGGTCATTCGAATGGTGGCGGAAGGGCAGTTCCGGCATGGACGCAGGCCGATGGACATTGGCTGGAAGGCCGCGACCTCGGAAAAAGGAGCGAAAGTTGGGCACGGCGCACAGCGGATGCGACGACAGCACAATGGTGCGCTCGACGAGAAGCCAACGGTCTCTGGAGGGGAGAGGGAAGGGCAGCACCGGAAAGGCTCCCGCCTGACACCTAGCACCGTATTCTCCGTCGAAGAAGGAACCACACCGCCGTGCCCCGTCCGCAGTCTGCTGCTCAATACTTGGATGTACAGACTTCGGCAGCGCGTTCCCGCAAAGTTCGAAGCTGACCAGTCTCCGCTGTCCGAACTGCTTCTGCGTGTAGGGTGCGTTTGCAAACTTCTGGAAAAGCTCCTCGTTGCCCTCCTAGCGAGTCGGCATCGACTATACGTCACGACGCACAGCGGGGATCCCTCCGGGAACTTGGAGCTGCCACCCGGTCACTACGGGGCCTTCTATTGGAAAAAACAATAAACTCCCGATGATAGTGTAGGGGCACGGAGCCCCACCACAGACGCTGCCACCCCGAGCGTCCTCCTAGGAGACTGCTACGCTGGGGAGAACTGCTACCAATTCCCCTGGAGGAGGTGTAGTGACCCCCATCGTGCAGGAACAGTGGGGCTCTCCCCTATAGCGGCAGGAGTCGGCGATCCTTCTGCTGCATTGGGGCCTCCCGTGCAAGGCCCGCCGAAACCATTGGACCCAGGGGAGGAGGTGATCCCGAACTGCGGCAGGTGCGGCGAGAGAGTCTCTCCCACACCTGCTCTTGGATTGGCTTGCCCTCCGCCTCCTGTGGGAACTCTTTGTCGCGTCCGTGCAATCCCCGAGGGCAATCCCAGAGACGTTCTGAAGCGCCTCTTCCTGCGCGACGGCGCTCACGCCGGACGCATCCCTAGCAGCACTGTGTTGCCTACGCAGCAGGACCGTGGCTGCCTCTAGCAACGCCAGTGGAGACCATGACGATAGGGACGCCATCCATTTTTCAATCTTCCTCTTGAGGAGGATGGCTTCAAGATGGCCCCATCCGGGGATCGTGAAACAGGAACTTGCCTGCATCCTGCAAGGGGTGCAGAGGATGCCCCCCAGCACCCGTTGATGCCTTTCCGAACCCTCCCCATTTTTTTGTGTATATATTTTTTCTGTGTTATTTTTCTTTTTGTTTGTCCCCCTCTGCCTCTGCTGGAGAAGTGGACCTCGCCGGTCTGCGCACCGGTTCTCGGTAGGTTTCCTTTTGCATATATATGTAACGTGGTAGGATCAAACGTCCTGCCACTGATTTTGTAGAAATGAATGCCCCGGAGCAACCGGGTGTCAAACTACAACCGATTCTACAAAGGACCTGCCGGGTCGCCGGTGCGCAGACCGGCTGGGCTCACCCCGGCAGCAGTGGGGGATGGGAGAAAACAAAAAGGAAAACAAAAATACAGAATAAATAAAAATAAATAAGAACGCTCTGGAAGGTCGGGAAGGGATCACGTTCCCATGGTGAAAGTCCTCTGCATCCTTTCGAGGATGCCGGCTAGGTCCGTCAGAAACGGTGCGATCTGGCCTCCATCCACAGGAAGCGATCCGCGAACTGGACGGCGCCCCTCTCGTCCGGTCCTCCGTTGGCTTCGCTCCAGGCCGCCACAATCCCGCCACAAAGTGCTGCTAAGGCGGCGGCTGGCTGCAGGGCGTCGCGCACACAGAGGAGGCTCACAACGTCTCTGGAGGTTGCTAGGGTCGCAGCAAAGCGTTCCCAAAGGAGTCGGAGGGCAACGCAGTCCGGCCGTCTGAGGGAGCGGCCAGCATGCGGTACGGGGAGGGGAGCCCTGGCTCTGGTCGGGAGGAGCTCTCCTTGGTTCCCACGCAGGCGGGCGAAACCGAGGACAGCCATGTGCGCTCGCATTTGCCAGCTCCCAGTGCCGTTTCCATGGCGTCGACGGAACGACGAGCAGCCGCCTGAATGGGTAGCTGACCGCAGTTTCGCGCGGCCTCTCCCGGTCGGCCTCCAGCCGCGGGTTGTTCTGGAAAACTCGACACTCGTGAGGGCGCGGCGTTTCGGGAATGGGAAGGCAGGAAGCTGCGAGACCAACCTCTTTTGCGAGCGGGCAGCACCGGAGGCGAAGCAGGCGGAGGAAGCGCGGTCCGCCGTCATGGAGAACTCGGGGGCGAATCGCCCTCGAGAGTCTCCGCTCCACGTTTGCCCAATTCTTCCGCTTAAGAGGGGCGGACGTGGTGCTCTAGCTGACGGGAGACGCCGCCGCACGCAGGTCTCCGTTCAGATGGGCGGTCGAATTCTGGGTCAATTGCCGTCCCGGTCACGTCAAGGAGGCATGCACCCCACTGCGCATATATTGAACGAATATATGAATATCAAATTATAAAAAAAATAAAGCAATGGGGACAATTAAAAGAGTGTGTGTGGGGTGGGGGGAGGAAAGGAAGCGCACTAAAAAAAAAAAAAAAAAAGAAGCAAGAAGGAAATTTGGTATTTTATTTTCCTATCATTTCCAACACTCGAAAGATGAAACTCCCTCAGCAAGTGAAGAATCCCGTTTTCATGTTTTGACCATCGGATTAATATATAATTCAATATTCCTGTGTTCAGTTCATATGTATTTATTATATGTATAAACACATATTACTATATAAGGTAGACATATAATCATTTCTGTAATCTCTATGATCTGCATGAATTTATGTATTCATATATAATAAACTTTTATAAAGCATATTAAGAATGTTAATAAATATCAGTGACTACATATGGTAAAATAATGTTATTATTAATAATATGTGTGTATCAATAAATTTGAATAAGCATGGATGTCGAAATAAATCTGCACGTTGATCTATGTGTAAATATGTATATTGATATACATATTGAACAAATGTATTTATTCTTCATGGTCTTTCGGTCTTTTGGTCGCCACCGGTTGCCCTGAAACTTCAGGATAGTTCTATAAACGAATAAGTAGGCAACTTCAGAATGAAAAGCTTAGATCAAAGTATAGATCAATGGTATTAATGGTATAATTTCTAATAAACCAAATCGATTTAAAAGAAAAAAAAAAGCCTAATTCTTCATAAACAGTAAATAGATTCTTACAGTGGCCGGTTTCCATGTTGCCAGTGGCATAAGTGTGTTCCAGAAGGGATTCGAGGTTGAAAATAATCAGCATCTTTCCGACCTGGGTCCAAATAAGTCTTGGAGCTGATGGATAGCCCTAATTACAGTCACAGAGATTTCAAAGGGAAGCCATGTTTTAGTTATGCTGGGAAAACTTAATCCTGGATGCTATCTCTGGTATAAACTTGAAAACCATAAACAACTTTGTCCGATCAATTCAGCAGCAGAAATGCTCCCTTGCTTTTCGGCAAACCAAATCATCATCATAGAACGCACGAAACCAATCATCATTCTATAGAACGAAGAATTCATGAATAAGGAGGGAGGGGGGCTCTTGAACAAAAAAAGACACGCAGAGGTACTGATCAGTGAATTTACTGATTCGTTCGAGAACAGAAAAGATATAGGCTGAAAGCATAAGCGTCGGCTGATTGGGGATAGTTAAATGAAATATCGGTTAATCGTTCCATGACTAATGTTCCACTCAATCAGAATATGATTCTCTGTGCGCAACCATCATCGACTGTACTGCAAAACTGGTGTGCTTTCAAAAGAGATTTCATCTTCAATAGCAAAAACAAAAACATAAACGTGGAAGAAGAGTTCTCGAATAGGAAAGTCCTACAGCTCCATTTTCATGAGTGCCTTACAGATGTAATGACTTTTCAGTAGACCCCTCTACTGGAAAATTATTCTGGTTTATTCCAGGTGACTCACAGCCCCGTAAGCCATGCATGGACTAAGTAATTCATGGCAAAGCATCAGATGAAACGCAGGCTGGTATTTGGCCAGAGCATTAACGCGTATATCTGAGTTTCTCTTCCTTCTTACTCAAGTAAATGATTTGCCTCTGCAATAAAAAGTTGATTTTGGAAATAAAATCTGTTCAAAATAATTCAGTTGCCTACGTACTACAAAAATGCAGCTATATGTTTGATGTTTGATTTCTAAACGAGCAATAGGATATACCAAAAAAAAAAAAAAAGATTCTTCTATGAAAGCCCTTGGGGTTTAATATGCTACATTCTAGACCATCTACAGATCACTGTTGGTCTTGCATTTTCTAGATGTGCTAGCATCCACTTGAAGAATCATTCAATTGCCACACCAAACGCTGTTGCTGTCGTTCATTTGTCAGACAACGCACCGAGTCTCCTAAAAATGTGCTCATCGACCCCAGTATGAGCTGGATGGGTAGTCAAGCTTGAGAATTGGAGAACAGCCTTGTTTTTCTTCAGCCCACAGTCCTGGAAAGTTTCGTCCGTTTCCAAGTCCTGCTAATTCTTGACCTGATGATCCTGTATGGTATCCATAGTATTCATCTCCTTATTATCACATACACAGTACGCATGGTAGAAAGGAAGGTTCATATGAGATTATAGGCCAACAGTATTTTTAGCGTAGAATGATTTCCTTGCCTGAAGATTCGGTTCCGCCTTGCGTCCGAACCCCCCTTTGGTTTAAGTCAGTGGCTCATAAATTGCAAGTAGTCTTTTCATCAGTGATTTCCTTTGCTTCGTAGATATAATGCTCACATGTCTAAAGCATCAGTGACGTGAATTGAAAACAAGTGAATGCTGCATTGGTCGGCGCTCCACCGTTACGAAACCACTATACAACCGTACAAGCTGGCGAGCAAACAGTCACTGCCGATCAACAGTTGCTTTTCTTGCAGGAAAGAATCCGTTTGGTTGCTTGAGATTCAATCACTATCAGCATGCAGCATGTTTATTCGAAGAGGACAGCAACTGCGGAAGACTGTCCAGAGCCCCCTACAAACAAGCATGCAGCATGTTGATTCAATAAGGGAGGATAGAGCCTTCGGCTTCGCTGTGAGAAATGTGTTGTTTGTGGTCTGGTTCTCTGGAATAACGGATAGGTTACAGGCACAGGCTCCTTATTGCGTCCTGAGAAATCTTCCTTGGTGCACGCCTTCGGCTGGAGAATCGGAACGCGACAGAGCAGATCACCGTGGTCCCTGCGTGCGGCTGGCATGCAAAATCGGGGGAAAAAAGGTCCACCTTGACTACGACACAGATGTGGCTGCACAGCAACTGGAAAACCCTCAACCGTTTTAAAATATGTTTGCCCTCGCTAAAAAGAAAAAAAAATGGTTGACATTGGCTTTTTCAAGAAAATTCCCAGATCATTTATTGGACGCATAATTACCAACAACTTTCGATTTCTGAAATTGAAAAATAATCGGGGGACAAATTGTGTGGAATGTGTGTGGAAACGTTAGATATTCCAGGTCATATAAATTATTTTATAGTGAGCTAATAATATCCTGCAAAGTTTGTCAACAAATTTTTCTGTTGTTTACCTGGGCAGTTTACCTTCGTTTTTCTTTACCCGTGCTCATCCAGGTGTTGATGGCACTCCACACTCTTCCAGCTGCTGTACTTCTCGTCTGTGCAGAGGAGGTGATGTGCCAAAATTTTGAAGGACTTTGAAACTGAATTCCGAGACCTTTATACACAACGATCAGTGCCTTAACAACGATATAGGTTCTCGTCCTCGTGTTTTAAGGGAACAATGTCCTACAGGGTCCTTCAAAGTGAGTGTCCACCGATAAATGGGAATGGAAAGTGTGGGTGGAAATAGTACAGTTAAATGTTTGGTTACTGACTACGTTCTGTCTTGAAATGACTAATTTTTGATTACAACCGGAGTCAAAATTACTAGTTGAAATGGATCAAGTTAGTGAGTAGGAAAAGGATGTGGTTTAACTGAATTATTATGCAAAACAGAAAGCGGATTAGAAGCTGAAGATTTTTCCAAAATATCGGGGCAGAAATCGTGTATTCATTTGGAATTATTTTAAAAATCCGTATTTTGCTAACCACATTTTGTTCTTCCGATCATATGATAGAAATACTGGACCTCATCTGTCGCTTTGTTTGTTTTAAAATCATGACTTAGGATTAGTATCTTTTAAGATGCCATGCATTCAATTATTTCAGAGTTTATGTGGATTTTGACGTATCCAGATAATTTATGTAGATTTCAGTTAGCATGTAGTGACTTTCTGTGTATGTTCCTAATAACTCTATGTTATATTTGAGGTTCTAAAATATTACATCCACTTTCTTAGGTTTTTGTGAACATTGTAGAATTATTGGTTTCCATAAGCAGCTTTCATTGGAGACATTTAACTCACCCAATTTTGGATTAATAGCTGAATTATTGGTGTGGGCCTTAAAAAAATACAGACCATGTGAGTTTGATGTCTGCATAGCTACAGAAAAAGAACGACAACAGTTTCTTATATCAGTTGTTCAGCGTGTTGTAAGTAAAAATTATTGAATGAAAATGCTTTTAGAACACATTTTCTTTTTTCTGGAGGGAGTCTCATGTGTATTGTTTGAAACTACATTGTGACATTCTCATTTGTAAAGGTTTGCTGAGAATGTGAGCAATTCCTGCCCTAAAATTTTTTTATTTCTCCAAAGCCCAAACTGCACTTTTAAGTTTTGAATTCTTCCACACTGCACAAAGCTGTATTGCACTCATGATTTATGTTAGCAGATATGGTAAAAATTGGCACTTTGGTATGTACTTATTGAAGTATTGAATGTTTTTTCTATAAGTTGGCAGATATGCAAATCAAACTGAATGTTCAGAAGCTATACGCTGGAGACAAACATTCTGTGAATGAACTGTGGAAGTTGACTTCTGTTCTCTTCAGTATAATATGCAACAAGAGCATCATAATTGCAGTTGATGCCTTTGATGAGAATGAAAGCTTACATGAAAATGTTTTCAGACAAGTAAGACATTTGCTTGTTTAACTCTTGTCATTCTATTAGCAGAACTTCCCCAAATAAAATGAATCTGCTAAATTGGAGTCCAATCCTTTGCTTTATGACACATATTTTTATTTCAAACACTTAGATATTACATGTTTTGAAACCAACTTATTTTTTTTTGGAGTTCATTTCAAATGATTGTTCAGAATGACACTGTGATTCGTATTCTTCATATCAGTATTATTAAGTGGGGAACTTTTTTTGATAAAACAGGTTTTAATGAAACCAGTAGTCAAGAATTTAAAAAATTTCGAGGCAAAAGAAATTTCGTCTTCTCTGTTTGGTAGTAAATTATTTATTGTGATGGCAAAATAAGTTTAAAGCATTCTATCTTGAGTTAAAGAATCAGTGAAATGTACACTTGTTTCTGTGTTTACTGTTATAAGCTCTCATTTCAATTTTCATTCCACATTTTGAATGACTTGTTATTATCTAATAATATACACTTGGAATTGTATAATGGAGGTACTCTATATTCCAAGAATAGATCCAGATAACACCATTGTAATTTTTCTACATGAAAGTAAATGAATAATTAAGTTTGATTCATTTGTTTGGTATTAAGATTTGCAATGTTTTTTTTTTTTTTTTTTTACTTATTCTTAATTAAATCAAATTGACTAACTAGCTCATCAAATTGAACTCAAGGATTTATCTACAAAAATTTTCCATTTTGTATCAGGCTGGAATGATTATGCATTTTTATTGCATACTTTTCCTGCTAGATTGGAATAGTTTCTCAATTTAACCTTTATGGTTCTCTTCAATAAATGCAATAGTTACGGATTATGTAGTGTAATCATGAAATCAGAAGGAATGTACATCAATATTCCTTTTTTTTCTAGGCCCTCAGCATAGTACAATTTAGGTCCTTTTAAAAACAAATTTATTTATCAGATTTGATAATTGATTTTTGTTAAAAAGGGCGTGGATTTAATGATTTTTTTTGCACCCATAATTCATTCTTTCTATGCAATGTTTGTGGCATAAATGAGTGGTGCTTAGTATAAGTAACCACTTTATCTTTCTGTAAAATGCCAATTTCATTTTTGTCAACTAAGAAACACCTGATGCAACCTTTTTGCCAATCATTTGCAGATTTTATCTACCAAAATCTACCAATAATGTGGTGTGGAAGTTGCTTGACTTTGTTATTACTTTTGTGCTCTTTCATTCTTGTGAATACAATATGATGTTTAAATAGCATCTCACATGCATAAATAAATTAATTCATCATCAGTAGAACTCTACATTTCAAGGAATTAAATTAAGTTTATTTTAGTTTATTGGCATTGAATTCTTTCTTACCTAACACAACAATTCCCTTCTAGCATAAGGAAACTTAGAGTGTTGTTCAGTAGTTCATTTTTTAATTCGTTTCAGTGATTCTGTAATGTGCTTTTGAGTCATTTTGCCCAGAATTAAAGTTTTGTTTGATGTGCTGAAAGGGAGTGATCAGCTTCTTGGATTTGGAACATCCTTGATATTTCATGGACACTTGTGATCTGCATGTGCCCAGTACCTATTTTTCTATTGATTCCTCTCTCAAGATTTTGAAAATTATTTATGTTCTTCGATTTAATATTCAAGTTGATTACTGACAGTGTTATTGGTGTGAAAATATAATTTGGTAAATATGTCAGATTTTGTCCAGTTTCCAGTTTTCTCAGTATAGTGAGTCAGGAAATCTTATTGAACAAGAATTGGTCAATTATTCCGATGAATGAATGAACTAACCCTTTTAAACCTTTTTAGAAATGGCAATGTATAAGGGGTCATAGGTCATAAGTGTTTTGATTTTTTTCATTAGTTCATTAGAAATTTGGAATTCTTCTGCAATGATTACACCATTGAATGCAAACATATCGGATTGCAAATGGCGTGCTGTCATTCTTTGCTCACTGTGATGATGGTAAAAACAGAAATAAGCTGGTCGACAATAGAGTAGTCTGATTATAGCTGTATCCAAGTATGGGATAGAGAATTAATTATTGAAATAATAAAAAAAGTTTGCATTTATAAAGTGTTAACTCGAAGCATAAAGAAATTGGGAAGTTTCTGTTGAATAGACATGTTTACAGGTATAAAACTCAAAACCACTTTGCATTATTTGAAGAGATTATTCAGTGAAAAGTACTTTAAATTTATTACTGGAAAAATGCCTCAAAGCAGTTGTTGAAATGCAAAAGAATTGTATGTTGTTTGCTAAAGTTGAAAAAATTTAATTTATATCAAAATATCTATAAGATCCTACAGTATGTTCAATAAAAATCAATTGGAATGGTATTTGTATTCCAGAAAAACGTCTTGCTGTAGAGGTAAGGACTGTTCACCCCAGATAGGGATAATTTGGTACACATGTAGTTCGGGATTTGCAGCGCAAAATTCTTTTTGGAGTGCATGTTCTGTAGTTAGCGTGTAATTTAAATTGTTCTTAGGTTCATTAAGGTTGCCTTATCCAGGAATTCTCCAGATTTTCAAATTCCTCTATGTACTGTTCTGTCATAAACTGTACAAAAGATTAAGATTTGTTTTGACCCACGGATAAATGCATCTGTAGTTTACTATGGAATACAGTTCCAATGTGATTCCGTACTACATAACCAAAGGGTAATATTCATAAGAAAAGTGGTATTCTGTACCCTGTTGAAACCACGTAAGCACCTAGGTAATCAAACAATGCTCTTCAATTTACAGAAGTAAAGAAAGAAAAAAAAATGCTGAGTTGTCATCTGTTTGATCATTTTCCCACAGGAGTACACTTTTAAATTTCATTGAGATGGTTGTCAAACGTTTCCCCAAGCCCAGCCACTCTTCGCCTACAAAGTGAGGGAGTAACCTTTTCTGTACAGAAAAGGGCATGCCTTCGCAAATCGTTATTCGGTTAGTACTACGTGTTTTATCTTCGATTCTCCATCACAGTTTCCTTTCTTGTTATTCGGCTAATTTGAATCGTTCCCTGTAAATCCCAGAATTCCACAGAGTTCGTGGTACATATTCGTCTAGCTCTACCACATTAGTTCCTTAGCCCACTATCCTTTGTTATTTTGCAAGATCTGTAGGTTTTTCCATGTCATGTTATTTCTTCCAAAAAAAAAAAAAAAAGAAACAAAAGCACTACAGGAAAAATTTTTTAAAACATCGTGTAAACTTTAGTAGTCATGATGTCTTTACAAGCCATAGGTGCATCGTCAATATCACCAAGAATCGTCATAGAATTTAGCAGTATCGTGTGAAAGACAGGTATGACAGTTGGTATCGTTATCTGTGCTCACCTCATGTAAGACAGCACATAGCAATTTCTGTTATGTACATGATATTCGTGTCATGATGAAAGATTCTCTTCTAGGGCAGATTTCCATTTATTTAACCTTATATTTATTCAGGGTAGCAAGTGCATGCACAAGGACTTTGCGGAAATCAGTATTTTGTCTTTAAGGAAGAGGCCTCATCCTGAATCGGTTTGTTTCTTGGATTGAAATCATCTAGACGCTTCTTTCGCATGCGTTGCCCTCCCCGGTAATAGTCCAAAATAATAGTTATGAAACCATCTGCAACCATTCTTTTCTGACGTATTGAAGAAAAAAAGAAAAAAAAAAAAAAGAAAACTGTTCTCTTATGTTATGTTAGTCATTCGCGTTTATGGAATGCTTCATTCCAGGAAGGGGTGCTCCAGAGTGCTTCTGATTCTGCCTCAAGCGTCATCCACTCAGGCGCCAACGTGCATTCCTTGCTTGATAAGGGAATACACTTTCAGGTACGTTTCATCCGCAGATCTGCATAAATCGCAAATATACGAGGGATGATATAGAAGAGTCGGTCGATCACTTTACCAAACGTCTTCCTGTCTTCGTGTTGAATACCTGACCCATCATTCCAGGCAGGCAACTGTTGACCCCGTCTGTTAGCGTTGTTGGTACACGGTGTTGCTCTTGTGGTCACACTCAGCCTGGATGCTTTTCATGTCTTCAGGATCAGATTGACGATGAAAAGCATTGGTGTATTCTGTCGATTTTGATCGTCGTCTTCATTCGACCCCTTCATCTATTTCACTCTTGTCTCTTGTAATAATTTCTTCAAAATTATTCGGCATTTTCAACGTATCAGAAAGATGAAAAACAACATATGAAATTTATATACGACACAGTCATTATGTTATGCTATGCTACTGCAGGAATCACAGCCGTTCACCGGCGAAAGAAGTGACTCTGAAAAACCTAGAATGAGTTGCTAAGGGAATTATAAGAACGTAGGTGTATGTGTAGAGTGTTAACTTGTGTTGCGTGTATGAGTAAGAAACGCATCCGTGAGCCCGTTGTACGCGCCGATAGCTCTCTCCGAACACGTGTATGCGTTCGTTGTACCCAAAGGGTTAAGCGGGATCGAAAAGATGTTGGTAATGAGAAAACCTAATAGTAATTTGAATCAGAAATCGGGAATCGAAGATCAGAGAGCATTTTCTGCTAATTGTGCCGTTCCTTTGCGCGTTCTTACATCCGAATTCCCATTTTCAAAGTAATGGTTAAAAAAAAGCAGGAAAGAAGCTCTCCAGCATTCTTGTTGATGGATTCGCTTGCAGGCGGCGTCGCGGGACATTCGAAAGATCCAATCCCGAACCGCTCCCGGATTTTCGTTAGGCTCAGACTTGAAGGCAAGAATTTCAAAGTCCACCCTGCTCACTCAGAAAATCAGCTTCGCCGTGGCACGCATGAGAGAGGGGGAGGTGCCACAGTGTCATTGCTCGTCAGCGCATCCCCGATGACTCGACCTCGCCGCCTTCTGCTTGGGAAAGCTGCGAGCGTGCCTCATAGCGATCCTGATTTGCGCAGCAGGTGGGGGGCCCAAGTTGGCCTGCCCCCCTTGCTGCTTGGTGTCTCTTCTGATTTCACTTCGAATTTTCATGCTGGCCATGCGTGTCGCCGATGCTGGAGGACCGTCCTAACATGGGGGTGTCCCGAATACGCACCCAGTTCGCTTCTCTCTCTCTCTTTTTTTTTTCCCCTCCATTTTTTCCCAATGGATAGTATAGTCTGTGGACGGATTTCCAGATGGGGATAACCTATGAAGTACTGCGAAAGTATGTTATCGAAATTGGCGTCTGGGTCAGTGGCGGACATATGGAAATAGCACAGCGTTAGCCATAACAACGTATTCCGTATTCCATGACGTATTGCAGGAAGTTCGGTGGATCAGAATGATCTCTTGCCTGACCAAATTGAACGGACCATCAGGTCTGCCGTCCCCGCCATCATCGCAGTCGGCAGTGTTGCTGTTGGAAAGTGTTCGCTTTTATTTCCGGACTCAAAGGCCGTGTCCGTCCGTCCTTGGGTTGCCGCGCGTAGACATGTGTACGTTAGTATACACTCGATTGAGGACTTACAGGCGAGTAGAGTTTGGAAGGTTTTATCTTTTATGTGTGTTCTTGTTTTGCTTTGCTGCATGAGTGGACGGTGCCGATGCTTTAGGCGGATCCTCCAGTCAACGTTTCCTAAGAAGGAATGGGTGACTGCCAGCAGCGAGTGGATCGGCTTTTATCGTATGGATGGATGTGAGAAATGGATCACTTGGGGACAGCGCATGAGAACAGTTTTTTTTTTTTTTTTTTAAATTAATGATTACTTTTTGGTCACTTCCATCAAGATGAGAATTTTTCAGCAGCCCTGCTGGAAGAGCATGCATGCATGCATTTCCGGAGAAATACCGGGAACTCGAGGCTTCGAATTGAATTGCATGCTCTGTTTCGTTTTGCTCTGCTTTTGATACGTTAGCACCTCGTTGGATCGTTCTCACAGAGAAACCTTCGACTTTTCAGAATAATCTATCGGTGATTCTTCGGAGAGAAACCAAAGTTGACGCGTTGGGACTGATCGTGAGAAACGCCATACAGTCTATCAGGCAATCCGTTGAAACGTACACAAATTCGAAAGTTGCTGTTGACAACGAGAACAGATCAGTCATGCAGAAAGTCCATAGGAAGAAGACAACGATGGAAAGGTTGCAAAATAGACTGATCACGTTGTCTAAGATTAGGTGAGTTTGGAAATCTCTGAACAAATCGGTAAGCGAATTTCATGTCATGTTGATGGACGTTTCGCTGCTTGGTTTACCTCCTGACTGCTTTGGCATCTTTTGGTTTACCGACAGTCGCCCTATCGATATCGGTTGGGGTTTTCTCCATCGGCTTTCAGTAGGCATCTTTTCATCGGAAATCAGTAGTCGAATCTGACTTTGTAGTAAATGCACGGTCAACTGACAGTCTGTGACGGAAATGGCTCAGTGTTGCACTTGATAACTTGATCCTAGCTGAATCGGAGGTTTATGTTCAATGACGGAGCCTCTTCGGGAGGAAGGAAACACTTGGATCAAAGTTCCGGAAACGTAAAGGTTGCCATCCGCGCGGATGCTGTTCGTGAATCAGCATCTAAAGCAGCGTTCTCGAAGGCACGCACTTTCCATTTCCCTTTCAGAAGTTTCGAGGAACTGAAATCCTTTCAATCCTCTGATCAGGTTTCCTCCTTGAGAGGGCATAAGATGCCGGTAAGCGTCGGGATCGAGCGGGCTTGAAGATTGAAACGACAGACACGGAACACCGAAAGGACCAAACACGTGGCGCGCACGCTTAGGAATGCACTCGGCACGGGTGCAGTTATGGAAATGAATTTCTGCAATCACGCGTGCATGCACCGTAAGGAGGGTGCAAGAAAAATAAATCCGTCGTAGATGCATTGCGAATTCTGCTGGGTCTGTAATGCAGGTGTGCCGTGGCGAAGTGCATTTTTCCTTCGATCGGGGACGAGACGTGAGACCGGCACCAGAGACCGCGGCTATTGACAGTCAGTCGTTTGGGCGCTGTCGAAAGAAGGCGGTGTGAGGCAGGGGGGGGGGAGGGGAGAGGTTTGCCGACGGTACTTCATAAATCGTGAAGCTCGGTATTACAGTTAAGCTTCCCGTCTGGTCCCGAGATACGTTGCTGCACGCTGATCTGCTGTACATAATGTATCACTTCGCGGAAGCATTATTAATAGGAAGTACATCCGAAGAAGTAGGGTATTGCTGCATGCGCTGCTTTCGGCAGGTTGACGTTCTCTTCTTGTTTTTGTGCCTTTTTCCTTTTTTTTTTTTTCTTTCTAACAGTTGATCTATCACGATAGGCCCACGTTCATGAACGATTTCGAAAAACTTGAGTTGAAATTGGCCGAGTTGTATCAGGAGTACGTGACCAAGTACCAGTGCCTTCTGTCTTTCGATGCAGATATGGGCGAAGCGTCACGAACACCCAGGAAAAATCCAGCTGACACGGTACAGACCAACTGCATTCCATCTGCACCTACTCGCGCCTGTGGCGCTTTCCTCTCCTCTGCAGCGCTTTGAACGCTCTTCTCCTTCCTCCGAAAATGCAAACAACAGGGCTTATCTCTGATGATTTTTCCATTTTGTTTTCCTTTCAATTTTCCGAGCGCATTTTTTTTTTTTTTTGCGCCACGGTCGATCGTGGGATGTGCACCCCCATTGTACTGATTTGGATACGCACGCCAATGCAAAGTTTCGAGGTTTCTCCCTAGCGGGGTGTGTTTGTCGCCACGAATCACTTGCAAAGATGCATTTTGAATCGAGTGGTCCCGCATTGCTGAAACGCAGGTGCAAAGATTTCCAGGGCCACCCACCCACCCCTCCCCCGGGTTCCTGAAGCTCTGCAGACGGGTCGGAATGGTACGTCGCGATTCCTTTCAGAGTGGAAGCGAAACGTTGACCGTCCGCTTGCGGTCGACCAGCGGGAGGAACATCCCCACCCGAAAGCACCAACTCCCGAGGGCTTTTCAGGTGCAGAAGCAGAACAGCGGTCTCTTCTTGCTTGCACTGGCGGAAATTCTTGAATCACTCTTGCTGGCGGGGCACAGCCGTTTCGGACTGTGGAGTGCACGGCCTTTTTCAGGAATCCCTTCCGTAACACGAAAACACCAAGTCAGCTGCTGCTGTACCGACTTTCGCTGGCGACTGCCGTTATTAATCGGGATCATTTGTACATGTAAAATAAAAAAAAAAAAAAATGCCGTGATGGCTTATTTAGGATACTGGAGAGCAACGCAGCTGTACCAGAAAAGCAAGCGTGAAAGCAAGATGCAGCGAGTTGTGTGGTGTAATCAGCACCGGTGCACCTGTGTCTCTGTAATGTCTTTGTGTTGTGTTTTCCAAACATCCAAGCCCAAGTATGATGATGATTTTGTGGAAGAGGGTTGATTATGGCGTTTCTGGACGCTTTGCTGTTGAGTGCGGAGTGTTTGAAGGTGTAGTGGTCACCGACATCCTGATTCCGAAATCCTCATCCTCGTAGCATTGGTCCTTTTTGTCCGGAAGCCTTCCCCTCCCCCAGTCACACATTTCTGCTCCTTGAGAAAAAATGCGAATTTGAAAAAGTCGAAGCAAAGTGACTCCTCGAAAAGGAAAAGAGGGGGAAAAAAAGTTGTCACCGTGCAACTTCTGCATGCATGCACCATTTTTTTGCACCTTTCGAAAACGTCGTTGCGATAACATCTTTTCTTTTCTCGTTCGCTGTCGACTGTCATCGTAATGGACTTCCCACCTGTTAACCATGGTCTGTTTGGGGGATTTCTTTTCTCTACGAGATCACCGGATTTCCAGTTTGCATTTTCGGTCACCTTCCATCGTAGCTCGAATTTCACAGATGAAAGGAGCAAAGCCAAAAACGATTGCATGGGGTTGATTGCGTCTGCCCTGATGGTATCCCACGGCATCCCACGGGGATTCTTGTTCTTCGTCTTAGTGAAAGTCCTTCATTACTGCACAGTAGCAGAGTTGAAAGTAATGGAGTCATTGCACGCCTCCCATTCGACGGTCGTGGCCAGGTTCTCTCCAGGATCTTTCCTTCCATTGGATATTTGTTGAGTCTGCGTTTCGCCCTGCAGATTTTTTTTTTTATTTCCAAACTCTTGGTTGTCCTTTGCGATCATTCTTCCTGTCGGCTGCCGTGAGCTTGCTATTTACTAACACTTCGGTATGCTCCTTGGCGGACGGTGGCCTTGGTTGTATGGGATTTCAGGCTCCAGAGTTGGTGCTGTGCCGGGTCTCTTCGAGGGCTGTGGTCTTTCAAGAGTCGTCTTCCTTGTTTACTGCTTTTGTCCTGCTTCGCGCACAGCTGAGGCTTTCCTATTTCGGGGAGGAAGGCCTTTGCCGAATGAGGGAAGCATTCAGCGGCAGAAGTGAAAGTGAACTGCAATCGAAAACAAGACCCACTGTTGTTTACGCAGAGGCAGTCGCATTGAAATCGTGCGTTTCACCGCTTATTTGGGATGATTACCTGGGAGAGAGAAAGGGTGGTCGCTGCGGTTCCTTACACCAACACACTGTGTTGCGGTGTGTGTGTGTGCGCGCGCGCGCGCGCGCGTCGATTTGCCCGCTGTTCCCGTCGAACATCGCGAATGTTTAAGGAACGAAAGCCTGCCGACTTTGGGTTCTCCTGCCCGGTGGCAACATTTCGATTCCGTGGCACACCTCGTTCCCGAACGGGGTTGCAGGGAGACAGGTCGGATTTTTCGTTCCCCATCACGAGCACGTTCTATCTCGAACGAGACTAAGATGAACGTCGAAGATTGCCTGCCAAACCCTTGCGTGAATTATTTCTCGTTTCAGGGCAAGTTGGTGTCATTCCAGCATTCCAATAGAAGTCTTCCGGCTTCACAAGCGCTCCCCCAGACTTCGAAGGAAAGAAAATATGGAACCGACAACAGTTAGTATTTTGTGTGCGTGTGTATTGTACACATAGATGCATACAACGCTCCGTAGCCAGCGAAAAGGGGCGGGCAGAGGAGCAGAAAAATACCGACAGCCTTGTAATCAAGTAGTAAATCCAAGAGAATGGCAATGCCGAGCGAACGCTGTCGCGCGTTCCATCAACGACGATAAGCGAGCGTCCTGCTGAGAAATGCTATCGTGCATTTTGTCACCCCCCCCCCCCCCCGGTCCGACGCACCTCGCGCTTTGGCAGTCCAAGGGAAGACTCGGCGGCGAATCGCATCCCGAAATCTCAGCGGTTCCCGAGTCCATCTGCTGTTTCCGAAAGTAAAAAGTCCGAGAAGTGAAAGTGCTGCGAGACGAACGCCTCGGCGAGAGAGATAACGGATGTGGCGACCTCCATGGTCGTTCAGCACTTCGTTCCGATTTGAATATCTCGCGTCGCTGGCGTGTTCTTACCAAACAGTCTGTTTTTCGAAGCCCCTCCCCCACTCCCCCATCCCGTTTTTATCTTGCCATTTCTGCGGCTTCCGATCAGGTGCTTGCTTTCGTTCTGTATGTCAAAGTTCGGCCGCCTCCGGAGTTTCTTCCTGCTCCTCGGCTTGGCTTTTGCCCACCGGTCGTATCCACAAACGTTGCTCTTTCGTTTTAACCAGATGGCCCGGTGCAACCCGGCATGGGAGCGTCGCGCCGATAGGGTCGGTGCGAATAGCCCAACTGGCGGCCTATTCGTTCCGCTCCCCTGCCAGGAATTCGCGTTCTCAGTGTACGCGGTCGCTTGGTGTGCGGTCGCAGTGCGTTGGCGCACGTTACGCGAAGAGATTTTTTTTTGGAACGGCTCCTTGATAAGTGGGATTAATGTGATTCTCTCTCTCTCTCTCTCTCTCTCTTTTTTTTTTTCTTTCTTTCCAAATAGAAGACAGTGCTGTACAGCATGATCACTCGTTCTTGAAAGAGCGTCTCGGCAACGCGGATGAAGATCAGGTTTCGGGGGCTGGCATCCATAACGACATCCAAGAAAAATCCCTGGAGGAAATGGAAAAAGATTTGGATCTCGAGACCGACGACGAATTCTGACTCAGCAGAAGAAGTGTGAGGGCGTGAAAACGAGCAGATGGATGGCCAGCGGGTTCCGCTTTAGAACCAGCCTGCGGTAAACATACCGACGGCATTTGACTGACATCGAGACCCACCACCATTCCTTCTGTGTGTCTTTTTTCCTTGCATCAAATACAGAATGAAAAGCAGCTTCAGCAACGCTCGTGTGTGTGTGTGTGTGTCGATTGGACGAACGTGTTCGAGGTTCGGCTGGATGCCTGCCTTCCAGTGGTCCCAATGCTTCTGATATCACCACTGGCCAGGGAGAATTTTCCTGTTCCCAAGTCTTCCTCCGAGAGTGGTTTGCAATAACTTTTTAAATACCACTTTTCGGAGGGACTTTCTGGCTGGACGTTTGACGGCAACGTCTGGGGATGTCAACAGCCCCAGACATCCTTTCCTTCTCTCCCCGCACAGGTATTCTGGTTAGCCGTTCCCGAAGAAAGGCGCAACAGTTTCTTAACTTCTTTTCTAATCTCCCTGTCCGTATAGTTCCAGTCTCTTTTTTGATGCGTTCCTAGCTTTTGGTAATGCACGAGGCTAGGAAAAAAAGGTCTTCAGCGAGAGAAAAACCTGAATCCAGAAGGGCCATCTCCTCTACCGTGGTTGCTTCCTTTGTCGGAGTCTTCGGAAAGACTTCGATCCCGAACGGCTTCCTAAGATACTTATAAGTATCCGAAACGGATATGTCCGGGATTGTCCTGTTGCACACTTCGAGATTTAGATTTCGCAGCCCTCGGGGAGTTTTCCCGGAATACATCATCGCCGCACATTCAGTCGTTGCGACGGATAGCATCCAAGTTTCCGGGGACCCAGTTGCAGAAATGTGACGAATGAAAGAAGAGTCGGGTTGCCCTGTTGACGTTTAACGTTTTGTTAGGTCGCGCGCTTCCCCAGTTTCGTTTCTTTGCGCTCCTCCTATCCACCCAGCTCCTTTTTCATTTTCCTTTTATATATATATATATATATACGCGTACAGCAGGTCGGTTTCCTAAGCTGCTGTTTGAAATTTATAAGGGACTAGAAAATTAATGATTCCATGTTTTTATACTACCCATGTGAATGTAGGAAAAGACCCATTTCGATCCATTTCGTCAATAAAGTGTCTCAGGGGACGGGCTCTTCATATCGTCCCTTATGAAGTCAGGTTCATGTGTACTTCTTTCCTGATTCATGGGCTTGCCACCCCCTTATTTGCCAACTTTTACGGGGAAGAATTTTGCTATCTAGGCTTTCCCGTCGCTGGTGATATCAACCGCTTGGTTGTGCCAAGGAGAGCTCCAAACGGAAGGGCGGTGCCCGCCGCCACCTTCCTTAAACCCCGACCAAAGCCTGCTTTCGCGCAGGGCCGCCCAAGCCAAGGCAGCGGACCCTAGAGTGACGCTGGATGGCTTCGAGAGGTGCGCGCAGACCTCCGAGGGTACGTCAGTCCTCACAGGTGCGCACGCGCAGGATTCCATAGCGCACCATTCCTCCAGGCACGTGCTTGACACGTACTCACTTGAAGACGGAGAAAACTTTATCCTAGCCTCTCTCGTCCCGCCCAACTCCTTAAGGAGTGCTGCTGCTTGTGAGCGGGACCCGAGGGGAGGGGAGATCCAACACGCCACTTTGGTCCGCAGCATCCTCGGAAGCGTTCCACCGTCTCCACGGGCCCTGGCAAGGCCACGCTTAGAGGACTCGGGTCACCGGAGGAAATGCCCCTTCCCGGGATAAATTCCATTTATATCTAACCTTGAAGCCTTACCCTCTCGCTTGATCAGGAAACCGCTGTTTCACCTTCACCTTCTACTCCAGCATCTGGCTACCAGTGACCCCGATCCTGGCCTTGGGTGACCGTCGAAAAACCGGCTTGCCCCTGTAGAGAGAGGGAGAGGGAGAGGAGGGGGAAAGGCTGGAACTTTTCCCTCTCTTGACTTCCACCTTCCATTTCACTCCCTTTTTCTGGTTAATTGGTCTTGTTCTTCCCGGAAAGCATGGCTCGGGAGTGCCCTCTCGCGCCACGGAGAAGCACGAGATGCTTCCGCTCACGTCGGATATTTCATGGAAGGACGTGCGTTCAGCACGTGCTCTCCCAGGACGCTTTTACGAGCGGTTTCCGTGCTCTGATCGCTTTCCGTTTCGATCCAGGAGAAGGAAAAGGGAAAGTAAAGAATGCTCCTGCCTCCGAAAATGGGACCCAAGGGTCACCTCTCAAGGAAAGAGGATCCTGGTCGTGTCGAAAAGTCCGCTGGAACTTCTTCACACATCCGGAAGATGATTCTCCGGATGGGGTCCTCCGCCGCCGCCGCCGCCGCCGCGTCCCAAGTCTCCTCGTTTCGAGATTCCTGCTGCCGGAGCATGGGGCGGTGGATGCAGCGGCAAACGGGGATGGCTACCGACCCTCTCACACTGAGCAGACCTGAGGAGCAGAGTATCTGGTGTACGCGTCTGAGAACTGACATCACATTAGCCTGCAGCCATATAGCCATCTTCATCCGAAAAAACGATTAAAAGAAAAAAAAAAATAGGTGCTCCCCCACACACGCACGCACACACACAAAAATACTCCTTGCCAAGAAAGAGCTTTTGCAAAAATCCCACGCTGCAAGTCGATCACCGAGAGCCGGCCAGAACCTGAAGGAAGCGGTGGATACCTGACGCAAGCTGCGCATCTTGAGTGTCTTCCCGTTTTCTATAAAAGGTTCCCGGCGGCGTATGGTGCGGAGGAATGCCTTCTTCGGTCGTGCGTCACTCTCTGTAGGGCATGCACGAAGGACTTCCGAAAAAGCGGCGTGGCACACCTGCGCGCCACGCTAACCTTCGCGTGATCTGGTTCTTCGCGTTTCTCAACAGGTTGGGGGCAACTGCCCTCCACCCCCACCCTGTGAAAGTCACCAGAGAACAGACAAGACAAAAAAGACAGTGCTCTCATCCAGAAAGCGGGCAGTTTACCCTGTTTACCGATGCTTCTAAGGAAGTTGCCAGACAGTTTTCTAATATTCCAGGAACTTGTAAAACACCTTAGGCTCAAACTGTAACTTTTCTATGGGATTCGACGGAGGGAGTACTTCTTTCTGATGTTTGGATATACAGAACCATAACGGAGTGAATATTCCCTTTCAGTTACTGTCTTAGCTTACTCCACTGTGAAGTTACAGAACCCATGGGTATGTTGATAAGTGTGTCTATAAGAAAAACAGGATCTAAAGCAAACAACCAGAAACGATTGCTTCCTATTCAGCGTTCAGCTACGTATAGGCATGGACTAAAAGCAAGAAATAGACGAAGCCAAGAGGTATACGGAACTATTATTTGCTGCATTTGTACGATAGGTAAACTGCCAATAGCATCAGATGGATCGATGATAGGGCACAACAAGACGCAGGTCCATCTAAATATGTGCTTGGAGCCACAATTTTGAGCATAACACTAACTGCTTAATGGTTTATTTACTGTTTCCTCCAAAACGTTCTGTGGATGCCGCGTAGTTTCACCGGTCCAAGCCGATCCGCATAAGCGAGCCTCAGTGAAAGAAAGGCTGACAACTATTTGAAAAAATACTCGTGGACCTCAAGAAAAGAAAAAACGCTGCTGGCCAGCTAAAGGTTTTACATCTAACAGTGGACAGAAATGCAAGAGGAGCGAAGTGTAGGACTGATCGCAATAGAACATTAATGGACTACTAAGCTATATTTGTTGCTTTACGCAATTTTTGTTGTCATCTGACAACAACAACAAAAAAAAAATCTGGTCCAAAATCTCTTTTACATAACCAATTTTCGGATGCTATCCAAATCACGTCGATAAAAGGTAATCAATCATCAGTTATCAAATGGGAGTATATTTATTATAAGTAGCCATATAAAAATCATGTGCAACTTCGTTTTTCTAATTTCGGCCTTATGTTTTTGGTTGATTTGGTTATTCAGTTGAAATGGGGTGGTCATCAATACTCTGATCATTAGGAGCAAATTATAAAATAGTATATTCGGCTCGAAAATCTCAGGAACGAAAGCAAATATTAATAATGCCGTAGTATAATATTGTGTGGAGAACTTACTGATTTCTAGAAAAAAATATCAGTTTACATGGGGTGACGATTTATGGTCGATGAAGCTATGCTTTTAACATAGTGGTTTCCAACAGTATTTTTTTTTTGTTTTTCTCAACATTTTTCACTTCATAGAATCCGATATATATTTTTTAAAAAAACAAACAAACAAGAGGACTCTCCGATTTTCGCATTTCCAATTTGTAAATATTTTCCACCTAATTTGGCACTTTTTTTTTCTCTCCCTTTCTTTCACCTTTGTTTTCTTGAATTGCAGCTTTGCGGAAAGCCTAGGTGGTATTCGTGTTTGTTTTGATTATTAGGTGCCTCGTACTCGGCTTATGTAAACTCCCTCGGTTTGCGTTGTGCATTTTGTAGTGCTTGCCGAATGTGGATTATGATTTTGACGTGATAATGTTGAGAAAAGAATTGGATTTGATTAAATTGCAAGATGTACCAAAGCATCTTCATGGTAATCCATACATACAGACAGGCTATCGTCCTCTTCTGAGTACCTGGCAGTGCATTCAAAGTTTATTCTACGTCCATAATGAATCATTTAATATTCTTAGTCATGGTGTGTATAAGAAGTTTCATTTATCAGGTTTCTTCAAGAATAAATGTGTTTATGTAATTATTGATCCCCATGTAGCGCTTGGATTCGTAATAATTTGTTTGACTTTGTACGGTCCAAGTGTAAGCATGCTTTTAAAAATGTAATAACATGAGCTAGTATTGCATTTTTAAATTTGCTTCCAATTATTTCATAATATACCATTTACGATGTGTGTGTCTTGGAAACACTTTGCACTCCAGTAAAGAGGGAAAGCTGATGCATTATATGTGATAATAATTGCAATGCTAAAGATAATAAATACAAAATTTTTTTGAAGACTGTGCTTTTTCCAGTAAGCTTTAAAAGCCCAAAAGTCTGACTTCATTATTCCTTACTGCTTAAGGAGATTTGGTAATGTATTTCATGAATATGTCTTCAGATAAATAACCATATTAATAATCTGTAAGTAGACCAGCAAAAAGTATTTTGTATTACAGCAGAAAAAAAATTCTGTTCAAATGAAATTGAAGAACTTCTATTGTTCATAAATCTAGCAACCAACAATTTCAAACAGTAGATTCTTGTTTGTTTGTTAATTTGCTTTTATAAACATTTATTTCCACCATGTTGATAACGGAAGTTTGTTCCCTTTGCATATGTAGTTTACTTCAAATAAGCTGCATCTGCATCCAAATAGAAGCAGTTCTGTTTTAAGAGTCTTTTTTTTTTTTTAAAAAAAATGTTTTCCATGTATTTTGTGAATTTCCTTGTTTTTGTCTCCATCAAAGGTAATCAGTAAATTTCAGAAATAAAAAGCTTTCAGATTAACATATTTTTACAATATATACAAGCATAACTTTTTTTTTTTTGTGTGTGTGTGTGTGTGTGTGTTTTTCAAAAAGTATTCACTCAGTTGCCTTTCACCAGATGAAAGTGCTGAAGTAATGTTTGAAAAAGAATGAAACTGATCATAAACTTGGAAATCAGGGGATGAATTAGGACACAAATATTTTTTTGTAAGAAATCGATTCTCTCCAAGACTAGAGAATATTTTGATTCCGAGTGGCCTGATTGTGATTTGGCTGAAGTGGGTTGTTTATTCCATGATCTTTGGCAGTTAGGGAGACGGATGTGCACCAAGTCAAATTTTCAACGGTTCATTTCTTTAATGTCATTTCGATAAGTTGTTGGTTTGCCTGTGGGCAGGATTTACGCAGGAGAGATTGGTAACTTTGGAGTCCTGAGGGATGGGGGGGGGAGGTCAGCCCTCTGGATGAAGTGGAGAGCGACAATACATGGGGACCATTCGGGTCAGAATTCTGTTTGCCCCCTTCAGCTCCGAAGGCTTCCTTCACGAGCAGAGGTCGAAGGACCGTTTTACCCGTCTTTTAGTCGTCCACTATGCAGTAGGCACATTTCGTCGGTGTTGGTGTTCTTCCTCGTAAAGTTTCCATCACCAAATTGATTCTTGTTGCAGTATTACGTGCTCTCAAACGGAGGCACTCTGGTAAATGCCAAAGGAGAGGAAACCGTTGGAAAAAATTCCAAGGAAGTATTCTTGGAGTTTAGTTAGTGTGTGTGTTTTTCCAAGATGGTGTATTCGGTTACATTGGTTATCGTTGGGGCAGATTTCCTATCTGTAAGTGTGCCACCGCAATGTACTAATCAGTTTGCATCGAGCAAATGTGCCTTTTTTTCTTCTTCTTCTTCTTTTTCCGATGGCTTTTGAGATTTTCATTCAGTGCTTGGTCACCCACGTTTTCACACGTTTTGTATGCTGTTTTTGCCCAACGTGATAGCCCCCCCCCCTTTTTTTTATCCAAGAATTTACCATGAATTATTGGTATGGTGAAGCGATTGTGAAGAGCTTGCAAATTGTAAGTTATGCGTCGATGGTTCGGGTGATTTTCTTGCGTCATTCTCTTTTGAACTGCGTGGGTCTCGGGAGAGCTGCTTCAAAATCGACCGTATCTGCTACCCCAGTGCACCACGGGTTCGTGGACCCCTGTAGTGGACGCTTCTCCCAGATCCAAGACAGAGATACCCACGTGTCTCTTGTCCATGCAATCGTGATCTAACTCATCACTCTGTGTGTGTTTTCGTTGTTTTCTTCTGCCAAGTCACACACAACTTGGGAAGTGGTTGATTCGTGTAGTGTCCTGTGTGGCCTAAATAAATGCCATTCGGTTTGTGGTTTGAAGATGCTGTTCGCAAAAGTCCATCTGTGCGCGCTTGGTGACGGATCTTGTGATCCTCGGGAGCACCAGGTTCAGCTGGATGTCAAACCTGGAGCACCAGGTTTAACATCCAGCTTAAGCTGGATGCCCATTTGTGTCTTTGCCTGCGCTTTGCTGTCATCTGCAGAAAATACCGTGAGCACCTCCATACGTTAATTCGTGCGATTTTTGTTTCTAACGGTTGATCCCTGAAGTCTTGATGAAGCCCTTAAGGCAATTTGGCGTCTTTAGCGTACGGTAGGTAAATCGGTAATCCCTCTTCTTAGTTTTTCTTTGGTTTTTGGACCTCGAAATTCAGATCTGGAGCGACAGAGAGCTTCTTTATTCCACGAGGCATTTTCGTGTACGTCGTGTTGCGTCCTGCAACGTTGCAGGTTTTCCCGGTACGCCTTTTGGGTTGGCGGTTTTTTTTTCTTTTTGATTTATTTTTGGAGGCAGTCTTTTATCTCCACGTGAGTCCCCGTAGTTCATGCCTTTTTTCTTCTTCCTTCCTTCCTTTCTTTCTTTTCATCGCGGTCTTCGTCTCGTTCCACGTCTTCTGGTTCGTGATACCGTTTCGATTTTCGATTCAGAGTCTGTAAGGTTCCTTGCCATACGTAGCCCGAGGTCTGCCAGCTCCTGAAGCTGTTGAAGATTCAGAGTTTCGGAGATAGCCGAGCAGGGATGATTTGATTCGTTGGCTTTTATCTGGCGAACTTCTCGATCAAAAATAAGCAGCATTTTCCAGCTCTTGCTCTTATCAGCGGTCGAAACGGTTTTTTTGGGACAGCGGGAAAAGGGAAAGAAAGAATGGAATGGGAAAAGAAAAAAAAAAAAAAAAAACATCGAGAATTCTTCGATGAGAACCGAACTCGAAACAGTTCATTCCTCCACCCGAATCTCAGTGAATGAAGTACCTATTTTATTTTGTGCAAAGAGAAATGCGTTGGATGCTGGATCCGGCTGTTAAAAGCACACCGATGCTTCGGCAAGAGACAGATTTCGGAATCGTCAGCTCGCTGGTGCAAAAAAAACGCACACACGCACACACACAAAAAAAAAGAGAGCACAGCAACCTTATATTTTAGGCAACGAAAATCGGAATGGTCGTGGAAAGCGACGTTGCCTTTTTTTTTCAAGGTCAGCAAAATGGTCAGGGACTTCAAAATGAAACACTATTGGAATGATTCGTAGCGCTTTTTTGAAGTCACATGTCTGAATGATGTCCGATGTGTGCTGAAGGGAATCGTCTTTGACTTTGTTCACGTTGCGGAGGAGTTTTTGGCACGAGACTTCACGAGCTGCTCACGAGCACCACTGTCCCGATAAATGTTCCCAAGGTCCATAAGGTCAAAGAGATTCAGTCAGTCAGCTTGCCAAGCGAGTCTGTTTCGAGGGAAGTGTTGGTTCGCCGAGGTTTACAATTCTTCAAGGTGGACAAGTGAATATATGGTGACTGTGTCTTCTTCCGTGATCTCGTCACGGCAGTCTTGAAACTGAGATCGAGTGATGCGATGCAACGTGATTCAGTAATCATTCTCTTAACAACTCTTTTGGTACAAAACGTCCTGGGATCAAAGTTCGGAGATCAGCTGATTACTCTCAATTCTTTACTTGCAAGAATCGCCTGTTTATTATGAATCAAAGTCTGTCGTACTACAAGAAAATAAAAAAAAAAAAAAGGTTTGCTCCGTGGATTTTATTAATGAAGGGTATCACAGATGAATGAATACATTGAATAAGGAGGACTGGGACTGTGCTTCGTAATGTCCTTATAATGAGTAGATCACTGCGATTCCGTTTTTGTTTCTCCCCTCCCCCCCCCATACCACCGCATTTTTTTTTTTTTTTTTTTTTTTTTTTTGCGAGTCTTTGGAACGTGTGGATGTTCTTTTCGAATCTTTCTTTGCGTCTCTTTCCACAAGTGGAGCAGATCACATCAGGCTCTTTGGACGCTGGGCATCCGTGTAGAATTCCAAAGGGAAGCTTACAGTTCGTCGGTTGCCTGCAAGCTCAACGCTCCAGGCTACGCCGTTTGTTTTTGTTTGTGCCGCCAAGAACTGTGTGAACGCAGGAAGAAAGGGGTCGGTTTGCCTGATCGTCGACGTCATCTCGACGTACGCGCAGCGAGATGCGGGTCACCTTAAAGATCTGTTTCCGTCGGGCATCCTCGTTTTCCTTGGAACATATAAAGTTTCCGAACCCGTCCGTTGTTTTCTTGAAGCGTCAATGCACGTGTGAATTGAATTTTGGGGTGCTGTGGGGGAGGGGGCCATGAACATCGCATACGTGATGATAATCAACTGTTTAGCTCGACATGAAAATTGAAACTTTTGTGAGTTGAGTTGGGATTGAATTTGATAATTTTTTATATAAACATTTCCAGCTGTGCCTTTGATCTACATTCTTTGGATGTATCCATACATACTACCATGGAATTCCATAACTATCCCTGTGCTTCCTCACACTCATATCGTGGCACTGATTTCTCCTTGGATTGGAAGTTGTTCATATCATGTTTTCATGACTCACAAATCTGGCGCAGACGTATATAAAAAGTTGTTACAGTTTGATATCTTTGGTATTTGGATTATTCAAAGTATTGGTATTGTTTCGTTTTGTTATATTATCTTTGCTTCTAAATCCTTTCGAGCAATTGCAAATCTTTCACTTTCCTTTGGATTCCCGAAAAAATCTCATGTCGGTAACTTGCAATGCATTATTAATGAAGTTTTCATCATTCCTCATCTTCCTCCACTCTCTGCAATCCTTAAGCAAAAAGCTACTTTGATGGTTTTTTTTTTTTTTTTTTTTCCCCGTCCATTATAAATTCAACCGGCAAAAGACTCGTAGCACTCGGTTCCGAAGACATCTCTTAATGCAGATTCCGTTCCAGGTGCATTTCCCACGATAATTTCTGCAGGGTACTGTTTGCAGAAGTTCTTCTTGAACTGCATACTGCTCATATATGTCGTTGCATCAATATGGGGTCTCACTAAGGTAAGACGCAAAAGAGTGGATGGAACATTCCGTACAGTGGTGGGCAGCCTGCAGCACATTGGCTGCAACCGAATTATAAGTTGACCTCGACAAACTCGCAGTCGAACCGTTGTCGAATCACGCAGCATCCTTCTATGATCCGGCTGCGCATTCTGTTTTTTTTTTTTTTTTTTTTTTTTTTAATGACCCATAATGAAGTTTGGGAAGTATTTTCGTTTCACCACGTGGGTTGCGCAGCATCCTCTTGAGCTGCGTGTCGTTCTTGTAGGGACTCCCGCAAACGTAGGACCGCGCGCGTTTCCGATCCCCGTGTGCACTTCATGAAAACGTGAAATTTCTTTGAACATCTCCGTAATTTCTCTGGCGCTGTTTTTTTTTTTTTTTGGATGTGGGGGGGGGGAGTCTCCTCTTTCTTCCATGACCTTCTTTCCTTTCTATAAGTGTAGCTCCTAACTCCGTGGAACTGACCATTCTGGGCGGCAGTCTTCGCCGCTGAAAAATGAATGGGCGGTAGCGTAATGCAGAAGATCCCATTGCGAAATAGAGGATGAGGAATTTAAGGTGCTTGATCCAGCATCCCTGGGTGCAAACTCGGAAACAAACTGTCCAGAGTGTCATGTCGGTAAAAGGGGATGCTTTTTTTTTTCTTTTTTCTTTTCATCACCTGTTTTTATTCTATCGGTATTTGCAACAGAAGAGCAACCCAGGGCTGATGATCATCCTGTGCTATAATTGTGAAAAATATGCGTTCGCGACGGTTGTGGGTTTCTTTCACAGTTCACCTCCATCTTTGCGTGAAATCACAGGATCGAGAGTTTCGTTCGATTGGACGCTTTCTATTTCCGGATTGGACTTGACGTGGAAAAGTTTCTTGCATATAGTAAGATCCCCGCCCCCCTTCCCCCTCGTTCAAAACAGCCATGGCCTGAATCTTAATCCACAGCGATCAGGTCTGATCATGGAGGATGCACAGAAAGCGATTCGGAATGTCACCATTCCACTCACTCACTGGTAATGAGTGTTCCTTCGCGGTGTTTGCTGTCGGCAGACGAATGCCTCAGCGAATTCGCTGCCTGAATCCATGATCTTCACTTCCATGGCAGTGAGTGAAGCATTCGATGTGCGATGCGATGAATGCTTGCAAATGCAAACTTCGAGGTGTGTTGTCGTTGCTCTGGTGCGTGGGTGGGGCGTGTGAGCGTAAACAAACTCTTTGTCGGGAATGGTCGAATTGGCATTTGCTTAGCGTGGAGCTGCTTCGGCATTCTATTCCTCGATTCTGTGCTCCGTGTCGATTTTTCGCAGTCCAGAGAATTCCTATCCTCTTATTCACCTCCGGCGTGTTGCATTCTGGTCTTATGAAAGCAAAATCTGTTTTGATCATTCTTTGCTACCGCCCAGGAAAATGCGTGCTGAAATGTGTTCCCTTGCCGTCCAGGGAACGTGTACTCCTAACGGATAGCGGATTTCGTCGCCAGTTTTTGAATAGAGATCCTTCGCGAATGAATTCCTGTGTGCGGTCGAATGGAAAGACTTTTCCTGCGCTTGTACGATTCCGTGCCTGATGAGGATGGTTTCAAGCAGTGGACCACGTTTCGGAATGTGCGCACTCTGGTTGTGTGGGATCCGACACGCCTCCGACACGTCAACTCTTCTCCGTTTCAGTCGTCGATGAGTTCCGACTCTTCCTCGAAGGAAAGCGGGAAGCACTCATTTCCTTCGTGCCTTGCCACTCTTCTGCCGGTCGCAGGCCCACGGTACCCTACTTTGCCCCTTCAGCGACACGCGGCTCCCGGCTGAGGTGCTGGTTTAGTATTCATCCGCAGCACCAAGATGGTCCAAATTAGTTGAGAGTGGCAATCAAATCTGCCCAATGCACGAATGAAAGGGATCATTGGGTCTCGAAAATTAAGCGGCGATAATATCTCATTGATCCCAGAGGAAATCTCGGTTAATTGGATGGTCGCTACGGGAGCTTTCGTTACGATTTCGTAACGTCGGAAAGCCAGTTTCCCAGCCTTAGGAACCGGAATGTCATCAACGTGCACGTGGACGCTGCACTTGTGAGCCTCGTTTTAGCTATGGAGCGCACGAGGTAATATCAAGCACTGGAAAAGTTTGGGAGGCATCAATTTTTGGACCAGGTGCTGGATGAGGAGGGCCTGAAGTCTGTTGAGAGCGAAAGTGCCCACACTCGGTAGGCGAACGCGCCTCTAGAGTTCCGTATTCTCAAAGCACCCTTTTTTTTGTGTGTGTGTTGGAGGCATCCCCGAAAGGTGGAAAGAGGTGGGAAGCTTGCGCGTGCGCGGAGGAGTTGGCAGTTCGGATGCTGCAGCGGAGTGAAGATATTCATCGGGAGGGGTTCGACTCTCAACGCGAGAATTCCGTCCCGTGCGACCTCGTTTGCATTCCGAAGCGAACGGCTCTCACGGAATTGCATGAAGGTGAACGAAAGGCGTATTTACAGGGTTTCGGGTAGTCACAGAATCGTGTGAACACCGGAAAGCCCACGGCGGCTGTTATCTCGTGTGGACACGGAACGACAGTGATCAGCATGGCAAGCAAAAGGAGGCAACCGTGCGGCTGGGAAAGCTCTGAAAAGCCAGAGTCCGCGGGGGAAGGGAGGGCGGGGAAGAGATGGCTTCTTTTGAAAACTTCACCAAAGGTGTCAGCCACCGTTACTGGTTTGATTCGCTCGCTCGCAGGCGAGGCTCCTTGTCGTGGTGATGCGGGAACGTGTTTCCCGTGCCGTGCAGCCAAGGCTCGTCGAGTGCACCCTCATCATTCCCCATTTCCATTCACCCTCATTGCATCCGAGCAACGAATCCAAGGCATCTTCCAGATCCCTTCCTCCTCCTCGATGCTCGAGCGGCAGTTTGCTGTTCTGGTGTTTCGGACCTCCGTTTCTTCTCCTGCTTCGATTTTTTCTTCGTGGCCCCCTTTGAAGCGGGGACGCGAATGTACCACCAGCGGTTTTGCTTGTTGTGATTGTCTTGCTGTTAATTTTGTAGGTCTCCGAATATGGACTGTAACATTTTGTTTCTATTACAGAATATGGGTTGTTTTTTATTATGATGGTGAGCTTGATAGCATCCCATATTTAATCAATTCCCAGTTGTTGGCGATTTGATGGCTTCGTTGTTTGCTTAAGGTAATATGTGAGTGGGAAATTGATTTAGATAATGGACAGTTTCTGCTCGGGCTCCACTTCAAAAGACGATTTGTACGTACACGTGATGTTTCACGATTGTAAGCGCAGTAGGAATTGCTAATGGGAACCTTCCGTGGACGTGTCTCACACTGAAACGCCCATTTCCTCTCACGAGCAGAGTGTGCCGAAGAAGAACTCTTTGCAGTTTCCTTTGTGTGTGTGTTTTCTTTCCAGTTCCCGGCGTCTGACGGATCTTCCCTGCAAAATTTCGTTTCGATGTGAGGTTGGACACTGTTTCATCCACAATTTCGACGAAACTGACTGATGCCTAGGTTTCTTGTGCTCTCGGTCCATGTCCACACTGGGGGAGCGTTTCACTCGAAAGGCCGCATCAGAGTGTCCGTTGTCTTTTGGGTTTCACTTTGCTCCGCCTCTCATCAAACGCTGTTGCGATAGTTTTTGGGTTTTTGCCGTTTTCCTCTTTCCGGCGAAGGCAAACACAGAAAGCTTCGGTCTTTTCCTCGGGAAAATCGGCAGCTCGTTCCGAAAATCAGGTGTCTTTTCCGGATGCTGGCGCCGAGAGAACCTGAGGCTTTCCATCAGCCAGAGAATTTGAGCCTCTAGAGAGAAGGAGGAGAAGAAAACTGCACGGGAAAACTGTACTGCGCGTTTCACCTTTGGTTGCTTGTTTGCTCTTGCCCTCCAGCGCACCAGGTGCATTCTTCCACTTTTGTGGAACGATGCCGCGGTTCGACTTGCAGCCCGGAAGTACCGGAAGTTTCCCATACAATCACGCGTTCGTGATTGGTCATCTGAAGAGAGCTGAAGCCAAGCGGGACTCGGGTGAGGAACGCAAAGAAGCACCCCATCCTGCCTTGCAGTGATTGCATCGGGATTGCGTGTTGCAGTTGCTGGAAAGGGACTCGCAGTCCTCGTGGATGGCGTCTGCATGCAGTACTCGTGGACGCACAGGGAGATCATAGCAACACTACCGTACAAATTTCAGATTGACATCAGATTGATTCCCTGCACGCTTTCAAAGAAGTGGTGGAACAGATCCACAGGGGCGAACAAATTTCAGCAGGCGTAGGCGGTCTGCGGTCCTCCCACCTCACCCACCCAAAAAAAAAAGTGGACATTTTCCTTTTTTCTTTTTTCTTTTGTTCACAAGAGAAGCTGCAGAAACGAAACTTTATCCAACTCGTGATGGCTTTTTCGATAGTTTACGTTCAGAATAATAAAAAAAAGGCCAATGACACGTAGTGGCCAAGACTTGTTTTGTACTCTCGTGTGAAGAGTATCCAAAATATGGCAGCCAGTTCTGAATCTTCCATCAGGAGAAACAGGAGCATCACCAGATCGTCTCGTGATCGATAAATTTGCGGAGCATTGAGGTTTTTAGAGTGTGTGACTCTGGAAGAAATGTTGAAGCCAACTCGTCCCCGAGCTATGAGAGACCATTTCCACTTTTTTCTCTCTTTAATGGGGTCCCGTGTGCTTTGTGTGTGATCTTTGACAGTCAATCTTTTGTGCCCTCCCCGCAAGACTCAGCCATTTTGGAAAAAAGAGAAGGAGAGGAAGGAGAAACTCACTGTGGGTTGATGAAAATGCGGTTTTTTCATCCACCATGTGCCTTATCAGTCCACAGGGCTTGAGGTCCCACCCGCACTTTTTGCCCTTGGGCAGAAATCGACGGGTGAGGAAAGCAGCTCTTATTCTGAGCGGCCGCTTAGCGGAAGGCAGAGGGGCAGCGAGTTGCCAGACGGAGGTGGTCAGCAGAGCAGTGTAGGGCTCGCGCTGCTTTCGGACGCTCCCCCCTCTCCCGTTCTTCGTTCGCGTCCGTTGTATGAAACCGCGGCAGATTGTGATGACGACGACGACGACGACGACGATGATGATCCCTTACTTTTGCATCATTTCGTGGTTGCTCAGCCTGGCTCGATCACGACGAGTCCTGGGCAACTTTTATAGCTAAATCAATTCGCAGGCCTGCGGCTTTCGCCCTGCGTTTGCGATTGACTTGTCTCTTGGCGACTCTGGTAAAGCGTAATGTGACGTCTTTTCAGAGGAGACAAACTGTCAAAGACCCACGTACGAAAAATGCAAAGACTCAGAGGCTTTTTTTTTTTTTTTCCTGTCAGGAAAACTCCCCTCCCTGGATCGGCTACGATTCCCAATTTCCCTCCCCTCCCCTCCCGTCCTGCACTTCTTGTTCCCGGTTTTTCTTTTTCCTTTGAAGCGTTTTCCTGATGTTACGGCTGCAAAAAAAAAATGTGCTCCTTCTTCTTCTTCTTCTGCAACACTCGATCCGGTCTTATTGGTAAAGCACACGCCCGAGACGTGTTGGGAAGTTTTCCTTCGCCTCGGTAGCACCCGGCGGACGAAATGGGTCACCCGTCGGTGGCCGGCAGTAGCCATCATCAGAAACTCCTTGTGAATGCGCAGGAACCGTTTTTTCCGTTCGCGCCCGTTGTTTTCCATGCAAAGTTTGCATGTCGAAGGAAATGATGTGTGCTCCGCGCTTCTGCCCCGTTTGTTCGTATCTCGGATATTCACCTGGCAGAAAGAAAGCGTGAAAGAGCATAACACTTGATCCGTCGCGTGAGCCGCCATCGTTTCTGAAGGTTCCGTGCCTTATCGGCTTCCCTATCTGCAAAACTTGAGCCTCTTTCTTCCATCCTTGAGAAACGAGAGCCCGTAACGGGACCTTACTCTGAACTGAGGCAGGCGCGAGGCCGAGTTTTAATTGGCTGCTGTTCCCTTGCTGAACACTCCCGAGGATTTCTGGAAGGTTGTCTTCCAGAGAAGGCGCACTTGGGGTGTTTGCCATCAGAACACCCGAGACGAATTCGACTGGGGGGGGGGGGGGGGGGATGGACGAAAAGAAAAGAAAAGTAGGAAACGGGTACATATGCAGAGATGATGGGGACGGTGTGCTGTAATCCTCCGTGAATACGTGCGGTTCGTGCAAAGCCATAAGTAATTGTACAGTACTCGTGAAACAGATCCAGCGCATAATTCGTATAATTTTTAATCTCGGGAATCAGAAGGCGAGTTAACGATGACGGTGACGCGACTGTGGGAAATGCATGTGAGGACGGGAAGAGTGGCGGAGGGAGGGTGATTGGTGGTGGTTCGATGTCGAAGAGTAAAGAAGCGGCAATTAAGGAGGAAAGTGGGGAGCTTGCATTACTTTTGGGGTCGAATCCACATTCAAAGGGGGGCGAAGTATTGTAGCCGAATGCTGGTGGTTTAATGAATACGATGAATGAACAAATAGATGGTGATGGCAATTGAAAGAAAAGATAAAGGAAATGAAGTTTCTTGGAGGAAAGGATGAAATGGTGAAACCGCTACTTGAGGAGAGACTATTGGCTGAAAAATCTTCTATAGGAAAAGGGATGATATCCCTAAATAGTTTGTAAATCGAGCCAAAAGCTTTATTTGGGCTGCAAGAAAAAATAAAAGGAGGAGAAGAAGAAAAAACGATGGTTGCTTCGTCTTAGGTCGGTAAAGCACGGATATTTGAAATGCACTCGGTATGGTTTCCATGTTTTGATGAATGCATTCCCTGTATTCACGGACACAGTCGTTTCAATTGCGGGCTGCGTCCCTGAGCTCAACGGTTCAGAATTTTCGAAAACAAATTTTGCGTTTCGTACAACGAGAGAATAGGTTGAGGACCAACTCACCAAATGTTCTGTCAACAAATCAACCATGGGAACGGCCGAATGCTCGCATGGGGGGCGGGGGAGGGCATCTCGAGGACAAGTCAAATGGTTGTGGCACCAGCGTGGGAAAACTGAGCAGCTGATGGTAAAGTGAAGGAAGGAAACCGCTTAAGCTTGCGGCGTAGCACAAGAAGAGCATGTCTTGCAGATCGTTGCACGACGGCATCTTTTCCGCAGGAGTGTGCAATAGAAGCGAAAAGCTCTGATTCTCAATACATTTCAGACACTTAGCATTTCCGTTTTTCTTCTCCTCCTTCTTCTTCTTCTATTGGAATGAAATCATTTTAAAGGGCAAAAAAAAAAAAAAAAAATGCACAGTTCGAATGTTAAAGGCCACACAATTCGCATTTCCATTTTTTGTGCAAGGATCTTGCAAGAGTCAGAATTTCCTCTCCAGGAGCGCGATATTCCTTTAATGAAAAGCGTACAGCCGAAACATCGCTCCAGATATGCTTTTCCCCAGCGTGCGCTGAATGGAGCTCCCTTCGAGGGTAACCGGAAGGCACCGCTGCCACGGAAAGTCGTAGCAGCCACGGTTCCTCTCCGAAATGCAGGAAGAACGCTCTCTCGGCCATCCTCGTTCGATATTGCACGAAGGGACGCAGGGCAGATTCGATTTCCTCCTACCACGTGCCCGACCAGCGTATGGGAAGTTGTCCACTCGTTAGGCCAGTTCTTTGCTCCAGAAGGTCTTCCTTCCGTCTGTTATTCGCGGGCACTCGTGGCACCGGGTTTCGGATTCTTCATCCCCTGAAAGTGTGATTCTCGGTATCAAGGCAACGTGCCAATCGTCCGCATCACGCGCTTGACATGACATGGTCCAAGAACAGCTGCTCAAGGCGAGCGAGAACCAAAGTCGCCACCTTCCTCTTCCTTGAGTATTTTTCTTTTTTTTTTTTTAAAAAAAAAAAAAAAAAGAAGAAGAGGCCATGGTATGCGGATTGAATTGTTTTATGCATCTCAGTACCCCCTTGCCATCGAAGGTAAATTGATAGGAAAGACGGAAGGAAGGGAATCAGTTTTCGTCTTCAGCACATGGTGTGTGTTTCCCACTTATCCAGCGACGTCTTTTTGGTTGGACTCGGATGCCGTTCGCTCCCGATCCGCCTTTTTGGTATGCCCAGTCAAGTTGAAACTGCGGTTTTCGGAAAGGGGAAAAAAAGGAGAAAATGTCACGATCGATTAAGATGGGGTCTTTCTGTCCCCGCCGCAAACTTTTTCTTGCGGGAAATCGAGTTCCCGATTGATGCAGGACGCCACTGTCCAGCGAAGCTTCTATTGGGGTGCGGCAGTTTCTTGGCAGTGGGGGGTCGTTTCGCAGCACTGCAGAGTTGCCCCACGCAGCTTGTCCTTCGAGTTTCAGCGGGCGATGCGGTCTGCTTGCATCCGTTTGACTTTTCTGGCGCGTTTTGGCCGGCCCCCGCGATCCTCTGTCCAGGGTTCCTAAACAGGGGCATCGTCTCCCGGGATGGGGGGGGGGGATTTTTCGCCACCCACCTGGATACCTCTTTGAGCCCCTTTCTTGTGTCTGGCTGCGAGGCACTCTGTTGCCGCTTAAAGTTTCCACCTCGAAAGGCGCGCGCGCGCGCCCTCCAGCTCGCGGGTGGAGGAAGGATCGCGAACCCTTCCTGTGGTGCGGAACTTGATTTGGCCGCTTCCTTCGTTTTCCCCTCGTTGGTCTTTCTATCTCTCAGCTTTGAAGGGGCAGCTCTTTCTCGAGCCTGGACCATGTTTGGTGTGTGCTGCTGCCCCCCGAAGCAAGATGGTCGTCTGCTACTGCCCTCGTGATGAATTCGTGAAGAGCGGTTCGGTTTTAGTGACGGGCACTCGTCATACCTCCCCCGTCGTGCCATCCTCCTTATTCCCATGTGGGAAATCATCACTGATAGATCCAGAACGTGTTCCGTCGGAAGGATTCATTAGTTTGGAAGGGAGTGGCTGCGCTCTGCTTGTGTGTCCGGATTAATTAATTAATTCCTGCCGCGCCCTAGCAGTTGAAAAAGTCAGTCGCTTTCCTCCCGACCCATCCCTTCGAAAGATGCATGCCAGCGTCCCCGGCGAACAGAAGCGCATCGAAGACGATCCGTCAGCGTATGCGCTGCCTCATTTGGGTCCCTTCAAGGGTAATGAGTTGCTGCTGGCTGCGGGAAATCGCTGCGTTTCACGCAAACAGCTGATCGATTCCGATCTTGGAAACTTTAGGAGATGGCGGTGGGTCTTTCGGCTTCGTCTCGACACGTTCCTTCTTGTTTTCTAGAGCTCACTGCCTCGAGTATCTCGCCGCGAAGAGTGGAACTCTGCTGCTTCATATGCAGGAAAAAGGTCACTCTTCTTGGAGCAAACTTTTGCCAGAGCATATTTCTCGCCACTCGTGGTCCAGCTCCATCGTGATCTTTTTTTTCCATTCAAAGTACAAGCGACTGCAGGGATCCGAAAGCGACCGCTACCGATGCGCTTCTTGCTTGTTCCGTTCTCCCCTGTTTTCTCTCTCGCCCTCCTGTTGGGCATCCAGGGACTTTTCTTCGGCGTCTCGAGAGGTTTCTACGCCGAGCGCCGCCGTGCCGGACTAGAAATCGAGAATGACAATCCAAGGAAAGTCATCGCTCATCATGTGCGAGGAGGTTGCCTTCCGATCGGAAATCATCCTGATCGATTCCCGGGCAGTCAGCCTCTTCCTCTTGTTTTTCCGTATATTCCCTGTGAAAGGTCGCACCCGACCGGAGAGCATTCGCGAATCGCCGGCGCCACTCGAGCCTTCGTTCCCTTCTGCGATGCATGAGCAAGATGCAGAGCTCTTTGCCATCCAAACGGTCGGTAGGACTTCGCCTTCCCACGTTTTGAATGTGGATCGTGGCTCAGGTGCAGCAGCGCAGCGCTGCAACATTCAGCGTGCTTGACTCGGCAGGGGTCAGCAGCATTCCGTCGCTTCAGACCCCGTCGTATTCCAGACGCAACCGCCCCGAGTTGCGTCTGGTCCACGCGTCAACTTTCTTGATCGCAAGGATGCGTTGCATCTCCCCCTTGGCGACTCGGCATCGAATCGCCTAGCGAGTCCACCAGCGACCTGATTTTGTAAAGGCGGGAAGGCGGCGTCGCCTCATCGACGTTTCCTCATCTCCTTCCAAGACCGTGTTGGCGAACTCCCGCTTGACCATCACCCAAGGGAGGACGCGTGAAACAGCGACCCTTGCTCCCACGAATCCGCAGCATCGCATGTGTGCGCACCATAGCGTCCACTTTCCGTTAGCTTGCGACCTTGCGGCTGACTGTGGCGGCTTGCGTGCGTCGGACAAGGGTCATGGACCGCCCGAAAAGGGGCGGGCGCCATCCGCGTCGGTGTTGTTATCCGCGGTCTTCGCGCGACCGAGTTCCCAGTGCTGGCCTTCCCCCCCCCCACAGCGTAATCGAAGAGCGTGCACCCACCGTCGGTTGTGGGAAGACTCCTGTAAAGGTGAAATCCTGTTAGGTGCACCGTGCACTCAGATCGTTCGGACACTCACCGTGAACTCGTGTGCGTTTCGATGACCACGACCGGGTGCAAAAAATTGGCACCGGAATTGGCACCGCGTTCGGAAGCTTGGTTTATTTCGAGCATTTCATCCTATCCCTCTCCATCGTGATTCATGACTTTGTCGCGAATTCGGTACGGAAATTCCTGTACATCGGGAGGTATCGAGAAAAGAGGCCCATCAAAAAAGCGATATTGTCCTGTGCTCCTGCCATTCATTTCGATGACCTGTTCCGTTTTGCTCGCGTCACTCAAGTACACGTACCGTATTTACCCGAGCACCGGAAGACACACACAAAAAAAAAAAGGAAATGTTGAAAATTATGTGGTGATAAGATGGAATTTTCTTGACCAGGCATTGAGGGCTCAAACTATATGGGAAAGAAGAATCGCATTCATGTACCCGTTTTTGTTGAGAACTGCACTCCTCATGCTAAGGTTGACGTCATTTGGTGGAGGGCATCCTTTGTCCTTTGGCTACTTAATACTCCAGGTATGTATGTTCCAATGGAGATTGGTGTGCCGAGGGCGTGTTGAGTGTCGGGAGAGATTTTGCTGTGTGATTGGCAGGTTTCATTTTGTGCAATCAGAGAAAAAAAAAAAAAAAAAAAGAAATGTGAAACAAAATGTGTCAACAGGAGGTCTTTTGCCTTTTCGGAGTGTGCATAGGGGGATGCTATTTCCCAGAACGATACTTTCCAGGTAATTTCATCCACGGTGAACTCTACTCGAACGTTCATTCTAGGGAAATTGGATTTGATTTGCAATTCACATAACATCATGCACGTTCTAGTGGTGTTTGCAGCGCTTTGCATGCATCAGGCCGTCATCTTTGACTTGCAGTGGATGTCCTCTGCAAGCTGTACGAAACACTTCAGTGGATCCAAAGAGATTATTTTCACAGAAAAATACACTCATTGAGCTCCTCCTCCTCGCAAGGATCCTGTCCTTGATTGACGTTTCTCCGCTGTCTGTTTCCTAATTTAGAAAGATCCCTTGGAGGAACTTTTCATCATTGTCACTCCCGGAATTTCTGAGCACAAATAAAAAGAAGAAAAGAAAAGATTGCCACGGGATTCGTGTGGATGGCCGGCACGCGATCTCGCTTTCCGCTGCGGGGTAGTGGAAAGCGGTCGCTCTCTTGCACCGGGCAGCGTGGTTCGCCCGGAAGAAGACGAACTTCGAACCGGACTCGCTTCTTCTCCCTGCTGCCCCTCCCTCATCGTCAGTGATCGCCAGATGGTCACCGTTTTCAGACAGTTTCCCGATCGGCACGTGGGGAACTCTCCGAGAGAAGTGGGTGTGGCGATGCTTCGTGCACTTCCCCATGGAAGTGCAGCAAGGGCACGCTCCCCCGCCGTTTCTTCTAAGCAGGGTTGCCTCCGGCTGATTCCTTGCAGCGGCTTGCAAGTTTCGCGGACGGTTGCATCCGTTTGGTCTTCCTCTTTTTGAGCCGCCTCCAAGTGGAGCATGAGTGCCGTGAGCTCTCACGCCCACAATTACGTCTGAAGTCCGCCCCCAATTTGTTATGGCGAAGCTCTTCGGCCGCTCTGTTGATTTGGACTGGTAGGATCGTATGCTCTGAATAATTTGGTTCCAATTCGGGGTCTCTCTCCTTTTTTTCTTTTCTTCTTTACAATGCGGGACGATGATTCTTGACTTCTGCTGGATGAATGGCCGCCTACTCATGATTTTTAATTTGCTCTCTGTCTTTGATTTGCAGCAACGGCAGTTGTGGCGGAATGCCTAATGATTGCACGTCGCGATCGATCAGATCAGATCTTCCGGAAATACAGTTGTCAATGAGTTCGTCATACGCATCTGTGCTTCCCGAGCCTCCCCATGGAAACATCGCTTGCGAGTTGGTGGGTCGGGCGCCGCAGCCTCAGATTTCCTGCCCACCTTCGTCCCGCGCGCTCTCTTCCGTTCCGTGCGCGCAGAGGGAACGCTTCGTTTCCCGGAAACGCACATCAAATTCGAGTCGCACCGCGTTCTTTCGACCTCAGCGATCTTCGCGCTGATTCGTCCGGGTGCTTCCGTGCCCGTGTCCCGTAATTCCGTCCCCAATTGCCTTCCCGCTGATTCGCGTGGCGACTTGCACGTCCAGAAGAAGTGCTTAAAGTCTGCCCCTCTCCGTCTCGTCCCACGGGGGAATTCCTCCTCCTCGTTGCCAGGTAGCAGCACCTGATGGCCGCAGCACCTTCGAGTGTCGGTTCGCCTTGTCCGTCCCGACATCCTTGGGCATTCTTCTCGTCTAGAGCGGTACAAAGGATGCACGAGGAGGAAGACGTGAGTAGGAAATGCCGAAGGCGCATTGCAGTGACCAGGCAGGGGTGATTGCGGCGAATGCCCTCGGGCCCTGTGACATTCGGGTTTCTGGGATCACCTTCGCAGGGCCACGCCGCCGCAGCGTGCGAGGCATGCGTGCAAAGAAAGAAATCGCGAGCGGCGCTTCCGAAATCTTCAGCAGCTGCACGCGTCGTCGCCCATGGGAGCGATAGGGGACTCTCCGAGGTTGCGGGCAAGGAAGTGCGCGTTGTCTGCGCTCTTTCGCCATCCAAGCAGCGGCGGCAGGAAGCTGCGGAAGATGCTCAGTGCTTTCTGCCGCGGAATGGAGGTGCGCACGAACGTGCACCACGCGCCTTCTCTGCGTAATGCTAAGACCCCATGCGCAGTCGCAGCACCTGCTGTGTCGGCGACATCTGCAAACACGACAAGGCAAAGCGTACGGAACGTACGAATGCCCACGGAGCACGTGTTGTATCCTCTTGAATACGTGCATCAATCATATGTGCCTTACTGATTGTGTATACGGAAAAACTTTTCAGGAAAATGCTGACTTGGGAACGCGTTTTAGTTATCGCTTTCCATAGAATGGAAGTTACCGGCGAAAATCATTTTTGTTCTCTTTCTTTTCTTTCCTTTTTTTTTTTTTTTTTTTTTTTTAAAAAAAAAAAGTGAGAAATCAATTTCTCACGTATGCTGTTTGCTTTAATTAGTATTGATCTACGCGTGCGAAATCATTGTAAATGAAGGAATGATCCCAGAGGACACTCACGTAGTGGGTAGGACACCCAAGGCCAAACTACTTCCATGATTTGCTCTTTGCATCAAAGACCCTACCTCATGGCAACCAGCAGCAGCTCCAGCAGCGGCGGATGCGAGCAACGGGATGGCAGCGAAACTGAAAGGACGAAAACCGTGGAGTGTACATACCGTCTTGTTTTTGATTATAGTTCGTCAGCAATACATTACAGGAAGGATAGCTAATGTCAATTTATATGTGTCACACATGTGACAAAAATGTAAATTAATTTTTACTATGATTGATTAAATATTTTTAAAGCTGCTTCCGTTGGCTGCGCGCGTGGCACCAGGCCGTCGCGGGTTCGAATCCCGGCCGGGGAAGGATCGACCTCGAGAAATGGGGGGGTGCGTCGTGGGTTGCGAGTCTCCCCTGCAGGATGTCTCTGCTTGGCCTGCGGGCTTCGGTTGCAACACTGGCGGAAACCGGATGCCCCCGTTGAGTGACCGGGGTCGGAAGCCGACCCTCCGGGGCCCTTCCAGGAATCAGGGAGCTCCGGTGTTCTTCAAGGTTCCTCCGTGCGGTTGTGAAAGAGAAGCCGTCCATCTCGTAACCATGGAGCTTTCCAGAGTGTCAGAAGCCTGCTACTCCCTTCGGGGAGCGCCCTTCAGGGAAAATGGGGAGCTTTCCTTAGGCGTTCTCTCCAGAGGAGGAAGAAACAAAGAGTAGGTCCTTTCCGGAGGGTCCCTACGGAGAATAAATGAGGAGTGACCTCTCCGGGGAACTCTCCGTAGCGCGTGAGGGAGGGTTCCCTTCGGAGACAACCAACGGCTCCTCTTTGTGCGGGACGCCCTGCAGCCAGCCGCAGACTTAGCAGCACCTTGTGGCGGCCTGGGGCGAAGCCAACGGAGGACCGGACGAGAGGGACGCCGTCCAGTTCGTGGATCGCTTCCTGCGGATGGCGGCCAGATGGCACCGCCTGGCACCTAGCCGGCATCCTGGAAAGGATGCAGAGGACTCCCACCAGCGGAACGCAATCCCTTCCCGACCCTCCAGAGCGTTCTTATTTATTTTCATGTATTCTGTAATTTTATTCTTCGTTTCGTTTTCTCTCATCCCCCTCCGCTGCTGAGGTGACCGACCCCCGCCGGTCCGCGTACGGCCACCCGTCAGGTCCGCGGACAAATGGAGTGTGGTCCACACTTGCGCTACCGCAATTTCTGAGTTTCTTTTCAATTTTCATGAACGCTCCAGCGTGTCCGGGCGGGAATAGGAGGCAACAAGGGCTAGGGTTCCTTTCCAAGCGTGAGAGGAACGGACACATTCCTTGCGAGCCTTCCTGGATTCATGGAATGGTCCCTCCGGGCCTAACCCCCGGGTGGCGTGGACAGCGTTAAAGAGCTCCGTGACCTCCCCCCTAAGGAGGCGAGCTCTTCTTCAGCACTTTACGAAAAAAAAAAAAAAAAAAGCTGGAAGGAAGGAAACAGGAAAAGCGCAAAGGATTTCCGTCACCCCGAAGATTTTGAAAAGGGTGATTTCGTGATAAATACACATGCATGGTTATTTAATCCATTTGAGAAGAGCAAACCGCCGTGAGCAATAGAATCGAAGAATAAATACGCAAAATTTGGTCCATCTGGGAAATGACTGCTAGGGTTTTCCGAAGAGTTGTGATCTTTTTACAACCCATCCATAATTGCTTTGCTTGATGCATCTTATGGACACACATCTTGCCCTACAGAAGAGAAAAAAAAACACGCACTTTCCTATCCCTTTGACTCATTTTCCTTTGAGTGGATCCCCGGCACGGGTAACTCGAGGCAAACGACTGACCTATCAGCAGTGAAGCGAGAAAGCATCCGCATAACAAGAGGAGGAGGAAGATCCGATGAAAGGAAATGGGCATTGGTCGTGTACAGAAGTGTTATCGTCAGCACACTTCTCAAACGGGCATGCGGCCCACCGGGATAGGTTTTTTTTTCCTGCCGCTGGTCTCGTGTGTGTGTACAGGAAGACGCTCTTTTAGCATCCCATTGGGAGTTGACACATCTCGGCGTCCTTTTCGACGGATGTGTTGTGTGTTTAGCTTTCATCAAACGTCTTTTCCAAGGGTGTAAAGGTGTTTGTGCGTTGCCCTTGCCCAAGTGTGTCAGCGGGGAGTTGCTACAGACAGCACATCCCTAACTCTTTCAAGGGACCGATGTCTTTAAAACGGAATGGGAACTTTCTGTAAAGCATCCAAAGCTTCTTGTTCGCTCCTGCTTCTTCACTGTCACGGAATCTTTCAGAAGAAGTACGTCAGAAAGATTCCATGTTCCTCTATCCCAGCGGGAGGGAGCTTTTTTACACTCGTCTTTTCCATCAGTTTTGCCTTTCCACTCCGCAATGTCAATCTGAGGTCTTTGCACGGGCATATTTTCGGTGCAAACGGGCAGCTCTGAAGATGGGCCATGGAATCGTTCGTACCTGAGATTCGAGTACCACTCTGGCGCAGAGGAACCAGAAGGTTTCGCAAGAGTCCCGCACGGGTGCCTTCGCGTCGTCGCAAGACAGCTCAGGAAGTTTCCCCCTCGGCCGATCGATCCTTGAAAAAGTTGGCTGAAACGTAGTTGTGCGGTCCTCGTTCGTAATTCGACCTGTGCCCATGCCGTGTCCGGCGAAAACGAGAGGCGTCCTTCGTCACGCGTGACCTGAAGTCCTGCGCTTCGTTCAAGCACGGGACTCCGAACTGGGAAAGAGGAGGGGGGCAGGGGTACCCAACCGATTTCGTCATGCCCCAGAAAGAATGATGTGAGTAAGCATCGCATTATAAGGAAACGTCAGCGGCACATTTTTTCAGATGGAGCGACCTTGCCGTCGCTATGTCTCCCCCCCCCCCTCAAAAAAAAGGAACTCACTTTTATATCACTTTTGTGATCGAAAACGAGCGATTCAGTAGGCGTTCTGAGGACCCGCTGCCTCGTCTGCCTTCACTTCAAGATGGGGGATTCCAGATTGCTTAATCCCTGGAAACCCTTCGGGAGCACCCGACCTTGTTCTGGGTGTTATCTGTGCAGCGCTATCTGCAGCGGGGAAACTTCCGGAATTCTTCGGCACATGACTGGCCGCACGTAGCGGTTTCCTCTGCACCGGTAACTCAGCGGAGGGTTTTTCACCCGGGTGAGCCGGGGCTTTTATTATTAAAATTTTTTACAATAAAAAAATTCTATAATAAAAATTCTTTTTGTTGTCACTGTGTTGTATGTTTTTTTTTAAGGCGGAACACATGTTCCGACTGTCTTGGGGCACTTGTCCTTACCGACCCACAGGCAGGTAAGGTCCTCTACTCGGGCGTAGGGGCGGGAAAAACAAAAAATAAACAAAACAAACAAAAACGCCTCGTGGGGACAATGTTTCTGGGAGGGGAGGAGAGGGAGGGGATCACGGTACGCCGTGAGGAGGCCTCTGCATCCGGTTTCGGATGCGAACAAGTGCCGGCAAATGTTTCTTAAGTCGGCGCCAACGGGAGGCCTTCTCCAAAGAGATGGCTGCCCAGTGGATGGCATTCCGACTGGTGCGGCACCTCCTTGACGCGGTCCACTTGTCCAGGATTCCGCGTAAGCAACAGAGCACTGCTACACACCCGGAGGCTGGCATGACGTCCCGCATCAGGAGGCGACGAAAAATGTTCTTGGGGTCGCCCACCGGTACGCTTAGGGCCGACGAGAGTCGATCCCACATGAGGCGGAGGGCAACACACTCGATGATTAAGTGGGGGAAGGTCTCCCTTTCCCCGCACTCTGTGCAATTGGCATCCACACTCCCCGATGTCCAGCGAGTCCCCAATGGAGCAGAAGCAACGCCGTCTCCTGCCACTGCAGGGGGAGGGTGCCGTTGTCCCAAGATGCCGGGGGTCACTTCACCTCCTCCGGAGGCATGTCGAGCAGCTCGCCCTAGCGCACAAGTCCATTCGGCGAGACACTCGGGGTCACAGCGTCCGCTTGTTCCCGCGACGTCCACGCCGTCATGAGTTTTTTTCTGCCTCCGATGAGGCAGGAGGGTAGCGAATTCCAGAACTTTCTCCGCTGCCACGCGTCCTCCCCCATCCGGTATGCGTGCAGGAAACTCCGAACGGCGGCGCGGTGGTTTCCGGCGCACACACGTGGGTGGATGATTTCTGCAGACGCCCCCCCCCCCCAGCCCTCCCCTTACTTTGTCAGTGCGAAGCTCACAAAGTTTGGAGCAGTTCGGCAGAGGCTGCCCAGCGCGGTCAGCAAGCTGCTTTGAGATTCCCCTCCACTGCTGTCGGTTTCTCGTGGCGGTCCACGCACGAATTTCCAGCCCCAAAAGTGGATGCTGCGTCGGAACTCATCATTGGTGCCACTATTAGTCGATCTAGAAGTATCCAGGTCACCCTGCTTGGGCGAGGCTGGGATCTCCTCCGTTTATCCTCAGTGATTCATCCCCCAGTATGTAGGTTGCCGGTAGTGACCAATCCGGTGCACATCACACCATTCTTTATTACCACTCACGCCACTTTCACGCACCTAAGTGAAAACTGTTCAGTAATGGACACTCCAGCAACGGCCGACGCTGCACTTTGGTTTCACGAGGACACGCCGGGAGATTTGATTTCTTAAAAAGGGAATAATCGTGCGAAAACTTGGGAGACGAGTTGCCGAGGGTAACAAATAGAAGTCGCACGTCACACATAGACGCGCGGGTTGGACCAGTGCGGTACGAAAAGGAGGCGACAGTCGATAAATAAACGATGAGGAGGAAGGAGGGCGGAATTTTTGGGGTGGACCGTTCCTCTGCTACAACCTTTGCAAGATGTGTTCCCCGGTGACATCTTGGGGCAAGCAGGGACACCTCTCTGCAGCTCTCACGAAGGAGGCTGCCAGGATAGCCGCACGCAAACCCAACATTGCCACGAAAGCCCCGCCGCGTGCGAAGAAGCGTCGCAGCAAGTCTTTGGCGGTGTCCTCCGGGTGCTGCTGCAGAGCTGGATCCATCCTTCGCTGCAGTCCCTAGAGGGCACCGCAGTTCCAGCAGCAAGTGCGGTAAGGATTCGACCGCCCCCCAAGGCGGAGCAGTTCGGGGATGCAGTGCCTCCCGGCAACGAGGTGTAGGCCGATCCTCACGCCAGGAACCCCCCCTTCCCCCCCCCCCCCTCCAGTGCAGGGCGAGCACCACCTCGCGCTTCCAGTTGAGGGGGAGCGCGGGAGCACCGAGGCGGCCATACAAAGGGCAGGGACCGCCTTCAGTTCTGCCAAGAGTTCTCCGCACCGAAGAATTCCTTGGCCGGAAACCGTGGAGCGACGGCGTCGGCGCCAGCTGTCGCTCATCCTCCAGGCGTCTTGGAGTTTGCCCACGCCCTCAGCGGTGCAGAACTCCCACCGTGGCGGTTGGCTTCTGTCACTGCTTGTCCTGAGGGCAGACAGCGCTGCAGCATAGGGTGCAACGGATAGTCTGGACCACTTCCTGGAGTCCTGCAGCAGTGCCTCCAAGGGAAGGCTGAGTGGATTCCTCAAAGCACGAAATTCCTGTGCGGTCTCTGGGAAGGTTTCCGCGGTTTCCTTCTGCCAGATGACTTCATGTGACCCGATCATATCGGGTCATACTGGGGTTGGTGGGAGTGACAGCACTGTAGTGAAAAGCAGCAAAACAGGTGAGCTGCAAATGCAAATGCAGAGACAAGGAGGCAGACCTTGCAGAAAGGTCGCAAGAAACGTTCATAGCAATAACCTCTGCGGAGGTATCCATCGGGAGTTTCACTGTTAAAAATGTGTAGTCGCTTTCAGAAACACAGATTTCGCACGTTTATTTTTCTGAAAATTACATAACATCTATTAATTACATGCTCAGAAGTGATACCAATGAAGGATTTTCAGGAGCTTTTGATTTGCAACAAAAAGTCATTGATTCTTCGTCGAATTTTCCGGTTGTGGAGTAAGAATTTTTGAACGGGCGCGAGCTCTCCACTTTGGCGTGGGACCTCAGATCGTTGGGGTCGGCTCGATGACCGGAAGACCTGCAGTCTTAAAGCTGGACGGAGCAACGTTCGTTGAAAGCGGCGGATCGCCGACGTGCCGAGGATTGCCGCCGTCGTGATTTTTCCCCAAGGCGACAGGATGACCAGCTGGTTGTTTGCAGGTTCTTCGGAGTCAGGAACGGGGCACATCCGGAAGGATGGAAACCAAGCAGCCGACGCTCTGCATGCTCTGTGGTTAGTGCGATTACCTAAGCAGGGCTTTCGGCGGGCGTGGCCCCTGTGTGTCGTCTCCGTCGTGAGAACCCTACCCATAACATCGCAGCGAGTCCGGAGGCGCTGAAGCGGCAGAGGAATCATCTGAGGGAGGAGCTCGCGTTCCAGGAGCAGCTGCTGGAAGACAGGCTTCAGGTGCAGCGGCTGGAGCTTCAGCAGAAGCTGTCCCTCGAAGAGAAGCTGTTCGATCCTTTGTATTTCGGAAGAATGCGTTGCTCGCCTTTGATTTGGCTAACGCTCTCGTCTGCTTGGACCTCCAACAGCTACCAACCGCAGCAACTCTTCACTCGAATCACCTATTTCCACTTCCACATGGCCATTACTATTCTCTGTCCTCATATCGCCGTCCTCCTTTGGGATGATTCTCTGAGGTTCGACGTCGCTATGCGATTGATGTTTCCGTGCCTTCTCGACGGGGGGGGGGGGGTCTTCATCACTAGTGATTTCAGGCAGAGTACCGACTGGCAAGCGTGTTCGTTTTCCAAACCTGCTTTAAGCCTTTACAGCCAGATTGAGAAAGAGAACACGCCTTTTTCGCCGGAGCACGGGGTGGGGGTGGGGAGGAACATTCGGTGGCCCACGCACGTCCGTCACCGTCCGGACATGGCGTTTTCCTCTTCCATTGGAGAGCCACTGATAGTTGTGAATCACTCACAATCACCGTTTCATAATAATAATTTTAAAATTCTCATGAATTTTCTACTTTGGCGTTTTCATCGAATTATCACTGATAGCGGCCGGTAATTGTTAATATAAACAGATTAATCACTTGAACCATGTATATATATACGGCACAAGTGATTGATCGGTTTACACTAATGATGCTAATACTGATTGGTTTGATATTACACCTTAACATATATATATGTGGGTTACGGTATATTTCACGGTGTATGTATGTATATATTTGTATATGTATGTTGGGGTATCATCAAACTCGCAGAAAACCCTGCGCTGCACATGGAGCAAAAACAACTTTTCAACTACTCCTTCCCCCGATGATGATGATTTCTCCCCACGGCCTTAATTAAGCATTGCAAACTCGTCACAGCTCCCCTTTGCTCCCATCTTGTGCTGTGGATGGCGACCATGGCGATTATGTACCAATTGTCTAAGAATGAGCGTTGTATATAACGACGTGCTGCAGAATATCAATTGCCGAAAGCTATAAATAGCAGGTTCCTTCCCCCCCCACCACCAAGCATTTCCATTTTACTCGTGAAACCAACGTTTCTCGCGTTTCCATCACCACGAGATGTGTATCCATTACAAAGTCCACAGTATGGCATTTTTCTTTTTTTTTACCTCCAAGCATTTCCCTTCCCGAGGTCCTTCCAAACACCACAGAAAGATGTCAGGCGTGGCACTAAGGCATTAAGGTGCACATCCCATTTTCCTTGGCAACATACGTTACCTCGAGTGTCATGGAGATCGTCGCAGCCCTTCAGTTCCTTCGTTGCGGTCCCTACCTCATCCCGGAGTTGCTGCTGGACCACTCTCTCATGCAGGGGGTGCGACCGCGCCGCGACCTCACGGTGACCTTTGCAAGAAACTCCAGAAACTGCCTGTTGGGTCTTCGAGCGATGAGGAAGGAAACGGCGGCGCAAGTGCGAGGAAGTCGCTTTGCTGCCGCATCCATCGGGGGCGTAGGGCTGCTGCCACCACCCCACAGCCTTCCCGTTCCGCAGACTACGCGAGGCAAGGGCGGAATGAGGAAGAAGACGAATTTTCTTACAGCGCTTCCCCGATCCCCCTTCTGCCTGATACTGAGTCCGGGCCTTGATCCGAGATTTGTGGAACATCCAACCATCGGTGCCCCCGCGTTCCAAGATGCTCCGAAACCGCGACGCGATTCTCAAGGTGAGAGACGCAGCTTCCCAGAAGCAGCACATGGAAGGCACTCGATTTTTCCTTTCTCTTGCTTGCGCCCGCGGTCCCCGATCTCATCGTAAATCTTCCGAGTGATTTTTCATCCGCTACGGGCAGCTGATATCAGCTCGAGCAGCACCCTGCTTCCTTGCTTCCTTCTTTCTGGACTCTTCCGGTGAAAGCCACCGTTCCGTCGGCGCATCAAAAGAATCCCTCTGCGGAGGATCTTCCGTCTCTTTGCAAAGGATCCTCACTCTCCGACACATGCAAGACTCGAGGAATTATGAGGAGGAAGGGGTAAAGTTCTTCCTCATAATTCGAAAAAAACAAGCGTGTACGAGATATTTGATCAGTAGCGTTAGTGGATGCAGCAAAACCTTCGTTTCCGTTTTTCTTCTTCTTCTTCTTTCGAATTTTTGCTTGCACGCCTTCATTCATTCCGCGACACGCTGAAGACCACGTGTTTGCCAGACAAGAACCGCCGAGAGGAAGGGCGTGGTGGAGCGCACAAATTGACCCTTGGCGCCCTCCAGTCTTTCACAAACCGCGAAAGTTGTTCAAGACATTTGGTCATGACTCAGATGTGACCTTCGCGGTCCTGCGTAGCCGACGCGATTCATCAGGCAGAAACGTCGGACAAGAGGGCCCTGAGGGGCCCTGACCGGTTCTGAAAGACCTAATCGGGTTGAAAAAGGAAAATGCAGATTGGGAACCGAGTCCCCCAAGTTTCGCTGCTTGGCAACCGAATCCTTCGGATCCGGTCCATCCCAGCCTCCGCAAAATCCGACAGGGAGCAGCACGCCGGATGCAGAGCTCCTTGCTGCCCGCACACACACATGCACATGCACATGCACGCATACATGGCGCGATCCTGCTTTGCATGTGGAGTGGATAAACACGCCAATTTTCACTGCCGGATAGCCCACACACGTTATCACACGTCGCTACGTAACCTTCCTTTTGGAGCGCAGAAGATGACTCGCCTGCGCTATTTATAGACACCGCTGCTGGCTGGCTGGCTGGCGTCTCTCGGGGCGACAGAGGCGACGCGCGCGGTGGGTGCATTCCCGGAACGCAGGGTTACCCCATTCTGCACGTGTCTGCGTAAATTCACGTGGCTGGGTTTCCGGTTCCCTCTTTGGTTGCCTCTTCGTCCCTCGTTGGTGCGGCTCGCGGTTCGTCAGCACTTTGCGGTCATTTCGATCCGGCACTTTCGTCTTTATCGTCGTTATTATTATGGGTTACTCGTTGCAATATTCGCGTTACTTCAGTGCCTTCCAGAGCGATCAAAGGTCTCGAAGAAGAGACGCACCCTGGGGATGCATTGCACCAATTCCTGACTGTGTGTGTGTGTGTGTGTGTGTTTTTACTTCAAGATACAACACAGTGTGTACGTGTATCAAAGCACGCCATAATCCGAGTAGCATCATCGTTCTATGGTCAGAACTTGTAGATCTCCACATACCAAGGGTTCCTCGACGTGGCATCCCAAGAATTTGAGGATTTTCGTACGGAAGCCTTTTTCCAAGTCGAAATTTTCTGTTCCATCCAGTCCGAGGACTTCAAAACAAACACTCAATTGAAGATCATTCACAAGGCTCCTTTGTTCCGATCACACAAATGAATTCCAATCAGACTTGGCTCGTGACAAGTTCTTGTATCCCCTCTCCTGCCAAAGAGTCCGTGGTTCTGTTTGATGGTCCAGAGACTACAAACGCCAGACGAATTGCCTGGCTTTTTTTTTTTTTTTTTTTGGATTATGTAGCTTTCATCAATTTCTTGCTCTTTTCTCCGATATTCGCGTTGGTTTGCAAAATGATAATATGGGAGTAAGGGATTTTCGTTCATTCATGAAGTTTCCCTTTTTTTTGTTCTTTTTTCCAACTTCTTTTTTTTCCTGATGCGACTGCGCTCGGGTCCTCTTTGGTGGACCGCTTCTCGACACGGTTTCTTGCGGACGAACACTGGAGTATCGCGAAGCGACCTTGGTGTTTCCTTGGTTTCCATGTTTGCTGCACCTCGTGCGAATTTAAAGAGCTTTCTTGGGGGAGTTTGCTACCACTGGAGAATTAGCAACGTCGGACCATCTGCACCTAACTGTCCAGTCAAGAGACAGCAACTTTTGCTTCTTTCGCACGCTGGCGGGCGCTTTCTTCTTCACGAATGACCGATGTGCTGGACACGAGCGGTCAACTAAGACGAATGAAACTCAGTTCCTACTGCATTCTTCTAGTGCCTTTTTAGTTACTCTCCCTCGAACTGCTGATCTTCCAGGTCAACAGGCACGTATTTCTTTCTGGTGGCCGAAGTACTCAAACCGTTGAAGTTTTTCGGCAGCATCGGTCAAACCCTGCGTAGCCGTGGGACACAAGTTCAGAGGTCCTCAGCGACTCCTGCTCAGCATAAACGCTGACGGTGGTCTCCCGCTGATCCCTCTTTCAAGTTCGCTTCAAAAGGCAATCCTCCGGTGCAAGTCTGGATTGTTCTTTTTGGCATTCGACACAAACACGAAGATTTCCGTCCAAGTTTTTTGAAGGCGCATTAAGTTCGTTCGTTTAAAGGAAGCTTCTTTAGAACTTTTTTTTTTTTTTTTGCATTTCATTCATTCTTCTTCTTCGAGAACACGACGTATCCATGTATCTCCCTCGGATTCCATGCGACCATCAGCGAGTGGTGCTTTCATGAGCTTTTTTGTTCCATTTATGCTTTCTTCCAGCGCTGCCCAGTTTTACAGTCGGAGGTGCAGCGGTTCCGGTGCACGGCAAGAAGATTCACGATCTCTCCCCTCAGAGTCCATTCGAGTTTATTACCTAACTCTATTGCGTGTGTGTGTTTTGCTAGAACACGTGCTTTCTTGTATTCGTAAATGAAGACTGACAAATATGAGCTCCATCTGGGAAAAATTTCGTTTTCGTGTCATTCAAGGACAAAACCCGCAAGTCCAAGAGTACTTGCGCGCGAACAGTTAGGGATCAGCACGTCTTTCACGGTGTTATCGTTTCCTTTACGCCTTGAGGACTGGTACGTTTGTAGAGAGGCAGATGCAAGTGGAGTGTACGGTGATCAATCGCCCATGCGTCGCTCTGAAAATGGAGCGAAATGAGAATCTCCGTTGGTTGCAGATAATAACTGATGCATGCCAGCAGCAGTGATCTCTTCTCTTGAGTTCCTGGGTCACATCGGGCTTTCTTGAAGCAATGGAACTTTGTTCGTCAGACAACCGCAAACGCGTTCTCTTTCTTCTTCTTTTCATGTGCATTTCAGGCTCACCCTTCATTTCTGTGTATTCATTTCTGTGTATTCACTGAACCGTGTAGGCAGTGAGTGTGCCCTAGGTGATGCATTCAGTCTCAGCAGCCTCTTGTTCATCGCTTAGAAGATGCTGGCGTCTTTGAAATCAAGAGAGATGGGGGCGATCGACAAAAGGAATTTTAGGTCATTTTTTCAGTTCTAAATAACGAGTAACATACACTCCGGCCTGCTGTGAAACGAAATTTCATGGTTGAGGAGCGAACATTCCCAAATTCACTCCAGGGCTCGTCATTGGCGACAACACTTGCCAAAAACGGCTTGCAGGTCGGAAGGACTCTTCTGGTCTCGTATAAGACACGCCAGTAAATGATGAAACTCGGAAAGTCCCGTCAAATGATTACAGAAGCAGAGCCTGCCATCGTGTACAAGAAAACAGAATTACGTGCAGGGTCGTAATGCCATCATCCCTTTCGACAATCTACTAATGCGTCTGCCTTTAGAATGCATTTCTGACCAAAAACTGGACCAATGGGAGGAAAAAGCTTAGAACCGAGTTTGGTACAGATGCCTCGCCTGGTACGAGGAATCTGCTTCATTCTTCGAACGGTTCCATTCGCGTGTGTGCGTTTTTGAAGAGTTGAGCCGAATTCCGCCGAAACCCCTCCTCTGTCTCTAAGTTTTTTTGTTTTTTTTTTTTGTCAGTGTGCCTCCGAGTTCTCTGGTCCCGAAATGGACACGCCTGGAGGAGGATTTCGGTTCAAGATCCCGAAAGTCAACACGTATAACAAACACACGTTCATTTTTCACAATCTGCAAGGCACATTTCAATCATATGACAATGCATGTTAATATGTTAATAACATATACGTTAACAATTACGTATGTGAAAACAAATTTGGATATCAATGTGTATAATAAACATATGCATTCATTTTTTATGCTTTTTCGTGATTTCGGCGTCCGGGGCTTTGATCGTCAGCGTGAAAGAAGAACGTGAGAGACGTCGCTCGAACACTTCGCCTGCAAATTTGGACACCTTAGAGAGGGCACGCTCTTGGAGAAGCCTCTCATCTTTGGATCTGGCGAATTTGAGCCTGGCTGTTCCCTCCCCGAATCCACGCGGTCGTTCGGTTCCGGAAGGTCCCGAAACGCACCCCAGAGTCGACGAAACGGCAAGCCCCAGGCTTCACTTGGCGCCTGCTTGTTTGGTTCTGCTTAGGGCGATTTCCCTCGAGGAAGTGGACGTGTGCCCGCAGTGCACCTCTCGTGCACAAACTCCTCACACGCCTTCGTGGCCCCCTGTTTTTTTTTTTTTTTTTTCGTCCGTTCCCCTACGAGGCGAGGCTGCGGGATAAACGCCTGCCGAGGAACGTCCTCTGGGGGGAGCCTGTGAGGTCCAGGATCCTCCCCAAAGACTCGGAGGCTCCGCGTCGAGATGCCGGCTTTGGCATCCTCACGCTCGACAGAATCGGGCTACAAGCACAGTTCCGAATGCTGGCGCTCTGTGCCAAACTTGTAGGCTTCCCTGCTCTATGGACCTGCACGCATCATCCTCCGGAGCTGCGTCGGCAGCGAAGGGCTGCTCTCGCTGCTGCCAGGCACCCACTACAAGATTCGGGGATTCGACTTCCCCCCGAGGCAACTCGCCTTCCCTAGTGGAACCCTCAAAGTGGATCTCCTGCCGCCCAACGAACTACAGTGCTTGGCGGAAGGAGACTGTTGAGTCCTGGGCAGCATTCCAGGGAATGCGCCTGGGGGATCTTTGTCCTTGCGACACTTTCTACCACGAGCTTTGGAAGTTTTCACTCGGGTTCGCCGGGACGTTTATTTAAAAATAAAATAAACATTTACAGTTTGTGTGGTTGGATTTCAGGACCAACCACGTCCTTTTTGTATATACCCCGACGTTTTACCGGTTCGCTGACCGGTGAGGTCCATTACGTCAGCAGAGGAGAGGGGTCAAATAAAAAGAAAAAGAATCAAAATAAAAACGGAACAACTTTGGAGTGTCACGGGAAGGGATTATAGCCTTCTGGGAACGGTCCTCTGCATCCTTCGGAGGATTTAGGCAAGGTCTTGCTTTATATAAATGTCCATGTGGGGCCATCTGACTGTTATCCGTAGGGGGCGATGAAAGAAATGGATGGTGTCCCTGTTGTTGGTTCATCCGTTGGCGTCGTTCCACGTTGCCACGATCAGCAGAGTGCTCCAAGGGCTGAGGCTGGCTGCAGGCGTCCCACACAAAGAGGAGCCTCATCACGTCTCTGGCGTTGCCGCCGGGAGTTCCAAGGGTCGCGCCAAAGCGTCCCGAAGGGGCCGGAGGGCAACACAGTCCACTAGGAGGTGCGGGAGGGATTCGCGCTCCCCGCACCTTGCACAGTTCGGATGCACACACACCCGAGTTCATTCATTTCATTATGTGATCAATCCAATTATTCATGCAGTGCTAACCTATTGCCCGCGACGCGGGCAATAGGTTAATACATTTCAGAGACAGCTCTGCATACTTTTTTTAATCCGATGAATCGAATAATGCGATCTTCCCTGACAAAACTCAAAAAAAGGAAAGGAAAGAGAGAAAGAAACGAAATGGAAGCATTTTGGAAATCCAGTTTCCCATTATTCCAGAGATCATATTGTAAGATTCCCACAGATCTGGCTCTCACGACTCAAAACATCGAAAGGCATCGAATCGTCTTCTCTTGTACCGAGTTCTCTTATTTCATCTGCATGCAGAGGTGGGCACGCTCAGGTGATTGTTTTCTTTATGAAAAGGGCATTGTGACCAAGAGCAAAGTTGGCTAGATTCTAGATGGTCAAAAGCTTGCCTGAAGATGACAGTGACAGTGAGTGCCGATGCAAATGATGGATCGGATGGGATAATTATAGAACAAGTTGGACTATTCCTACTCTTCTGTGATACGAAATTGGTGAACGAGAAAAGGAAGGAAGGAAGAAAAACAAAACACCTTAGGTCAGCGGCATTTCCTCTTTGGCCGAAGAAATCCCACGGTTGCGAAATTCTACACGTTTCGATCCGTATGTGAAACGAAAAACGCTACCCAAGTTCGTAATTCATTGTGATCTTGGAAGGAAGGAATAAAGAAAGCAGCATCTCATTGACGGAGATCCATTTAACTCGAAAATCCGAGATCAACTGTGAAATGTGGCATCAGCATGCGACTTGGACTTCTGAGGGAGGTGGCGGCTGATGCGATCGCATGTTTTCTCTGTGCGTTTTCTCCTTTGTCTTAATGTTAGGGCTGGTGAGTGCGTAGGAAATTCCACTTGGCGAAAGGTGGGGTCGGAAATGCAGCTGAACTTCCAGAACATTCCAGCAAAACTGAAGCATTCGATTCCGAGTGATTATTTGCAATGAGTCGGAAGGCTTCAAAGGGTTGGGCATCAGCATCAGTAGTCGATCAGTTTTAGTCGCGCATTTCGGGTCCAATCTCTGACCTGAATATGAATCTTCTACTGTTGCCTACAGCCGTTTCTCAGTGATGAAGCCGGATGCCTTAAAATAAAAAGGAATCCTCTCCTCGCCCAAGTTTTCCCAGTTAAATCGAGTTCCTTTCTTCCCTGTACGTTGGCGCACGTTCCAGTGCTGCAAGACGCTGAGTGATAGCCTCTAATTGCATCAGAATCGGTTGCTCAGGAACTCGAGAATCCGTCTGGATTGCCTTGCATGAACGAGCAAGAGCAATGAGACTCTTCATGGATCGCATACGAGGGAAACCGGCATATAAGAACACCAGTTGTTCTTCGCGGTCATTTTACTTATGCGTGTAGAACTTGGCAGTGGCACGTGCTGGCTCCCCGCTCTGCAAGCCGCCATCTTTCGGTACCTGCTCGACCTGGATCCTGTTTTTGAAACCTTGCAAGTATCTTTTTTCCTTAATTCCAGAAAAGAAAATGTGTGGTCTTTCATCGGAACAGAGGCGCGGCTTCCCATCCTAGCAACTGTCTCTGTCCTGTAATCTTCCTGACACAGCGTTCGCGTAGTCCGCATCCCCTGCTCAAGTAAAGGCACGGGCACTACCATGCGGCTTCATCTGGTCCATCTGTGCCGCTGCGCTGCGCGGTGCCCTAACTTTCGACGCTCGTGGCGTTTCCGACTTTCGGCTCTTCCCTAACCAAATTATCCGATTCTGGGTTGCTTCCCGTTAAACCTGTTACGCGACGCGGCATAATCCTTTCATGAACGGATACACCCAGCGCGGGAACACCACCGAACTGGGATGCAGGATCCTCCGCTGTGCCGGCTTCGAACGTACCCAGCCGAAGAGCCGGCGTTGTCACCCCGTCACGCCGGGGCGCTTACTAAAAAAAACTCGCTCCATTCGTGGTACGAGGCCCCACTACAGCCAATACATCAATGGATCTGCCGGGTCGCCGACAGACCGGCGGACTCACCTCGGCAGCGAAGGGGGGGATGGGAGAAAACAAAAATAAAAATAAAGAAGGAAGAATAAATAAAAATAAATAAGAACACGTTGGAGGGTCGAGAGGATATCGCAGTTCGCTGGAGGGAGTCTGCATCCTTTCCAGGATGCCAGCCAGCTAGGTCCGTTCGTAGGCATCCCAGGTGGGGTCATCCGACCTCTATTCGCAGGAAGCGAGTTGCCAGTACGATGGCCTTCCTGCGTTGGCTTCGCTCCAAGAGGCCGCGGATGCAGCAGAGTGCTGCTAGGACTGCGGCCGGTTGCAGGGCAAAGAGGAGCCGTACGTCCCTGAAGGAAGGGGGGGGGACGCAAACAGGGTCGTTCCGAAACGTTCCCACAGGGACCGGAGGGCAACACAGTCCACTAGCAGGTGCGAGAGGGATTCGCGATCCCCGCACCTGCGACATTAGGGGTTCACGGTCCCCAGCATCCTTGCACACGGGCAGTATCGCGGCCGCTGACGGAGACTGAGGAGCGATTATTGCTAGTTGGGAACTTTCCTCCTGGCGTCCAGAGGTGTCGGCGCGCGTTCCAGTGGCTGGAAATCCCAGGGCAACAACAGAAGGGCCGACTGCTGCCACTTTAGGGGGAGGGAAGAGCTGGCGAAGGAGCGACGCGGTGCGTCTCCTCCCTCCGGCGCGAGCCGAAGAGTTCATAACCGCTGCGTTTTGGTTGCGCAGACACCTCGCGCTTGCGCGAGCGCCGCGTTCATTGAATCGGGAGCGCGGCAGATGCCGTCGCAGGTGGCCGGCCGTCTCGCGAGCGGGTCGGCCAGGTTCCGGTCCACCCCGTCGGGCAACCCGGCACGGTCCGTCATCACGGGGTCGCGTCCTGACCTGCGCGCTCGCGCGCGATGTTCCATCGGTGTTTTACTGACACCCAGGTGCTGACGGCATGCTGCAGTCCTTGTCTTCAGGTTCTCGGATGACGTACTACACTAATCTCACGACGCCTTTCGGGGATGCTGGAAGCCGCAGATCGCGCATCCCCGGTGTTGTCGTTATGGTCGGGAGGCTGCAGAAACGAAGGAAATTCCCGTTTGTGGGGAGGCTGGCCAGAATGGTTTTTCACCCGGGTGCACCGGGGCGTTTATTAGAAAACTATCCGAGACCAAAGTTCCCAGACGATGGGTACAGAAGATCGAAGGGAGGGCTCCCCGATACGCAGGTCGGTAAAACCAAAAGTCCGGAATGGGAGGGGAACACAAATAAATATATTAAAAAAATATAAATAAAGATATGAGGGGTTGGGGACGGGGGGTCTTTGGCTTCGACCGTTCCTTCCTTTCAGAACCGGCGCTGGATGCCGGAGATCTTCCGCACGTCTTCTGGAAGATGAGGCTATCTGGCAGCCGTCGTCATGTTGTCATTGGCGATTGCGGTGGCCTCTCGAGGGATCACCTGCGTCTCCAACTGACGGCGGGCCGTGACGATGGTACAGATGCAACAGATCGTTGCGATTGCCGCACCTAACGACAGGCCACCTGGCGTGAAGAAGGGGCGCACAGAAGTCCTTGCGGTGTCCTCCTAGCGCAGGAGAGCTGAAGCCAGCCTCCGCCACAGTCCTTGGAGGACACCTCAGTCGAAGAGCAGGTGCGGGAGCGTTTCCGCTGCTGCTCACCTTCCACAGTTTGAAGGCGCAACTCCCCCGGAAACAATGTCCGCGCGCTGGTCGCAATGGAAGCTCCAATGCACCAGCAAAAGCACATCTTGTTTCCAAAGCAGAGGGGACACTGAAGTGTCCACGAACGAGGGAGGGACCAGAAGTTCTTCGGGGGGCACACTCCAGAGTTCTCTCCACCGAAGGAGTCCCTTCGGAATGTTGCGAGGCGTGGCGGCGTCTGCCAGCTCGCTAGTCCTCCAGGTGCTCATGGGTCGGGTTGCTCCTGCGATCATGCAGGCGACCTCCCACCTCGCCGGTAGACAACTGTCCTCTCTTGCCCTTAGGGCAGACAGCGCTACGGCGAGGGGAGTGGAGGCCAGGCTGGTCCACTTGCTCCGGTCTCGCACCACATCCACCACATCCAACATCGGGGGAAAGGTGCACGCCACGAAGTTCAGTAAGGGGCCCTTCCTGATCCTTGCCCAGGACGACAACGCTTCCTGCCGCCAGTCGGCAGCAGGAGATGCAAGACTGGGCTTTCAGGTCCTGTTAAGCTGCCTCAGGTGTTAAGCTGGCCAGAGTGGTGATGGTGGTGATGTGCCGGAATCGGGTTATTCGCAAGTTCTTTCTGCTCTGCTTTGTTTATCCTTGAAAGGAACCTCGGATCCTGTGTGTCACAGCCAACCGTTTCCAAGGCGTGGAGCTGGGAAACGCGGCCACGAAGGCCTGATGGATCTCGGCTGGAAAGGAAAATCCCTGCCACTGTTTTGCCTGCTGGGCGTTTCGTGTGGGTATGTCGTGGCTGACGTTGGCACGGATGTGGTGCTTCTAAGTAGAAAGACGCTCGAAACACGCGTGGTTACCGAGGGGACGGGTTTCCTCCAAGAGTAGATTTCCACGGGGTGACACATTTCGCGTTCCCATTCAAGGAACTGCTGCAAGGTGAGCACTTCAATTTCATCCCAGCGTTCAGATACCGGGCGTGGTCGAACACGTTGAAAAACGTGGAGTCTACCGGCGTTCTGCGGTCGAGTGTTTCGGTAGGCGTCACCCCCTTTTTGATGACTTTGAGTTTGTTTGCCTTTTCCTTCAAAAACATGTGCACAGAGTCTGGTCAAGGTTAGAGAGGGGAACTCCAGCCAGCATTGGAACCCAATCCATTTTAACTGCATTGAAAACATCAGTGCACAAAGTCGTGCTCGGTTGATAGCGTTTTTATATGGTTTATGTGTTGGTGTGTGCTGGAAAGTGTATTTGTGTGTCTCCAAACCACTCATGGTGTTTTATATTATTGATGCATTTTGGGAGGGGGGGGGGGGTTGCAGGTTTTCATGTGCCAATTTCCATGTGTCTTTCAGGATGTGGTTATTTTTGATTCTTGCAGTTATCAGAAGTGAAGCTATGGTGGACAAGGTATGAAGATTGAGAAAAGCAATTATGTATCTTCATTTCAAGGTGCTGCATTCGGTAGCTGTTGTCTTAACCAGCAGATATGCAGGTAATCTTGCATGTCTTTCTAAATCAAGTTTGGAATGAATTGATTTTTCGAATTCTATTTTAGTGTCATAATGTTTTTGTTGTCATATTTTGGTATTCAAGGACATTTATTGGATTCATTCTTTCTTGTGATCATTATTGGTGGCATGACCGTTTTGCTGATACTAATTTATTGTTATTCTAATCAACAGTTTAGAGAAAAAAGTAAGTAGTTGGATTTTGTTGTTGTTGTTGTTGTTGTTTTGACTATTTGCCTTAAGCTAACAATTGTTGTTGTGGACATTTATGAAAAAAGAGTGGGTGAAAGTCTGGCAATGGAAATTTGACACTGGATGAAAGCACATGTTGGAACTTTATTTGAATTTGTCTGCATCCAGTTTTGCACTTTTGTTTCTTCCTTTTTTCAATATAAACCTGTTTGTGTGTTTAGGTTCAATAAATATGTGTACAGCACTAATATGTGTTGGCTATGGATTTGGAATATCTCCCATTATAAAAACTTTAACAGATACGATAAGTACAGATACAATTTATGCCATGGTGATCATAGCCTTTTTTCTGCACCTGCTTGTTCACAATTATGGTATTGAAGCCACAATGTGAGGCACCTGAAAATCGCAATTCAATCAATTTCTTCAATTTAGAGTATCCAGTGAACTGTCTTTGAATGCTGCAATATTCAGCAGTGTTTGCCTCTCATCTAGGTTGGAAGCCCATCTTGACGTATTCTGTTTGCTGACGTTGGGACTGACTCTGTTTGCTTTGTTGCCTGCCATCAGAAACTATTTGTTGGTGAGCATACATTGTGATGTGCATGCTGACTGTGATGTTTGAGAGTGAAAGAGTTTAAAAAGTTCCAAGGCATGCATGTCTGCAAATAGGTATTGGTGCTGCAGAAACAGCAAAGGGTTCTAGGCTGCATGTAGATTGTATGTGTCCAGCTATTGCATGCCAAGCACTTTTGAAGCAAACTTGCAAACAGCATGTTGCACTCAGTGTATGGCTGCCATTGCTCTGGACTGAGTGCTCCAAAACTTGGGAGCAACTATTCATGGGGCAATCTCCCCAAGTATTAAGAGTGTTGAGTGCACCATTGTTTTTGATTTCCAGCTCAATAGTTATGCCAAAACCTTGGTCACCCTTACACTAGTCTACGATGTTTTCATTGTCGTGTTGCTGTATTTTGTGTCCCGTGTCTACATGACACTCATGGTTTTGACCTTTGTGATCATTAATGTGGTGTTGCCATGGATATTCGTGCATTGGCAGTGCCACAAGAGGTAGGCTTCTGAACTCACGAGATGCCCATCTCACCGTGTGTGTGTTCTTCCCCCCCTTTTTTTTTTCCCACCAGGAACATTTATGGACCTTGGGATGAGGCCACAATCAACAATGAACGAACAATTGTGAGAAGTGTTTATTAGTTTTATCAAATTGACGTACTATCACTATTGATGTGTTTATTTGAAAGAGTAACATGGAACCTGCAATGAAAACAATGTAAAGCTGAACAATAAAAACAGAGACATCCGAAAATGAAGTTCTTAAATCCACGAGTAGCTTGTTCTGTCTGAAGGGATGGATGGCACATCGTACACATATCAGTTGGTGTATATTAAAAGGAACTGCTTGAAATAAAACATTTCTTGGGATTAAACAAGAGAAGGAGAAAAAGTGGCGTTCTATGGTTTAGAACAGTACTTTCCGTGGCTGGAAATGTTGGCGAGATTAGCAACGAGTGGTGAACTCGCCGCCTACCTGTGGTGACATCATTCGAGGTGCTGAGCTCCCGCGTTGCTTAGCTCGGGCTTTCGACAAGGTGTTTTCCGCGACGTCTGCTCTTTCTTCCGCTTCTTCGAGTTCTTGCTGGGCTTTTCGGTATTTGGCCAAATTCAGGGCTGCGATCTCTTCGGCTTCCTCGATCTGCCTTTTGTAGGTCTTGATCTTTTGCTGTAGTTTGTCAACGAGGTCCTGCATGCGCTCGTGGTTCTTCCTGTCTTCTTCAGACTGAAATACGACAGCGGCGTTATTATGTTGCCTGAGTTACTGTCCGGGCCCCTTCGCCGTGCCGCGCCGCACCCCTTCGGGGTTTCCAGAGGAACGCATACCTGGAACAAGAGCTCTTTGATCCGTCTGTCTGATTTGCGCAAGTTCTTCTGCGCTTCCGCATGTCTGCGTTGTTCCCCGTCCAGTTCCTGGTCCAGCTCGCGGACCTTTTGCTCCAGTTTCTGGATGATCTTCTTCCCTCCTTTGAGTGCGTTGTTTTCGGCCTCGTCCAGGCGCACTTGCAGCTCCTTCATCTGGGCTTCGAAGGCCTTTCTGAGCTTCTCTTGCTGCTGCGCGTGCTCCTGTTCCGCTCTCAGTTCGTCTGCCAGCCTGGCCGCGTCGACCATAGCCTTCTTGGCCTTCTCTTCGCTGTTCTTGGCTTCGTTGAGCATTTCGTCCAGATCCGCCTGAGGGCGGGTCGCCTGGAAATTTGAGATCGGTTGACCGGCATGCACTCACGTGTAGCGTTTGCAGCTCGGACTCGAGCTTTCTCTTGACGACTGCGGCGGACGAGTACTGAGCCTGAAGATCTGCCACTGCGGCATGTGCGTCCGCGATTTCCTGTTCTGCCTGGCGTCTCGCGCGGTCCGCTTGCTCCAGCAGGGTCCTGCTTTCCTCGAGCTCTCCGCTCAGGGCGTTGGCGCGCCTCTCAGACATGCCGATCTGCTCCCTCAGATCATCCCTGTTCCTCTGCTCTTCCTCGAGTGCCTGTTGGAGCTCCTTAATGTTGATCTGGTACTTTTTGAGGTTCTTTTGCGCCTCGGCGTTGGCCTGAGGATTCGACCGTCCGGACGTGGGGAAACGAGAGATTCCGGGAAAAATCCCACCTTATTCGCGTGGTCCAGCGCTATTTCCAGCTCGTTGATGTCAGCTTCCAACTTCTTCTTCAGCCGGAGGGCTTCGGCTTTTCCCTTTGCTTCAGCTTCCAGGCTTGCCTGCATGGAGTCGATCGCTCTCTGGTGATTTTTCCTGGAAAAAAAAAAAAAAAAGCAGTGCATGCGATAGGAACCGCTCTCGAATCGAGTCTTCCGAGCAAGAAACATCTGGCTAAGGGAGGGGGTGGGGACGGTGGACTGCAACGCACCTCGTGTTTTCGAACTCTTCCTCTTTTTCCTGGATCCTCCTGTCAATCTCCTGGCGCACTTGCGACAGCTCCAGCTGCGCTCTGAGCACCTTGTTCTCCTCTTGCTCGAGTGCTGCCTCCGCCTCCTCCAGAGCGGCTTGCAGTTCCTCCTTTTCGACTTCCAGCCGCTTCCTCGCCTTTTCGATCTCGTGGATGTTGCGTCCGCCCTCCCCGATCTGGTCCATCAGGTCCTTGATTTCCTCCGCAAGGTTCTTGTTTTCTCTTCGGATGGCCTCCGTCTGCTCTTGCGCCTCTTCGTAAGCCGACTTGATGCGGTACAGCTCAGTGGAGTAGTTGCGGCATTCCTTCTGGCTGGCATCGAGCTCGGCGGTCAGGTCGTCCACCTTCATCTTCCACTCGCTGATGATCTTGTCGAAGTTCTTCTGCTTCTTCTCCATCTGGGCGGCGAGGGCGTTGGTACGCTCGATCTCCATCTGGTAGTCCTCGATCTCGCCGGCCAGCTTCGATTTGGACTTCTCTAGGCTGACGCACTTCTGGTTGAGGGCTTCGATGGTCTCCTCGGCTTCCAGCAGGCGGGCTTGCAGCTTGCGCCTGGAAAAGACATCCGGTAGACTCCTCCCCCGCGAAAGATCCCCCATACGTACTTGGCGTCCTCCAGCTCTTCTGCTCTCGCCAGGCCGTCAGACTCGTACTTGGACCTCCACATCTGACACTCGGCGTTGACTTTTGACAGCTGACGCTGGAGGTCCGCCTTGCCCTCCGACTCCTCTTCCAGCTGCTCCCGGATGCTGTCGATGTCGTGCTCGAGGTTCCGGAACTTTCCGAATAGCGTTGCCCGCTCCTGAAAGACCGAGGGCGAACGTCGCAGAGCGGGCGAGTGGAAGAGGCGACAGCGCCCCTCTCCTCACCCTCGACTCCTCGTCCAGCATCCTCTTCGTGTCCTCCAGCTGCGTGGTGAGCGACACCTTCAGCTTGTTCATCTGGCCGAGGGCCGACTCGGCGTCCTCGAGCTGCCGGAGGAGATCGCTGTTCTCGATGGCCAGCTTCTTCTTGGAGGCGTCGAAGTCGTTCAACGAGCGGGTGGTCTCGTCCAGCTTCATCTGGAGGTCGTTGACCTGCTGCTGCAGCTGCTTGTTGATCTTCTCCATCGCGGCCTGGGGACGCAGGGAGTACGTGACTGACAAGCTCGGAGGCACCCTCCCCCCCGTCTCTCTCTCCCCGGAAGGAGGGGGAGGGAGGAACAAACCAACGATCCTTTGCGTTCCTTCCCCCGCCCTCCTTCCCTCTCTTTCCTTCCACGCGAGGCGACCCACCTTGTCGCTGGACAGGTGGTCCATCGCCGCGCGACAGTCGTTGAGTTCGGCGAGCAGCTGCTGCTGGTCCTTCTCGCCCCTGGAAGAGACGCCGCCGTTATTGGCGTCCCTTGCGGCTCTCGGACCCTTCCCCCCGCCGATGCCGCCGCCGCGGGCGTACTTGGCCTTCAGCTTGCTAAGCTGGTCGATCTGCTCGCCCATCTCGGCGACGGCGTCGTTGTGCTTCTTGCGCAGGGTGGCCAGCATGGCCTCGTGCTGGATGGCACCTTCCTCCAGATCCCTGCGCAGTTTGGCCAGCTCCGCTTCGCGCTTCTTGTTGAGCTCCACCTGAGCCGCCGTGGCGCCGCCGGCCTCCTCCAGGCGGTCGCCCAGCTCCTCCAGCTCGCGTGCCAGCTCCGACCGCTGCTTCTCCGCCTTGGCCCGCGCCTGACGCTCCGCCTCCACCTCTTCCTCTAGCTCCTCGATCCGCGTCTGCGGGGGAGGAAGGGAAGGAAGGAAGTGAGTCTCTCCTCCTCCTCCTCCGGCTCCACCCCTCTCCCGACCTGCAGCTCCTTAATCTGCTTCTGCAGCCGGGACACGAGGGACTGCTCGTCCTCTAGCTTGGCGGACAAGGCAGACACCTCCTTGTCCTTCCGCTGGATGGTCTGCTCCAGCTCCTTCTTGTTCCTCTCCAGGTCCGAGACGGCCTCCTGGGTCAGCTTCAGGTCGCCCTCGATCTTCCGCTTGTTCTTCTCGACATCCACCCTGCGGAAACCGATCTGCGCGCTCGCGGGGGCGAGGACGCCTCTCCCGCCCTCCCCACCTCAGCTTCTTCTCCCTCTCCAGCGTGTCCTCCAGCTCGTCCAGGGTCTGCTCCAGCTTCGCCTTGACCTTGTTCAGGTGATTGACTTTGTCCTCTACGGTCTGCAGGTCCTCCGACGTCTTCTGATTCATCTCCTGGAGGTTCTTCTTCTCCTTGTTGAGCTTGTTGATGAGCTCGTCCTGGTGGGCGATCTCGTCGTTGAGGTTCCTGATTTGGTGGTCCTTGGTGGACTTCTCCTGGTCTCCCTGGAAAGGGACGGTGGGGAAGTCGTCGTCCCCGCCGACGGGAGAAAGACTCGCTGACACCCACCTTCGAGACCTGCAGCTCCAGGTCCTCGATATCCTTCCGCAGGCCGGACATCTCCTGCTCCAGCTTCTTCTTCTGCTGGAACAGCTGGTTCCGCGCGTCCTCCTCTTGCTGCAGCCTCTCGTTCGCATCCTTGGGGAGGAGGAGGAGGGAATGGGAGCCGCCGGGGAAGCGCGCGCGTGCTGGGTGTCAGTATCTCCTCCCTCCCTCCCCCGCATCCTCTTCCCCCAGTCCCTCCCGGATCCTACCGCCAGCTGGTTTTCCATGTCCGTCTTCTGTGCCATCAGCTTGTTCTGCTTGTCCACGTAGTCCCCGAGGGTGTTCTTCTCACTGTCCAGCTTCTTGGTCAGGTCATTCTTCTCGGACGACAGCTTCTGGTTGGCCTCCTCTAGCTGCTTGCGCATCTTCTCCTCCTTCTCGTACAGCTCCTGGAACTTGTTCGCCTTCTCCTCGAGGGCCTGGAAGGAGGTGCATGGAATTTGGCTCCCTCTTCCCCCCGCTGCTCGTGGGGTCGGCCGGCCCCGAGGCCGCACCTTCATTTCGTCCTCGAGGCGGGTGACGTTGAGCATCGGCTTCACTTTGATCCACATCCTCCACCACGGCCACGTCCTCAGCTGCATGTACTTGCGCAGATTGCGCTGAACCACTTGCAGGGCGATCCTGCCGGAAGAAAGAGGGTAAGATGGGGGGGGGGCGGCAGGCCGTCGCCGCCTACCTCTGGTCCTTGAGCTTCTGGAACTCCTTCTTTGTGAGGTAGCTCCTGCACCAGGCCTGCAGCCAGGTGAGGATCTTGGAGACCTTTTCGTCGCGCAGCTCTTCCAGATGTCCCAGGACGCCGGCGCGGAAGAAAACCTGCCGCGATAGAGCGCGAGGTCAGACTTCCCTCCGGGAAGAGGGGGGGTAAGGAGGAGGAAACCCGGGGGTCTCCATCCACGATGCGAAGAGGGGGAAGACCACTCAGGCGGGTGCGAGCAGCTTCACGGGTTTGTCCATCATCGGCTGCTGGTCGAGTCGTCGCCGAGATCATGCAGCAACATCCCAGGCACGGTAGCATGTCGGGTTAGGGAAGGTCACTCTGCTAGCAAGCGCACCAGGGCGAGCATTCGCGTCATGCAGCAGAAGGGCTATGGCTTGCGGCAGGCGAGGAGGAGGGGAGGCAGAGGCAAAAAAGGGGGAGGAGATGGGTAGGAGGAGGCGGAGCAAAAAACTCGTGCACATACGTGGAGCATGCAGATCACTTCGGTGTCAGCAACAGCACCCCAAGCCTGAGGTCTGATGGCAGGAATCCGAGGCGTTAGCGAAAGGGGGAAGCTCAAAGCTCGCTCAGCCGGCGCCGGGACATTCACGTGGAGAAGATCCGACGGCAAGACGACGGATGCTCTTTGGATCCGGAACAGATGGCGTTGTTATTGTCCCGGCAGAGAGCTCCGCGGCATGGAAGGAGGGAGGCACGCGAAGCTGCAACGTGGGGAGGCGGCGCTGAGGCCGTCAAGCATCTTCAAGCAGAGAAGAGAGCACACTCTTGCACAGGGCAGTTAGCTGCTGCCCCTCCCCCAACCAGCCCCTCGGAGCGGTCCCTGTGCAGCCGTTCCTGAACGATGAAGAGACAAACCTTGTGATCGCTGCGGGCACCTGGAACGCTGAGACGTTCCGGCAGGGAGAGAGGGCACGCTCCGGCATTCTTGGGCCGCAGACCCAGAATGTCGCGGGCCGTCCTTTTAAACCGCGACCGGTAATCGAAAGCAAAAAAAGAAAAATAAAAGGGAAAAGGCCAGAAGCGATCGCCGTTTTTCCTCGCACGTTTCGGGAAAAACGGCGTCCCGCTCTCTCGACAAAAACAAACAAACGAATAGACAGACAGACAGACGTGCCTTTGTGTGACCCATTCTATATTTGTCAGGGTCCAGCTGCAGCTCCTCCAAGCACAGCGACGTAGCCTTTTTATCATCGTCAACAGCTTTCATTTTCTTGGCTTCAAGAATCATATAGCTTGAAGTACAGAAAGATTATTGCATGCAGACAACAGGTCAGCAGGCGGTCAATCCCCCAAAACACGACAGCTCGAGAGACAGGAAGTTTCGGAGATCTTTTTCCCAGCAGTTTTCGGAAAGGAAGGCGGGGAAAAAGATGCTCTCTTCGCGCACCCCAGACAACATGCCCTGCGGTCTACACCGGGCCGCGACCTAGGCTTCCCCAGGCTGCTTGCAGGCAGCAGCTTCTGACTCTGCAGATCTCCACTCCCCGCAGCGGGGTTGCTTTCGTTCCATTTCGTTTCTTAAAGCGCTTCGAGCACCCTGCGTTTCCTTCGGGGAGCAACAAAACGCTGGCGCGCTCTCTAACATGGCGGTATGGGAGAGAACGCTCCTCGGAAAGGGTAAGGGAGCACCGCGAACGGTTGTCCTGACGCATTGACCTGTGGTGCATACCTCCGGGGGCGTAGAGGCGTCTGCTGGCTCTGCCCTGCGCAGCGGTGGATGCCCGTCCGTTCACAACTTGGGGAGAGCCCGGTGCCACACGGTGCCGTCCACCTTTGAGAGGGGATAAGCAGTGCAAGGGGGACCCAGTATGCCCGCGGAATGCGTCCGCGCTAACCCATGCCCGATGAGTGCTCGCGATCCCCGAGGCAAGGCATTCGATCTAAGTGGTCCAACGGCGGCAGCAACAAGGAAGGCAATCTGCGAGGCGCCCGTCCTCAAAGCTCGAAAGTGAAGCGCTGCGGAACTTCCGCGTGTCGCTGGGGCACGACCGTCCCTTTGGTCCTTCGTACGACGACGTCTGTTCCGGCACTTCGCGTGCTGTTGCTTCTCAAAAGAATCTCCAAACGGTAAGGTCAGACTCAAAACTTGGCTCACAGGACCTAAAGTGAATGGGAAAAGTGTTTCCAGCGACATGGAAACCGCATCCTCCGGAACCTAACGGCGACTCCGGCAAGCTTTCCAACATTGAGGGTCGTCTTTTGGTTACCGGGCGCGCAGGAGCAGCAGTAGTGCCGTGTTGAGGAGCGCACGTCTGGGTTTTTCAGCCAAATGCTTCCCCTTTACCGCGCATATACGCCAGTGGAATCCAAACGCGCGATCGATTTTCGGTGGATTGAAGACCCCCCAGGCACAAGCAAAAAAAAATAAAAAGAAGAAAGAAGAAGACGCCGTCTCGGCTCCCGAAACTTGCGGATTCGGCAGCTTCTCAACCACCCAGCCCCCCCTCTCTTTACTTTCAAATCACAACGAGCGGACTGCTGCCCTTCCTCCAGAGCGCGAGGTTGGTCCCGAGGCGGTTCGATTCAGCTGCCCCCCTCCCGGATCGTGAGCAGCCCGCGTTCTGCTCCTCCAATCACGCAAACGCTAATCAGCAGTAGCTCAAGTCCAGTTCTGGGTACTAATGAATAAACCACCGATTAATCACTTGGTTGCTAGTTGAGAAGTCTCGATCGGCGCCGCTTTCAGGCAACACCATTACGAATTGCTAGGAGACAGTTGCCAAGAGCGTTTTTTTGTGCTTCTTTTTTTCCCCTCTCTCACGCGCGCAGTGATTCACTTTTCGGAGAACGGCATCAGAGCAACTGGACTGCAGAGGTGGAACAGTTTTCAGCGCGTTTTCAATTGGCAGCACCGTGAAAGCAAAGAAGATCCGTTTTCCGGGATGCACAAGAGATGGTGTGCAGAAACGCGAGCAGCTAACGCCGCTCAGAACGATCGCAGCCCGTCGAGGGTTCCGTGATGAAAAAGAAAGGCGCGCTCCCCCGGATATATCTCACGAGTGTGCCCCCACATCAGCAAACCCAGGAAAAATCTCCGGGAAACGCAGCGTCCTCTCATTCTTGTTTACCGTTCGAGTTGCTTAGAGAAGAGATTTGGGGGGGGAGGACGCCGTGCGCTCAGTCAACCACGTCTTTCGAAGAGACTCTGTTCCAAGACCCCTGAGCCTCAGGGGACCGGACCTGAGGATCGAGAGAGATCTCAGGTTGCGGGCTTGACTGTTAGTAGGGGATGGGAATGACTGGGGGAAGGGGGGAAGAAAAAAAAAAAAAAAAACGTGAAGTTTGGGAAGCAAACAACAACACAAACAGCCCAACGTCTCTCGGGCAACGGTGCACTCAACATTTCGGGTAGTGTTTTTCAAAATAGGGACTGCATGCAGCAACCAGGTCAAATCGATCAAGGCATGCATTTCTTGGAGTGAAGATTTCTATCAACATGCCTTGGTGTGACCTAATCTATATTTATCTGGATCGAGTTGGATGGCTTCGAAACAAGCGGCTGCCGCTTTCTTTTCTTCGGACTGAGACTTCATCTCGTTTGCAGCTAATATGAGATATCTTTGGATAAAGAAAAAGGTCGAGATGAAACATGGAAGTCCAGTGGGGAATGCGTGATTCAAGAAACAAACACAATTTCTTGCATTGTTGCTTAGCAACAGATGCCCCTGCGCAACGCAGCTCATGGTTTCGGCAGTTCACAGGAAAGAAAATACATGAACAAAGGAGGCCGTTTCGCAGCTTAGCAACGGGCGATTAGTTACCGGTGCTTGAATTCATGGTAAACCATCCTGTTGGGAAATCCCTTCCGGCAGATCCTGATGCCTTCCAACACGCCGTTGCAAGTCAGCTGGTGCATCACCAAGTTGGAATCGATGACACCTTGAAGGAGAAATTTTTTTTTTTTGTAAGAATTCGGAATTCGCTCTCAAGGACTCTCATCCATCTGTTCTCTCTCACTCTTTTTATTTTTTTTTTTTTTTCTCTCTCCTATGCGCCAGCACGTTCCATCAACCGCCGACACACACAGACAACAGGTGTGTTGGCGGGAGCGGAACGTCTTCATCGGAAGATGAACTCAAAGCACGAGTGCATCTTTAAGGCGTTGCTATGCAGGTTTCCACCTCGATTTTCGAGGATTAGGTGATTGGCGGGGTAAAAGGCTAGGTCACACGGAAGTTTCAGAGAGCACACAGAAAGTGGTCAGCTCGTCACAGCGATCGTCTTACCTGCTTGTTTTAATTCGTTAGGGATAATGCATCGCACGAAATGAGGAGATGTGCTTCTCAAGGTTGTCATCAGGTTGTTCAATTGTTCCTGTCCAGGGGAACAATAAATTTCAGCTACACTCAACAGGTTATCAAAAACAAAAATCGGGAGGGTGTATTGGAGAGAGAAGGCATGCAGGCTGCAACGATTGGAGGAATCACACATGTCAAAGGGGACAACATTTCGTGCTTTTTCGAACATCTCAAATGGGCTTGGTGGCGCTTACTGAGAAAACACATAAGGAAAGTGAAAGAAAAAGACACCGTCACGTGTAGGATGGCGGGTGTTATCGATCAAAAGAAAAGGCATTGGTTTCTCGTGATCGTTCTACAAAAACATACATGGAACAGCTGACTTTTGATCTACACGGCTCCAAGGATTCCCGATAACCTACCGGGGGTCTTAATTTCATTAGGGATGATGCAGCGGATGAAGTGAGGCGAAGTGCTATGAAGCGTGGTCATCAGTTTGTTCAGCTGCTCCTGTTGCATGGAATATAAACATTTGTATCACAGGAATGTGGAGGCAAAACAACAGCAGAAAAGAAAGACATTTTGAAGGAGCTTCTTTTCTGGTTCCTGGTCCTGGCTCAGAAACAAAAGCGTCTCACGTGCCAAAGTCTCATGTGCACCCCCGGGTGGCGTGGAACCGTGTTAAAGAGCTTCATGAGCCCCTAGGCGAACGGTACCTGAGTACTTAGCGAAACCAACAGAAGTCTCGAAAGTATACCACAAGAAAGAAACCGCTTTTCCTTCTTTCCTCCTGCCTCCAGTCCTAGAGGAGAAGATCATATCTGGGTCTTTTGCAAAAACATCCCGAGTGCTGTTCAGGAACCATTCGACGCCGTCGAGAATTCTGCAGCGCGCTGTTCCAGAAAAGAGAAGGCAGAGTGGAGGTCCAATCCAAGAAGGCACAGAGAGGAAAGACAGCACGCGTTCAGATGCACCACACGTCGCCGATAGAAACCCGCACCCCTCCATCATCTTCGAAGCTCCAGAGCTCGTCTCTTGATGGATCTGATAGAGCAGAAGATCCTTGGCGCAAGAGCCGAAAGCCCGGGCGGGAAGTGTCCCTCGAGATCTTACTTCACTCTCCTCGCTACCGAAACCAGAGGCAAGAATTGAACGCCGCGGGAGTGGTAGCGGGAGATGCATAGTGAAAGAGACCGGTCGTCCTCAAAGGGAACGATTACCCTTTCCGCTCCCGCCCCACTGCAGGGAGCGACAGGGAACGTGCGAACGAAGGAAGTCGAGTGGGCATCTTGAGAGAGGATAGCAACAACACATGGTCGTTCACGAAACAGTAGGAAGACCCTTTCTTTGTCTTTTCGTCCAATGCCATCGCAGCCTGCTACATCGGAAGCACAGAAATTCATGAATTCTCATAGAAGCAGCATTTTCTGTGGAAATCGAAATCTTTTGAGAAGAGTGGCGAAGGACGGGAAAACTGGGTGGAAGGCGGGGAGCACTTACCCGATACAGCGCTGACACGGTCTGGAAGGCGGAACCTTTCTGGCGCTTGCCACCTTGGGGAGAAGAAAGAGAATCAGATGAGCCGGGTGCGTTCGAGGTCGCCGCAGCGCGAGCGGAAAGCACGCGCGTTTCGACGACGGACGCGGGAGAAAGCGAGCTGAGGTGGAGGTCTGCGGAACTCGACAACGCACCTTTGGCCTCCGCCGCTGGACCGCTTTGCCCAGGATGGTCGGCGAAGATCTCCACCAGCAGTTTGTTCTGACCTTTCTTGAACTGATCCACGACCGTGTCGTTCAGAGGGTCCTTGTTCTTTTCCAGCCAGCCAATCAAGTTGTAAGGAACCTGGGTCGAAAACACGCATGCAGAGTTCCGCGCTCGTTCCGGTTTCGAACACGGAAGTGTCGACCCCCACGCGACCAACTTACCGTTCCAGCGTAGTGCACGATCGCGAACTGCGCTTCGGACTGACCAGGCTTCGGAGGTTTTGGCTTGATGAAGTTTGGCGATTTCCCTAAGTGGTTCGTTTTCAGCTTATCCTCGAAAGTCTTGTCGGTGGCTTTCGGGAACATGGACTCCTCCTCCAGGATCGACAGGATTCCCATGGGCTAAAAGTAAGTGGATGGCTTGCTTGCGAGCGAGGGAGAAAGGAGAGGGGGGGAGATGTGTCGAGCGGTCTCCCGCGCGGTTGTCCGCCTCAGGGGTCCTCCCCGCTTTGCGACGAAGGTCGCACACTTGCGACCATCGCGACTCGAACTCGGGCAGGCATCGTTCCGAATTGATGGCGCCGTTTCGTGAAGAACCCAAACCTGGGCTTTCGATCGCTGTCTATGAACCGCTCGGGGTCTCGTCAAGTGGGAGAGAGAACACGGAAGAGAGCGAATGCTTCGCTCTCGGCCGTTTCGAGGATGATCGGGAACAAGTGTTCCTTTGTCTTGAGCACCGTGGTTCTGTGCCGCGCAACTCTTTCCCCCGAGTGAGTTGGAGTCCATGGCTTCTCGAATCAGAGTCTCCTTGCTCGCCATCCCTCCGCACGCACCCGGAAAGCGAAGTGGAGCATCCCAGTATTTTGGCAAGAGGAAGAATCGAGACGTGAAGTATCTGCTGCAAATCGGATGAGGAGACTCAAGAGTCAGCAGAACATGGATTCATTTCCAGAGCCTCAAAGCATGAATCTCAAAGACCCATGCTGTGGGGCTTGTTGTCGTCGATAACGATCCTGTTTGGTACGGGTTCGGCAGAGATAGGGCGGACTGCAGCGGAATCAAACGACGTGTGCAAGTTGGCGCGCGATTCGAATCGAAACAAAGTAACGGGATTGGTAGGCGCAGGGTCCTTAAACGAGGGCTGCGTCAGAGGTCAGCGCTTCCCGCAAAGCCTGCGAATAAGCCGTTTCGGTCGCGGAGGGAGGCTTCGTTTTTCTAACCGTCTTTCGCGGAACCAACCTTTTCGATTAGGTCGATGCACGCCTGCAAATCCATTCCGAAGTCGATGAACGTCCACTCTATGCCTTCCCGCTTGTACTCTTCCTGTTCGAGGACAAACATGTGGTGGTTGAAGAACTGCTGCAACTTCTCATTGGTGAAGTTGATGCACAGCTGCTCGAAGGAATTGAACTGCAAATATGAGAAGGACGGTAGGATACAGTCGAAACGTCCCCATTGGCTGAGTGCAGGTGGCAGGCGGACACTCGTCCGTGGATTGGGGAGAGAGTCGCAGCAAAGTGGTCAGTGGACCCGAATCAAGTAGGAGGAAGGGGAAGCGATTCGAGGTCGATGGGGTCGCTGAAGAATGATTTTATTCCATCCAGCTTCTTGGATTAAGATGCGAGCCAAGAAGCAGGATGCATTTCTTCCCTGAATTTTTGTTCATTACTTGTAGTGGATCTTTTAGATGAAAAGGGGCAGCTGTAAGAAAAAAGAAAGGGAAGCAGGAAAACGAAAAATCGATCGAGGAACCATGTCCACCAAACACCAAGAGCAATCCTTGGAAACTGGCTCTGTTTACCTTCCCAAAAGAGGAAGCGGTCTTGTACAAACTATGGTCAGAGAGTCTGGAGCGATTAGAGCGTTCTTTGACTGGTGAGAAAAAGGAAGGAATGTTACCCAAAGAGTTGGAACGGTACTGAAGCGGAGGAGGAGAGGGAAGGAAGGCCGGATAATGGAAGTCGGTTCCCCTCCCCTGAAAGCTCCGACGACCTATCGCCGTCATTTCGAGGTCATCTTTGGGAACGGGAAGCCGTGCTGGTCCCCACAAAGAGTGGCACAGAGGGATAGCCCACGGCCCTTACGTCGAAAATTTCGAAACCGGCGATATCCAAGACTCCAATGAAGTGCTGCTTCTTCGACTGGGTTTCCAAGGTTTCATTGCACTTCTTCACCAGCCATTTAAACAGGCGATCGTACATGGCCTTGGAGAGGGCGCCCACGGAGTAGTGGACTTGGTCCTTGTTCCTCCCTTGGGTGACAAATTCGTTTCCGACTTTGATTCTCGGCTTGAGTAAATTCTTGTATAGATCTTGTCCTTCGACGCCCAGGAGCGTTGCGACTCTCTCTCCTTCCTGAAAGGGGAAAGGTGAAAGGAAAAAGAACGATTTCATTGCTGTCTCCACTGATGGTGGCAAGGAAGAATCGAAGGTGCGACTTACAGCAGTGCCGTCTGCTTCTGCTTGTTCCTCTCTTCCTCTCTGCTTGAATTTCATTTCCCCCATGTGCATGGTAGATGCGGTAACCTTGTAGATGTTGTCTTTCTCCTCCTGCGAGAATCCCAAGACGTCGAATGCTTTCTGAAAACGACAGAATGAGATCAGTCGACCGCGCTCCTGACGGGTGCGATGTGAGCTGGAACGAAGATGCACGCAGCGCTTTCTCCCCTCTCCCTCACACCTCTTCCTCCGAGGTGCACCCACATAACTTTCGGAGCAAGAGTGCTTCTGAAGTTTAGTGTAGCAAACAAGACTAGCAGAGTTGCCTAAAGAGAGGCGAAGATTTCGGCCTTCAAAAAGCCAATCCGTCCAATCTGCCCGAATCATTAACAAAGACCATTCATAAAGGAATCATAGGCGATGACTTTTAGCCTCCGGGCAACTGGAACCTCTGTCGAGCCTTGAGATGCGATATCGAAAAACATCGAGAGTTCCGACATTAACGGCAGTCTTTTCCAGGGGTCAATTCAGCATGGTCATTGCGTTGGTGACTGGTACCGTGCAAAAAGGCGATGGAAGGAAGCAGTAGCAGCCTTGCCGCATGATCAACAATAATCCAGTAATGGTGCAAGTATGTCTTTAAAAGTTCCCGTGAAGAAGGTTGATGAGCACTGGTTGCTCTGATCCGAAAATAGGAAGGCTGGCATCGTCGCTCTTTCGCCCACCTTTCAAAAGACAGCAGCAGCCCCACAAAAGTGCAGAAAGCACAAAAGTCCCTCTAGGTATTTCGCTGTCTATCAATCACCAATGAAGAACTGTGCAACTCACTGCTCTACGAAAAGACTACGGTGCTGACCCATCCAACCAGTAAAGGACCTACTCCTCCTCCATTTCAGTGAGTGAGGAAGATGTGTAATCCTTTGCTTTGTTTTGTTTCCTGTTTTCATTGCTTTCCTTCAATTTTTTTTGCGGGGGACTCGCTAAGTGCTGAAGAACAGTTCGCTTCCTTCGGGGTGGCTCAGGAAGCTCTTTGGCACCGCCCATGCCTCCTAAGGGTGCGTGTAACTCCATCAGTTAGAGGGACACTCCGGTAGAAAACCACCCTATGAATCCAGGAAGGACTCCAGAGAAAGGCGTCCGTTCCTCTTACGCTTGATAGAGAACCCCGAAGAAAACCCTCGCCCTGGTTGTCTCCGAAGGGAACCTGCAGGGGAACAGCTCCTCGTTTCCTCTTCTGAAGAGAACTCCGAAGGGATGCTTCCCAAGTTCTCTGAAGGGCACTTCCCAAAGGGAACAGCGCGCTTCTTGACACACTGGAGAGGTATAAATCCATGGTACGAAATGGAGGTTTCCCCCCTCGAGTGAGTAACGGCTTTTCTTTCACAACCGGGGGGGGGGGGGAACCTCGAAGAAAACCGGTCCCTCGATTCCTGGAGGACACCGGAGGATCGACTTCCCAAAGAGGAAAGTCCGTTTTCCGTCTTCCACCAGTGCCGCAGTCGAGGCCCGTGGGGCAACCAGAGTCATCCTGGTGGTGGTTGGGGCTCGAAACCCGCGATGCACCCCCCATTTCTTGGAGTGGATCCTGCACGTGGGGGTTCGAACTCGTAACGATTGGTACCACTCGTGGAGACCGCGGGCACACAGCCGCCACCGCGAGCTCGACCGATGCCATTCCTTATACCGGGAGAGCGCAAGACGGAACACAAGGTCTTACGTCCAAAATTCCGCTCGCAGTCCTTCCAGATCTCCAGCACTGCTCTTAGAGTCCCTCTCTTTCTCGTCGGAACCCTGACGACTTCCCACCTCCATCATCACATTTTATGATCACTTGGGCACTGCGTTCATCGGTTGCATTTCCCTTCCATCCCGCATGACCTTTCGTCACGCACATCGACACCGAGAACCTGTTTCGCACCGGCTAGATGATCCCAGTTTCACGTCTTGGAAAATGGGGAATCCTCACTAGCAAAAAAAGATGCGCTAACACCGGCATGAAAGAGAGAGATGAATTGGCGGACGTGAACGCTGGCTACGATCATTGATCGATTCCTTTCGCTTCCTAGAAGAGGTGGAGGTCGCAGCCGAATGATGAGGTAGCTGAACCAAGTAAACATACGAGGATAACTCGACTTTAAGAATTCCACAAAGAGGTCCTTTCCTCGAACACCTGGACATTTTCTCGAGGCGCGAGGTCTCGCGGTTTGGGTCCGTAGGCATGGCAAAGGGGTAGAAATGCAGAGCCGAAGTGAACTTTCGCACCCCAGAGTTGAGTGCAGACGCGTTGCACTACGGTGAAGGGGAGATTCGAGATATAAGGAGAGTTGCCCCTGTGATGTACGCGAAAAACCCCGAAGCATGAAAACGTTGCACGGAATCCACCGAGATGGAGAGGAACCGCGTGTTACCACGAGCTGCTTACATCAGTTATGAGGAGTTCTTCTCCGTCGTCCACGTTAGGGATCGTGGTCTTTCCCTGACTGCAGTGATGGTAATCATGGATGTTGTCCGACAGCAGCAGCATCTCTAGGAGAGGACACGAGGCATGAAATTCTCGGTGATGCGCAGAGAGGTTTACTTTTCAGGGTGGGTATGGCACCGGACATAATCTGGTAGAATATGTGGTAGGATCTCTCTAAGCTTTGCTGGGAGATCACACGGGCCTTTTCTAGTAGATCTGCAGGTCGATTAAGCAAAAAGATGGAACCGTTTTCCCTCTCTCCTCTACTTACAAACTTCGATGTCTGCTCCTGCTAATTTTCCGGAAGGGCTGAAGTGGATTCGGATAAATTTACCCTGATGGGATTAAAGGAGCAAAGAGTGTCAGAACCGTAGACGACCTTGGTTACTCACGAATCGAGAGGAGTTGTCATTCCTCACGGTCTTTGCGTTGCCGAACGCTTCCAGGACGGGATTCGTTTGAACTACTTGATCTTCGAGAGTTCCCTATGCAGAGTTGAACGTGTGGGTTATATCTTAACGTTAATGGGAACACGGATGCTGTGTTATTTTCTAGTTCATGGTAACAAGGATTAACTTCCTTTTCCAGAGTTAGCTTTTCCTCAGGGTGGGAGCAACGCACGTTTGCGTTCTCGCAGGTTAGTTGCAGAATGACGCTGTTAATTCATGTTCAACACCCAAGATGCACGAAAGCGTTAGTAATCAAATTCCATGCGGTTAAGGCTTTTGGTTCCGTGGCGGCTGCGAGACGCCGTCAACTTGCTGGCGATCACAGTGGATGATGGTTCCACTTTGAAAGATCCAGGAGGACGGACGGACGGGAACAGAAACTGAGACGCACAGAAGACAAAGGGGAACACAGACTGTTTTTCAACAGGAGCGGCCATCGGATGGGAGGGGTGGTGTGACCAGACAAGATGCCTGACATGTAGGGATCTCAGGGGCGCGGGTGCGGAGCTTGAATTTCGAAAAGAGGAAAAACGTACACTGAAGGCTGGAACGAGGTAACTCTTCAGACCAGTTCCTTGAACAAGGAGGAAGGTGGAAAAACAGAAACGAATCTATGCAAAGAAGCCCCAGGAATTCACTGTCTTCGATGTGAATCCCGTAAGGATGCTCTACACGACTTGCCAAAGGTTCTCCCTTTTTTTTTTTTTTTTTTTCTGGCTCCAGTCTCTGATGAGCCGAAAAACAAGCTGTGCAAGTTTTGCGGGAGGCATTCCGCTCAGCCATTCTCGCCAACTGAGAAGGCGTCGAGAGCGTGACACACGGCAGGAGCAACTGCAGCAGGAAGAGGATTTCTCTTCGTTTTCCTAACCTTGTTCGACGACTCTTCGGTTTTGTGGCTGCGAGCACCTACGTTCGCGAAATAGGATATGACTTTCTTAGTGTTCTCGGTCTTTCCTGCTCCAGATTCCCCTCTGAAGAAGCAAACCATTAGTTACTGAAAGAAGGCTGGAAGTCAACAAAGGTAGGAAGGAGAGTGGAAAACGAGAAAAAAAAATAAAATGCATTCCAGTGGAGTCGGATGCGGCAGCATCGGCGTCTTCAGTGTAGATCGGTTGCACTCGGAGCCATTAGAAACCTCCAGCTACCAGCAGCACGCTGATTGAGAATGAATCGAGAAAGGAAGAGAGAAGAGAGAAACCGCATCTCTTAGCGCTCCGATCGCCGGACTTCGAGTTAGGCAGGCTGGATTTAGAGCCATCCTTGGACAGAGCATTCGGAAACAAACCAAGTGGAAGAGAAGCAGCAGAGTAGGCGGCAGCAGCAGCAGCAGCAACAACACAATCCATGAAAATACATCCGTTCACTTACTCCTCCTGCCATCAACATCGGTTTCTTGTCTCTAGCGGCAATGTTGGCAAAGTACTGGATTACCTTCTTCGTGTTCTCCGTCTTACCTGCCCCGGATTCACCTCTGGAGGCAGACGGACTCAGTTCCTCGAGGCATGTGTACACGTTCGGTAGCAAAAACCAACCCCAACGAGTCCCCACCCACCCCATCGGGAAGAACTTACATCCCAGCTTGCTGATGCCGGATGCGTTGCCGGATCCAGCAAGGAAAAGGGGGAAAAAAAGTTCTTTTGAAGGCGGGCAAGAGGAGGGCGGGGAACCAAGAAAAGAAAAAGAAAGGAGAGGAAAAAGAAAAAAGCCACTTACGTAATCAGCATGGACTGATTCTCGCTATCTGAAAATAGGGGAAAGAAGGATGCATTTAGTAGACTGTCAGCAGTGGGTGCAAGTGTTTTTGTGTGCGTGCGCGCTGCGGCTGTCTGGACCTGTGTTTCGAATACGAGAAGAGTGTACGCAGATGGTGAGGCAAGTCCCCACCTGAGACCTTCCTGCGAGCACATCCTCACCTGGAGAGGGTGAGCGCGCGGAGGACAGAAAACGAACAGCCCCTGTTGCTCAGCTTCATCTCCCCGTCCCTCGTGGGCGAGGCCCAGGGAAAAGGAAAACCCCTTGGCAAAGTGCCGAGCGCGATGGTTTTTGCGAGTTATTTCGCGTCACACGTGAGTGCCCGCGTTCGCGTGTCCATGGCTTCTCAGCGGGCCGATCCCGGTGCTTCTTCCAGGACAAGAGCGAGGTTGACCGAACGGCGCGGGAGACCAACACCTCAGCCTGTCCGCTCCACTTTTGACCGACTTGCATCGGGTTCGAGGTTCAGCCCGGCCCTGCGGTGGAAACCGCGTCCGGGCGCAGCACCGAGCCCGGATGGGCAAACAGACTCGCGTCTTCTCATTGAGCGCGCAAGCCTTCCCTAATCAGAGACGGAAGGAGAGCAGGCAAAAAAGCCGAGCGTGTTTCACGTGTGCGAGCACGCGCGCGCGCGCGCGCGCGCACGTGCGAGAGCGCACGCGGGAATCACGGAACGGCAAACCAGTAAAGAGCTGCGCGCTCGAGAGAGAGAAACAAGCAGGAAAAAGAGAGAGAGAGAGAGAAGAGTGCAGCGAGCGTTTCCTCCCGGCGAAAAAGCTGCCGGGATCTCTTCCCCGAACGTTCCTCCCTCGATCAGCCAGTTTCCAAGACGAAACGCCTGCACGATTCGGTCTGCATCTTTCCGGCGATTCCATTTACGGAAGCAGTTATTTCTGTACTTGAATGAGGAGCGACGGCAGCTACGGAGTTCCTGGCGCCATTTAGGGAGTCTTTTTGGCATGCGCCCCTACGATTCCTGGATCTTCCACGGATATGGTTGTCATTGACACGGTTGCGATCAACCTGCTGCCGCGGCGTGCGGGCAGCTCGCGTCGGC